>CM061920.1:324768223-324898939 GCA_031002005.1 Vandiemenella viatica | reverse complement strand
GACTATTCCAGTTACATCTGGCTGGAACGTTTTCTATGGAGTGGTAGCGTCCTCCATAGTGTCACCTATACCCTGATAACGGATGTGACGAATACTAATCCTTATGTGAGATACGCTGTGATCATCCATGATCGCGATTTCACGTTGAACTGTCAGGACAGAAGGGAATGCGTGGCAATTGGAACATTGCCAAGTCAAAAGGCCACACGAATTTACTTTCGTTTTTTATTCAAATAGCTGGAGGAATATTACAGTGAACATTGACAGTGTCTAATTTCAAAATACCAAACTCCAACGAAAATATATCTTCTAATGGCAGAACCATAAAAAAAATGGCAAAGGCAAATGGGCTGCGGAACGTACGTCCCTATTTTAAACAAATTTCTTACTTTAAAACATTGTTATTTTTACACTAATATTGTAGATCAATTGAGTATAAATTATTAGCAGGTAGTATAAAAATTCAGAGGTGCAAGTATAGAAATAATATTGTATTAGATTCTTTCAACCAAATGTTATCCCGTGCTTCCAATGCTGACAACATTGACTGTGACATGCCGGGAACAGAAAAATGATGATACCGCTGATGTAGCAGATCCACTTTCAGGGATAGATTTTGAGGAGGATTTGGAAGTCATAAACTAAAATATCGCATTTGCGGTTAATTCTATTCCCTCGGTATTGTTAACATCTCATGTCACGAAACAGGAAACCTTCCGATACACCTACCTGAATGGGATGTCCCAATAAATCCCTGGTTACCAAATGTGGAAGCTATTACTACTATACTTTTGACATCACATAATTCAAAATTACGAATTAGGGTTATCAGATAACAGTCATCAGAATTGATAGCAACATTCTACTGTTCAAATTGTGGAATTCAGCAGGTATATTGGAAAGATACGAAGCCACTTCAGTTAAATGTTATTGATATTAGTGTAATTGAATGGAATTTAAAGGAACGATACTAGGGACTTCTGAGCTAATGAATATGGACTAGTCACCGTAAGAATTACAGCTTAATTACTGGTATGGAATTTATGATTAACTACACATTAGGAGAACGAATGAGTTACTATGAACAGTTTAGCTACAGAATTATTTTGATAAAATCCTGCTCTAACCATATTAGTACAAATGAATACGCCAACTTGGATTAAGACAATGACTAAATAGAGCACGTTATCAGCAGGCACGTTATCAGCAATTTAGGGTTTTCCTAAGTTCTTCAGAGTCAGTCAGCAACTAGTTATAGAAAAATCTTGTCAGCAAATGTTGACTCGTTTACATTTTTATTCTTCTGCTTCTTCGAAGAAATTATTGGCTGTTCTTCCTAATATTGACCCTCTTTTATATGGATTATCCAAACATTTCTCACACGATCGGTCTGTTTCTTCTTCCTCCTGGTTTCTGTCCTTTTTCTGTCTTGAAAAATCTGTTTTCTTAGATTCTTGTAGCGTGTTCATTCCACCCTTCTTTCTTTTTATGTTATTGGATCTGATTTCTTACGTTTCCTCCTACTTTTTAATACGATACTTTCTACCGTTTGAATAATTTGATTATTTTTTTCGTTTTATTTTCAGGGGCATGACAGCGTGAGTCTGCTGCATATTATTCTTACTTTTGTTTCGGCTCATAGAATCTTATTTCTCCAAACTGTCTAATTCAAATAGCTTCCAATTCTATACGTGTTCACTTCTTCGTTTAGATGTCCAATACTTGTGATAAGTACTCACCCATACTTAAATTTCACTACGTGTTGTATGATGTAATTGATTAATTGTGATTTACATCAAACAGGACACTCTTCTGTTACAATTTCCTTCAGTTTTTCGATTATATACCCATACTGAAATTTTTTCCTACCTCAATGAATCCTGGCGAAGCTCTCTGCAAGTCATACCTATTTTTCACACTTGCTCTATGTCGTCTACAGAGCACAAAACATTTATACTTTTCCCTTCCTAATTTTTATTACGTTTAATTATTGTTTCTTCAATAATGAATTTAAACAATTACCGGCTCGTCGAGTATCCTTGCCTAATTCATTTGTCCATAGTTACTGGTTCAGGGAAAGATCCTTCTAAGGAAACTACTTTCTTTCGTTTTATAGTTTTTAAAGCGAACGTTGTTGAATTTAACTTAAAATTTAAAAAAAAATGAAAGCAGATCAATTACATATTATACATTTCTCTACTGTTTGGCTTACTACTACCTTTTAAGCCTTGTGGCTCATTTTCAAACGTTACCATTGTTCTCAGCTTGTCAGTTCTTATCCTCGCATGTATATTTAGAGATGAACTCAGTAAATAGATTCCTCTGGGATTTTCTGAATGTACTGTGCCTATTTTTTAAAATACTGACCAACAACAAAGTATTAAAACATTTTGCCTGCCATTTCAAAGTTAATAGCTTAGTTCTCGTTTATTATATATTTTTTTTAATTTTTGAGTATTTATAAGTTCAGAATAGAAATATAAAATTCAATACACGAAAACGTATAGCAATATCCCAGCCTATTTTTAGAAGTATAAATTCGTTGCTTCACGTTTTACGTACATTCGTAAGGTTCCATTGCAGACGAAAATTATTAAACAAATAGCAGCAGAGGCAGCAAAAATAATATGAAATTTATTGTCATTAAAACCATTGAAAAAAAGGTTATGTGCTTTTAAGAGTATGCTCCTAATTAAAAATGAACTTCCAGTTTATCGTGATTCGGTAGATACAGTATGCAGCTAAATGCTAACGCATCGAACTAATTGACAAATTTCATGAAAACGTCAATTGTGAGAAACGTATAAAGAAACCATAGCAGTGTTATTATTTCCATAATGTGGATATGATTCCCGCAAGTACCGATCTCACTAATACTATTAGCGAATATTACGTTTCGTTGTTCAATAATAACGGGTTTAATAAGTCAGTATTCTCGAAGAATTTTCAGGAAATGTAAATAGCCTTTCACATAGTATCACCATGAGACGATTATTAACGGTTTCGTATGCATATAACGCAAGTCGCACCTTTGTTGTTTGCACACGGGCATAATCACAAAAACATTTTGGAAAAACTTAACTGTGGTCTAAAGGAAATAACATTAATTGACAATTAATTGTTTTTGAATTCTAATTTTCAGAAAGTCTGATTAAAATGCTACCCCACATCAATCATACAAATTGAACAGTTGTAACGTTGAGGAATGAATTTTTTAAATGTATTTCCTACATCAATTCCCAACAGACTATACGGACCTCATTTTCTCGAAACAACATCTATCAAATGCGGCTTTTTTTTTTTTTTTTTTTTTTTTTTTTTTTTTTTTTTTTTTTTTTTTTTTTTTTTTTTTTGCTGTCATCAGTCTTTCGACTGGTTTGATGCAATCCTCCATCCCTTCCTATCCTGTGCTAACCTCTTCATTTCTACATACCCCTTACAACCCACGTTCCTCAATTATCTGCTTCATATATTCTAATCTCTGTCTACCTCTACAGTTCTTACCTTCGACTGTTCCCTCCACTAACAAATTAACCAATCCAGCATGTCTCAAAATATGACGTACCAGCCTGTCTCTTCTTTCTGTAAGCTTCTTCCACAAACTTCTTTTCTCACCCATCATTTCCAAAACTCGTTCATTTCTTACTTTGTCTGTCCACCTAATTTCAACATTCTTCTGTAGCACCACATTTCAAAAGCTTCAAGTTTCTTTCTTTCCGGTATTCCTAAAGTCCATATTTCGCTACCGTAAAGTGCTGTGCTCCACACATAGAGTTTTAAGAAGTTCTTTCTAATTCCTAGATCAATATTTGAAACTAAAAGGTTTCTCTTTTTCATGTAGGCTCCTTTTGCTAGTGCTATTCTGCTTTTAACATCATTCCTGCTTCGGCCATCGGTTGTAATTTTGCTTCCCAAGTAACAGAACTCTCTCAATTCTCCTATTGCATCAGATCTTATTTTTATATTTAATCTGCTAGTATTGGTATCATTTCTGCTACATTTCATCACTTTTGTTTTACTTTGATTTATATTCAGTCCAAAATCTTCCTTCAGTATTTTGTTCATGCCATTCAATAACTTCTCAATATCCTCAGCCCTCTCTGCTAATAAGACAATGTCGTCAGAAAATCGTAGCATACTGATTTTTTCTCCCTGAAAACTTATGGAACATGGAAATTTTTCTTTGACTTTCTTCATTGCTTCTTCTACATACAAGTTGAATATTAACGGGGATAGACTACAACCTTGTCTCACACCCTTTTTAACTGATGCATGTCTCTCGTGATTCTCTACTTTTATTACAGCCACTTGATTCTTATATAGTTTATAGAGTATTCTTCTATCTCGATACTTTAGACCTGACTTCTTTAAAATTTTGAACATCTTGTCCCACCTAACATTATCAAAAGCTTTTTCTAAATCAACAAATGCCATAAAAGTATCTTCGTTTTTCTTGCTCCGCCCTTCAAGTATTAATCTTAAAGACAGAATTGCTTCCCTTGTACCGCGATTTTTCCTAAACTCAAACTGATCTTCACCTACTATCTCTTCTACTACCCTTTCCATCCTTCTGTATATTATTCTGGACAGTAATTTTGAAGCATGTGATGTTAGACTAACGGTGCGATAATTCTCACATTTGTCGGCTTGTGCTTTCTTTGGAAGTGTGAAGATGATATTTTTATTAAAATCAGTTGGAATTTCTCCTGTTTCATAACTTCTTGATATCAGCTTAAATAATCTTTCGATTCCTTCCTCTCCTAGAGATTTAAGAAGTTCTGCAGGGATCTCATCAATTCCAACTGCCTTATTTGCGGCTACCGTTGTAATATATTCCATACCGGTTTCATTTTCTCTCATTTATTTTGAGAAACAAGAAAAAGACAGAAAAAAAAGTTTTTTACACTGCTATCATGATTCTTCGTTTTTTTTCCCATTAACTTTTCATAGAATTTTGGCAGTAGGTATTTTCGTTAAATATTTTCAGAATTAAATTTCGTAGTTAGCTTATCCACGACCGAGTAAAAGATTGTCATAGCTGTTTGTGCGTCACATTTCTCCGGCGTGCTGCTGGTTGCCTGCACGTAGGGGCGCTGGCCGAGGGTCGTCCTGGAGCGGGAATCACGGCTGACCGATTGATGGTCCGTTTTGACGTATTATCGGACGCTAGGATATTGGCCAATAAAAATGCCCGGCAGCAGCAATCGTGATGGTATATTGAATGCGGACGCCGTCTCTCGGAATGCTTTACGTCTCCCCATCGCCGTTCTTTGGCTGTTTGCGTCCTGCCTCTACCCTCTCTGTATGTCCCGAGTCTAAACGGCGTTACATATCGTGAAACCCTACGGAAGCAGGACACATCTCCCAAAAATACCTCGCATTGTCCTTTGCATCATATTGCTGCTACATGGATACTATTTCAATAGACTCTTCAAAACCAAATGTCAGCCTCTCGTTTTCGTAGGGCCACTGGGAAATGAACAATTCCCAGGATAAGGTGTAACCCAAGGCTTGGCAACGACCTTCTGATAGGACATACAGCAGGTAATCATGGGAACCATCTTGGTCATTAAGAAGGCAGTTGAAGGCAGATGAATCAGAAATAATCAATACCACGTGGTTGCACAAACAATGGGAAATCACCCAACAGGACATTTAATACTCTCAAATTACATTATAATTACTTCTTTTGGGGAAAACAATCTGCAAGATCTCTGTGCAGTGCGAATTTAAAGAAAAATTATACGACCTAGAGTGTGAATTTAAAGAAGGGGTGGAGCAGCTTCACTTTGATGTTCTTGGTATCAGTGAGGTTAAATGGAAATATTTTTACTTGGGGGATTTCTGGTGTGAAGAATTAAGTTACCACCCAAGCTGTGAAAGGAATTATTGTATTGGAGTTGAGTTCAAAATAAACAAAACGAAACAAAAACAACAACAAAAACGAAACGAATTAGGGAAATAAAAAGTATGATGTCAGATTTGTTTTCGTGACAATATGTCTAGTCGTGTACCCACTATATTAAAATAAGTACAGATTCTAACTTTTGAAGATGACAAAGATGAAACATAAAATAGTATCCAAATTCGAAGAGCATATTCAGTATGTGACAATAGAAATACACTGTTAAATAAACTCTAGAACCAGTATATGCTACAAAGACAATGCTATAAATGTGAACTATTCATAACAAACATGCTATACAGGAATCGTGTATAGATATGGTAAGGCAATAAATGTAAAGTTGAAGATATCTCGTGAAAAATTACTTTTAATAAGCTACAGAAATATTTTTAAAAAGTTTTGTCTGTCTGTTTCGTTCACCGTAGTTTAAGACGAAACTACTTGGCGGATTTTCAGAGGCCATCGAACATATTACAGTCAAGGGACCGTTGATTAAAATGAGTAATGTTCCATTGTGATGATACATCCAGAAGATGAAAAATAAAGAAATACGTGTCCTAAAACTTAACAGTTTTATACAGGGTGTTAAAAAAGTGTCATATTTTAGGAGCTGATAGTATGCACCAAAGTAAGGCGATAATTTTTAATAAACATTCGGCCCCAAACACATACATTCGGAGTTCATAGCGGGTACCCAATGTGACTCCCGTCGATAGCAATGCTTGTCTCTGTCCTTCGGCGTAAGGATTCATGCACTTTTTAACATTGTCCTGGTTGGTTCTGTACATGCTGACATGCTTTGCAAACGCAATCCTAGTACAGGAACAAACAGAACAATTTCAAGATCGGGTGATTCCTTACGCCCAATGACAGAGGCATGCATGGCCATGGACGGGCACCACATTACTCTCTTGTTATTAACTCCGAAAGTATGCTTTTGCGGCCCAATGTTGATTAGACATTTTTACTTTATTTTGATGCGTAATATATTTGACATTTTTCAATACCCTGTAGAAACATTTAATATTGTTTATTGCCTGCCACTAGACGTAAGTTACTTCTAAAACTGAAGTGTCCATCACGGCTAGATATAAAGAAGCCAAACGTGTTAACTATGCGAGTAGCAGCGTGTTGGACAAAATCTAGTTACAGTTGTCTAAATCATTGTTTAGAAGCGGAGGTGTAGACAAAAAAAAATTCTTTCTGGTGGAAAGTTCATTGTGAAAAAGTAAAATCGACCGTTCGAATAACTTGTGTAGGCAACTTCGTTTGAGGGAATTTCCCTTATAACACGTGGAGAGATATGTTGGGTCTGGATCGCTCTGTTGTAGCACAAAAATCTAGCAATCAGCTGCTCTCAACAAAAGCATTTTGTCAAAAATTGATGAAAATTAGGTACATAAACACGGTGGATAGTAATAATGATGTCAGGGATTTTGCAGTAGATTTCCTGAGTTGTCTAGGCGCAGTAGAACTCTCAGCGCATCGAATCGGACTTCAAGTCGGCCTTCCGATTACGTTTCTTTGAAACTTATACAAAATCGTGCAACAGAAACGGAAGTGAAATGATTTACATATAAATTAATCTGATCGATGCATGAATTCTGATGGATTGTGTGGCGTCTGCGTTTAGGGAAAGTAAATTCTGGGTCATACTGTTCCAACAATAACAAAATTATCAAGTTTGAATATCAAAATAACAATGAATTTTTTAGCTAGCCACATGAAATATTATTGGAATTAATAGGAGAACTGAAAAGTGCGTGTACAATTTATTAAAAACTTGATCATTGTGAACTTATACAAACATGAAGTTTGTTTTATTAAGATACTGTATAAACAGGTACACATCGCTGAATGTCTTTAATGTTAAACAGATAGAGCAATATCTCAGGGTCGTTTACAGGGTAGAATCGATTGCATAAGTTCCGCAGTGTACGAATATTTTACCGTTCCACCGCTGGCGAGGTCAGGACTCAGAACCCAGGCATAAATAGCGCCACAGGGGTCGTCCAGCTTTCTCACTCGGCGGGACGAGGTGGCTGCTTCCCCCAGGCCGCGTCATGTCGTACAGTGGTGAGGCCTCGGTGAAGGTCACTTGCTGCTGTTTCAGATGAGGATCCGCACCAGAATGTCCCTTCCGTCGTTCCTCTCCTACGAGCAAGACTCTGTACCCTCTCACGGCTATGTGGCGTCCGGCCCTTGGCGAATTACAGCACTACCCACCAAAGTAACAGCATCTGATAGGCTCACAGATAAAAAAAAAAACAAAAAAAAAAAAAAAAAACACCAAAACGTTAATAAATTGTTGGCAGCTTCTCTATTGGCTGGATCGTCTCCCGCCACTTTCAGAAAGCGTCTCTTTACTAAGAAACGGCATTTTCGGTCGCCGGCACCAGTTAACGGTATTTGGCGGGTCTTTTACGAAACGTGCCCAAATAGAGAGCGAGCCTTAGTTATTTATGGTGGCTATAAATCCGCTGAATGTCCAAAGTCAGGTAGAATGTTTTTAGTCACCCACCGGACGTATAACTCTGGACACTTTGCTGACTCACCTATACCTGTCTGTTTGACATGCCGCACCGTCAACATTCACATAGACAGTGGGAACACGCGGTCCCTAGTCGCATTGTACTTATTCATTCATTACAGTTGTTATTCAGGCTGAACCTATACCTGTGATTCGTATTAAGTTTAAATTTGTAAGAGTGTATTTACCCACAACCGTTTGCTTCACCACGATGATCAATGAATCATATAAACAGATTCTTCGTGCAGCAACCTTTGCCCACCAAACCAAATGCTTTCATCATGGCCAGTTGCAAGAAGTTTTCTCTTCCTTTATCAGAATGAAAACGTTCATGTTTTGTTCTAAATACAGAAGCTGTTAACATTTCTTACGATAAAAAATTGAAGTGTTGCTTCTTTACTTTCTATTTCGACAGCAAAAAAAATACAAACTGTATTGGACTTAAAGTTTATATTTTTTGCATGTCGTTCTGTTGATCGATCAAAGCTTGAAGGGACAGTCCTTATGTTCCATATATATACATGCCAGTCTGGAAGCTGTCAACCAAATAAATCACTTATAGGACTCTTTCACCTCGATGCACAGTCGGACACCAAATGGAGAGACTATCGATAATTCAGTTTTAAGAATTTTTATAGAAGTGCGTATCAATGCCATTTTCACTTATGGGTCTTTTATTTTATTTTATTTTATTTATTTATTTATTTATTTATTGCTTCTGGCTTTACGCGACGTCTGGGTCATTAGAGGAGAGAAAGGACTTGTAGCAAGAAACGGGAAGGAATTCGGCTATGGCCTTTTGTACGAACCATCCCGGCATTAACCTGGAATGAACTGGGTAAACCATGGAAAAAGCAAATTTGGATGGCCGGATGGGAATTCGATCCCACGTACTCCTGAATGCCAGGCCAGAGCGGTACCGCTTTCCCTGCACGCACAGTAAAAAAGAGAAGAAGAATTCTGTCACAATTTTTTCTCAAATTTCGTTAAAGCGGATTAAGTACACCTTTGGGTATGTAAACTGCTGCTATCACTCAGCAAAGTATCAGAATCTTTCCCATGTTACAAGTGAAGTCTCTAAAATAAGTGATGGTATTTGGCGATCGGCGCTTTATTAGCTAGTTCGAGTCTTGCAGATGGAAGAAATCGAGAATTTGTCGTCAGGGTAGCGGATTAGTGGAATACAATTCCTAATAACCAGACTGAGTACTGACCGCTGACTCAAATCTCAAACCGATCGTGGTGGTGTAACGGTTAACGTTCTGGCCTCGCATTCTGGAGGACGGCGGTTCGAATCCCCGTCCGGGGGTCCAGATTTGGGTTTTCCATGGTTTCCCAAATCACTCCAGGAAAATGCCGGGATGCTTCCTTCAAAAGGCCATGGCCGAATTCCTTCCCATTCCTTGCCCCCCATCCTTTAGTCTCTAAAGACCTCGCTGTTAAGAGACGTTAAGCAGGTAAAAAAATAAAACAAATCTCAAATTTCTCCGCAGTGAGTATGGAATAGGGATCACTTTAATGCCGAGTGGTTCGTTGCGTTGGTACGTAAGATACTATAACTGTTTTAGCACCTTTCTGAAAAGATATGATAGTGCTAAAAACCCTCTCCCTTCTTCCATATGTTACGAAAATCGATAATAAAATGATACAGTTAACACACACTAATAGTATTCATATTTACATATACCAAAAAAAGCAATGTAAATCCATATCTACTCAAATTTCCCCGTGGAAGTTACTATAGCGTAGTAACATCCTCCAAGCTAGCTTCCTAACCTTGTAAGACAAGACTTCGAACAAAACTATTGAAAAGCTCAAGTATTACGCTTTTCGGAATGACCTGGCTACCATAATAATATTTTTTCCATGTGGCATTCTTGAGCGGGAGATCTGCTGGAAAGTTTCCACTAATCTAATGCAGGAACCAAGTATACACATATATCTCTCAACAGTGCTAGCTGTCTACTGGATTAATGTCGAATTATTATGTAAAATGTGTAATTTTTACGTGCTTTATATTAGCTTCACCTGTATGAATGTAACAGAATATTCCAACCCAATTTTCACCCACTTCCAGACTCCAAATTGTTGTACATTTTTCACACATATTAAGTACCGATGACAATACAATAATTTCATAGCTATGTCCTGCTATTCTCATTACTCTAATAGTAACAATAGAAAAGTCGTTGAATGGAATGTAATTTTTAATTCAATTTTCACCCTCTTCCAGACTTCCGAATAGTTTGACATTTTGTAAACGTATTAAGAACCGACGACAGTACAATTTTATAGGTATATCTTAGTATTCTCATTATTTTGAAATGACAAGGTTTAAAAAAATTAAGGAACACGCTTTTGTAGCAATGTGAACTTCAAAATTAAAAATAAAATAGTAGTTTAAAAAACTAAAAAAACATGTTTTTCGTAGCAATGTGGACTAAAGTTAAAATAGTCTTCAAATAATGATTTTGCCCCACAATTCAGTATGACTTCTTGAATAAGCTTAAAATAATAATAAATTTTTTGGCCAAAAATTCGATTTAATGTAAAAAAAAAGCGTGGGGTAGTCTCTAATTACATTCATAATGACTCTGCCTTTACAGATAGCTAACGATAAAAACTTTAAGACAAATGATATATAGCACCCCGCTCTTTTGCTTCATTAAAGTTAATGTTTTGGTCACTGACTTTTTGCACTGAATTGTGAGTCATCTTATCCCTGTTCAGAAAAATATTTATTTAAAAATTATTTGAACTTGTTAGTTCAGATTGCTACGAAAATCGTGTTTTTTTAATCTTTTTTAAATTATAATTTTATTCTTTAGACAAGACTGAGTGCTGTCCGTATTCACTATGAACGCTACCGAGATACAGTGACTAGTTCTGACTAATTGAGCAGCTGAAGGAGGCTATAAACGCTTGCTGAGCCGCTTTGCGCTGTGTTTCAGCCGGCGGCGGGCGCGGGCGGGGTCGGCGGGGTGGGCGTGGGCAGCGCCTCTGGCGGCCACCTCGGCCGCTCGACCGTACTTCCGGCGCTGCCGCCACTGTGCGGCCTGGCCGCCGCCAACGGCGACGTCGACCGCCGTGGCGCCCCCTCCGGCGCGCCCGACAACGGACCGGCGCCCAACGGCTTCCTGCCCTCAGTACCCCCCCGACCCCATGGCCTTCGACTCCAAGTGAACCACGCCACTCACACAAACCCACTGCAACATGGCAAATTTTACTACAGAACAAACCATCGCCACCCCTTGTATTCCCTTTCCGAGTCCCCAGTTGCTGTCATCACGAATGCCCGTACCTTCATTGTTCCCTCGTCAGGCAGGAAATTATGATTTTGATTCAACTAAATGGCAGTTGACTTTGTCTGGAACTGATTGGGTAGTTAACAAGCACAACTAGGATTCAGGAAATTACAACAGTTGGCCTTAGGATTTCTTTCGGACTGTTGCAGGCAACTTTTTTATTGACAAGAAGTTAAAAGTACCTTTCCTCCATTTTTACTCAGAGTATTAAAAGAGACTTCTATCCTCATTCTCCATACAATCCTCTGCATTCAGAGAGGTATCTGTTTTTAATAAAGTTTCAATGATGCTAGAACGAAAAAATCATTGTAACCTAATTCCAGGATATTCACAGTTATCTTCCTGAAGACGGATTCGTCTGCTACTCGGTTTAAATTCTTTTGATTTTATTAGCTGGATCCTTACGTTACTGTAGTCGGGCAGGATTTTCGTAACGCAACCACAAACCACTGTTTGTATAATGGACTTCATCTCAACTAGAAGGTGTTGTTATACCTTCATCCGTCGCTATGTATCCACTTCAAACAACAGAGCCATTAATGAATCCATTCAGACCCTTCTGATGCATTGTGATGAAAACTCTGGCAGCCTACGTTATTCCATATTTCTCCCTTCTGTTTATAATTTCTATTCATAAATTCAAAATACCTACCAATAAATATCAATTTTAAATTTTTCCATCGCAATGACAGAACGTGTCAAAATAGGAGGCTGAATTGTAAAATACAGGATTCACCTTTCCAAAAATATATATTAAGTCTATATTATCTTAAAATCTTTCGGATAAAAGTAGACTGTTGTTTCATGCATTCAGCCAAATAAACAGAAAGATAATCAATGTAAAAGGGTAAGTATCATACAAATAACCTGAAAAAATATCTGCCACCATTAAAAATTCCAGAAAGCTGGTCATATTTAATTGCCTTTTTTGATTTACCCCATGGTAAACATGCTAAATGTTATGTAAATGAGACACAATCGTTGGTTCCTCGGGGAAATGCATCAGGTTAAGAAGTAAGGCATTGTTGTTAGAGAAAATACCAACAATTCTAAGTTTTCCTTCCCTGTGTGTGAAACCCATACACATTTATGTATAGATGCTATTAGAACAAAAAAAATGTATACGACACGTGATTTAAAGCAAGGAAAAAATGTATGTATAAGAAGAACTATTGTTTCTTACTGGGAATTATTTCTTTCACATTAATGTATACTGATATATTTATTACAATAGAATATATACTGTAATAGAAACTAGATTTTATTTCAGTATAGTTAATATTGTGAGAATCGCCAAGTATACTAACAAACAGGTGCGTAACTATCTTCTACGGACCAAACATAACAAAACATTTCAATCCGTCGCGAAAAATAGAGAAATAATATTTGAAGTGACGGTCAAATCTGTTCCTTGCCTGCGTCTATAATAATAGTTTGATAATGTACCACCACATAGAGGTGTACTGTATGGCCAGGCTGTTATGAAAATTACTCAATACTCTGTTAGACCATAGAATACTTATCATAGATAGATCAAAAAATAATTAAAAATCTGTTCAGTTAAGAAACTCATAACCTTAAACATATTTTTACAGACTCGGTAAATCTATTATACATTTCAAAAATGTAAATAATGTTGAAATTATTTTAGTTTATTTTTGGTTATCACTTAAGATAATGTAAATGGTGTTGAATTTATTTTAGTTTAACTTTTATTGTTAATAATGTGAAACCCTATTTGTTCCGAAGTACTCTTGATATTAACGGCACTTCACTAAGCAATACTTCTCTATAATTTACTGAATGACCATTTTTGAACTCTAGATTTCTTTCAGTTTTGAAAGTTCACTTACATAAATCTTTTTTTCAGAAGAGCATCACTTTGTTTTACAGAAAAATTCGTTATATGTACATAAACAGAAAGAATTGTCAATAAAGATATTGCAACTAACATTCTTGCAACCTCAGTCAGTAACCCCTTCTTTTATATGTAATAAAAGTATTAGAATTGAAAGTCCAGATGCAGGATCAGGGTGTGAAACATTATTTTGGTCTAAAACACTCCAAAATTGTATCATTAAAGTGCATAAGTGTGTTTGAAAAAAAAAAAAAGTCATCATCTTTTCAAGTGGTCGTGACTTATACGTCTCTACCAATGTTTATTTAGTTCAAGAGAAGAATCTGTAGGTGTATCAGGACAACTTCATATTCAGTCTTGATTATTAGTTCATAGTAAATCTAACTGTAATAAGAAAATTTAATATTGATTTTAACTACCAACAAATTAAATTTTATTTAAAGCGTTCATAATCTGTTGTTTCAACTTAAATTTCAAGCTACAGAATTTAATCAGGTCGTAAGTCTTTTAGAACGTTTTTGTACACGAAACTTCTAAGAAGTCATAATTATGTTAAGATACTTTGCATGTGAAAAGATATGCTTCTAGTTGAGTTTAGCTTATTGTGCTGTAAAACGTAGCGTATTACTAAAATTGTTCAGTCTATATTTAATATAATTTACCGCAAATTCATTCAGTCAAAGAACTTACAGGCCTCGTGAAAATCTCTAACACTATTCAGTTCACTTATAAATCACTGAATAATATCAACGTGCTGATGGTAATATGTTTTAGCTAAGTCACCTTTATTAGCATTGCAAACTTATGAGTTGGAAAGAAACTTCAGCAGTATAACTGTAAGTAAACGCATAAGGTTGCAGCCGCAAACTGAATGTTGGAAATCACCACATGTTTAACCATAATCCATAAAAAGATTTATTTGTTCTTTTTCGTGTTAGTGTTGGCTTTTAGTAAAAAACATAAAATTAATTAAAAATAGCTATGTGTTCAGAAATATGAGAACAACAAGTAGTTGAGATTCAAGTGATACAGTTCAAATGCAGTAGTTGTAATTTCCATGGGGGATTAAATATTTTATTGCTACGTTCGAAAATGCAATCAGAAAAGCTGATTAAATTGGAGGATTTTAAAAATAGTTTTCTTTCAGAGTGCATAAAAAACTAATCTTGTGTTGTCTGAATTCGTGCTGCTTGGACTGGAACACCAATATTATGTTTCCTGTGCCACCAGGTTCTTTCAACATTCGTACTTCTAACGAAGCATTGGTTTCCAAATTAATAATTGCCTTCAGAGAATGGAATTCCAGAGGTAACATGAAAAGTAATGTCTAAAGTATTGCGATATATAAACTGAGAAGATGTTTATAACTATACCTATACCTTTTACATTTGAATCTGATCCAATTACACATTCTAACATTACATTATTCAACTTGTAACTGTAAATGTCAGTTGCAGATGGCAAAGACGCTTAAGCAATTTAAATTTGCAAATCGGAAAAGTAAGTGGAGGAGGAATTTAACAATCCAATTATAAAAGAAAATTTTTAATTGCCAGCAGAGCGTTAGCTCCATCGGAACTAAATTAATAATAACAATATCCATCTGAACCGAATGTAACAAACATAACAGTTCCAGTTCCCCCATATACCATATTTCTGAGCTGCATGGCTATTCTGAACTTCGGTCAGGAGTTCACAAGCCATAAAAATGGTTGTTTAAGGAATTACGGTACTTCATCATTAATAGTTTCAATGCATATACATAAATCCTGAAGTGCCAAAGACCATGGGATATGAAGATGCAAATATTCGGATAGCGGTAGCACCGCAGAAGAAATGTATAAATGTTCCGTCCAGTGTCGAGAATTTCATTTGTACTCTCGTGAGTCAGGTGAATGGTTTTCTGAAGTGATTATGGCCTCACGACATTGGCGCAACAGTCAAGGGGAACTCCATTTCGTAAACTGTTCGCGAATTTAACATTCCTCCAACACAATAACGATAATGTGCCATGAATATGTAATTGCCGAATTAGCTCCCGCCATGGACAACACAACAGGCGACCACGTCTACTTAATGACTGAAAGCAGCGACGTTTGTGTGAAGGTGTCATTGTTAACAGACGGGCAACATATTATCAATGAACGGCAGCTTTCAATGCTGCACGTACGACAGACGTGTCCATGGGAACACTGCGCCGAAATCTCACATTGATGGTGTATGGTGGCAGATCATCGGCTGCAGCACCTCTGCTAGTCTCGTGACCATATCGGTTGGACCCCAGTTGAGTGTAAAAATATTACTATTCCAGTTGGTAAGTGATAGTAGGGTTCAAGTGTTATCCCACGTTCTCAGGAAGGCAATGGGCAACTTAGCTGTGACTCCAAGCTGGTATAGACTGTACTTAAGTGGCATCTACTGGAATCTCTAATCAAACAGAACCGACAATTAACCGGAAACGGTTATGATCAGTTACTGGTAGAGCATTTGCAGCCATTAATGGCCTTCATATCTCCAAACAAGGATGTACTTTGTGATATGAATTCTTCGCGAGTTCTCCGCCGTATGGTGTTGAAGGAAAACAACAACGAGCTTTCGGCGGCTAGCTCTGCCGCCATCTTGAGGCAGGGAGCACCAGAGCTGCAGTGGTGATCCCTGCCAGGGCCGGCGTAAGGGAGGGGTAAGCGGGGCAAAAGTACCCGGGGCCCAAGCCCCCGAAGGGGGTCCTCCGGCCATGGTGTCTAGCTAAATAGAAAAAAAAAAAAATCTTTCTACAAAAGGCGTTATTTGATTTTTTGGATTAAAATTTTCCGACTTTATCAAAAAAATCAAAGTGTACAGTAAAAAAAAAAAAATCGAGGTGGGGGGGGGGGGGGCGAGAACATTTACCTGGGGCCCGAGAATCCTAGCGCCGGCCCTGATCCCTGCATAACATCAGACCTCAAGATGGCTGCAGAGCTAGCCGCCGAAAGCTCGTTGTTGTTTTTCTTCAACACCATACGGCGGAGGACCCCCGAAGACTTCATATCAAGGATGTACATTTTCACAATTACAACGCACCATGTCACCCGGCCAGAAGCATGCACGATTGGTTTAAAGGAATATTCTGGACAGTTACAGCAAATAATTTGCCACCTTTGATAGTCTGACATGAATCCAAACGAATATATCTGCGACATGATCGAAGGATCAGTTTTGCACAACGTCCTGCAACGGCAACAGTTTCACAGTTATAAACGGCTGTAGAGTAATCATGGCTGAATGTTCATTTAGGCGATTTCCGACAACTTGTTGAGTCAATGCCACTTCGCCGGGAGAAAGGGGGTCCCCCACGATATTAGGAGATATTCCACGACTTTTAGCACTTCAGTCAATATATTCAGGTAACAACTATGAAGAAAATTTAACTTATTCAAACGAGCAGTGTTTTTGATAGGATGATCACGTTATGTATTCAAAATATCGGTTACGTGACATCATTAAGAAAAATGACGCCGAAACTAGAGGTGCGCTGTCAACAGCAGTTTTACGGTAACCTATTATTTGCTTCAAGTTTGCCATTGAACTTACACATTAAAAGCTCTGTCACAAATCTTGAAATAAATTCGTACTCTATTAGGAAACTTACCACATAAAGGTCGGTGAAATAAATTCCAAATAGCGTTGTCCTTCGGTTAGTATAACCATAAATTACTTATATACTTATTTTTGTATCACTATATGAGACCCTTATATCAACGACATCCTGGGAAGAGAGTGTTCAGCAATGTAAATGGTGTTCATACCCAGCTTAACCCAAGAAATCTGTGCAGTTTCAAGGCATAAAGGTTTCTCATTAACATCATACACTGTTATGATGTCGTCCATGTTTTACTCCTCTTTAGTGCATACCGGCAACAATTATTGACATGACTAACATTGTAATAGAACCAGACTTAATCATGGATGTGGTTACAAATGACTAGTGGGAGCTTGATGCGGGGTCGGATATTGGATAGCTTGTGGTCTCAAAAGTATATTTGATTTTGAGGAATACTGGGAAATTAAGACAAAAGTTTCCGGAAATTAGTTTTCATTTTTCATTGAATGCGATTCATGCAAAATGAATTGGTCGAAATTTGATGGAATTCCAGATAAGGTGTATCCCATTACACCAGCAAAAAAAAAAAAAATAATATGTTTGATTTGGCGAAAAGATAAGAAACTAAGAGAAAAAAGTCCTAAGATTAGAAATAATTTTTCGTTGAAAGCGATTTATGCAGAAACTACTGGTCAGATATTGACAGGGCTTCAATCAATTGCAGTCTATGGACTGAGAGTTAAAAAATTATATTGTGTGTTCGCAAAGCTGAAAAATTAAGAAAAAATGTCCACAGATTACTATCTATTTTTTGTTGAACGCGATTACGTAGGAATTACCGGTATTTTTTTTGTGGGGCCTCAGTCATTGTACAGCACGTAGTCTGAGGAGTAAACTAAGGTACTGTAAAGTGAAGGTTAAAGTGTTCGCAAATCAGTGCACATTTCAACGCGTATCAGACTAAAACTGAACATTTTCCAACTGAAATGTAATTAAAAAACATATAAAAACTGTAAGTAAAGTGAAAATAATTAACATTGCATTATTATTATTTATATGAACATAATATTCCAGTATTAAAAAATGTACATAACTTGTTTTAGGACACTGATGATGATAAAGCAAAACCGAAACGCGAGAACCAAAACGAAGTTTTTATACTTTTAACTGCAATAGATGGAAATAACCAAATGAAAAAACATTAAATAAAACATTCATTACTGACAACGTAACTTACCTTTAGTACCGAATGCTAACAGCTTTATATTGTAGTCAAGATTGTTTCCAAAAGTCACGATGTCATTTAAATATTTTACCTCTTATTTTCAAAGTACGTGTTGTAAAAAAAAACGAAGAAACTAACGAATAACTTTATTGTAAGATTGTTGGTAGTTTTGAGAACCTTTTTACAGTTTTCAATAAGCACCGCTGCACACGTAATACTGCCGAGAAATGTTCAAAATAACCAAAAATTTTAATATAGCGTCTAGTAAAAAAAAAAAAAAAAATACAGAATACAATGAAAAATAAACATGAGAGTGTGTACGAGTGTATATAACAATTATTAATTGCTTATTGTATTCGATACCTGTTAAGAACGTATTAACGGGTGTCTTAGCGGCAGCAATTATATTTTTACTAAATTTCAGTCCTTACCAACCTTTAATTGTATTTAAAATTGTGTTTAAAATCTTAAAATTGTATGCATTGTTATTTAAAATGATTTTTAATTTCGAGTAAAATAAAAATATTGAAATTGTTTTGAAAGAAATTAGTTAACAGCCAATTGTTTGTAGTATACTTCACCTTTGCAATCTTCGAGAAATTTCGCTGTATGTAGAAGTGAACGCGGAGCGAAATGAATACTGTTCAGACTATTGCACAGTGTTGTCTAACGAATTAGGAATCTAACGGAGCTCTGCATCCGCAATCGCAAGTGTGAAACTTCCGCATGAATTTCTGCCTCCGCTTTCTCATCCGCATCCACAGCTTTTAATGCGGAAGTCTAGCGGACGTTTTGTTTACATTGCAACATACAGTATATCTAATTTTTTTTTGTATGAGAATCGCCCTAATGACGCTTAGCTAGTAAAAACGTGTTTTTTTTTTCTGACGATACTGTAATAAAACTAACGATGAACTGAACGGTGCTATTGCCTAAATACGAACTTACAAGTTTGAACTTGCATATAAAGAAAAGCGGCCTATTAACGATCCAACTTGTAAGACCTCCGTGTAGAAGTAGGATGCGATCACCCATTCACGCTACTAGAAGGGGTCCAAGCAGTTCTTTCCACTCGTACTTTCTAGCGGCACACCAGTGTCCTTATCGCACACTTGTAGGGTGTTTCCTCCAATCAGGATCGAACACCATACCTTGTTGGACGGAAGGGGCTCATGTTGGTTGTTTGGGAATCAAACCACATCTAAGACGTGCTACATGTAGTACTGCATCCCCTTTCACGGCCCAACAAGAGTCCTACATAGAAAAATCGGATCATCGTAGGTCCTACAAATTGGACTGTGAATGGGTCACTAGAGCAGTGGAAGGCGGGCACTGAGATGTTATCTTGTGCTAGACGCTTCAATTAGTTGAGCCGCACATATGACAAAGTTTGTTTTGTTGACGCGAGGGTAGTTATGTAAATAATGTATTGACTCGTTAAATAATCGAATGCTTTTTGTTGTTGAAAGATGAGACAGAACATAATACGAGTATGACAGTGTTAGATGGAAATAGACTTTGCTTCCGCAAACTGTAGAACTTGTGATAAAAATATACTTGTTTTGATTTTAAGTTTATTTTTGATAATATGTTAAAATGTAAATAATTATTCATTTATTACACATCCGCTTCCGCAAAAAATTACATCCGCGGATGTCAAGCACTTATCATCCACTAAGATGACCTCCGTTACAGCTCTGTAACAAATAGATTTTATATGCATTGGTCTCTTGGGGGAAGGCCAGAATGCGTATTACTACTCTAGTTCGTAGTGTACGCCTCGGGATTTACTATTTTATAAACAGTTTTATTAATTATCACAAAATAAGTGACTATGGGTGGGGTTCTCTTCCGAAGTGGTCCTACACATTAATACAAGTGAAACATAATATATTAAAAAGGAAACATAGTGCTTTTATTGATTTTATACATAAAAAATAAATTTTATTCGATGAAACAATTACTTGAATGGGCAAATGGTTGTTCCCTCTCAGGTAGTGGAATTTACAGTTCATGAGTTCTTTATTTTTGGAGCTCGTTGTGGTCTCTGTAGACGATTCCTTTACCGTAATGTTGAGCAGCGCAGGCCATGCGAAGAGTCGTGTCTGTGACCCGCGAGGAGAGCTGTGTGGAGCCGATCGGGCGTGTTTTCGGCAGGCCCCAGGTAGTCTCGTCAGCTGAGCTGAGGGTGGGCCGAGCGTCTGGTGTCTCTCATGTCAAACAGCGCAGTTGTCGGTGTCCCGTGAGGCCCTCAGCATTGCGCGAGAGATGATCGTCTTGCCGCGCCGAAAACCCAGTGTCCGTCCGCCGGTCTTACATCGAGAGTCCCTCTCTGTCCATTGTACCTCCCTCGTTGACTCGCCTTTGTCGGCGCTCGTTGCCCTTCATTCTACCGATTGGCCGAAGATATAACAAACATAAAATAAAAAAATATCAGCAACCAGCGGAAATGAATTCCATTGGCTGGGATAACCCCACCACCTGCGTCATTTTCTTGGTAGGTCAACCCCCTCCATATAGCCATAGTCTCTGTGGGCTGCACTTCTTACGTACAAACAGTTTATTGTGAATGAATGTTTCTTTGCCAGCAACGTCTGCAAAGTCTGACAGTTCAGCGCTGGAACACTTTATCATTGGGCTTTTGAAAGGAAGTCTTTCATTCGTCGACCATCCAAACAGGCGAGCTCACAATGTCACACTGTGTCCATTGTTTTAAACAAACCCCCACCATATTCGAGAAGCTCTCCATCACTTCAGTAAATTAATGACCCAAAACATTCGGTAACACAAGGGAAGTCTGTTCTTTTGAACGTCAAACAGACCTCAATAAAGTACATTCTTTATTACTCACTAGCCTGTCCACTAGGTTACAACCATTATCCTTTCTATGACAAGTAATAATATTAAACATTCCTTATGATAACCTTGTCGGTCGAGAACCGCATTCACATCAAATCAAACGAACTTATGTAAATATAATACATTATGGCAATAAAACTACTGAATCTAATAACAACATTTCTTGTTACTGATAAACAATGAGATCTACAGAATGGGGCATCTCAAGTTGGTTTAAATAAAGCTGCATCTCAGATCACCCAGATTTCGCTTTTACCTGTTTTTCCGAAATCCCTATAAAGAAAATTTTAAGTTCTATTTGATGGAAAGGTTCATGAAGTTGCGGGTATAAACCACCCGGTGACCGTAAGTACCTGCGCCTTCGGAAAGATCACTACTTAAAATGTATATCCTGAAATCCTCCGCTCAACAAAATATGTGTGTGAAGTTAAAATGCAGCCAACATCAAATCAACATTTCATAAATAAAAATTTTACAGATAAAGAAGGATTTGATGATGAAAATGCGAGACAAATGGAGTATATTTTACATAGACCAAAGAGAATGTAACGAAGGTGAAGTATACTCTCGATGTCAGCAAAAAAAATTATTTCACTGAATAATTAAGCTTTTGGAAGTACTGAACAAGCACATGAGAAAGGAAAGACGCTATATTGAAAAACAGAAGTTTGTAAGCAACTTGTTTTTAATTTATGTTTCGATTAAAGCGTAAGTTTAAGATGCGCACACCCATTTCTATTATAATGAAGTACCCCAACAAGATAGCATAACATAACTCAAAGGAAATAGTATACTACACGATTTTCTGATGTACTGCACCGCATATGCAGAGTTATATTAATGTTTGGAAATATAATTTGCAGAAATGGTTGATTAATTTTCTGAAAAAATGCTGTTCGTTGAGAAATAATATTCTTGAACTACTAGAGTAATGCCCCTCAGCAAAAACTAAAAAAAAAAAAATGCAAATAAATAAAACAGAGTGGTTGAGACGTCGCATAGTGGCTCGGGGAAGTACAACGGGACGGCGCGCAAGCCCAGACACCAGCGTATCGGCAGTCCTGATCGCAGTTTTTAGGCAGTTTTCAGGAATCATCTAGGTAAATGCCGGGCCGTTATACGTCTTCTCCTCACAAACTACACATTTCAGCAAAAAAAAAACCACTTGCCACACAGAACAAACAAAGTTATAAATTTCACAGGTAGATGGAAACATAAGTCTTTCCTCCAATTGGTATGCCGACCCTAAACGGCCAGGTTAGATTTCGGGCAGTTTCCACCCTCCCTTCTGTTGACTCATACTGGCCAGTGGTTATTGGTGTCAAAATTTTAAAAAAATGGTCAAGAGAAAAGCAACAGTTGACGCAATATATAATCTTGATGGTACATCATGTAGGCAAATAAAAGACTATTTTTTTTTACTTGATTACTTTATTGTTCTTCAACATCTAGGTCAGATCATTAGAGCTGAGAGTGAATTAAAGCCAAAGAACGGAAATGAATTCAGTCGTGGCCATTTGAAAGAATCATTCCTTCGATACAGACTGGCGTGATTTCTGAAAACCATGAACAATCTAAATCGTGATACGTGGGACGTGGATCGGACCTCAGTCCTCACTTACACCAAATCCGAAAGTTAACCGCTCGAGCTCGAGAAAATTCTTTTCAACAGTGCTTTTGAAAATCACACGATGACAGTATTTTCCATTGATATCTATCATTTTCCATTCAGAAAAAACAACCAGAAGTATGAATTATGTTTTGTTTATAATTGGAGGCACTGTACTCTGAGTTTTTCTACAGTGTTTCATTACCCACTGTTTGCTGTGAAGTTTGTCCCGCCTGACAAAATAGTTTTTGGAAGCGTTCGTCAGTTTTGGTCGGTAATACGACCCAACGTCGACAGCACGCAGCGGCGACTGTAAAGCAAATTTTGTTGCCGCATGGCCGCGGTTTTACGCCGCCTATTATGATGCGGCTGGCTGGTATAAAACTGCAAATTTAACGGCCGCAAAACGGTCAGCGCAGTAAAAGCCTGGCCGGGGGTCGCGGATTTGATCCCCCGCTGCGCAGCGCGAATATTAATTTTAATTACCATTTAGTTTAGCGCCGCCAGTGGCCGTGTGGACGTGCATAAAACTGGACGGCCGCCTGGCCACATACTTTGCCGGTCGTTGGCTCGCTTGGAGGGCCGCAACTCCGGGCGTTATTGTCGACGCAGGCGCGGATTTAACCGTGTCTGTGTACCTCCCTCTGCAGGACGAAAGAATCATGCCACAAAGCGAAAATCTAAAGTATTAGCCATACACACTGCAGCTATTTCATTAATCTCAGGCAATTAAGTTTCCTCTATCCTCTGTGTAAGGTTTATCTTTTTTTTTTCCTTAAGGCTTTTTTCCTCGTCATTAGAGACGGGTAAAATACTAGTGAAAGGCCTTTTGAAGGACCCATCCCGGAATTCGCCTGTCCTTATTTCTGGGAAGTTTATGCAACCAAAATCTTAATGACTAGATGTAGATTCGAACCTTCGTCCTCTCGAATGCGAGGCCAGAGCGTTGAAAGGTTTATCACAGTTTATATGAGAGTCTAGTCAGCCTTCCCCACATCACCACAAGCTTGAGAATCGGGGATTCTTCTGTTAAGACACTTCCACACTGACGGGTTGTGGGTGAGCGGTAACGTTCTGGCCTCGCATTCGGGAGGACGCGGGATCGCATCCCTGATCAGGCATCAAGATTTGGGTTTCCCCAAACCACTCCAGGTAAATGCCGGGATGTTTTCTTCGAAAGACAATGGCCAAAATCCTTCTGT
Organism: Vandiemenella viatica; assembly: GCA_031002005.1. Lineage (NCBI taxonomy): Eukaryota > Metazoa > Arthropoda > Insecta > Orthoptera > Morabidae > Vandiemenella > Vandiemenella viatica. The sequence continues at coordinate 324,874,866 of CM061920.1, read as the reverse complement.
TGCTAGTCCCTTTTCCTTTCCCAACTCTAATGAACATCGACGTTGAAGAGGCGTAAATCCATACACAAAAAAGAAAGCTTCCACCCTGGCGTAACATTATGCAAATTTTGGTGCAACTAATGTTGCTACAAGTTATAAAACATTTTTGCTGTATAAGGTCGCAGTAAGCAAACTGTCCACACTGGTATAACAATGTTGCACAATGTTGGCGCTAGTTATATCTCTATTCAGCATTCTTTACACTCTGTAGTTGTGTAAGTACAAAGGTACATTAAAAACAAGTTTAAGCAACTTTTTAAATTACAAGAGCTATTTCAGTACAGTTCCATGCAGATTTTTATATTTTCATGTAGGTTCCCAAGGAAATATGCTCATATCTGCTGGAGGAGTTTTCGAAAATTATAGAAATTATTTATTCATTGCAAACTCAGTGCCACCAGTATATTTAGGGGACGATGCATTCCCTTTATCACTAAACTTAATGAAACCCTACTCCGGAACACAGGAAAAATGTTCTCTAAAAAGAATATTATTTTACCGTCTGTGTAGAGCAAGGAGAATATCAGAAAATGTTTTTGGAATTTTTTATCCAGGATATTTCAAACGACTCAAAACTCCACGACGGCAAAGCAGTGGGAAAAAAATAATAGTCTATTATATTTTGGACCCAGGCAAATTCATCATAGTGCAGATTGTAGGAAGAAGTCTTGAAATACATGGTTTATAAAATTTTGCCAGCCAACATCGTGGTACCTATGATCGTCTCCTGTACCATTCCCCTCCCCAAGGCTGACTCATTAATTGTCAGGCCCTAACCAATTATCAAAATATGGCTCCGCTTTTCAGCACGCGTTATTGCGAATACGTTTCGTGTCATACGCACTCCGGGATGTTCCGATTGTCGTGTCTTAAACGCGATTCAGTGACGTGGTATTAATTCGTCCGTTTGGCGCTGGCACTAATCTAAATATATAATTACCTGTCAACTACTCGCCGCCCTCTAACGCAAACCGCCTTCCCGATCGATAGCGCCGTAATGAACACATTTATTGCGCTGTCAGACCGGAGGCTCTGATTGGCTGCCCGCTAACGGGTGTCTTTTTCACATTTCTCATTTTTACGCATTTTAAATACCTACTAACTCTAGATTGTGGGTGAGAAAATATGAAATGAAACCCAAATTTATGGGATTGAAGTATTATCACACACACGAAACGTTGTAATCTCTTCTTTTTTTTTTTTTAAGCAAAACTTATAACTACTAATAACAGTCCAGTTTTGTCATCGCTGTAACGTCACACGACCGAGCTTTGTTGCCGGTATATCAATGATTGGAAATGTTTTTACTCTCCGTCTAGATATTTCTATTACATAATGTGCTAAGAACTTAGGTTACCCACTCCCGTTTTTGTAATAGTTCCATAGTCTTAAATTGTAAACGAGTCATAAAGAAAAGCAAGTAATCAGTTTAAATTCACATCACATTATTACTATTATTATTTTACTTCCGATTTTATGCCTCGTCGACGTCAAGGTCAGTAGAGACAGGAAATGTACTCGCGAAAGTGAACGGGAGAGAATTCGGCCATTGCCTTTTGAAGGAACCATCCCGGCATTCATCTGGAGCGATTTGGAGAAACCATGGAAAACTCAAATTTGGATGCCTGGACGGGAATTAGAAACCGCGGTCTTCAGAATGCAAGGCCAGAGTGTTATTTATTTATATTGGTTGAATGTGTATGTTTTTGTTATATTTTCTGTCCATAGATGTCACTGTTATAGTAAGCTAAGAAATATTTCGCTACTGATATACGATGAATAGTGAGGTTGATGGTTTGTAGTAGGATGAAAGTAGAATCAGCACATTTGTAGAAACGGTTTATCTGTAAATTCAAATAGGTACGTAGCAAAAGACACCTACAACGTCTTACGAAACAATCAGAATGATAAAATGATTCCCTAACAGAAACATCTGAAATATCTGAAAAGCTCCTTTCTCTAGAAAACATACACAGTGCATCAATATCCCTGTGACATGTGACGCTGCTTTCTAGCAGTAATGCTATCACTCCTAGCAGCTTCACTCTGAACTATCACATACTCATAACGTTGATTGCTCATAATATTTCCATTTACGGATTAAATTTCGAAAAGTTACTTTCTTAATTAATGATGTTATCAAAGCGGAGAACCAAAATTTTAAAACGATACCTCATTTATAGAGTTTGGTTAAGTATAAAAGGAGAGAAACGGCTCGTCAAAAAAAGAAACACAAAAAAAAAACTTACACAAATAACGTACATGATACTCTTCGGGTTCTAGAAATTCATTTCTTCGAGATAAGCAACAATTATGAACTCAGAATATAACTGAAACATCCACATCGGAGCTAAATCGGTTGTAAGCCCGTCGAAAATGATTGGTTGAATGCAGTGTTCTGGATATTCTTCGTATTTGCCTAACTAAACAGAACTGTTATTAAATAACGCCCGTAACCTTTATTTCATTATTTTTTAATGTAATGTTGTACACATTTCGTCACCACCTCGTTCCAGTGCACATTCCTCTTTATAATTTACATGTATATTTAAACAAAATACCTCTCTTACTGGTTGGTTTCCAATTTTAATTTAAAGGGGAAAAGTATTGAACCACGACTAAAACATAAGTAGCCTGCTATAATAGTCACATCTAAGAACAGAAAATACAACGAAAATATCTACATCAAATGAATATAAATAAACAAGAATCAACAAATAATTAATATTTAAACGAAATCCATACATTTCTTTATGTGCGAACGAAGCCTTTCCCGGCGTGTCGCTGCAATATTAACTTCGCGGGTTCGCTGCCGGATTGTATAGGTGAAAGTCGACGAGCTTTCGGCGACTGTTCTGCCGCCATCCTCAGGCCTGGTGTTCACGCTGCGACGACCAGGGCTTATAGTTAACAGTAAGATAAATAGATAACACAGGCCTGCATTTTTTTTCGGTTGTATCATGTTTATCAAGTTCTGGTGATAGATTCCTATGTATTTTTGTGCGCTGAATCCAAAAATGCACTTAGTTTTTCTCCATCACGTCAGAATTTTTTTACAAAACCCAGCCTGTCAAAGTGTCATATATCGAAAGAAATGACGTCCTGCCAGATTTAAAGATACCTGAAATGCTTCCATCTGCCGGTTTACAATGAAAACAAGTCAATTTACAATTTATTCTCCAGAAAATTAACGCATCGAGCGTGGTGGGTGAACGGTTAACGTTCTGGCTTCGCATTCGGGATGACGCGGGTTCGAATCCCCGTCCTGGCATCCAGAATTGGGTTTTCCATGGTTTCCCCAAATCACACCAGGCAAATGCTGGGATGCTGCCTTCAAAAAGGCCATGGCCGAATTCCTTCCCATTCCTTGTCCCCAGTCCCTTCCCGCCTCGAATGACCTTAGCTATCGACGAGGCGTAAAGCAATAAATAATAAAAAAAAAAATAACTACGACAATCATAAGTAACATCGATGATCCTTGGACAGCAAGGCGGATACACAAAGTTTCAATGTTTTTATGTGAATAGGATAGCAGAGACAAGGAAAATCATTGGAAGAAGAATGAATGGCTACAACGACTTTCATTGGAACCTGGAGTAAAAAATGTACACCAGAAAACTCCTACTGAGTAGACGAAAGTTCTTCTTCCACCCTAACACATCAAATTAGGCTTGATCAAGCAATTTGTGAAAGATAGTAAATGTTTCCGTACATTTGTATGAAATTTCCAGACTTTCAACCGCAAAACTAAAGGAGGGTATCTCTACTGGTCCAGACATTAGAAAACTTTGTAAAAACAGAAATTCTGAAAAAGAAATTGGAATTTGCTGAAAAAGAAACCTAGGTTGCCTTTAAAGACGTAGTAACCAAGTTTCTGGTCAACAAGATCGATACTAATTTCAAGTAGTATATCGTTGAGACAATGCTGCAGAACTAACAAAGTTTAGGCTGTTCAACGAGTTTGAAGGTTAATTTCCTACATGCACATTTAGACTACTTTCCAGAATATGTGGGTGCGGTTAGTGGAAAAATGGGTGAGAAATTTCATCAAGACATAAAAGACATGCAAAAGAGTTACCAAGGCAGCTGGAATACTAATAACGGCGGACTATTGCTGCATGTTGCATCGAGATGATCCCAGAAGAGAATATGCACGGAAAAGCCTGATGGCTGGTCCCAAGAAAAGTCGTCACAACGACTTAAATAGTGAGTGTCCATGTTCTAATTTTTATTATATATTCAATTTCTATATTATATTACATAACATTGTTTATTATAAGCCACAAAATAATACGTTTTTACTAAACAAACCTATTTCAATCTGTGATTCAGTCTCAGATTTTTTATATGTTTCGCCATATAGAAAATCTGGTTCAATTCGAATTGACAAAAAATTCTGACGTGATAAAACTGAACTAAGTTATTTTCGGGTTCAGCGCTCCAAGATACATGGGAATCAATGATCAAAAGTTAAAAAAAACAGTACCATCGCAGGCTAGTGTAATCTGACTTCTTATCAATCAACAAAGAGTAAAAAGATCTGTCACCCAAGTCTTGGCATTTAACTTCACAGCATGATGGAAACGATAATTTTATTAGTATTGATAATAAATAACGTTTGCCAGTGCCAATAATTTCTTTTACGTTCGATTGCTTGTTTCCAAAATGCATTTTATTTCATTGTCAGAAGCATGATCAGCGATTTTTCTCTACTGAATGTATGTACGTATCACCTTGTTTAAATACTGCATTTTACATAACGAAACTATGGTGTAAATAGTGAATTATTAACATTTTTCAGTGTTTTACATTTTTTTTTCTGTACATGATTCCCAGCGTCATTAATTTTTGTTGCATTTTAGGAAAATGACCCAAAAAATACATCCATTAACACATTTCTAGAGAACCTTTACAACCAATAAAGAGGATACATATAATTCAGCTAAAATCGCCAACGCCGGAAATAGTGCATAGAAACAAACAATAGTAAAGCATTGTAAAATATAAATAATTCAATATTTACACCACAATTTCGTTATGTCAAATGTAGTATTACAACAAAGTGATAATAATTGCATACATTCGCAGACAAAAGCCGCTGAAAATGCTTGTGAAAGTTATGTGAAACGCGTGAGATAAAAAACCAAACGAACGAAAGAAAATCAGTTGCATAGACAGATATTATTTCTTTTCATTAATTGCAGATAACAAGTATATAAACAATCTGAAATTGAGTAAAATATCCCCAAAATCCTTTTATAAACTTCAATGGATTATTAGGTGAAATGCTGAGTAGTCACCGAAACATGACTGAATCTTATGCCATGTGTCGGATCTTAGCTGTGAGCATCTTTCAATATGTCTTCAAACTCGCTAAATGGCCTTTTAATAGCAACAGGGCAACCGCCAATTTAGTGAAGCGTTTCTTTTAGCATACAAAGAGACATCTAGTTAATATATTTTGGGTAAACATTTCATGAAATAAAAGATTATTATGAAGGAGTGGGGGCATACTGCATTGCTGTAAAAATTACAGATGCTGCAATCGTAACGCCTTGGAAGTTCAACCTTCAACTACAACAATTATATTGCGTTTAATGCCAAAATTTACTGCCTGACAGACCAACGTTCAAGATCATGTCATCACCCGACACCTCGCAACATCAAGGCCATATGACCGGAAAAGCATTGCTCACAAACTAACAACTTCCCAATGCTGTCAGGTAACGTTTGACCAGTTACTCTCTGAGATGAGTTTCATGGTCTTAGAAATAATTCATTTCCAAAAATCATGCAGACAGTTCCATTTATAGAAACTAGAAGTAGAGTATTTTATGTATTTTAATTTTCTCTGTTTTTAAAACAAACACATTTGATTAAATTACTTTTAAATGAAATAAATGGCATTCAATCAATTATTTACAATTTTGAATCATAATCGTGCATATTATTTCCAAAAGCGTTTTTTTTTTTTTTTTTTTGACGAGCTGTCTTTCTTCTTTCATACTTAACGAAAATCGATAAATGAGGTATCATTTTAAACATTAAGTTCTCCGCTTTGGTACACCATTAATTGAGAGAGGATTATTTTCGAAAGGAATTTTTCGAAATTCAACCCTTAAAGGCCAAAATTATGAACAATTAAGCTGCTATGCTTTGCTGACGTTTTTTCATCGCTAGATAGAAGCACTACATATAACAGAAATATTGATAAGTTGTGTTTGGTTTCTAGAAAAAGGAGCTTTTCGGATATTTTTGTTTCTGTTAGGGAAATTTTTCATCATTTGTAATTGTTTCGTAAAACGTTGTGTTTTGCTGTGTACCTATTTCATCAATTGATGCAAATGAACGGTTCTTCTTTCATCGTATTACAAATCACCAATTCATCGAATATTATTCCCAAAATTTTCAAACGGGCCACCTAGTTATAATTAAAATTAATAATTATATTTGCTTTATGTTAGTTTCAATTTACTGAAGGTGTACTTACCCCTGGCTGTTCTTCTTTAGACAAGAAATAAGCATGGGTGCTCAGACTTCCGCTGTCGTTGTCGATGTAATCTTGGTTGTCCGGGTGTAACCGCGTCAATTTATGGAAACCTAACGTTTCGGCCATCATTCTGTGGCAGTCCTCTGAAGAAAGCCACAGAATAATGGCTGAAACGTTAGGTTTCGATAAATTGGCGCAGTTCCATCCGGACAACCAGGATAACAAGAAATAAGTATGCCAAAGCCTACGACGTTGAAACTGAGATTACACTCAGCTTGGGGAGCTCTATACCTACTACAGTGGCAGAAAGTGTTTGAAAAACTTACTGGTTATGCAAAGCATTTAGGAGGCGTCCATTAAGTAGGTGAGGTGTTTTTCAGAAATTTCGTACACCCCCTCCCCCGTGGTGAAATTTGGTTAGATCTGATCGAATAGCTATCCCCCCCCCCTCCTTAAGATGACGAGAGATTTTTAGGGAACTCCTCCCCCTTTTTATGGCTCACGTGCTTCCCAGTGCGGTTATACCCATCCTAAAGTCGGCATCCACGTCGTTTATGAACATTTTTTTAAGCTTTCTGTTCTTCAAGAATTTGAAACGATGATTTCCATCGACGCCTCCTCCCCCTTCGTGAGGTTTGGCCGGATCCCTCCCCCCCCCCTATTTCACCTCACGTAATTAATGGACGCTCTCTTAGTCTGTAAAATCATCTTGGATCTTGGACTTTAATTTCGTGTATTTTAAGTGATTGAGACGAATATATTTACAAATGCCTTTTTAATTCTGTAGTGCAATACAATGAGACGCAGTACAGTATATCCGAAATCCCGGTAGTTCTCGTTCGGTTTCTGGCTTCCTCCTTGAGTGCGAGGAGCACAGTATTTGACTGCCGTCACGTTTGCGGCAGACAGCCAGTTAAGCGTGAGGACCACTTCGTTGGCGCCGCAGAGCGCTTAACGAGGGGCGGAGACCGTTCAGCCGTGCGAAGACATCACAGCTCGCCAGCCCACTACCGCAGCAGGGGACAGATCCACACAGCGCACAGTACTAAGTGTCCAGCTTCGTTTAAACCAGGGAATTAGTAAACACTTGGTGGCGTGTGCGAAAATTTCGCGAATGATATATTATGAATAACGAGGTAGGTGGTTTATAACAGTATGAAAGAATAATCGGCTCATTTGTAGCAATTTTTTATTTATTAACAGAAAAGGGTAAGTAGCAAAACAAAAGTCTCACCAAACAATTAGAAATGATGAAATGTTTCCTTGACAGAAACGAAAATATTCGAAAAGCTCCCGTACTACAGAAAACACACACAGTTTATTAATTTCTTTGTGATACGTGGTGTATCTATCTAGCGTTAATGCTTTTTTTTTTTTTTTTTTTTTTTTTTTTTAAATGGCATTTGGCCATGTTAGCCAGCTCAATGTGTTTATTCGTTTTTACAGTGTATAGATTTCATCCAAGTGTGTTTGTTTTCTCTCTTTTGTAAGGACGACACAAGACGAACACAACACTTAATTAAAACCACCCATGTCCTCGGCCGGACTCGAACCGGCGACCCCTGCAACGCGAAGCAAGCACGCTACCCCTACGCTGCCGGGGTCGGCTAGCGTTAATGCTGGCACTCATTACTGACACCAGCGAATACTATAGCTGTGGCCACAGAAACTGGCGGGTGATTGCGAGCGCGCTGTTGTCGCACTTGGGAACATTCTCGCATAGCCCTCTCTATCTAACACTATAAAATGGCAACACTGAGCATCCTCTATTGCCCAGTAAAAGCGTCAACGCACAAACTGTTTCTACAAGCAAACAGGTGAATTTAATTTTTGAGTTTGCGGTTTGGCAACGGCGCTTTCGATACCGCCGCCAATAAGGCTGACAACAGCTATAGCAGCTTGACTGTGAACTATCACATCCACGTGACCTTGACTTTTCATAATTTTGCCATTTACGGGCTGAAAATCGAAAAATTTCTTTTATAATTAATCTTTTTAACAAAGTGGAGAATTTAATCTTACTAATAATACCTCATTCATCGATTTTGGTTAAGTATAAAGCGAAAAAGACGGCTCGGTTTTAAAAAAAAAAAAAAAAAAAAAAAAAAAAAAAAAAAAAAAAAACCTTTTCAGAAATAATATATACGATGGCCTGTAAACCTGCAGCACATGGTACATATCTATTATCCAATTCACGTAATTTTCCATAGAAAGATACATACGATTTTTTTATCCAAAAAAAATATCTGATGAAGTATGAAATTAAACAAAATCACTAATTTAGTTATTTTACGGAAAAATACTAACTATAAAAAATATGGCTATAGTTTTGCAGTAAACTTTAAAAGGTTACATATCATCGCAAATTTCTAAAGTATTTTCGGATCAGTGTTTAGGAAATAAGGCGAAAAAATAGTATTTTTTCATTGGTTTCCATCAAAAGATTCTGAAAATTTTGGAATAAAAATAAAAATGCACACATTTTGAGCAGCTTCATTTAATACCCACAACATCACCTAAAGGAATCCATTTCTTATCATTCAACCAAACCTGTTATAATTATTTTTTCTCCGCCTGAGTTTTCAAAATTCTATGTCATAGTGGTGTCAGTTTTTACTAACAAAAGTAATACACAAATAGAAATTTCTAAGTTAAGGGGATGAGAAGTTATGAAGGTGTGTAAGACGGACGGATGTACAAATCAGCGATACCATAACTGATCCTTTGTACTCGGAAGGTACTAAAGCCTAAAAAGGGTATTTGTAAAACAGCAGGAGGATATTTTTTCTAAATGTCGCAGGAAATTCATGAAGGGAGGCAGAAACACGTAACAAAGCCAGAACATAACAGAATGATAAACAGTACAGAATTCGTACGAAATAAAAACAAGATAAATCTGTCATTGCAGGGCCTCTTTTTTTGCTGCAGTTAATTTCTTGTTCTAAAAGACAAAAAAAAGTCCATGTTGCTGTCGTGTTATAGGCCTATGACTGTTAATCTCATATTTTTGTTTAATGCGTTGCTGATATTTCTCAAAATATAGGCTACCCACTTTGTTGTAACAACGTTGATTACTAGATTTTTCTACGTAAAACTCATAACGAATTTCCTCTCCTGACAATCATGACCTTAATGTGATCTTTTATAAGCTCCCAGATCTTAATTATGATCAGACTCATCCCCTTCTCTTTACAGAGTACTTGTTCACATTTCCGTCTTAATTTTATTTCCATACAGAATCAAGTGGTCACAGGATTCAGATATTCTACCCACACTAATTGCTGTTACACTTCGCTCTTTCAAAGAGTCCATGCTCAGAACGCGATATTTTTCACTCTTAACTTAAATGTTATTTCACTTCTTGCCAGCCAAGCCAATGCTTTTTTGATATGTTTTGTAATTACCCGTTTCAAGATCGGTAATGTTAGTGCCGACTTAGGCAAATTACAAGTTACTATGTGCGCTCAATTTCTGTATGTCAGTTCCGTGCAAGTGTTTTAGCAAGTGAGAGTTCTTAAACGACATTGTCCGATCCTCGCTTGAGCGTTATGATCAGTCGCTTAATCGTTTAGTTATTAAGTTGACAAGTATCCGGAGCATTCTTGATTTCTAGCAATAAAACTAACGGCAGTCATTTTTTTTTTAGATAAAAATTTCTTCCCCCATTTATGCCCATACAGCCACTTCCAGCTACTGTATATTATTATTCGGCTGTACGTATTGTCTTATTATTGTTATTCTGGGCCAACATTAGACGGACATAACACTCGAATAAAAACGCATATGTGCTCGATAAACTCAAACCAGCAATTCCAGCAACTAGAGACCATCACGCTAACCACCACGCTGCAGGGGCCGTTTCTTCTTTCTGCGAATAAAAATTTACGTCCTTTGTTTAATGTATAAACAATTTTACTGTTGTAGTTAATGTAGCAGTTTTCTCGGCTAATCATAGTCTACTTTCAAGAACTTACCACTGTAATACCTGATTGTTTCATTAATTAGGAAACTATTCGTAACTGCTACAACGATTTTCAGTTCGGTATTTGAAGTTATCGTACGGTTGAAGGTTAAAGTGTTCGCAATTCAACCTTCAGCTTAACTGAGAAAACGTCTGTATCCATTTCATTATAATTTGGCTTGAAAGTGGATGATAATATTTCAATTTGAATATAAAATATTTTACCAACTAAAAAGAATTTCATTTTGGATTTAAGTCACTGGAAACTTCAAATCTATTTATTTTTTTCCTCTGTTAGCAAATATGGTTTTTAAGAGAAGTTTGAAATTTGACTGCATCGGAAAAATACTCGTACTATTTTTTGTGTAAATGTATATTATTTCGGTCTGAGTAAAGGTTTGTTTCTTAAAATAAAATTCTGCTGAAACTTGATTTGGTGTCGTATTTTTGTTACCAGACGAAACCTTTGTACAAATCTAAAACAAGGGAGGAACAAGAATCGATCCTTGTGGTAGAAGTCACGACTCGTGTGAGCGGGCGCGCCGTTAACGTTTCACCTGCCGGCGACACAGTGTCACAACTCACCGCTGCTCTTTCGCTGCTCTCCTGTATATTTTCCCCTTGTTGCACGAGTTACGACAGTGTTGCGGCTGACAGAGGGCTGAGGCGAGATCTGAGTGCCACCAGTTATTCACACCTGCCAGGTGGAGCTGCAGACATGGCCACTATTTTCCCGACACTTGAGGAAGAACGTCACAGAATTAAACGCCGCCACTCGGCACCGCAATTTGCTCACGTCAGAGCGATACAGCTCGACTCACAGTTGCAAGCGATACAAGAAACATATTGCTATATACACAATTTATTTTGAAAAGTGTACAAGGCATTATTTTCCTCCGCTCCATTACTGATAACATAAATGGCACACTGTTCTACTTGTGCGTTGATACATTATGAAATCCTAGGTATTTCCTAAAAATACACTCCTGGAAATTGAAATAAGAACACCGTGAATTCATTGTCCCAGGAATGGGAAACTTTATATACACATTCCTGGAGTCAGATACAACACATGATCACACAGACAGAACCATAGGCACATAGACACAGGCAACAGAGCATGCACAATGTCGGCACTAGTACCGTGTATATCCTCCTTTCGCAGCAATGCAGGCTGCAATTCTCCCATGGAGACGATCGTAGAGGTGCTGGATGTAGTCCTGTGGAACGACATGCCAAGCCATTTCCACCTGGCGCCTCAGCTGGACCAGCGTTCGTTTTGAACGTGCAGACCGCGTGAGACGACGTTTCAACCAGTCCCAAACATGCTCAATGGGGGACAGATCCGGAGATCTCGCTGGCCACGGTAGTTGACTTACACCTTCTAGAGCACGTTGGGTGGCACGGGATACATGTGAACGTGCATTGTCCTGTTGGAACAGCATGTTCCCTTGCCGGTCTAGGAATGGTAGAACATTGGGTTCGATGACGGTTTGAATGTACCGTGCACTGTTCAGTGTCCCCTCGACGATCACCAGAGGTGTATGGCCAGTGTAGCAGATCGCTCCCCACACCATGATGCCGGGTGTTGGCCCTGTGTGCCTCGGTCATATGCAGTCCTGATTGTGGCGTTCACCTGCACGGCGCCAAACATGCATACGACCATCATTGGCACCAAGGCACAAGCGACTCTCATCACTGAAGACGACACGTCTCCATTCGTCCCTCCATACACGCCTGTCCCGACACCACTGGAGGGGGCTGCACGATGTTGGGGCGTGAGCGGAAGACGATCTAACGGTGCGCGGGACCGTAGCCCAGCTTCATGGAGACGGTTGCGAATGGTCCTCTCTGATACCCCAGGAGCAACAGTGTCCCTAATTTGCCGGGAAGTGGCGGTGCGGTCCCCTACGGCACTGCGTAGGATGCGACGGTCTTGGCGTGCGTCCGTGCGTCGCTGTTGTCCGGACCCAGGTCGACGGGCACGTGCACCTTCCGCCGACCACTGGCGACAACATCGATGTACTGTGGAGACCTCGCGCCCCACATGTTGAGCAATTCGGTGGTACGTCCACCCGGCCTCCCGCATGCCCACTATACGCCCTCGCTCAAAGTCCGTCAGCTGCACATACGGTTCACGTACACGTTGTCGCGGCATGCTACCAGTGTTAAAGACTGAGATGGAGCTCCGTATGCCACGGCAAACTGGCTGACACTGACTGCGGCGGTGCCCAACCGCTGCGCAGCTAGCGCCCTTCGACGGCCAACACTGCTGTTGCCTGGTGTGTCCGCTGTGCCGTGCGTTTGATCATTGCTTGTACAGCCCTCTCGTAGTGTCCGGAGCATGTATGGTGGGTCTTACACACCGGCGTCAATGTGTTCTTATTTCAATTTCCAGGAGTGTAATAATAAAAAATAATCGATGTTTTTCAGTGGTCAATTCTCGTTATTTTTGATTTCATGTTTGCCTGATTCACTCCCACTTAATCCGTGTACTATAACTTACATGTATTTTCTGGCGCCACAAAACTCTCACTGAATAATCACAAACACTCAAGACTTCAAAAGATGTCATTAAGAAAATAAACAAGTAGTTCAGCAAAAAATTTATTTCATTCCACTTTTTCCCTAGTTTATCAGTAAGTACTGAAAGTCTTCATTGTTTTGAATAGCTTCCGAATATATTTTCTGCGCAACTGTAAGGATACGGGGATTAGTGGGATATAATCTCACTCTGCACAGCAATTAATGCAAGGGGTAGAGGGGCAACCTCTTAAATTCCAATTCTGGCACCAGTTAATGTAAGATACGATGACGAGAGGCCTCGTTTTGATTAAAACGTTTTACAACCTAACGTTTCAACACAATTATCGGACTTATTAACGTGGCCAAAGCTTACACACTAATACATCATTGTTTACATCTTGCGAATAAACCACAATTCAGCACGAATTTTACTCTGACACCAACAATTAAATAAGTTTTCTTTACTGAATGGTATATTATTTAGATCCTGAAATCACTAAGAATATGGGTACTCTGACACCAGTAATTAAATAAGTTTCCTTCACGAAATAGTACATGAAATTACTTAGGATGTAGGCCGCAGATTAGTCTACTGAATGGAAATGAGATGTAAACACCAAATAACCAATACAAATAGTTCTAGCTAACTTTATTACCAAGAGAAAATGTGACTACAGCTTCTTAATATAAGTACCACAGAAACCCGAATGTATAACCAAAGTAGATAATCCTTAGCTACGAGCAGGTTGAAGTTAATACTGAATACAAATTAAAGTTAGATTGTATATGGAAGTTCTAAAAGATGGCAATAAATAATAAATATATTTAGTCCAATAAAGGCATGGGGATTATTTGTCTGCTGAATGGAAATAAGATGGAAACACCAGTTAAATACGTGAATATACTGTTTATTTCGAAAGATCCTAACCTCCAAAGATGGTCCACTCTTTCTAACTAGCTTAGCGATGAACAAAACATATCACGATAACTTCTGACGTAAGTGCGAAAGAAGCGCGAACGTATAACCAAATTATGATCCTTGACTATGAAGTTAATCGGTTAAGTTAAGTTAGATCGGATATGGAATTTCTGTCTAAACGATGAAAATAACTATGATTAGACGAATAATGGCGTGAGTCAACAAGTTGGTTACATGTGTCTTATCTAGGAGTAGGATGGTTACATGGTGACGCTAATACGATCTTGGAAAGAACGAGAGAGATTAGATTGTGGTGAGAATTTTTTATTACTTACAAGATCGTTACCCCGTTGGATTCTGTACTACGTTGATCGCTGACCTTCCACGTGCGTAAGGTTATCTCACAAATACACCATTTCCTGCGTCCACACTGACCTACTATGAGACAAGCTCTTAACTATATCTTCAGACGAATAAATAAACGAAAATTCAGATCCAGATTACCAAAAACTAATATTTTGACGTCTTACACCAAATTTGAATTTGGAACCTGAGTTAGTAAGTAAATCAAATTATTTCCTAATGTCCAGTGACCAATTAATTGTTGGGTTTATTGTTTGTGTAAATTATTTATCTCAAATAAAGTGTCTAAAATAGATGATTAATGCCACCGCAATTCAAATGAAGTTTAACTGCAGTTTATTGTCAATGGATTTCTGTAACCGTGTTCTCGGCCATCGAGAGATTACTAATATACTAATGACTCAAAAGTGAGAAAGTCTATTTACATTCCATCCAGAATTTACTCATATTCTGTTTAGGTCAGATTAGTTTAAACACATTTATAAACACTACAACGCTATTCACTTGACGGAAAATCTTTGTACAGATATCGCATTATCGCATGCTACTGAAATATAAGCCAGAGACAACTTTCGTTAAATTACGTCCGAGTAGACGAAAGTATATTTTGATCCGTCTAGCTACTTAGACAAAACTCTGTAGGTTTGTTTTGAATGATAGTTTAACAGTTGAAGCTTCTAAATTCAGCTTTCAGAACACAACCACCAACCTTCAGACATTCACAAAGACATGCAAATACTCGGAATAAAAAATAGCAAACTACTGGTATTGATATTTCAAGAAAAATATCACATCCAGAAATCGCTAATTAAAGGTAAAATTCTAATAAATGAATACACAAATTTGACCAATCGAACACAATACACTATATTTAAAACAAAATAAATATACACAAAGAAACCAAACATTTCAAATTCCCGGCTATCATCAAGGATGACAGAAAGTAGACTACAAAAACCAAAAAACTTTCAACTCAACGAAATCCGAAACGTAAACAAAAGTCTAAGAAATACTGAAAACCGCAGTGTAATATTCACGTGCAGTTTTTGAACATGCTAATAATACCAGACTAGTTGGTAATGCTGTAAAAATCTGGTCAATGTAGTTTGTTGTTGCATTTCACATTGACGAGAAGCTTTGAAAAGATTCAAAATATTTCAGTTCAAATAACACGAAAAAAGCAAACCCTGACTCTGATACGAAGAAAACATGAAACAGAATCACATGTAAGTAAAATTAATTTCCATTGTACTTTACTTTGTTTCCCAATAATTAAATGTAAATTGACAAAATGTAAAAATGTCACACATATGCCGCTGAAGATGCTAAAGAGCGAATCGCGTAAGGCGGAGAGATAAAAAGAAACAAAATTCAATTTCATTGGAATTGTATAATACAAATTGATTAACTTGTAGTTGAGGAAATTACACATAACATCCAGTAGTTGATAATAACGTTGTTTCAGAAACCGAGTCTGGTGGGTAAACGTTTAATATTCTGGCCTCGTATTCGGGAGGACGCCGGTTCGAATCACCATTCGGGCATCCAGATTTGGGTTTTCCATAGTTTCCCTAAATCACGCCAGGCGAATGCCAGGATGCTTCCTTCAAAATACCATGGCCGAATTCCTTCCCGTCCCTTGTCCCCAGTCCTATCCCACCTGTAATGACCTAGACGTCGACGAGGCGTAAAGCCATAAGAAAACAATTGTTTTAGAAGACGCATTAACCTTAGATGAAGCATAACAGCATCGCTTCCTTTAGGTAAATACATTGAAGTGCCAAAAGTTATGTGATATCTATTGATATCTGATGAGACCCCCTTTTGCCCTGCGACAAGCAGAATTCCGTCGTGGCATTCACTAAACCAGTCATCGGAAATCCCCTGAAGAAATATTCAGCCATGCTTCCTCTACAGTTGTTCATAATTACGAAAGAGCTGCCTGTGCAGGATGTTGTGCGCGAACTGACATTTTAATCATGTCCCAAGTTTGTTTAACTGGATTCATGTCTGGTGATCTAGATGGCCAAATCATTCGCTGGAATATTTTCCAGATTGTTCGTCAAACCATTTTTGACATGTTTCATTGTCATTTTGGAAAAGTCCATCGTTGATTCGGAACATGAAGGACATTACTGTTTGCAAACGGTCTTCAAGTTGCTGAACGTAACCTTTTCCAGTCACTTTTCGGTTTATTTAGACAAGAGGTCCCAGTGTAAAGATCATTTTGAAGACCATTACTATTTGTAAAATGTAGGAATATTCAGTCGTCAAGCTATTGGCAATCGGCGACCAGTAACATGCTGAGCGCGCTCGAGCACTGACCATCCAGGAATCTGCAAGCCTGCAGTCATCACCTCAGAATGCAGTACTCTTCCTAATTGTAGGTCAGCCGAGGCGACTTGGGCAGTACAAGCGATCAAGGTGTGGTCGTCGTCGAGCATACTTCGATGGCCACCTGTTAGTAGCCTGCCATCCTCCCATGCACCTCCCATCCGGGGCGACCATCTGCCTAACAGTTAACTATTACAGTTTGCACTAAGAGATTCGCTAACTACCGTATGAGGGCTTACATAAATTGGTGACAGTTGGATCCAATTTGTGGCACGTTATAAACTGTACTACTCAGTGTTAGAGGCCAATGAATTGGTTCGATTGCAAGTCTCGTCTTCCTTCAAGTAGTAAGAACTTAAAGCAGTTTCTAAGCTTTGGTCTGTGGCGGTCAATCCACAGTGGTGTCAAGAATTAATCGAAAATGGCCAAACGGTAAAATTCCAGTGGAGCTGCCAGAAGAACAGAAGACGCTTCGAGCAGAGGTGGAATTTCCTAAGGTCAGTTCGTCAGCATACCTATCCACACACTCCCACTAGCCTAGGCCAAACAGCCCCTGACACCAGTCCATGGCATGTAAACCCAGCGTATACCAGGATGGAGTCACAACCAGCTTCGATGACAACTTAGTTCTATTGTATCGTGTGGTCTGCTCACCACTCGAACCCAACAATTAGTTCTTCCCAAGTGAATTCGTGACCCACCTGGCCACATAACTTTTGTCCAGTCTCTTGAGGTCTAACCGATATGTTCACAAGCCCAGGACAGGCGCTTCAGCAGTTGGCGTTTTGTTACCAATCAACCTTGTGCTGGCATATCTCAACAACGCCCAATCCGGGTGATTTGTAATGCAAACATGCTGGTCGAAACGTCGGCACTACACACACACTACATCGGACAGCCAAGAGACAACGCCAAATTTCGGTGCAATGTCCGCACTGACACGTCTGTCAAACGTCCGAAACCGAGTTCTGCCTGTCTGTCAACAAAAACGCCTCGACGCAGATGTTCCTGGTCTCGGTCATTAAGTAGACGTGGTCAGACACTGCGTATTACATGGAGGGAGGTAATACCGAAAATTACATATTCACGGCACTCTTCAACACAGCGGATCGTGAAATGTTGAATTAACTAACAACGTCCGAAACGGAATGCCCCCATGCGTCCCAACCACCATCCCGCGTCCAAAGTCTGTTAATTCGCGTCGTGCGGCTATAATTACGTCAGCAGACCTTTCACACGATTCAATAGGGTACAAATGAAATCCCCGGCACTGCAAGACTGATTAATGTGTTTATTCCGCACTGCTACCGACATCTAGATATTTTCAATTTATTATCCCATGATTTTTGCGGTGTGAACGGCTTTTTTTTATGGCTTTACGCTTCGTCAACATCGATTTCGAGGTCATTAGATGTGGAAAGGACTGGGGTCAAGGAACGGGAGGGAATTCGAAAATGGCCATTTGTAAGAGCCATCCCAGCATTCTTCTGAAGTGATCTGGGGAACCCATGAAAAACCCAAATCTGGATGGCCGAACCGGTATTCGAACCCGCGTGCTCCCAAATGCGGGGGCAAAGCGTTAGCACTCACCCACTACACTCGGTCAGTGTGAATAATCAGTGGCAGAGTGGTAGGAACCGAGTTCCTGCCCAAAGTCTAACCGGGCCTGTTAGGTTCGGCGTACTTAATCTATTGCAGGAAAGTCTGTGTTGCCATTTGTCTAATGGTGGCTTCCCACGGTCCCTGCATTTATCGACCGCGCCGGTCCAGCTATCAACAGTGGGCAGTGGGAAGAGAGCCGCTTCTACTGGCAGGGATGGCACATAATAGGTAAACACCAAACGCCCGGGTAGCTGAAACGACACTGGGCAACGTGGTGGGGAGGTGGCTGCGAGGTGGCGAGGGCTCGACTGTGGCGCGTGCTGATCCGCACAATCGGGTTCCATGGCGCGGCCTACAAAACCACGGGTCGTGGGAAGCCACCGTAACTTGTAACGTTTAACTTTGTGTGTACCATATATAAGTGTGTTTTTTGTTTGTGAAATGTGTAGTTTATGAGGCGGATATTGGGGACCGTCCCAGCATTCGTCTAGATGATCATGAGAAAGCGCCTAAAAACCGCAATCAGGACGGCCGGTACGCGAGGTCCTGGGCTCATGTCCAGTCCCGTTGTACCGCCATGATACAGTGTACGGCGCCTCAGTGCACTGAGCCACACTGGCGGGTACCTTACAGCTGTTATTATATAATCGAACTACAACTGCGAACCGTTAATGGACAACCTTATCAATTTATTATCCTCTTTCATTTTATTTGTATTATAATTTATAGGTTATACATTGTTAATTCTTACTTGCTTTCTGCAGTCGCATCTCGGACCTTAGCCGATCCATTGCCTCACCAACTAGTCTTCTCTATACAGACCTGTTCCTCCACTCCTCTGGGATGTTTGTCTTTCTTGCGTCTTCCTTTATTCCAGCCACCTCTCACTAGGCCTTTCGCGAAGTCTCTTCCCTTCAAGGCAACCTTATATCATATCTTTGATGAGATTCTAATCCTTTCTCACTGTGTGGGCACACCACCTTAGCCTTGTCCTTTCATTATCACCACTGTATCAAGTAGATGTTACAGGCCCCTTAGCTCTCTATTTTTTCTACTTCTCCACTCATCTCCCTGCGTTCATAAAATGTTAATATGGTTCACTGTAATGAAATATTGTTGTGATAACCTAGCTGCGTTATTGTTAGTCTTCAGAATGTTCGATCGTCTGAAACAATATCACAGCTCAGCTATAGTGTCGCGCGATATCCTTTTTCTGTTTCTTTCCATTTCGAATTACTAAGTTGGCGACAACAACAGTTGATCGACAATCATGGTCACATCGTTGCTTGAATATAATTGGACAGTATCGGCCTCCACTATGGGTATCAATAAATGATTTGGAGCAAGTGCAAAGTAGAGTAGCTAGATTTGTGTATAAAAATACCGTAACACACAATCAGTAGTTCATATAACAACTGAATCGGGTAGGGTTTCATTGGAACGTAGGAGGCGGATGAAAGGGGTGATACGTGGTATAAGGTATATTTTATTGATGAGTCTATGAAGGAAAATTGAAGCATTTGAAATTTGGTGCAATAGAAAGATGCTGAAAATTAAGTGGACAGTAAGAAATGAACGATTTTTGGAAATGATGGGTGAGGAAAGAAGTTTGAGGAAGAGTCTCACAGAAAAAAAAGACAAGATATTAGGTCAAATGTTGAGATATGCAGGATTGGTTAATTTGTTAGTGGAGGGAACAAGAAGATAAGAACTGTAGAGGAAGACGGAGATTAGAATATATGAAGCAGATAATTGAGGATGTGGGTTGTAAGGGGTATATTGAAGATTAAGAGGTTGTCGCAAGATAGGGAGGAATGGAGGACTGCATCAAACCAGTCGGGAGAGTGATGGCAGCATTGACAGAATTAGGAGCATTACGTGGTGAAGAAGAGATGACCGTAAACTTTTACTTGATTTTAGGAAATTTTCCTTCCTAGATAAGAAACTCAGATATGGGAATCAATTACCAAGGGACATGCTGATAAAATTCGTTCAAACAATGAATAATCTAACCCTAAAATTTTCTAAATTCGAAATGTTGGTCACGGAGCCATATAATCCATTGTCATTGGTTAATTAGAAAAATCATTGTCATGTATTGGCACCTGAGTTAAAACAAATTAATTAAGATACCTGTGATTTAGATTTTAGTGACTATGATGGTAAGATTAGGAACATACGACTGAATAGCTTTACGTTATTGATTGCCACTTAAATATATCTTCTCAAACAACTTCTTCTTTAATTTACACGCTATTTAAATATAATTCTTATAGGGCGCTAATGACCTCGTTGTCGACGTGCCATAAAGCCACTAAAACAACAACATAATTCTTAAATCACATATCTTGTCTTAGACATTTTTCCTTTAATAGAAATGTTTTAGAGATAAGATAGTTATGAGATACTACCATGAGAAGTTCTCATAAACATATAATAAAAGCTTCGATCTTTGCATATTCGTAAAATCAAATGTATGAAATATTTTCGCTACAGCTTAGACATTTACCATGTCTATTTACCTTTATTTTTACTTAATTCACTTACTGTTTACAGTAGACAACCGTGAATATCATGAATTAACCGTCTCCATAACTGTCTGAGTAATTCAGTCTGCTTTTGCAGTGCTGCAGGTTGGGTTCGTATTGAATCGTGATTACTGGCAACCAAATTTCTCTTCTCCGCCAACAAAGCCAACGACTGTCGCCGGTTTCCCGGCCTTTGTATTGCTCTACGCTACAACAGAACAAAACCATTAAACTTGTTCGGTTTCTGCATTCAGAGTTATAATTTTGTCGATGGCTTCCTCATTGTTGACACAGGAGTTTTTTCACGCCGCCATTCAGATGCAGCGCGCCGGAGGAGGGTATGGCAATTAACATCACCGAGTCTCGTTTCCACTTGTTTGTATCGCCGGCGTGTTCACAGTTCCCAACACACAAAAAATGCAACACGCGGATGTAATAGGGGAATGTTATACGCTGGACGAATAGAGAATCACTGCTTTTGAAAAAGTGTAATCTGTTACACTGCCCGTCTTCCGCAGAAATAACAATCAGCCCGCCCATCTAAGAATATGATTGGAGGACATCATAGTCCACTGTATTATAAATATCAGTTGGTTCGTTCCCCAAAACCCTGTTACGCCTCCTTCCCCACAATTTCTGCAACTTTAGAATGTACAGCAAACGATGGGGTAAACGAGATTGATTTCTGTGGCATTCCAATGGGAGGACAAAATGGAAGTCGGTGGTATTTGCAGATGCAGATTATATATATTTCTTTCTTGGATCCAATGAAGTACGTACGATGCAGCCTGCATCTGTCATCTCTGTATAAGTCATTTTGATAAGAGGAGAGATAGCTCAAGACACGTCGAAACGGCACGTCCCATCATAAACGTACGCTTCTTGTTGATTACGACAAACAATATCACAACTAAAATAATTTCTATCGGTGATCAAATCCGCTGCTCAGCCGCGATTGAACCATGTTTGTATTTTTTTTTTATTTATTTTTTTTAAAAATTTTGTGCGTGCCTTTGCTTTAAGCGGCAACGGGCCTTATTTGTACATCTTTTTTAACTTATGGCTTTACGCCTCATAAACGTCTATGTCATTAGAAGCGTGAAAGGACTGGGAACAAGGAACTGAAAGGAATTCGGCCAAGGGCTTTTGAAGGAAGCATTCCGGCATTCATCTCGAGTGATTTGGGGAAACCATGAAAAACTCTAATCTGGATGCCCGGACGGGGATTCGAACCGGCGTCCTCCCGAATGCGAGGCCAGAGCATTAACCGCTCACCCACGACGCTAGGTCTTTTTGATAGTGTTTATTACGGCTTGAAGAATGGGGTGTGATCTTTGTGTTGGAACCATCCCGGTATTCCCTGGAATTATTTGGGAATCCATGGATTATCGAAATATGGGATTGAGGATGGAACCTGCATCCACCCGAATGCCGAACACAAACGTTAATCCTTAGCCCACCATACCCTAGCCTTGGTGTGCCCTTTAATGTTGGGATTGAAGTATTAATTTTAGGAGAACTATCCGAAATTTCAAGTAACGCAAACGCTTTTAATAAAAATTAAATCATTCCACAACCAACCAGTACACATAACTTTTCCAATTTTTTGGAGTATTTTTCTTCGTTTTAAAAAGCGAGTAGTGTTTTTCACAGAAAGCAATTTAATTTTCGTCTCAGACATTTAGAACACTGTTATATTATTCAACGCAGCACACACTAACAGAAAACATATTTCACATTTCATCCAGTTCTCAGCAGCGTTTAAAAGTGATTACATTAGCGCAGAATGTTAGCACGAGCAGAGTTACAGCAACGGTAACGACGTGACAAGGCACAAAGTGTTTCGGCGCCTTGATTGATTGTCCCCGACACAATACCTGGTGCCCCACAATAACAGAGGCACTCAACAGGAGGGCGGCGCCAAGAGGGAGAAAACGATACGAGGTTCTGGTAATTACAGCTGCGCCGCGCACAATAAAGAGCCGCCAAATCCCGGGGTATTCTTCAAATGGAACGGGGACTAAACAGGCGGAGGCATTGTGGAGCGGCCTCCGCTATGGTGGCAGCTTCTCCACAACTACCATACACGTCATTTAAGTTTTTAACAGGAAGAGGAAAACATTGCCTTTATAATGAAGTGTTTAGAATAATCCAAATAGGAAGCACTAGTCGCAAAGAATTGTCATTCCTGCTGAATGCTTTACGAAGGTGATCTTTGAAGTTCTTGACATCTATAGCACATCGCAATATCATCGACAAGCTACGAAATAAAAAATAATGTCACTTTCTACAAACAAAAATATGAGTTTTTCAAAGCATTTTCCATTACAATGTACAATACCGTATTTAATAATCTACGACAGCGACCCAGACAATAGATGGTACTCTATTTGAGAACTACATACTAACTAAGTAGTTATATGTCAGTCGCAGCGTATGTTGCCAAACTGTACTGTCAAACACCCAACAGTTTAATTATTGTTTAGTCAAAAAATTATTTCTGGAATCATTTTCGTTCTTGGATAGTGAAAATTGATTACTGGGTTTACTTGAATTCATAAAACGTACAATGACAACATAGATCAAATTGAACAAATTTACTAACAAACCTAAAATGAATTTAATATCTGCACACATATAATATTGTTTACGAAAATTGCAGCACCATATTACAGATTAGATAACAAAAAATAAATTATTAGAATTGCAAAACTGCACATGCACTTTGACCGTGATAATTCAGTGAAGTATGAAGCCACCACGTGGTGCAATCAGAGCCCCCAGACGTCTTGTCATGGAATCAAAGAGAGTCTGGATATGGTGCTGAGAAATACACTACCATGTAATTGCACAAGAATCGACAGTGCTTGGAACAGGGTCGGAACGAACAAGCGGCGACCGACCCTATCCCAGACAAGTTCTATGGTCGGCGTGTCAGGCGAATATGCAGGTCTGTGAAGCAGTGGTACCGGTCGTTCTTCGAAGAAAGCTTGCACACATTCCTACAACATGTGGCCTGTCACTGTTCTGCTAAAATATGGCATGTGGAGCTGACTGCAGAGGGTAATGCCTCGAGCTCCAAAACCTCCCCGATGTAGCAGTTGCTGCAGGTTGCCACCAAAGCGTACGAGACGAGATTGCATGGCGCTCCAAATCATCGCAATACGCGTTTGTTCGCTATGCCACTCGACAATGCAGTCTGTACGATTGCGTTAGTCATTGAATTGTTTAACACATACGCTTCCATAATTGTATGACAAGTAGAAGCGGGACTCGTCCGAAAAAACTGCATTTTGCCACTCAGCATACCAGTGACGGCGTTTACTGGCAAAGCGCAGTCTTACCTGTTTTTTTTGTTTGTTTTTTTTCCTTACGGCTTTACGCCTCGTCCACGTCGAGGTCATTAGAGGCGAGAAAGGAATGGGGGCAAGGAACTGGAAGGATTCAGTCATGGCTAAGGATTGCAATCCCGCAGTGTTTTCAATCCCGCGGGATCCGCGAGGGATTTGCGCCAATCCCGCTGGATCCCGCGGGATCCGTGTGGGATTGGTACAAACAGTTTTTTTAACGCATATATTTAAAACATAATTACTTAAAACGTTAATAAATTAAATAATAAATAAATTACTAAATAATTTTTAATGTTAAATGATAAAAATTAACAGCTAACAATATTTTGATTGGCAAAATGACATTAAAACTTTTTAGCGTGTCTTAAGTGTATTTCGAGGTTTTACATTTTTGTTTTTTTATCTAAACCAATTTTTAATAAATAATAAAAATGGAAAATATTGAGTCTTAGGTCATATTATGTGCTTTACAATACATCACATAAGTTTAAAAATATGGTTTGCTTAATGGCCAAGTTACCAGAGTTTTTTTTTTTTTAAAATCCTAAATAAATGTTCCGTAACACCGAGAAAAGCATTTCATTTCACAAAGTGAAGTGAATATACTCTGTAAAGTGTAGACTTGGCTCAGAACAAGATCTCATAACTTTTTGTCACTGCACAAGCACAAGACTTGGCCTTTTTTTGCGTGATTCATTATTATATCTCCTGATTCCTTGATTGATATTACAGTTGATTCAATGTTATTAAAAGAAACTACTCATCAACATGTAAACTGTCAAGAATTTCAGATTTACTTATGTGGCGTAACGACGTTTTTAGAGTGGAAATTATTTTTTGGTAAGAAAAGAGACTTTCTCGGTGAATGATTGCAGTGAAGTCCTCATAGGTTGTATCTCCGTATTTCATTGCAAACACACGAAATTACACACGTGAGGAAGACGGCGGATGCAGCCGTCGAAGCATGGTGCTCCTACAACACAATTCGTCGATACACCCGTGAAAATTTAATTATAACTTTTTTTACCTTTAGTCGAAATAATTACAAGGAGAAGAGGGATTAATCGAAAGCCTGAGTGGCACATGTAAGCAGGTGGCTTTCGTCAAAGAAACGCATTGAGGCAGCGGCCAAAACAACAATAAGTCAAAGGATATACCATTTCCTTTTGATAGCTGTTAAATAAGCAGGTACACGATCGTTAAAATTACGATAACATTAGTTTCATATCAACGAGTAATCAAATTTTCAGCCGCAAATTAGGAAATTGTCACAATTACTTTATCTGCAAATACAGAAAATGGGAATAATGAAACCGTGAATAAAAAGATGTAACCGTGTAGTTCAGATAACGTGTGCGACACTTAAAAAATAATTATATAGTTAAAAATCGTACTAAATACGCACCATAACTCAAATTACAGGAATGTGTACTCGAAACAAACGTAAGTTTTGATGTATACGTAAAAGTGTATTTATTTACTTACGAATGACGAAGGTTGACAAAAACAAACGCTTGTTCATATGAGTCTAATGCCAACTGGAAGGGTACAGGCAAACAGTGCAAAATATCCGACAGAGACCGAGTGGGGCAGCGAGTCACGCAGACTGACACGCGCTTCCGCCGGATTTTGCGGATTGCGGATCCGCTTAATTTTGTGCGGGATCCGCCAGACTGTCTAATGATGCTGGATTGCAATCCCTAGTCATGGCCTTTTGAAGTAACCATCCCAGCATTTGCCTGGAGTGATTTGGGGAAACCATGCAATATCCAAATCTTGATGCCCGGACGGGGTTTCGAACCCACATCCTCCCGAATGAGAGTCCAGAACCATAACCGTTCACCCACCACGCTTGTTCTGAGCCGTTAGTGATCAGAGGAAGCCGTGCCACGAGGCCAGCCCTCTGCAAACGGCGTCGAACCTTCGACACAGAAATACCCACACCCGTTACAAGGCTCCAACGTCAAGCCAACACTGTGATCGAAGCTGTTCTATCGGTTACGTTCATCGAGTCAAGATGGAGGTAATCCCACACTGTGGTCACATTGTGCGGTCTGTTCCCACTCGTCCCTATGTGCGACCTTCTTCTATCGACTGGTTCCACACTCACGCAACACTGTCGTATCAGCGTACCCTTTACGATCCGCAATGTAACTTTACGAGAAACCTATTTCCTGCAGACCAATCATTCTGCCATGTTCCAACTCACACACATGCTGATATTGCACCAATTAACGTCGACGAGACATACCGATACTTACTTGCACGATTCTCCTTCGTGTTACAGGTGTGTCCACTGAACTACCGGTCATACAATAGACGGCACTGCTGGACCTACATGCACGCTGTCTTTCTGCAATCTTATTTTGGTTCCAGTGTCCTACATATCCTCCAATTTTAGAGTTATTTAGCCATTACTTTTGGGTGATGGAATTTTCACAAACAATAGTGTTTGTTTTTGCTTTACGCCTCGTCGACGCCGATGTCATTAGAGACGGAAACACATTAAGACATGAGGGATTGTTTAATCTGTTGCTGGAGAGAACAGTTTAGAGTAAAGGTTTAGAGGAAGAGAAATACTACAGGGTGAGTCAAAAGTCGCAGTACACCCTTTTATTTCAAAAACTCTGCAGGAATTGGGAAACCTGAATATTCCAGTAAGGTATTGGTGAGGTGTCTATCTTTTACGGTATGTACCGAACATGGGCGCCATCTTGAAATCGGCCATCTTGAATCTAAGTCAATTTTTTTAAATGGAAAGGGGGTCGTGTGACACATCAAATAACATCAGAATTTTCTCACAAGTTCATTCCTGTAAACAGATTTGAAATAGCAGTTGCGGTTCAAAAGTTACATAGCTTTTTTGTTGCAGATAACTGAAGATGGCTTTGACCAAGGAGGAGAGAATTGAAATCATTTTGATGTCTGGAAAACGAAGTTTCCGTGTCATAGCTGCAGATTTTAACAACCGGCACGCAGAAAGACCTCCAATTTCACACAACACTGTCAGGTGCTTAATTTCCAAATTCTGAGAAACTGGGACTGTGGCTGACAAGGCACGGAGTGGCCGTCCAAAAAGTGCTACTGACGAGACAACCTCAACAATGGTTTTGGCGTCCTTCGTGAAGCGCCCACGACGTTTGTCAGCAGAATGTGGAATCAGCCAGTCATCGATCATACGAATCCTTCATGCCCATCGATGGTATCCATTCAAGATTCCGTTACTCCAGCACCTAGCAGAGGATGACCCAGACAGTTTTGCACGTGGGCCTTAGAGGATCCCTCTTTTGCACAAAGCATCTTGTTCAGTGATGAGGCAAACTTTTATGTCAGTGGTGAAGTTAACCGTCACAACCACGGTTGTTAAAATCTGCAGCTATGCACGGAAACTTCGTTCTCCAGACATCAAAATGATTTCAATTCTCTCCTCCTTGGTCAAAGCCATCTTCAGTTATCTGCAACAAAAAAGTTACGTAACTTTTGAACCGCAACTGCTATTTCAAATCTGTTTACAGGAATGAACTTGTGAGAAAATTCTGATGTTATTTGATGTGTCACACGACCCCCTTTCCATTTAAAAAAATTGACTTAGATTCAAGATGGCCGATTTCAAGATGGCGCCCATGTTCGGTACATACCGTAAAAGATAGACCACCTCACCAATACCTTACTGGAATATTCAGGTTTCCCAATTCCTGCAGAGTTTTTGAAATAAAAGGGTGTACTGCGACTTTTGACTCACCCTGTAGATCATGTAAACAGAGGAAGTAGGTCGTCATGGGTATGTTGAGATGGAGATATTAGCTTATGATAGGGAGAAGTGTAGTATTTCAGCCGAGAGACTGATTTAAAAAAAATCTGGGTACCAGCCGAATCTCGGCGCTGACTCGCGTTTTCCGCAACGGATCCAGTGCCCGGTGAGCACCTTCGTCTCCGCCGAGGTGGAAACAATGTGCGACCGGGGAGCTGTGTTTGCGGTACCTGCGACATTATTCCGCCGTGATGAATAGGCCTCCGCGGCGAAGCTTCAAAAGGGGTAAAAACCAGAGCCGCCCCACAAAGGGAGCGAGGGCGCTAACGGGCCAGTTATTGCCGGGGATTCCCCCTAAAGACGGCGTCTCATTGTCCGCGGGGAGCGCTGTGATAAATGCCGCAGATCTAATGAGAAAGACCGAGTCTGCTGCCGTCTGCAATTGTTCCCAGCAAATGTACCAATGCGTCGGGTTAAAACCCATCGTCAAGCCGGCCGTGAAGGCGTGGACATACATTTCTCTCTTTATGATTTTTTGCATAATCCATTATTATAGCCAAAAACATGTTAGGGCCGCTATTAGCACGTGGAACCAATCTCCTCCTTCCACTCTCTCTCTCTCCCTTTATTTTCTTGCTATGCCTTTAAGACTCGTTAATGACGCTGGCATTAGAGCTAGGAGAGGATGTGATGGGAGTAGGGTTGCCAATGTATTTGAAAAAAAATATTTTTGGAAGAGGCAAACAAATAATATAAGAAAGAAAAAAAGAAAACAAAGATTTAGTTATTTATTGTCTCAAATACATAATTTTTTCCTTGCTTATATAACTAGCTACTATTTTTTTGTTTCCTTTTGAAATGTTATGCCTGGCACCACATACTAAATCGACATTTATAAAGATGTTACCAAAGACATTCCGTTCCATAACTTGTATAGTTTACCAGAAATAAAGTATTTCCGCATAATTTATGGTTATGGTAAAGTATACCGTTCCAAAATAAAGAATGATACTTTATAATAAAGTATGGTTGACAACCTTAAGTGGAAGATGTGTGTGGTTGGGGGGGGGGGGCAAGAAGGGTAAGGAATGGGAACGAATTGAGCCTCACTCTTTTTACGTGACCGTCCCGGCAATCACCTGAGTTCAGGGTCGGATTAAGGAATTTCAGGGCCCCCTGCGAAATTTGATTTCGGGGCCCCCTACTTCTTTTCTAGATGTACTTTTGTCTACACTTTCGATAATTTTCGTGACTTCATGTACACATACATAGACACACACACACACTTACATATATATATATATATATATATATATATATATATATTTGTGTACAAATGGGCCAGCAATTTATTGAGTATTAGCTGAACGAGACCAACTTCGCCGAGTCTTTGGTATTTTATCAATGCATCTCATATGGATCTCCCAACTACTGTCACTTTCATTTCTGGCTAAGCCCTGCTGCCCATTGTGTCAAACGAAATTGTTTTTGTATTTAATTTTTAGCTATTATATTTATAATACACTTTTTGTATACGAAATTTCTTTTCTTGCCGTTCTTTGCTAGTAAATATAAGATTTTGGGTTTGGAGACACGTGAGCAGGCATACAAATTTTAATTCAATAACTTTTTACATGAAACGTCAAAAGATGAATGAGTTTATTCGAACGAAATTACATAAATTACATAAACAGGTTCAGAGCTATACACGCCTATAAATATATAGGCCTATTGTAATTACGTCAGATACGACTTTCTCAAAACTGAATCTGATGACGGACCTCTCGTGGAACTCCACGCCTCGGAAACGTCTATTGCGAACGCAGCTTATTAATATTCTAAATTTGTAGTTTATTTATTTTAGTAGGAAAATTGTTCGTTAAGTAAGGACAAATTTTGAAGGGGATCGTGGCGGGGCCCCCTCATGCTTGGGGCCCCCCGCGACTGCGGTTCTTGCGGTAGCCTTAAACGGGCCCTGCTTGAGTTGATATCGGGAAACCATGAGAACTGAAATATGTGTGACCATATCGGATCTCGGACCCATGTCATCTCAGCTGGCATTTCAAGCGTTAACCACTAATCTCTCAATGAGATTATTATCGTATGGATTTAGGCAGCAATTGAACAATCTATTATTGCAAAGCGACATCTAATTGCCGGGGCAGACTTTTTTTAAATTTTAACGCATTTGGAAGAAACAACTTAATCTCCGTTACAGATGCATCCAAGACAACATTGAGGCAAACCATATATTTGCTGCTGTTGACTATGATATATTTTCTAAATGTCAGATTGCCATGACAGTTGTGAAAAAAAGTATTCATTAATGTATTGTGCCTCAATACGACGTTCTACACAATGTTAAAATAAATCTTTCTAGAATCAACTAGTTAACATCTAATTGCAAGAGGCCCATAAAAGTCTCAGTTTTAACAGATAGGAAAATTAACTAGAAAAGACTTAATTATCCGTAATCTCCTTAGAATACAATTTATTATAATGCTCAATACATTATTGTTAGTTGCTATTAAGCACAACAGTAAATTATAACCTCTTTTCCTCCAGTTATCATATAAATGTTACTTACTACTCATTTAAAGAATACTGAAGCGGAACATCTGCGATTGGAAAGTATATCGGAAAAATATCTAACATAAAGTACTACTGATTTTACTTGTAGAAAAGCCAGTTTGTTAGTGTATCATTTAGAGCAATGGTTCCTAAATGGAGGTCCGCGGAACCCTGGGGTTCGGTGGAAGGGTGACAAGGGTTCCGTGTTCCGTCCGAGAATTAAATAAAATGTTCGTTGAAAAGAGCCATAACCACGCCGTGAGAAGGCTATCATGGTTCTGCTTCCGTTTGTGAGGACTTACCGATGCGATACTGGTTTTTCAGCTTATGTTTATAAAAATGGGGATCCGCCAAAAAATATATGATCAGTTAGGTTTCCGTGGCCAATAAGAAATTGAGAACCGCTGATTTAGAGAATACAACAGTAATCCGACTATCAAGCACTTCCCAACACGACATATAATAAGCAAAAAACCTCCAAGGCTAGACATTTCATGGCTAAAAAGAGTATTTGCATCGTTATCGCAGAAAAGTAAACATCCCTATTAATATGTTGTATTGTAACCCTGGAGTAAAGAAATCCCTCTTACCAAAGTTGCAGACCATAGGGCTGTGACGATATAGAGGGGAAAAATTAAGTGAAGCTAAGGTACATAATACGAAATCGATTCGGAAAAGTAACCTCCGTCTGACTATAAATAATAATTTTAAAAAACTTCACAGAAAATTATTTTATTATACATATCTTAAAAGTACATCTCCTAAATACTTTTCAACGTAGTCGCCATTTAAGTATTTGTCGTAGCGTTCTATCTTCCTAAAATTCGGTCACCTGGTATCAAGCCAACTTTTCACGGCATTATGAAGTTCGTCGTGCTCATCGGAATGCTGTATGAGAAATGATCAAAAACTTTCCTCGTCATTTCTGAGAGGGACGAAAGACAGAGCAAAGTCGCCGAGTGCATACATCCTAAACCCTACCATGTTTAACCCGTGTATACTGATCGAGCTTATGAACTCGCCAGTGGGGCTCTGTACGCTGAGACGCCGCACACTGTATCGGGGAGGTACAACGGGATCGGGCATGAGCCCAGGTCCCCGTGTACCGGCCGTCCTGACTGCGGTTTTCCTTAGCAATCAAGGCGAATGCAGGGACGGTCCCCAATCTCCACCTTATAAAATACACATTTTTCAAATAAACAATACACATATTAGATAACAAATACGAAACATAGTTACACGTTTCGGTGACAGATGACAACACTTCCCGCATTAGTACGTGGTATGACCTGGTAGTAGATATGAAATGCTCTGAGTAAATGGGCATGTAGACGTAAAATCGAAGTTCCAAATTTGACCATACCAGTGATGAGTAGAACTCATCAAACACAACCAATCCTAAGCTGTTGGGAAAAGGTGGTAAAGAAGGAGAAGACCTCTCGAGCTTATCACGTACTTCATTTCTCTCTCACGCATGCCTAAACAAAACATTGAATAGCTGTGTTTGTCTTACTTTCTTTGTTGTCACAGACCTTCTTCCCTCCAGGTGAGGCTGGTGATATGTTTACTTTCTCTATCTTTGTATTTTTCACATATTCTTATTCATGCGAAACATCTGTTGGCGCGCCTAGAAGGTGAGACTGACAGATATGTCGTGACAGCAAACTGCATGACGCTCTCTTATGCCGTCATGGCTCCTCTGCGCTGCATCTCTACTCCCTTTTGTTTTTATTATCATCAGAAACATGCCGTTCTAATGTAAACGACGTTCAGCTACCTAATTTCGATTGCGTAGTAAAATTTAAACAGAAAATTGTTAGAGCTGCAGGAGATGCGATATATCAAAACAAAAATATAGCCCGAATCATTACGCTAAATATAGAACTTATAATACGAAATGCAGGTGAACTTGATGTTACCCAAGCGGCTATTAGCGATATATGTGTTTCTCAAGTTAAAATGGATGATGGGAGAGAACTCCTTATGGTTGTTGATTATAATTCAGCAAATCAAAAAGTCACAGAAATCGTAAAATTTTTACATCATCGATTACTCATATCAATAGTCGCAAAGGTTAGAAGATTTTTGGACATAATTTAGACGCACTTCCGAAGATTTAATAGGCGACTTTAATGTTAATTTTACAAAAAAAATACAACGATTCAATCCGTTCGGCATTATTCCTTGAACAAAAATTTTATTTAATAATCAAAAGCGAACTAAACCTATAATTACCTATGGAACAACAATCGATGTCGTATTTTCAAGACACCTCGATAACATAACGTCTAATACTTTTGTTAAATACTTGAGTTACTATCAGCCAATCATTTCTTTAATACCGTCTAAAACATTCTTCAGCAACTATTGCAGAAATCACAGAGGATACATCAAATAATATTCCGTAACTGCATTGTAAAAAAGTCTATATTACAATGGCCGCCCAACCCCTCGACGCTTGGACGTGGTTTCGCCACTTTTTAAAGACACTCACCACAGCACTCCTCGAACACCCGACATGTAGTACTGTTTCTGAAATGCTCGTGCCGAGTCCCCGAGCAATCACAATCTGCCCTCAGTCAAACTCAGATAGAATCCGCTCATTCCTCATTGTAATCACGGATAGCACGCTCACTGGTACTTCATGCATCGTGCGTGTGTCTGACTAGCAGTGATTCCTCATCAGGTGACGTTGCTATAACCTGGACGTGTTTATATCGATAGTAGGGAGGTAGTCACAATGTTCTGGCTGACCACTGTATTTTTCTCTATATTTATTTACTGGTTTTCTTTAATTATAAATTATTTCTGTAACCATCAATATTTTTTCGTTATCTTCATGTTTCGTCTGATATGGTAGGTGAATTCAATGCTCGAAATTGACCGAGCGTTAGGCGTAATTACATCGTAATTTTTTTATTTTTACGCCTGCAATCTCCCTCAAAGGCGTAGAAAATACGCCTAAGCATCGATTTAAAAAAAAAAATACATTTCAGTACTTCGTTTTCAGTTTTGAATGTTCAAGGCTTAATTCTAATGAATAATTTCAATTATAATTCCTGTCACATTATTTTAGAGTTTCAAATGATAGGTTTCTGAAGTTCAGAAGATGTGGCAACAGTGTAGGCGAAGTACCGCGAAGTAAAAGACAATTCTAGTTCATGCGTTTTTCGTTTAACAAACGAAGTGAAGATGTATCGTAAAATTACTGACTTTATACCAGTTGTAAAGACAAGTAGCGGTGATAGAAAGTATTACAAGCACCGGTAAAGGAGGAATGGCAGAAAATGAAGAAACATCAGCTGCTGACAAATCATCAGGCTCTTCAGCTACTACCAATAGACCAGCTCCGACTTCACGTAATCCAGGAGGCAACAAGCAAGTAAACTATCAAAACACTTAGTAACTCATCAGCTACTGTGGCTACTGAAGATGAAGATCATTGTGTAAATTCTAAAATTATTGTAATAAATACAATAAAATCAAGGATTATATTGGCGCATTTAGACCTATTCACAGTTATAAATAGTGTTGTAACAGGTTGTAAGTTATAAAATCCACATTTTCGTAATTATATTATAATTACGCCTGAACTTATTCATTTTACGCCTGAGTCTGAAAGTTAGGAGTAAGAAATACGCCTGGATTTATAAACGAATTTCTAGCACTGTAGGTGATGGTTTATTTCTCTACCCTTGAAATTAAATGTCATCCATGAATTACAACACACAAATTTGATGGTTTATTGAGCCTTTCCTTGTCACGCCTTGTGCACCATCACACATTTTGCAATTTTGAATCTAGAGTTTTATTTGAACAGCGCTCCTACTATTACGTTACTAAGCTCAGGACTCCTCTCCCCATTCCGTCCCTTGTAACAGGTTTTGCCTCCCCCTCCTCCAAATATTGACGTATGGCGTAATTTATGCATGGCCTCTAATAGTTTAAAGTTTTTCTGATTTGAAGATGTCGACTTTAGTTGGGCCGACTGAAGCTGCGCCAGGTGGTATCCGAGTCCGTTGTGCTCCCCGCCTCTCCTCGCCTCGACGCTATTTGTAGTATTTTTCATTTGTCCAGTGGTCATAATACAGGCCGTGGAGCGTCCCGTATGGAGATACAATAGTAGCCGGCGCGGGGGATATGAAATTTGATTTTCAATATTGCCGGCTGCATGTAATATCGAGAGCAGAGCGCGCGGGGAGTGTTTAGAAAGGGGGCGGTAGTGGCGGTGGCGGGACGGGCACGGCGTTCTCGCGTCCTCCGCCCTCGTCGTCTGTTTATCAAGTTGCCGTCCTGGACGTTGTCTTGTGCCTGGGAGCTGCCATCAAATATGTAGTTATTGGCGATGCCTTCAATACGCACGCAGCATCACCAACAGAAGAAGACTGCCTCCTTCTCTGCACACAGGATATTTTGTCGGGGCCACAGTTACGGCTTCGCATTACAGTGCTCCCCGATTCAAGACCAACTAATATCCGCTGCTGTATCATGTGTGTCCAGTCAAAGGAATATGCAATTTAAATCAATCATTCATATAATATATATATACATATATATGCCTACATAGTGCCTGACTGAACAACTTGAGATTTGCTAATGACCTTGATGATCTCCAAACCTTGGTTCCGACCTCATCTCAGAGTGCAAAGCAGTTGGCCTAAGAATGAATCTATCAAAAACAAACATTATGTCTAACAAATGGGCCACAGAGGGTAGTGTACAACTAGATAATGAATCTTTAGAAAATGTCAGAGAGTACATTTATCTTGGCCAGCTTGTAAATATGAGAGGTAATGTAAGACCCGAAATTTTCCGTCGCATCAAGTTGGGATGGCAAGCATTTGTGAGGCATTCTATTATCCTAGAATCTTAAATGGCCTCAATTCTAAAGCAAATAGTCTATGACCAGTGCATTCTTCCTGTGCTGACGTACGACTGTAAGACCAGGACTCTAAGCGAATTTAACCGAGCGTGGCGGTGTAACGGTTAGCGTTCTCACCTCGCATTCGGGAGGACGGCGGTTCGAATCCCCGTCCGGGCATCCAGATTTGGGTTTTCCATGGTTTCCCAAATCACTCCAGGCAAATGCCGGGATGCTTCCTTCAAAAGGCCATGGCCGAATTCCTTCCCATTCCTTGCCCCCATCCTTGCCCCCCATCCTTGCCCCCCATCCTTGCCCCCCATCCTTTCCCGTCTCTAAAGACCTCGCTGTTGAGAGACGTAAAGCAGTTTAAAAAAATAAAAAGTCTAAGCGAATTTACAAATGGTAAACTGCCCAAAGAGCTATGGAGAGGTCAATGCTAGGCTCAACTAGAAAAGAATAGAAAAGAGCAACTGACATTAGGTCAGTTACAAAGGTCACAGGCATCTTAGAGAAGACAGCATCCCTAAAGTGGCAATGGGCCGGTCCTATTGCGCGGAGAAAAGACCACGGTAGACAAAAATAGTGTTAGAATGGAATCCAAGAGATCACCCCACACCGAGAGGAAGACCACCAGACCGGTCGGACAAGGACATACGCAGGGTTGTTGGAGTTAACTGGCAGAGGATCACCCAAGATCATACGACTTGGCGAAGACTGCTCAAGTTAATGACTTTAAGAGGCCACATCTGATAATCATTAAACTGGCTGATAATAACAATAATAACACAGTGCCTGACAAAAAAAAGTTAAGCAACCAGAATGGGAGGAAGAAATGAAATAAAACTTCACAGTTTACTGCGTATCTGATGTTATTTAAGCGATTATACAATCATGTCAAATTTACAAAGTAACTTGGCAGTTTGAGCCAACTTATCAGTATGACGTTGCACCCCGTCTGGCCTGGATGCATGCACTGATTCGGTTGGGAAAGGTGTCAAAGCCGTTGTATCCTTTCCTGAAGCAAGCTGCTCGACAACTGGTTCTTCATATCCTTGGTACTGGCATTAGGACGGTGTTGAGGTTCGAGCTGGTTCCATACATGTTCTATGGGGGAAGATCTGGGGATTTAGCTGGGCACTGTAAATCCTCGACCTCACACAAACAATTCGTAGAGACACGTGCCATTTGTGGACGAGCATTGTCCTGTTGAAAAATGATACCATGATATTGTCGCATGAGAGGTGACGCAAGATGTCCGTGACGTAACGATGGGCTGTAAGAGTTCGCTCAATATCTGCTAGCCGTGAACTGAAGTGGTGTGTGAGGTGCAACGCTCTGGCTTAGCATTCGGGAGGATTCTGGTTCGAATCCCGGTCCGACCATCCAGATTTGATTTTCCATGGTTTCCCCTAATCTCTCCAGGCAAATGCCGTGATGGTTTCTTTAAGGACGATATGGCCGAATTCCTTCCATTTACTTACAACAGCCCTAATACCTGAATTTTGAATAATATTGTACTGTGTGAAATATTTGTA
The DNA here is from genome assembly GCA_031002005.1 of Vandiemenella viatica. NCBI lineage: Eukaryota > Metazoa > Arthropoda > Insecta > Orthoptera > Morabidae > Vandiemenella > Vandiemenella viatica. The sequence goes on along the minus strand of CM061920.1, from coordinate 324,838,033 downwards.
ATGAGCTAAAGTTTGGTTGAAAGTGATTTGATATGTTTATTTTGTAATTTCTTGTAAATAAGTGTATATAGACTTTGTTTTAGGTAAGAAAATTATTTAAAGACCATTTAATATGTTTAAGAACCGAATGATGCAAGAGAATTTATTAAAAGTTTGTAATTCCATGTATTACTGTAATTTACGATGTCTACAGGACAATTTTCCACCATTTGAAAGGATTTCTGTAAATAATTTTGTATTTAAGTATCTCTAATTACCATTTCTAATCATTTTGTAATGTTATTAATTAATTTTGTATCAATTCCGATTTTTTTTAATATGTTTGATTGTTTGAGTGATTGTTAATGATCGAGAAATATCGGGCGGATGCCTTTGAAGAATTCTCGTAATTTCGATAGACTCTATATAAACAGATCGCCTGGACAGAGAAGTCAGTTTTTCATTAAGTTTTGCATTAAGTATTCATTCAGTGTTACAGAGACATTATGTATTAAGTTGTCATTCAGTTGTTAGTTGACAGTATTCAGAAGTGCATCTTTGGATTGTACCTGTGATTGTGAATGTCGCAGACTTGTTTTGATTTGTTCAAAATAAACGAACATTTTCACATAACCTTGTTTTTTGGTGGACTTTTAATTAATGCAGTAAATTAACCCACCAAAGAACCTTAACATGGCGACCGTTGACATGACGAGAAGTTCTTAAACATCTGTGGGATGTTTATCTTCTAAAAAGAATCTGCAGAAAATTGCGAGGAAATTTCGACCGGCGACGACAAGGATTTGACGGCCTAAGGCGGAGATTTTTCATCGGCAATCGGCTGTAATCTTCCGACGTCGAGTGGATTTCCTTCGGCCTCAAAATCGTCTTCCTACAGTGAATTGTGAAAAGTGTGGTTAAGTGTTTGAAGTCAGTGTGGTGTTTAATGATTAATTAAGTGCTTCTAAGTGAAATTTAATGTGATACAAAAGTGAGGAATAACTGTAAGTACGGCATTGAATATTCAAGTGATTTCTTTTGAATGTTATAGTGTGACAGATTGGAAAGATTTTAATTTTACTTAATTTTGTTTTTTATATTGATTTGGCTGATTACTAAAAATGGCTGATAATCAGAACCTACAAGCTTTTCTAGAGTCATTTGTAACCAATTTTAATGCAAAATTATCTGAACTTGATGGTAAACTTGATAGTAAGTTTTCTGAATTTAGAAATGAGTTAAAAAGTGATAATGATAGCAAATTTTCTGAATTTAAAAATGAGTTAAATCTTGACAACAAATTTTCTGAAATTAAGTCTCAGTTTTCCGAAATTGATAGTAAGTTTGACAGTAAGTTTTCTGAGTTTAAAAATGAATTTGATTTTGAGAGCAAATTCTCTGAATTGACTAAATGTTTTGATGTTAAAATCACAGAGCAATTTCAGGGTTTTAGCTCTCAATTCAAGGAAGATATTAACAATTTAGATTCTAAATTGGGGAAGGTAGTAACAGAATGTCAGGAGAAATTTGAGAAAGTTACAAAATTTTGTGAACAGAATAAGGCTGAATGTGAAAATTTGATTTATAAAGAGGTGAAGGAAGTCAGTGAAAATTGTGATAAGATGAAGCAGGAATATGTTGCTTTATTCCAAGCCAGTGATAGTAAAGCTGCTCAAAGGGTCAATGAGTTGAGACAAGAGGTGGGATTAAATATTAATACATTGGTGCAGCAGAAGGAACAGTTAGCGCATGGATTAGAAAGTAATGTAAATCTGTTAGAAAAAAAGGTTACTGGGTTACAGATTCAGTTAAGTCAGGTTCCCTTAACAGGTAATCCAAATTTCAGTGTCGATGTAAAAGAAGAATTTGAATTCTATGATGATAGTGGGAGGCTTCACCCTATTGAATTTATAGATAATTTTGAAAGATCAGACTATTTTAATTTGTTACCCGACAATAAGAAAATTGCACTTGTGGGTAAACATCTTAAGTCTTATGCTAGGGCATGGGGTGATAGACAAGCTAGGGAAGTGACTGACTACAAGCTGTTTAAAGAAAACTTTTTGAAACATTTTTGGTCAACAAGCAGGCAGATTCAAGAAAAGAGAGAGTTGATGACTGGAAGGCCCTATAAACCTGGTAGGGAAACTCAACATGACTTTTTTCATAAATGTTGGATCCGTTGTAAGTTTTTAGACCATCCTTATGGAGAGGAGGAATTTATTGATTTGATAGGAGCTAGGCTACCTCAGCAAACAAGAAATTTAATTGCCACTTTGGATGTAGTGAATGTGGATAGAGTTTCGGAATTGTTGAGACGCTTGGATGCCCAGGAGTCATTCAATGAACAACATTACCACCATCAACACCATAGGAGGGGCAGCAGGAGTCCCCCTAGAAGGGGTAATGGGTCAAGGGATGGTAGATCGAGGGGAAGGGTTCGTGAGAATTACACAAGGAGGAATGATAATGGAGAAGTGAGAGAACAGAACCCTCAATCTGAAAGGGAAAGGCAGCATGGGGGGCAGGCAAACTAAAGACCACCCCTGTTATGGGCCCCGCAGTGGTGGACAAGAAGGTGGGTCCAGGTACCAACTGCTATAGCGTTAATTCTATTTTTATGAATAATCCCCGAGAAGATTTATTTGAAGAGGTGGGGGTAGCAGCAAGTGAATTTCAGGGTAAGGTTATGATAGATGTAATTAATGATGTTGATGATGTAAAGGTTGATAATAAGATAAAGCGGGAAGGGGACCGCAATAGTACCTTATCACTAGAATCAGTGTGCGAAAGTAATAATTTCCATGTAGAAGATTTTAGAAATGGTCACTGCTTAATTACAAAAAGGGGTGCAGAATTTATAGTGCATACTACAGTGTGGCTATCGGAAACTTGTAAGGTCCAGAATAGCATAGTTGGGACTATGTGTGCTAGCATAGGAGGTAATGAAGTTTGTAGAAGTGCTGAAATCGAGGAGTTTCTCAGGTATCTTGAAGATGAAGGGGATACAGTGGTGTGGATAGGAGACCCAGATGAGGAGGAGAATTGTAAGTCAAAGTATTTGTCTTCTGTAGAGAGAGAGGTTGAAAAGCCATATGTACCAATCCCTAAGTTAGAAAAACGTCCTAATTTTGACCTAGCTGATACGTTATTTAGCTCTTTATTTGGTGTAGATGATGACATTGAAGAAATGGGTGGGAGTAAGGATTTATTTGAACCAGTTTCTGATGTGGAAAAATGTACAGAATGTGACTTAGATGACAATATGTTTTGTACTCTCTTTGATATGGAAGCTAATAGTGAAGTAGTAGTTGCTGAGAAAAATAATTATTTTGTGGAGGAAGTCAGTAAGCCAGATGTTAAAACAGTTTTAGGTACTAATTCAGATAATTTGGCAAGCTTAAGTAGTAATCAGATGATGAAGAGTGGGGTTGGTAGTAATGATAGACTAAACTGCAGTAGTGAGAATAATAAATTTGTATTACCAGTTGAGTCAACAGCATTGCTTTTAAGTGACAATCAATTTGCTAAAACAGAACCATTGTATGTCTCAGCTGTTGCGTGGTTGTACCAAAGTTTGTTGTCTGAAATGATTGGAAGTTTGTGTTTCTGTATGTATATAATGAAGCTTTGTGAAAATAGAAATGTAATATTAAATGTGTATACAAAAGTTGAAGAAAACTGGAAGGTTAGGAAAAAGTAATTTACATGGTTCTGGGTTTCCAGGGAAATCCTGAAACCCACTTATGAGAATTAATTGAAATGCATGGTTTGGGGAGGGGTCCCTACATGTAAATATCTAATTTTGTAAATAAGTTTGTGAATGGATGCATGTAAATAGTTTGTGTGAGTACTTAAGCTCAGATTCAGATTTAAGCATTTCAATGTATAATTTGTGACAGTTTTGTGTAGAAAATTTTAGTGTTTTCATGATGTTGTTACTTTTTACATTGTGGTGACAAATTATCAGCTGTAAAATGTAAACAGACTGGTGTAATTAACAAGCAGACATCAAGTGTGTAATTTGGAGTGAAAAATTGTAACTTAAGGTGATGGCATTGAACGTTTGTTGTGTAAACACAGTAAATGAAAAAATGATTGGATCTGAGAAAGACAATTATTGTAAACAAAATCAGTGTCAGGGACTATGTGCAGTTGTATGTAATGAAGAATTGTATTTGTTCATTGTAAAAGTCATTATGGTTGATTGATTGTAATCTGTTCGTGTCTGCATTATGTGTACATTCAACCTGCTTAGATTCGTGACGGATTCAATCAATTTTATCTGTGTAAAATTAAGTGAATCCTGGGGAGGGGTTGTAACAGCCCTAATACCTGAATTTTGAATAATATTGTACTGTGTGAAATATTTGTAATGAGCTAAAGTTTGGTTGAAAGTGATTTGATATGTTTATTTTGTAATTTCTTGTAAATAAGTGTATATAGACTTTGTTTTAGGTAAGAAAATTATTTAAAGACCATTTAATATGTTTAAGAACCGAATGATGCAAGAGAATTTATTAAAAGTTTGTAATTCCATGTATTACTGTAATTTACGATGTCTACAGGACAATTTTCCACCATTTGAAAGGATTTCTGTAAATAATTTTGTATTTAAGTATCTCTAATTACCATTTCTAATCATTTTGTAATGTTATTCATTAATTTTGTATCAATTCCGATTGTTTTTAATATGTTTGATTGTTTGAGTGATTGTTAATGATCGAGAAATATCGGGCGGATGCCTTTGAAGAATTCTCGTAATTTCGATAGACTCTATATAAACAGATCGCCTGGACAAAGAAGTCAGTTTTTCATTAAGTTTTGCATTAAGTATTCATTCAGTGTTACAGAGACATTATGTATTAAGTTGTCATTCAGTTGTTAGTTGACAGTATTCAGAAGTGCATCTTTGGATTGTACCTGTGATTGTGAATGTCGCAGACTTGTTTTGATTTGTTCAAAATAAACGAACATTTTCACATAACCTTGTTTTTTTGGTGGACTTTTAATTAATGCAGTAAATTAACCCACCAAAGAACCTTAACATAGTCCTTTCACGAAGTCAAAGAGGCGTAAAGCCATAAGCAAAAAAAAAACTCAAACGCTATGGCTTCTCACATCATGATTCTAAGAGTAACATCAATGTGGCTTTCCAAAATATTGGAAGAATCGCTGAACACAATTAATGGCGTCACATTGTGTTCAGTGATGAACCGCGGATCTGCATTACATTTGATGATCATCGTCGGTGAGTACGGAGGCGATCTATGAACAGATCCCATTATTCCAATGTTTAGTGAGAACAACTGTGTTACGTTTATCCTTTCAGTATAGTTGTGAATTGAAGACAGTACAGCGAAAGAATAAATATTCTGTTTATTCTCATATTCAGACTAGAATAATATTAAGAGATAAAGGAGATAAACTACAGAATCTCTGAACGATAAGTATTCTATTTCAGATTGCACGAAGCAGAATTCGAACTGAAACCGGTAACCTACTACAGATATGGATGCAAACATTATGCTTTTCTGGATGGGAAAAATACATTAATTATATTTTAAAAGTAAATACAACAATTATATTTTACTAGAGATTAAAGCATCTCAAATTCTCGTTAACTGAAAACTCTTATGCACCCACACAAAGGAACGGAAGTGTCATGCTGTGAATAATGACATGAAGAGAATTATCAGAGTGGTAGTACCACCTATAAATCCCAGGTAGAGAATTACATGGAACGATGATTGATTTTGCAGAACTGGACAGTTAGTGGGTGAGAAAAATGACTCCCGAGTTACAAAATACCAAATCATGAGATTAAGACTAGCAAATGGACTGTAAGTGTCCTATGTGCGAATAAGAGTCTAGCAAGGTTTGTGTATAAAACTAACATTTTTAATTTTCATGGCGAATTAAAGAATCTTCACGTTTGTTGGATGCTCCGATTGGTCAATGTAGATCTGAAGCACAAAGAACAACGCCAAAAGCATGACAAAAAGACAAGAAATTTATGGGACTTGATTTTTAGATGGACCCTAAGAGGAAAACAAATAAAAATAGCAATAAAGTCTTCTCGGGTGTACAACCGGATTGTGCTTTGAATACACGATATTTGATGACTAGCTCCGCCGTCTTCCTCAGGCGTGGAGACATCTATCTACGCAGTTCGGCTGACCGGTAGACAGCTCGGGTGCCGCACTTCCTTATATTCACTCAACGGTTCTGTCCGCGGCCCACGCCCGGCGACTGGCTGCCAGTGGTCATGGATACAAACCTCTATCCACCTACACCCTACCAGCAATAGGGTCCAATGGACCACAGAAAGCGTCAACAAACCGAAGTAGCCACCACCTCCACGAACACAGAGACAATCAACATTACCCATACCAAACCGCCGAAGATTACACATGACAACCATCGCAGCGAAACAAGCTCAACGCCGCTGTTGCGACAACGAGGACAGACGCGAAGACCAGTTGGAGAGAATAGTCCAACTGCTCACGCAATTGATAACGACGATGCTCCCCAGCGGAACATAGGACCCCGAACGGGTGGTTTTTAATAAGGACGCCCCTGGCGTCCACAATCATTTTCCCCCAAAAATGTAACTAAAGAGAGCCCAAAACCAACAATCCTGACACCTAACGATAAAGCTGCCAAGGCAGCGGAATACGCATCCATAGCCCTTAAGACCGCATGAAAAAAAGATGTGGATCTTTGTGGATCCTCAAAGCTACTGACTCATTTTCTTGGCGAACAACAGTGTACTCCCAGCCTTGTTGTGCATGTGAGATATTTTTTCTGGAAGCATTTTACACGTTCGTGTCCCATAAATTAATGAGCCAACTATAATTAATATTTGTTTGATGTTCACATAACCTCCAGTGCCGCGTGCTCTTGTAACCACGCCGATGAGGAAGCTAAATTTCGTCGGCCAAGAGTGAGTGTTTCTCCTTGGGCGTCCCAGCCGCACGCCGCAGAGCTGAGGGTAGGCTGACCTGTGTAATTAAAACACAGCCCGCGGCCACCTAACGATTCTCAGATGTTAAAAAACAAAGGCGCGCCGATACCGCGCAGCGACAAAGGAAGAGCAGGGCCCTCTGGAATTCCGATAACGGCAAGGTAATGCCAGACTTGAGGCCGGACTTTTTAATTTAATTTACTTTTCGTTCTTTTGATGTGTTTTAATGAATATCGATCGCAGGCTGCGGTTGTTTAAATTATTTATGAAGAAGAATTTTAATGTGTCAAGACGAGGAGGGAAGTATTTTTCATGGAATGTTTATTTGTTTCAGCGGCGAGGAAGAAGGCAAATCGATAAAGCTTTTCTGCTTTTGCTGCCGATGTTTATTAGCTTCCCCTGCAATTCAGATTGCTTACTGAGAAGATTCTCTTGTATTTGGTTTAATTAAGTCATCGGCCTGGTAACAATGTTCTGCAGACAGATTATACAGAGCGATTCTAAAAGGACTTTACAAGTTTGAAAGCATACAGAATATACTCAGACTTGATTATAGTTTGATTATTTATCAGCATAGAGTCAGCTGTAGTATTATTTTGATTCTTCCAGTAATTGATTTTTTTTAGTAAATTCTTAATATCAAGTGCAAAACACGATGTTTAATTATAACTAGTTCATGCTCAACTGGCAGCTCAATGCCATATTGTCTTTACCCCACTCCCCACCGAACCACCACCTCTTTGTGTTGCCCACACCTCCGAGCAGACCGCTTGTCGAGGAAGGTGAGTGGCAAATTCGTCAGCGAGCACTCTTTCCCCTTCGCGTGTAGGGTAAGGGCAGCGGAGTGGGGATAGAGCAGAGTGACCTTGAGTCGCCTGTGTTAACAGATGCGCTATAAAATCACTCGTTACCGAGCTCAGACGCGAACCGGCGACCCAGCAACGCGAGTCCACCATCATAGCCGGCGTGACCAGGCAGTTGGCCCCGAACAGTCAATACTTTGAACTGAGAAACAGACATCATGGAAATCCTCATGAGTTGATGCAACCCATTTTGGATATACAGGGTGTCCAGAAAAGGACTCCCTGATTTCAAAATTAAATATCTCGAAAACAAAGATCGATAGAGGAATGCAGTAAACGGTATGTTTATTGTGACAGCTGTAAGAAGTGTTTACAGCAGTGTGAAATAATAGTTACAAAAGCTGCTAACAGATGGCGCTGTACGCTCATATCAGCATACATAAGTGAAATAATCATATGAAAACAATCTTTGCAAACAATTACATCACAATGTTTTCAAATGTTCACCATTGGCACGTTTCAATGGTGGAACTGATCGCCCTGAGCTTCGGATCACTATTTAGGCATTACGTATGGCGATTACAACGCCATCTGTTAGCAGCTTTTGTAACTATTATTTCACACTGCTGTATACACTTCTTACAGCTGTCACAATAAATATACCGTTTACTGCATTCCTCTATCGATCTTTGTTTTCGAGATATTTAATTTTTAAATCAGAGAGTCCTTTTCTGGACACCCTGTATATTCATTTCCATCAAACTGTGCGATGAGGGAATTTGAAGCATTTCCAGAAACACTATAGCCATGAAAAGAAGGTTATGTTGTCTTTATATTTTCTAAGAGCATGAAACACATTCATTTCTGGGCTGTATCGCAAATGCCGGAGGCTTTAATGTGGATTTCCGCTGACCGATTCTGCAGTTGTGTGTGTTCACCATGCCCTTGATGCGAAATATCGACTCACCGCTGAAGATTGTGACCTTCACGATTGCCCCGTCTTCATCTATCTAAGCAAACATTCGCATACTGAATTTTACACAAGCCACCTTAGTCAGTCTGCATGGTTACAACTGCAAACCTATATGTAGAATGCGGCAAACGGTCTATCTTGGAATACCAGTCTCTTAAGACTCACGTCAAGCTGATTACTTCGGACTACTACCTTGTAATGTTCCGAATGGAAAACATATGTTCGTGTTTCTTTTCTCGTCGTGAGTGTGTCGGTCCAAGGGGAGGTTCTGCTTGTGTTTAGAGGACGCCAGCCCTTGATTGTTGCCATTAGATGTGACGGATGGCAGAAAACAGTCCCGTGACAGGACCACAGCTCAAGAGCAGCCTGGACTGTTTCGATAAACGAATAAAATAAAAAGTAAATCTGTATCCAAGAACGAAGGGTGAAGGCGGGCCAGGGAGTACAGCCAATAGGAAAATTTTTTATTTTTTTTATGAAAAAAGGGTGGTTTTGTTGCATGTCCCGAGCCAACCAGCAAGAGGAGGTTCCCTAAAAATACAGACATTGGCAGACGTCATGAAAAGGGGGCGGAAAACGACGCTTCTTAGAGGCAGCGCGAGAAGACAAGAGGACTTGTTGGAGACTACCGACCGAGGGTGTAGTAGATCGACCGACCAGCTGACCACGGGAGAGACAGCAGTGAGGCAGCCGGCCATGATGGAGGGCTGGTCAACCCACCGACTGCACAACTTAGATTCGCCTGCACGGTAACCACCATTCAGAAAAAGGAACTTTTCTGGATGATATCTAGGGTCATCATCGTTTACCCTAGATATCGCCCCGAGACAGACTCTCTTGCTCCACAGAAAAAGTGATGTAAAAAAGGAAAATTTAATCTTTGTAAAATTTTGTCAAGTAAACAATTCAAATACATAAGTAAATCGTAAAGTCAGATTGTGAACCTTGTATTCACTAGATCCCATCCAGTCTTGTAATGTGTCATTTTGCTTGATTAATTCAATAATTCATGTTTCAATAATAATACATTGAGATCTGGATGTCACTTCCCTCAGAATAGGGTACACTCCAATCTCTGGCGCCCACCTGATTTTTTGTTATACCTAATATTATTTTAAAATCAATGACAGGTAGCAAACGGACACAGTGAGGTCGAGAAGTCGCTCTCCTAACATAGGGAACACTTCAACCTGTTTTTCTCATTTGCACTTACTTGGAAAAGCAATTGTTACTATGTTTTCCCTTTTCTTTATTTCACAATACCGTATTCTCTACATCATATTGATCAGTACATATTTGTTCATTTACAAACAATAAAACAAATATACACAAATCTGTAAGTGGGCTACTTGTGTCCGTCCCTTCGTTACCGCATCATGCTAAAACTATTGGACCGATTTAAATAAGGTTTTCACAGTCTGAAAAGTTATGTTCTAGCTTAAAAACTGCGGTATACCTTAACACTCTGCGTGGCTGGTGGAGAGAGTTAGAAATGATTATCTGTTCGTAACCAGAACATATAGACGCCACAGATCACAAAGTATCTAAATAAAAATTACTTTCTTAACCTCAAAAGATACTCACCAAAGATCACACTACACCACGGATAAATATTCTACTCTTTGGATTCTGTTAATATCATTTTTGGCTACGTAACTTTGGTTATTTATTTCTTTAGTGTCCTGAAATATGGTAAATTAACTGATGTCTATCGAATTCATCCGTGTTTGCAAAAAATTTTGAAGGTTTTTATGTTTTTGCAGAACCTTTAATGTTTCCAGGATAAAAAAGTAGCCTATGTTACTCCCTGCCAAATCATCAACCCGCCAATGAAAGTTCAGTCAAAATCGGTTCATACACTAAATATGTTGCATATAAATTATTTGTATTTATTAACAGCTGAAAAATGTGTCGTATTCTAGAATATTTTAGAAGATTTTAGCACACTCTAGAAGATTCTAAAGATTTTTTAGAACACTTTGGTGAAAATATAAAACGCCCTACGTCAACCAATTTCAACCACCATATCTCCCACACCCCCACAGTTACCGCCATCTAACCACCATTAGTGCACGATGGAAGACTCCAGGCTACTACCACACACAAACACCAGCCGTTTGCGCTGGTTAGTTATATTAGAATACACGTAACGTAAATCCAACCACGACGTCATATAATAATAATCCAATATGGTATGATATTTACTTTGCGGTAAATGTTACAACGACATAGCATTACAACCTATGATAGTATCCTAATCAGTCTGCTTAATATCGTATTTATTATTAAAATGTTTAATTTCCATGTAGCTTTGTGAATATTTGATTAGTTAATTCCTTAATTTTTTATTACATTACTTTTTTGGGTTAGGATAATATTTGTGTAAAATATTTTATCTTCGTATTAAAATGCCTAATTTTCACATACCTTTATGAATATTTGCTTTTTATTAATTTCTTAATTTTTATTAAATAAACGTTAAAATACAGAGTCAATAATAATTAATACATACTGACAGCTGGAGGAATACCAGAAATAAGAAAGCAGCTGAATGAGACAAAGCTTCGTACATGAGGTTTTAGGTTTTTGTCCATCCTCCGGGATAATAATTTATACAGAAATATTCTAAAATGCGAGGGTGTTTATTTGATTACAGCGGCTCTCGTACCATCATATGTACTGACTAATGGGCTTACTAAACTTTTTTTTTATTATTTTCATCGTTTAACAGCCTTTCATTGTCAGTATTTTCATATATATATGTGTGTGTGTGTGTGTGTGTATTGTAGTGACATATGTCTTCGCATTTCTGAAGAGTTACTTTATATGTTGCGTTGTTCTCCGGGTGAGATTCGCCTCCATCTCCTTCCACTATGCTGCCTTATCTGCGCAGCGCTATCTGCGGCAGGTACTGGCTGCGGTCTTAATCTGCTGGATATAGCCATTCTGGCTAATGAGGGGCGCCACAGTTACCGCTGGCTTGTCTTGCTACCTCTTATCGCTCTAGCTAGAGCCTACACGCCTTAGCGCCTGCCGACAGTTTTTACAATGAACTGCAAACAACGTGACGGCAGTTAACAAGATGATAAAACCTTAAGGGTAGTCAACAAGACAATAAAACCTTAAGAGATAGTGGTGAAATTTTTCACGGTAATATGAAGTTATATAAAGACCCATAACATTGAAATTTGTTTAATGTTCTTAACGAAATCATCCATTAACCGGCAACAAAGGTTAATGAGCTTTAGCACAGATATCTTAACAGTTTTATTGTTACTATTGTACGCTACATCCATTTAACGTTTTTCTCTTACACTGCTAATAAAAAGTTAAAGAACTGATTTTTATTTTTTTTTTATTTTTTTATTTTTTTATTTTTTTATTTTTTTTAAATCACTTACTCTATACAGCTCACTTTTCATCATAATCGTCATCTAAATACACACATTTTCGAAAGCAATTTCTGAAACTGTACATGTGTTATAAACAGGCCATATTTTTACTAAATATATTTTTCATATTCTCGAGGTATCCACATTTATAAAGTATTTTTAATAAATTGATAACTATTAGCCAAAGAAATACTTAATAAATAATCGCAAGAATATGCGTTATCGTAAATCAGGGTGGGAATGCCGACCAGCCAGCAACAGATCAGCGTCCGAAAACAATTGCGTGAGAAAGCCACTTCGCTGAGCATTGCGCACAGTAGGCATTAGGGTAGTTGGCATCTGTTTATGAAGTGAGCAGAGGGGAGAAATATGACAGTGTCGAGTCACACCGTGGAACCCCTCTCAACGATGCCTCAAAGTTTTTAATAATCAAGAGGGCAAATTATCCTAGCTTCCTGCAACAAGGGGCCATCCACAAATTAGGCTACGTACACGAATTTCATGATTTTTGGACCCCTCCCTTCCCCCATGTCAAAGGTTGTGACATTTGTGGGACACCCCCCCCTTTTTCCACTGGTGTGACGTCACATATTTTACAATTTAAATTTATAAATTATAACAGCACTTCCAAAATAATTTATGTATTTCTAGTTAAAAAATCATATCAACAATAAATAAAAAAATTAAAAAATATATAAAAAACATAAAAGTCGAATTAATGATACTAAATTGAGTCATCATGTGTCCATGGATTTTGAACCCATTCCTTGATACTATTTATATTGGCATAATAGTCACTTCATTCTTGATTTCGGTAGTGTTGGGAACATTCGATGTGTCAACATCATCTTCATCTTCCGCCATGAGCCAAAAGTGACACAAATTATGCATGTGATGTCACAAAGTTTATGACACGTCCCGCCCCCCTTGTCACATGATGTCACACCTTTGTTGACCCCCCTCTCCCCAAGGTGTGGCGTAATTTATGGAAGGCCCCCAAATAAAACGCGTTATGAATACGAGTTTTCAAGATAAACAGCGTACATCGGTCACTACCTGTTGCATGGAATTATTATGGCACGTAAATCGAAAAGTGTGATAGACTTGAGCTGAAGTCATATTTCCCCGAATAGAGGCCCGGTGGGAGAAATATTCAGCCTTTACTGTGTGGACAAACTTCTAGATAAGTGGGAGTGAATGTCGTAGCGAATAAGATGTTTGTTATTTACAATACCAAATTGATTATTTAGTTTTATTAAAATGTGTAGCTAAATACTTCTCAAGTGAAATGAAAATGACAGCTGACAGGCCATTAATGAGACAAGGAGAGGGAGAAGCCGACTCGAATATAATGGAGCAGAAAAACGCAGCTAGAGCTTGACTCTCCGTGGCGATCTTGCTTGGGCAAGATCGGATTCTGTAATGAGTTTGGTAGCGAACTTTGTCACGAATAAATATTTTCTAAGTGATGCTAACATCAGCAATTATCTTGTTCACATTCAATTCTTGAGTAATGTGCTTCATAGTTGGTAGGAGCAAATGCTAAATATCTGTGGCCTTTGCGAGGAAGCGCTAAATACTTATATATACAGAATAACTTTCTCCAGTTCAAATATCTTCCTAACGAACCTATTGGTTCACATTACTAAAATTAAGAATCTATGATCCACAATTTGGTTTTGAGTTTCCGGAACTTTAAAAAGTGATGTTTTCTCCGAGTGTCATTTATTGTTCTCGTGTCTCACCGTCATGAATATTTATGAAAAATCATTGTTATTCTACCGGAATTACCATATGTTTATTTATTTTTGCTCAAATCAAAACCTACACATTTTTAATATATAAGTGATTGTTAATTTGTACTATTTTGCATTTCAATCATCATAACAATTTTTCTAATTAAATATTGCTATTTATTTCAGTAATTAATATTCAAGTTTGTTATTTAAACAACCCTTTTCCGTGTTAAAATTAATTAATTTAAAATTGATAAATAATATTCTAAAATTAACGAACCAAATGAGGCATCACATTTTATGACGCTTCCAACGTGCTGCAACGTGCAGGAGACACCACGTTTTTATTTTAAAACTTGTTATCCCAATATCGATTGACGGGTAGTGTTGCAGTGCTGTGGTGACCTCGAGCATGATGCAGTTACTCAACGATATTGTTGTTTCCCTATAATATATTACGCTGGGAAAGTAAAAAGTTGTATACTATTAACCTTCACACATCAGCAATGGTAGTACACAGTTTAAACAGCACTTTTGGCGCCATGTGCAGCAGATGTGCGGGTCATGGATAAAAGTTTTATGTATTGTGATACTTCTGACGCTACTAGAAATAATAGCGTAACATCACTGACGGATGACGAGCATGTATAACGAACGATACTCCTTGCGACAACACCATATTGCTCCAAGGCGCTCAAATACATACAGTAGGTAGGCAGAAGTGATGATGGCTGCTGGAGCTAGATCGCATACTAGTGGCGGCAGATAGATAGGCTATATGCACGACAGCCGCGCAGTCCCCTATAGCAGCTTTCTCAACTTTTTAAACCTGAGGATCAGTAAATTGTTAAAATTAATGATACGAACCACTAACTTATATGGGCCTAACTTTTTGCTTTTGTGTATGTTATCAACATCTGGGACGTATTCCATTGTACCATTATAACATATTAAATCTAAAAATATGTTTTGAATCTCTATGGAAAAACAGTCATGTAATTGCAAGTGAACATTTAAAAGTTAATTGCATATTGACCAGACTTATATTCATAAGGACAGAGACTTTCCCGGCGTATGTTTGCAATGAAGTCCTCGCGGGTGTACCGATGACTTTATTACAGACATATTATTTAGTAAACCAAATGAATAATAATGTTACTATAGGCCGGATGTTACAATGTACCACCAACCTACATGCAGAAAATAAAAGACAATAGACTTTACATCTTTTATTTTTGTTTACTTCGCCATTCTTCTATTACGAACCTTACCACGTACCGCAGACCCTCACATTTACAACAAGACCCCGAGAAAACAGTCATTTACTTAATTCTTATACAAACGGCGCTCTTTTTGATCCCAGCTGGGAATGAATTGTAGGTACAATGCTGTCCTATCCTCATCCTGGAAACACGAGATATTAGCCTGGTCACTGAAATATTCGTTACTTTTAAAAATTTATGTTTATAGTTTATGCCCTCATACAGTTCGAATACGGTATCTGAATTTGTAATATTCTGCCGGCATACTACCTTCGCGGAACACTACCCTGTAGGACTTGTATAGTGGTAACATGGCAAATATGTGGCAGTAACGCATTGTATCACAGTAGTCGTGTGTTCGGAGTTTGTAAGTAGGTGTAACCAAAGGCGTCATTTTTTCACATTCCAATACTCTCATAAAGGAATAGGACATATAGGACAAATCACCCTCCTAAAGGTATTTACAATTTTTTTCTGTTAATTCTAGTTTTCGGGTGGGCAATGAACGAATACTTCATAGAAGCAAGCTTAGGATTAACTATCGCCATTACTCATACCTCATTTTTGTTAATATTATACGGGAGAAGTGCTATCAACTTCTATTCTAAATGAGATATTAAATAAAAACACAGATAGACATTTAGAAATGTCTTTCTTTATTCTTTGATTTTCTAGCACTTATTTTCAACGTATTATCAACAGTCTTAAGGCGGAATCTTGGGTACTAGCTCGGCATTTGCCTTTCTTGTATGTGGAAAACCGCCTAAAACCCACATTCAGGCTGGGTGATCCTTGGGTCCGCAGCGAGTGAAAATTTTCCTTCGCAGCCGTAGCCGAAGAAGTCTCCGCAGAAGCCGTGCAAGCAGCGTCTCACAGCTCAGCTGGACCCCAAGCTAAGCTCGTTACCCCTGAGCCCCACCCCATAGCCGAGCTAACGTGCACGGATCACGGCGACACTCCCCGTGAATCACAAGTCTCTGCCGAGTCGGAAATCTCTTTGTACGACCCTTCCCCCCCCCCCTCTACTACCAACTGTAGCTGTCCTACAAAACAAAACATAGCACACCTCAGCCAACAGTTTTTTGTATTAATAATGATGTACTGGGGTGTAAGGGATTGCACGGAAGAGGCTCTGGAGACTGGAAGATTCCCGGTACAAGGAGTCACCCACTGCGGCCTCCTAAAGGAGGGCGGAAGAACGGGGAGCGGTCCCAGCCACCATGGGCGGATCCAGGGAGAGGAGCCCCCTGGTCTAAGAGAAAGTTTTTTTTTTTTTTTTGGCTCTACTGTTCTTATAAGGGCACAATGTTGGGAAGAGATTTTCTGTCTTTGATCCCCTCTCCTTCCCATAAAGCCTACACTAGGCCAAGTCAAGCCACCCCCTTTAAACCAAAAATCCTGGATCCGCCACTGCCGGCCACCCTCTTGCCTTGAGGTTGGAAATGCCCCCAAAATGCGGATGAATCAGAAATGGTCAACGGCATAGGGAGGCAGAAGGCAACGGGAAACCACTGCATTAAAGACCCAAAGGGTAATTCTCTCAAATTACATATATCATGATGGCTTCTTCCTTGGTAAAATATTGCGGAGGTAAAATAATCGCCCAATCGAATCTCCGGGTAGAGACTACTCAGGGAGAAGTCATCAGAATGGACAGAATCATTCTACTAGTCGAAGCATGGAATGTTATAAGTCTCAATAGGGCAGGTAGGTTAGAAAGCTTAAAAAGGGAGATGGTACAACTTAAGTTAGATGCCATCGGGATTAGTAAGAAGGAGGATGGAAGGATGCACAGGATTTCTGGTCTGGGTAACGCAGAATAATTAACACCAAAGCTGACAGTGGAATTACTGGTATAGGTTTTGTAATGAGTAAGCGAGTAGAGAAACAAGTGAGTTATTACGAACAATTTAGTGACAGGATTATCTTGATAAGGTTAGAAACTATACCCGTCCCAACCACGTTAGTACAAATGTACATGCCAACGTCACAGGAAGATGACCACGAATTAGAGAAAATATACACCGAAATTGAAGAATTAATCCAATATGTGAAGGGGGAGGAAAATCTAATAGCCATGGGTGATTGGAATGCAATAGTGGGAGAAGGAAAAGAGGGGAATACTGTAGGAAGTATTGGTCTAGGAGAAAGAAATCAGTGAGGATGCAGGTTGTTAGAATTTTGTGAAAGATGTAACCTAGTTGTGGCAAACACACTGTTTAAGTTTTTTTTTTTCCTTATTGCTTTATGCCTCGTCGACGGCTAAGGTCATTAGAGGTGGGATGGGACTGGGGCAAGGAACGGGAAGGAATTCGCCCATGACCTTTTTAAAGGAAGCATCCCGGCCTTCGTCTGGAGTGATTTGGAGAAACCATTGAAAACCCAAATCTGGATGCCCGGACGGGGATACGAACCCGCGTCCTCCCGAATGCGATTCCAGAACGTTAACCGTTCACCCACCACGATCGGTAACTGTTTAAGAGCTATGCAAGAAGGATATACACCTGGAAACGTCCTGGGAAACAAGCAGATAGATTATATCATGGTCAAACAGATTCAGGAATCTAGGTCTAGACTGTAAAGCGTAAGCAGGAGCAGACATAGACTCTGACCTTAATTTGATAGTAATGAAGTGTAGGCTGAAAGTCAAGCGAATAAGGAACAGCATAAACAGAACAGATTGGAAGTGAATGAACTGATATAATCCAATACGAGAGAAAAATTTGCAGAATTTGCACACTTATGTCTAAGAAGTAACTCTGAAAGGAGATCAACCGAGAATGAATGGAATGCATTGAAGAGAGAAATAATGAAACCTGGCAAAGAAACATTTGGCTTTAGGGAACAAGCCGCCCGAAAACCTTTGGTCGCATAAGAAATTTTGGAGATGGATTAGAGGAGAATGCTCAGGATAAAAAAGGAAGAGAGCAATACAGACAATTTTGAAATCAAATAAACATGAAATGCAAAAAAGCAAAAGAAAAATGGATACAAGAATGTGAAGAAGTAGAAAAAGAAATGGTCATAGGTAAAGAACATATTGCATATAGGAAGATCAAACAAAATTATGGAGAAATGAAGAAAAGAGGTGTAAACATTAACGCTGCCGCTGGGAAACCTCTTTTAAGCTCAGACGATAGCGCTAACCGATGGAACGAATAAATTGAGAAACTGTATGGTGAGGACGCCTTGAACAATAGCGAAATGGAAAATAAAGGCGATGTCAACTGTTTTGAGGACGGAATCTGATAGAGCTCTGAATGACTTGAAAGCAAATAAGGCAGTTGGAATTGATGAGATCCCTGCAGAACTTCTTAAATCCTTGGAGAAGAAGGAATCGAAAGATTATTCAAAGTGATATCAAAAAGTTAAGAAACAGGAGAAATTCCAACTGATTTTAGTAAAAATATCATCTTCACAATTTTGGAAGAAAGCACAAGCCGACAAATGTGAGGATTATCGCACAATTAGTCTAACATCACATGCTTCAAAATTACTAACCAGAATAATATACAAAAGAATGGAAAGGGTAGTAGAAGAGATAGTAGGTGAAGATCAGTTTGGGTTTAGGAAAAACCGCGGTACACGCGAAGCAATTCTATCTTTAAGATTAATACTTGAAGGGCGGATCAAGAAAAACAAAGATACGTTTATGGCTTTTGTTGATTTAGAAAAAGCTTTTCATAATATTAGGTACGACAAAATGGTCAAAATTTTAAAGAAGTCAGGTCTAAAATATCTACATAGTAGAATAATACTTTATAAACAACGATTATTAAAAATATTATTTCTTGAGTTTTAACACCATCAATTACCCCAAATTCTTGTGACAGTTTTCACATTGGTTCAAAATAAACAAATTAGCTCATTATTTAAAGAAAAAGCCAGTTATTTATAGTATTTTGTACGCAGTGTCGTCACCGCTAAATTAAATATAAATGTGATCCTTTTTATAAGATCTGTCAAAGAAGATAACAAAAAAAGTAAAAATAGCTGCTATAAAAATTTAAATGCAAAATTCTGCTAAGGTCGGAAAAACACATATATGATTAAATGCTAATTTTTGGCTAGTTATCTTCACCAGAACATTAACCATCGTGTTGAATAGACCAGAGACGTAAAACTCCATTCAGAATTGGGAATCAAAATAAATTATTTATGTCAATCTTTGAGCGATAAACTCACATCCTGTTTTGAAGTCATTTAGCCAGTGGTGGACCTAGGACTTGGCCGTCAGGATAGGAGAGGTTATAATGCACAATATAATAGTCAGATTTGTACCATAGTCCTGAGTAAAATTCAAAACCTCTCTGCAGCGATACTGGTGATATGTTTAATAGTCCGTCAGGAGAGCCTTGTGGCTTTATGCCAATTTTATTAAAGGTGGGAAAGGAGTGGGATCAAGGAACAACAAGAGATTCGGCCATGTTCTTGAACTATCCCGGAATTGGAATTCATCTGGAGTCATTTAGGAAAATCATGGAGAACTAAAATCTGGATGACTGGACGGCAATTTAAACCGCGTCTACCCAAATGCGAGGTCAAAGCGTTACCGTTCTCCCAACACGTTCGGTGATTCTGGCTTTCATCCTATCCCTTCTTTCATCTCTTTTCAACAATACGAACAACACAGTACGGCCAATACACGCTCACACATAATAGTAATTTACACAGTCGATAGTAGGAACACTTCATCGGGACCGATGGGATTATGGTAACGCTAGAATCTGATATTCTATAGGGCGCGCGTTCAAATCTCTGTTCGGCCACTCATATTTCGGTTTTCCTTTGCTTCCCGAAATTAATCCAGACAAATGCCGGAATGTTTCCTTGTAAAGTAATGGACGAATTCCTTCCCATTCCTTGCTCCCAAACCTCTCCCGCTTCCAGTGACCTCGATACAGACGAGGCATAAAACCAAAACCATAAGTAAAAAAAAAAATAAAAAAAAAATAAAAAAAATCGAACTTCCTATTCGATCGTATTTAATGGATACTTATTTCGGAAACAACTTCAATCCTGACAAAAACCTGAGCTTTTCTAATAGGAGGAACAAACTCCTTAAGAGAATTCCTTCATTTTTTCACTGGGTCTAAACAATTTCAAAATGGATTGAAAACCCAAATCTGGATGCCCGGACGGGGATTTGAACCGCCGTCCTCCCGAATGCGAGGCCAGAACGCTAGCCGTTACACCGCCACGCTCAGTGATTGCTTTGTTACCAGAAAGTTTGACATATTAACCATCAGAACAAATGTAGTGTCTTATATGAATTCTTTTTTTCCCTCGTACCATTAGGGATTGGAATGCACAACAAAGAGATTAGCTTTGGTGCTGAGCACCCTCTGCCACCCACAATTTTGTGAATTGTAGAGTATATATGTAGATGTAGAGGTAGATGAAAGTGTATTTCTTCACGTTTCGTGTTTCTAGAGCTTCAAGAATGTTAAGTGATCGCTGATTATTTTCCCTCTTGTATATAATTTCACGCATCAAGAAACGAGGCCCTTCTTCAGCCCACCGCTCTTTGCCGCTTCTGACGTCTCCTGGAATTCCCGGAGAACGAATAGCCGCAAGGAAGATAAAAATTCTTATTACACCAATCTCTGAGCTCCTTTCATCTTGGTCTCCTCTAAAAACATGTGCCACAACCCAGGATCCTTATCTTCCCAGTACTAGATGGACAACATCCTCTTACGAAACTGCAACAGAATTCTTAAATGTGTATTTTCCTCATAGAAATATAATTAAATTATATTTAGTTATATATTATATTTATTTAGTTGTACTGTGCTATGGGAGCAGCTAGAACTTTGACGTCATACGTTCCACCTCTACAGCCTTATCTTGAAGTCTTAAGATCTCCTAAGGAGAGAAATGTAACCATCCATACGTCTAATCCATGTATCTACCACTTTGGATACGGGAGTTGATAACGTTTCTGCCTAAGGCGACTACCAACTAGGGTGGACCGAGCGTGGTGGTGTAACGGATAGCGTTCTGGCCTCGCATTCGGGAGGACGGCGGTTCGAATCCCCGTCCGGGCATCCAGATTTGGGTTTTCCATGGTTTCCCCAAATCACTCCAGGCGAATGCCGGGATGCTTCCTTCAAAAGGCCATGGCCGAATTCCTTCCCATTCCTTGCCCCCATCCTTTCCCGTCTCTAAAGACCACGTTGTTAAAAAGGGACGTTAAACTGTTACAAAAAAAAAAAAAAAAAAAAAAAAAAACTACGGTGAGACCCATCCACAGCAACTTCCTGGAGAAATTTAAACACATCGTGAGTAGAGGTCGTAAGTATTATTGTACGTATGCACAATTGTGATAGTGTGGTGGGTAAGGGATGAAAGAAGGGAGAAGTTAAATCCGGTGCCGATGTATTTAGGCATATTGTTTCAACAGACATCGTAGGGGGCGCCAAGTTTATCGCCTCCTTTCCAGTCTTCGTTAACAGTGTCGTATATCCTCAGTTAAAACACACTACAGAGAGGTTTGGGTACACAGTCTGGTGATTTTAAATCGTGTTCGATCATCACCTGTCTTATCCTTCTGACCAAGATTCAGATGGTGAAAATGAAATGAACCACCGGAGTTCGACCCAACTAAGGCGATGTTAAACTCAGATTCCCCACCATTACATTAATAACAGATTCATAGAAACTACATTTTATTATAAGACTCATTGGTCGAGAAATCGTCACAGGGCTAGCTGGTTCGAACCCAGGTTGTGGCAGGAATTATCATTCAGTACTTGGTAAGCAGAGTAGTAATCCGTAATTCCTACTCGCCGTACCATGTAACAAACGCTTAGATTAAATCCCAAACCTCTATTCAGTTCGTATAGCTTGAAGGCATGCGACACAGTTGACGGTAATTCGTCTGTCGGATAGGAATGTTTAATTTTGTGACACATGGTGTCTTTCGGAAGAGTTTAACCCTTCCTCTTCTTTCGTCCGTCGTCCACGACACAAACAACACACTAATCTGAACACATACATACCATCACAGTCATCATTATTAAACGCTTTCACACTGTGGAAGACACCCCACTTACATCTTCCGGAGAAGTAACATCCTTCACAGAAATCGTCTTCGCCAGTTACCGGATATGATACCGTATGAACCGTCATAAAAAGAAGGTTTTTACTTCTTAATGACAAAATTAACTGCCCCATAAAATTTTCGTATATTGTGTTAGTGAAAACAAAAATAGAACAAACTAATTGTTGAGTAAATAATTCTTCTTCTTTACCGCCTCTTCCCAAAATTAGGGGTACGCCACGTTTGATGAGTTTGATTCACCACTGGCATGGTCAAATTTAGAACTTTGATTTTACGGCCGCATACCCTTGCTGACAGCAAGAATGTCGTACATACTGCCAGGTGATAGTTTTCTATAAAAAAGTGTATTTTTTGTTTGTGAAATGTGAAAGTTATGAGGCGGAGATTGATGACCGTCCCGGTGTTCGCCTTGGTGGCTGCGGAAAATCGCCTAAAACCCGCAGTCAGGACGGCAGATACGCGGGGACCTTAGCCCGTGACAGGCCCCGTTAAATTTTTATTTTATTTTTATTTTTTTTTATTGTATTTACGTCTCTCAACATCGAGGTCTTTAGAGACGGGAAAGGATGGGGGGCAAGGATAGGGGCAAGGAATGGGAAGGAATTCGGCCATGGCCTTTTGAAGGAAGCATCCCGGCATTTGCCTGGAGTGATTTGGGAAACCATGGAAAACCCAAATCTGGATGCCCGGACGGGGATCGAACCGCCGTCCTCCCGAATGCGAGGCGAGAACACTATCCGTTACACCGCCACGCTCGGTGCCCCGGTAAACCTCATTGATCCAGTTGTGCCACACTGGCGGATTGTTCAGTAGATAATAACCAGTGTTATTGAAGGTACGCGAGTTGACTCTGTATTTTACATTTATGTTTTGCATCAGTGCAGATTACAAATTTCTATCTCTGAAAATTCCTTGAAGCAAGGCGAAAGAAAATCATACGAAAATAAAGATACATTTATAACAACTGTAGTTGCATTATATAATTTACTGCAACTGCAGACGAGTGACTTACAACAACAACTAATAAACGTAATTAATAAACATGAACTTTTACTGCAATCGAATAAACATTATATTAGTTACGGTTAGTTCAACAGAATATCATTACTGGAAATTTAAGCACTATAGCAAACTTTTTTTTTACTATAGCTTTACGCCTCGTCGACGTCGTGGTCATTAGAGGCGGGATGGGACTGGGGACTAGGAACGGGAAGGAATTCGGCCATGGCCTTTTACAGGATGCATCCAGAAATTCGCCTGAAGTGATTTGGGGAAACCATGGAAAACCCAAATGTGGATGCCCAGACGGGAATTCGAACCCGCGTCCTCCCGAATGCGAGGCCAGAACGCTAACCGTTCACCCACCACACTCCCTTTTAGAAAACTGTTATTTCTTTTTGTATCGTATTGTGAGACATACTGCTTGAAAAAACTTTAGAGAGTCGTTACTGCTACACACTCCCATTCGTAGGTTTCCAGGCTAGAGATGGACATATCACGGCCACTGCAACATCCCAACCGTTTATCTCCAATATGTTTTACCGAGCCTAATATGCTAACGGAAACGCTCGGAATTGGCATTCCGGAGTAAATTCCCGACCAGCCATGCCAAACTGGTTCCTTCAAAAGGCCGTGACTGAATTCCTTCCCGTTCTTTGCCTTCCTCCTCCACATCTCCTGGTTATAACGACCTCGACGTCGATGAGCCATGAAAAGACCGAAGCCACTCAATGAACTGCAGGCTCAACGAGCTCTAAGAGATCATTTTAACATTCAGCTGAAAAGAAAAATTCTTTGCTTCGCCAGGCATTTCTGCTCTGTTTGTGCAGTCCGCTTTTTTTTATTATTATTATTATTTTTACTGTATATTAAAAAAAAACAGTAATTAAGCTATACAGCCGGTCGCAATTGTGTTTCATTTTCTTTTGCTATTTACCACCAATTTTAATGTATCTCACAGTAGATGAAAACAATACTAAATTAAAATCATCCACAGTCGTAATGGTGAGCCTAGTGCCACATTAAAAAATTCGCTATTTTCAAAGCACATTCCTCTTTTGTTTACCATTTCGAGCCTATCTGCTGTTTCTCCACCTCAAAAGACAATTTTAGCATGCTGATCTGCTTAGACACTACTTCACGTTTGCGATGGACGGTTTGCCCTAAAATGCATAGTTGAAATTCATTCAAATCTATCGGTCCTGGCTGATACACTTCGACAATTTAACAGTAGTCAGCAATCACCCATTGTTGGACGACCAGATGGAAGAAAGTGACGAATATAAATTGTGCAAAGAAACTTGATATATTTAACTTTAGTTCCGTAAGGTAAACCGAAACTACTTCTAGGTAATGTAATTTTATTCACTCTGCTCAGAAATATATTTCATTTATAGCAGGAACAGGACTGAGGGAAGATAAGTTCTTTACATTTCTAAAAACCGTGTAAATTTGAATGGTCCAATCGGAGATCGATCCCACGTCCTCATAGACTCGTACGTGACTACTGGCTCAACAGTCTTGGTTTTCCGTGACAGAAATTAATGGCTAGTAAGTTGAAAGAATGTAATGATTTCCAGTAATTCAAACGTTGCTCTACGTGAAAATTCACCTGCTGGAAGGCTTTAGGTATCTATTTATGCTTCGCATCATCATCATATATTGATGACATCAATGACCCATACACATACTTCGCGATATTTTCCGCATATTTTGTCAGACTTTCGAAATAAGGAAAAAATAATTTGTTTAACTGCCATAATGGTTAAAAATATTCGTGTTTTATCCACATTATATGTTACTTATACAGATAAGAGCCAAATACTAGAAAAAAAAAGTTTTATTGAGTTACAAGTTTTCCTCCTAACCCATTTCTTTTATTTTGCCCATTTGTTTAGACCAAGAATTAGTTCTTAGGAACTTCATCAAGCATTTAACTTAATTCTGGATGGCCATCGTTGCATTTTTCCTTCTCAATTGTTTTCTAATCTATGTTGACTTAGTTTCGTGTCTCTGATTTGGTGATAGAGAAATTTTCACATACAATAGGAGTGTCTTCGTGATTCAAACAAAAGATCTTTTTCAGAACCAGTCACTGTATTGAAATTTCTTTCTTATTTTCTATAATCTTCTCCTCCTTTATGAAAAACAGGACTAAGTTACTATGCCAATAAATATTCAGTTTAGTTTTTTAAAAGATAACCATTAAAATGATTTTTGTAGTTTTCCTAACATTTCAAAATAAACTCAACTGAGCAGGACACATTGGACAGGTGGTAGTAAAAGACTTCAAAATCCTGAATTTATTGGAGAGAGTGATGAGATGATGTACCAGAGAAGTGAATTGGTTCACAAAACTTTGGTCAGGCCATTGCATGAATATAGTGGTGTAATATGGGACAACATTTTGGGTATCAAATCCAAGAGTATAAGGAGATACAAAGAGGAGCTGCTAGATTTGTCCCTGGAAATTCCTGCTGAACACAATTAGTAACTGATATGATAAAGAAGCTGCAATGGGATTCATTGGATGATAGGAGGAGGGTGAAGAGAGTGATGGAAATGTACAACGTGTACATTGGTGATGAGATGTGGAAAGCTGTTAGTGAAAGAATTAAGATTGGTGCATGGATGGGAAAAGATGACCATGACTACAAGCTGGCACTCGCTTTCATGCATAAAGGTGTGGGTAAAATTTTATTTCGTAGGTGAGAGAGTCGAGGATTGGAATTAATTACCAGGGAAAGTGATGAATAATTTGCCAAAAATTCTGAAAGAATTAAAAATTAAAATTCGTGGAGGGTAAATGTAGTGTAAAAAATAAATTAAATCATTATAACACTTTATTTTCCTGTTTGTTGCGTTGCACATTTGTTCGTTCAAGAATAGAAAGTCTGTTACCATGAAATACTTTCAAAACAGTGAGATAAAAATTCCTTTTTGCTGACTATATATTAGAATGCAACGTTCATAGTATTTAATTTCTGATTTTCCGTTTCAAAGCAAATATCGTTAGCGGGTAGTTTCCCTTGTGCCGATACAGAATTAAATTAATTGAAGTGTGATATTAAAGGAACCTTCTATACTATGATAAATCTATAAGCGGGGCTCGTCTGTCAGTCCTTTAGTCCAGGCAACAAGCAAAAACCATTGAAACCAGTTTAAAAGCTTACAGTCTAGCTTAAAATCTTAATATCTACGTGACCATGGAAAACTAGAAGTAATAATTAGTTTAAACCGAGGATAGGCGGAATAGATCAAACTATTACTTCGATGAACACTCCTTTACGAATTACCGTCAAAGATCAAGCTAAAACAGAGATAATGAGTCTATCCTTTTGAGTCTGCTAGATATTTTCTTCATTACGTGATTAAGGTTATTAATTTTTTATGAAATATAGTACGATAGATCATCCGAAAAACGTTAATCAAACCACTATATCAATGATTAAGACTCTAATAAGCATAAAGAAAGCAGAATTTAATTTACGGTAAACGTTGCAAAGATATTACTTTACAAACGATTATACTCGGGTACGAGAAGAAAAACAAAAGACAAACGCATTACTATTCACGCCAAGGTCCTCACGGGTAGAGTCTTTCTTTGAATCGGAATAATACAGTATTAAAGGACTTTCTTAGGTTTATGTGAAGACTTTTATCTTATGGAATAACATTGTCACAGGCAATGGATAATCGATGTGTTACGTCCACGAGAGGTTTGTCCCTATGTTGTAGTGTTAACAGGGAACGAGGAACGTCGCATCCTCAGGCGACATCGCATAGGCAGCCATATATTAATTGAGACATCGAACCTGCGCAAGTTTGGCGGCTGCTGCTTTGATATCATCTGTGTAATCCTCTTAGGGCGGAATAGCCCGGCGTGTTTGTTGAAGCTTCCTCCTAGTGGAGGCTCTGTGCACTGTCACCGGAGACAACTAACTTGCTTGAGACGGAGTGTCTCGTGAGGGGGCTCACAGCACAAGAGCCGCCTGCACTAAAACTCTGCTTCCTCAGTGTACGCTAATACCGAGGAGATACACCAGTTATGCGTTATTCAGAGTAAAATTTACTTACGTTTAAGGGTGCTCTCATGTTAACAATTATCGGTGTAATTAATCTGTTGCGTGAGAGACTTTAGGCCTTAGCACACCGGAGAAATGGGTTTGAATCTCGGTCCAGCATGTCAGATTCCAGATTCGTCAAGTGAATTTTGGTATGTTTCTTCATACGTGCCAGCGATTTCCTCTCCTTCCTGTCAATTACATCCGATTTTTGAAATAAAAACAATCTATTATTGAAATCCTCCCCCCTCCCAAAAAAAAACTAAAGGTACAAGCGTGATGTGTGTGGATGTTTGTGTGTGTGTGTGGTTGTGGTATTGGTCTGACTTTGTATGTGTGTATGTTAGTTTTGTGAGTGTGTGTGTGTCTGTGATATCGGGTCTGTGTTTTGTGTTTGCTTGTTTGTGTGTGTGCATTTTCGTATGTCTCTTTATGTGTACCTTTGTGGGTTTGTGTGATGCGAGGGTGTATGATTTATGTGCGTGTGGGTATTCTCCCTTGTGTATGTTTGTGAAGAAAACTTTTTTCTGAGCGCGGTTACTCCAATGCGACTGTAATTTAATAAGTTTAGGTCTTAATGATTGCACGCAAGTTTTCTATTTGCCAAACGTATTGTCTCGGCCGTGATTTAAGTTAACCCATTAATCCCAGATTTAGAAATCTGTTTTTGTTTTGTTTTTTGTTTTACTATTTGCGAAGATTACAACACCAAGAAGTAAACATGTAAATACAATGAAACTTATTCCACAGATTAGGGACATGACGATACACAAATGATTAAAATTATAGAACTGTTCATGCACTTCGACTGTAAGAATTCAATAGTGTGAAGTCTATCAGAGCCTACAGACATCGTGGCATGGGATCAAAGAAATCGTGAACATGATGCTGGGGGACACACTGCCACGCGGTTTGTAGGCGCGTACACAAAGCACCGACAGTGGTTTCAGGAAGAACAGAACGAACAAGTTGCCGACCAACCATACCCCAGACATGTTCGTGAAGATGCCTGCAGGAGCGTCAGTACCTCGGGCTTTAAAACCTCCTCGATGTAGCGATAGCTATCCAGACTGCCCTCATTGCATAGGAGGTGAGATCGCAGGTTATAGCCAGCGGCACCTCAAGTCATCACAGTTGACTTTTCGTCCTCTATACCGTTCAACAATGCAGTCTGCCCGATTGCTTTCACCATGGTAGCAATTAACACCTATGCAGCCACCAGGGCAAGTTAAAGCGACACTCGTACGAAGACATTACATTTTTGCCACTCAGCATGCCAGCGACGGATTTCACGTGCCCGTGCAGTCTGAGACGTTGGTGGTTTTTGGTCAATGGAGGACAACGTAATAGAATGCGTGCAACCAGTCCAGCCTTCAGCAAACGGCTTCGAACTGTCGATGTCCACACCTGTTGCAGTGCTCAAACGTCAGTACTGTAGACGAAGTTGCTCTGTCGTTTACGGCAATGTGGACCATTCCTCGATGTGGTCACATTTTGTGGTCCAGTATTCGCTCGTCACACTGTATGATCCTCTTCTTCCACTGGTTCCACACACGAATCACTGTCCTAGAAACGTGCCCTGTACGAACCGTAATCTCGTGGTACGATAAACCCGCTGTACCACTTTCGAACTTAATCAAATACTGATACTGTGCCTTTTGACGTTGACGAGGCATACTGACACTTGCTTACAGTTTATACTTCATTTGACGGCCCTGTAATGATGGAGCGTGGCGTAAAATTGACCTGTCTGGACAGAAAAAAGAGAGCGCTGCTGGGCCTACGTGCACACCATATCTCTGTAATCTTAATCACTTATTATGGCTCCACTCCTCAGAAGTTCAAGTAATTCACACCAATCATTTTGGGTGTTGTTATTTTCAGAAACAATAGTGTATTAAGTATTGGCATTTTTGCATTAGTTCACAAAGTAAGATGGATTTTTTTCATATTTAAACGGGCAGTTTCCACCCAGTACGGATAAGAAAAGACGAACACAACAGGTCTCTAAAAACGTCCATGTCAAAAAATCGGACTCTCACGACCGACCTCTGTATTGGTGGCCTGCACAATAGCCCGTTATGTTGCAGGGGCCAGCAACGCCATGTGGTTACACATGCTACTTACCAGTCCTCCGTACAGTTTAATTCGTGTTACCGACGGTGGGACGAGCACTGAACGGACACGACCGTTCGATCACAAGTGACGGCTGGCTGTTTTGGGCGTCTAATGACAGTGTTGATTAAACGAAGATTCGTTTTTTAAGTCAACGTGCGGGGTGGTGAACTGATTAACAGTTTCTTTTTTATTAATGTTCTTTTACTAACAGCTTCCCTCTTTTTTAATTTCCACTCCGAAATCAAGCACGAGTGTAATTCTTTAGTAAATCAAATGTAAGAGATGTCTTTAACATTAGAGTTGATCTCTGGTAATCAAGAGAGAAATGAAGCTCGCGGTAACTTCGTTATACCAGTTTTGCAGAGCTAGAGGCCAACCATAAATTACGTCACACGTTTTAATGAGTGGGATTGGGGCTACAACCTGCAAAAAGGAGGAGTGGGTCATCGGTTTCGTGATGTCACATTGAAAGTGCTGTTTTAATGCAAAAAAGAAAATAAGAAATTTGTGTCACGTAATTTATAGATGGCCCCTTACTTATCGTGCCCGCTGTATCAGAACACAGATTGTTTTCTGACAATTATTAAGGATTATTAATCTAACGTTAAAGGAATCAATATTTGACTTTTGATTCTGAACGCAATACCAAAGTACTGAGAAAACAATAAATCAGAGTGCCCTTTGTAGCTCAGTCGATAAAGCGTTTCATCTGAATTGGGATGAGTGGAGTTTTAACCCCATTGAAGCCCAGCTTCCCCTTCGATGCTGCATATCCGCAGCAGTTTTACAAGTCTATACAGCCTGATAATCAACGAACACCCGAGAAGTAACTCATCTGGGAAACAAAGAACCGAGCGTGGATGGGAATACGGATCTCTTCTTTCGGAAATCCGCCCCAGTAACACTAGCGGGTGTGAAAAATGGACACATTCACACTTACTTCGTTAGATAGAAAACGGTCTGGTTGCTTAGTGGTTAAGGAGTCTGACTGAAGGTCAATAAGGTTCCCGGTTAGAATTCCGTCTCGGTTGGGATTTTCGAAGGACCGCTATTCACTTCTGGCACAACTTACTGTGTATCGTAAGGAACACGAGAACGCTTTCGTGTTTAAGATCCCACGTTACGCTGTAGCTTCCCTATACCCGGTATGATTACCGGGCTAGGTTAATTAGCCACGACAAGGGGCGCATTGAGAGACGAATCGAAAAACCTGTCACCTAACAGCCCAACAATCCTTCGTGTTCTACAGACTAACAATGCCATATGATGATGTGATTTGATTTTGGTTAGATAGAACATAATCACTGGAAACAAATCAATAAATTGCCTTCATCGTGGATCCATAATCTGTGACTATTCTCGAAGATGTGGCATGTCATTAAGACTTTAGGAAGAGTGTTATTGTACTCTCTACGTGGTATCATTCAGCAACAGCGTAAAGGAGCAGTAAGGGATGAAGAGACAGTAATAATACTTTATTGTGGTTTTTGAAGGGTCTGGCTGCGCAATCCACCTCCATCATAGCAGCCATTAACCCAGTAATCCTACCGGCTTAAGGGAGCCTTCAGTTTAACCTGGAATCCGAATCACAAAAGCGTTTTAGTTTACATACACAAAGCAAGCTTTGCCAGAGGTAAAGGTACGGTTAAAGGCTGTTGAAAATCCCAGCCGAGACTGGTATTCGAACGGGGCACCTTCCGTCCTGCAGATCCACCAACCACTATTGGCAGGACATTAATTACTTCGAGAAGCAGGCGTAGGATCCATCTCATTCCGTTCATACTGCGATACAACACTTTTTTTTCCTATGATTTTACGCCTTGCCGACGTCAAGGTCATTACAGGCGAAAAGACAAGGAATTGGAAGGAATTCGGCCATGACCTTTTGAAGGAACCGCCCGGGTATTCGTCTGATTTGATTTTGGAAAAACAATGAATACTGCCAAACTTTTTCTCAGCCTTATATACCTTCCTCTGCGAAGTGACGTGAGAAACACACACGAGACAAAGCAGCAGGCGACTGCAGTTGTTCATACCGAAGGACGGTGCCTGCGGTCACCGATCGAAGACGTGATCATCGACCTGTTGCCGTTGTGAAGCTGTAAGTTGGTAACGGAAAATTAGTAGAGATAAAAACACTGCAAGCTGAAAATCAGTATGTCTATGAGAACGCAAGGCACACTGTCGCCAGATTCGTGATAAGTAGATTTGCTACTATATTCACGACTCGTCGACGTCGAGGTCATCAAAGCCGGGAGACAGGGGGCAAGGAACCGGAAGGAATTCGGCATTGCCTTTTGAAGGAACTATGTCGGCATAAGCCTGAAGTGATTTCGAAAAACTATGGAAAATCGATGAAGAGGAGCTGAACCAGAGTTCTCCCGAATGCCAGGCATCTACAAGGTTCCGGCAACAATCGGGTGAGCTACGACTATTGGTCATAGGTTCATACTTCTTTGACGAAAGAACTAATTCATATTCTTGTACTTGTTTTCCCATCTACCTGTATATGTAATTCTGGTTTAATTTACGTTAGCGTAAGAGGTCGATAGGTTTCTGCCTTTGCAACGCGTAGTCCCCAAAGCACGTAGTCATCTGAGAGCAAAGCAAGCCATTATTGATTGAGAAGCAAATGAGACCACACTAAAGACAGGCATCTTGTAGCTAGCAGACAATTCGTTTCAAAGGAGTATGTATTTTCTGTACAAATATGAATAACCTGTTATTTTTTATGCTCCTCAAATGGTATTCAGTGAATAAACAACATTAACATATTCGGAACAGCGTCTTTCATTAATTTCGTTTTGTTTGCTTCTGTATTCGATGGAAAAATTCCAAATTATTCAACTAAAGTCCGTTTACAATCCGATTTTGATATCCATACGCCCGTTGATAAATATCATTATTTTGATTTCTTTATTAGTCATGATTTTTCCATTTGCAGGAAGCAGCATTATTCGCCATAAAGTTAGCCAATCAATAAAATTCAAATAAGTTAATCAAAAAAATCAAAACCGTCATTTCGTCCTTCATCTTTGATATCTAAACTCGTGTCTTACTTCAGAGCGGTCGTGATACATCGAAAGAGAAACTAAGCTTGCATTGCATTTATTTGGCCGCTGAAAGAGGCTAAATATGTTTTACAGATACACATTAATTCTTGTTTGCTTTTCCTCGTACAGGTAGTAGTAGTAATGAAAGGGTTGAACGTAAAATTGATTACTTGTGAAAATAGTAAACATTAATTGTAGAGTATAAAAGTATATCTAGAGCCACGTGCTTAGCTTGTACCCCACGTTAACATGCTATGACGGTATCCGGTTTTTGACATGGAATTAGCTATAAATTCTGGATTTGGTCAGTGGTACGAGACGTGGTGGTTCGGAATTTCTAACCACTAGTTTCTGTGCGCCTAACGATTCCACAGCGCGTCTTGATAGAGGGTACACGACACTGTTGATGATAAATAATAATTATTATTATTCCGTGTGGTCGTAGTGACCTGTTGACAGGGTTTCTATTGGCTGCGCATTCCACAACTGTCGTAGTCACCTAAACCTAACCCGGTAGTCCTACCGGGTGTAGGGGACTTACCGTTTTAATGTGGAATCAGAACCACAGAAGCGTTCTAGCACACTTCGTATTACACAGCATGCTGTGCCAGAGGTGAAGGCCATGTTAAGAGGGCCTACGAAAATCTCTGCCGAGACAACGATTCGAACCGAGACCTTTCGATCTCCTATCAGGCACCTTAATCACCAAGCCACAAACAACTACTGTTGATGATGATTCCTCAGTCGGACTGTAACATTATTATGGCTTATTTTAGAGTCCTGTTTGACAAGTTTTTGGCGTTTTTTTAGTATTACCGCAAGGTCTGAAAATGTCGCTATAGGAAATTTTAGCACCAGAAGACTTCCGTAATAGAACATTCGGCCATATCCACGTTGTAAGTGTTACACTAGATCTAAAAAATGAAAAAAAAAGTCATAAACAGGGTTCATTAGCTCAGATGGCAGCCTTTCCTGGTTTAGCAGATAGAGAGCGTGTTTAATAGCCCAGAAGAATTGCAGAGGAGTATACTAATGTCTTTACTGGAATTGAAAATAGTCCTTGGGGCTTGCTCGAGTCACAAATTTAATCGTTTGTCGTTTGGGGTAGGATAGTGAGCCAGAAATAGGTTAAGTGTGGCCAAGTGTCAATTTCTTTCATCGGCATTAGGGCACTTGTAGCCTAAGATCTGGCTGCGTGATTTCTACGTCCATCTGTTAATCAATTGAAATGCAATTTTTATGTATAATTATTAGCAGCAGAATACGATTCTTTCGGGTTGCCTATCAAAATATGGCCGCAAATATTTTTAATCAATTTTGAAAACAAATTTTTTTCAAAAAATTTCGTTCACTTGTTTTTTTTTAATATAAATTATAGTTTATTTCATGGAGAGACATCTAAAGAACATAAAAAGTTAGGTTTACCTATGTAAAAGTAGCCGCAAGTAGGGATTATCAGCTCTTAAAGTTAGCGCACCATACCGTCTGACAGACAGTGAGGTGCCCTAACTCTTTCTTGTTCTAAAATATCTTTAACAGTTGCCAATCCCTATTTGCGGCCACTTTTACATATGCAAACTTTTTATGTTCTTTACACGTCTCAAGTGAATGAATTTTTTTGTTGAAAATTTAATTGAAAATACTTGCGGCCATATTTCGATAGGCAACCCGGCAGAATTGTGTTCTGATATTAATAATTATACATAAAAATTAACTTCAATCAAATAACATATGGACGTATAAATCATGCAACCGGATCTTGGACTACTGAGGACTCAGAACGTTATTTGTGACCCACTGTTAGTTATTTTTGATTAAAATTGTCGAAAAATTGTAGTGTGGTGACGGTGATTTGATTCGATTTAATAGAAGCTTAATTCCGATCTCCAGAAAGCTAGGGTCATGTAGGAAAGAAAAACCGAGCTTGGTGGGTGAACGGTTAGGGTTCTGGCCTCGCATCCGGGAGGATGGCGGTTCGAATCCCCGTCCGGGCATCCAGATTTGGGTTTTCCATAGTTTCCCCAAATCACTCCAGGCGTAGGCCGGGATGCTTCTTTCAAAAATGCTATGGCCGAATTCCTTCCCGTTCCTTGTCCCCAGTCCCATCCCGCCTCTAATGACCTTAGCCGTCGACGAGGCGTAAAGCCATAGAAAAAAAAGGAAAGAAAAATTAATATAGTCACATTGCGTAACGTCAACTATAAAACATTTATAGGCGAAGTTAGTTTATTCAGAATTGTGAAGACAAATGCATAACTCTATATTCGAAATGTTTAAAGTGTATGGAATTTCTATCGAAAGCGAAATTAAATTGTTGATGACAACTACGAAGATTGTTTATATGCAGCTACTAAAAGAGACATAATTAGGGATTAATAAATGTGTACATTTAACTGTAAGAAACTTCCTTCGTACTGTTTACGTAACCGGCATATAATATTTTAAAACAAACAACTGAGTCAACAACTGAGAATAAAATTGCACGTGGTGTAAAGAACCTTTTATGTGTTGATCTCCTGATTAGGTTTTTTACATAATGGTCGGTGAGGCTGTGAAAAGAAAGGACTAGTGTTCCTACTACTAGGCAAATTTACATGGATCATTTAACTACTTTGTAAACCCTTTCCGTTACTTTGGTTTCTTGAGTTTCAGAAATCT
Source organism: Vandiemenella viatica (assembly GCA_031002005.1). Lineage (NCBI taxonomy): Eukaryota > Metazoa > Arthropoda > Insecta > Orthoptera > Morabidae > Vandiemenella > Vandiemenella viatica. The sequence goes on along the minus strand of CM061920.1, from coordinate 324,802,966 downwards.
TAAACGTCTGAAGTTATTATTCAGTGCAGCTGCCGACTGAATGACGATTATAACTCCTTAACTACACCATGAACTGTAATTAATTCATAATTTATAAAGGGAGAATTTCGTTATAGGATGGAAACGATGAACTGGGCAGGCCACATGGTGTTCTTAGGAAGATCCAGCCTTATATAGTATCGCGCATTGTGGATGATCGGTAACGCTCTGACCTCGCATTCGAAGGGATGCGAGTTCGAATCCCCGTCCAGGCATGTAGATTTGGCTTACCCATGATTTCCCCAAGTCAATCCAGGCGAATTATGAGATGATTCCTTCAAAAGGTCACTGCCGAATTCCTACCCGTTCGTAACCCCCAGTAAGGTGTAAGACCATAAAAAACACCACCTTAATGGACCTTCTTTGTTTTTCTTCCCAATCCTTCTTTTATCTTCACATACATGACACCAGACAACACAGCACCCTTACAACCAAACGTCACAATCATCGACACACGTACAGCAAACGCTGAAGAAACGGATTTTTTTTTTAACTGCTTTACGTCTCTCAACAGCGAGGTCTTTAGAGACAGGAAAGGACGGGGGGCAAGGAATGAATTCTGCCATGGCCTTTTTAAGGAAGCATCCCGCCATTTGCCTGGAGTGATTTGGGAAACCATGGAAAACCCAAATCTGGATGCCCGGACGGGGATTCGAACCGCCGTCCTCCCGAATGCGAGGCCAGAACGCTATCCGTTACACCATCACGCTCGGTAAGAAACGGAGGAGAGGAACTATCTGTCCTACCTGTGACAAACAATGTCCTAGGGCACCTGCTTTGAGTGGATCTACCCAACCTCTGGATTGTGAACTCAGTAATTAAAGCTTTAAAAATATCTAAACACTTTGTCTGAAAGGTAGTGAGATTGTATCACAGTTACATATTAATTAACTTTTTAAGGGGCTCTCAAGAAATCACCTAAATGGAGTTGGTGTATGTCCCATTTTCAAAATGTTATTTGAAGGATTTATTTTATCACATTTTAGATAAGCCAAGAGGTAAAATGGTATATCGTTTTGCCTTTTTCTCCAGCAATTAACGTTCAGCTTCTATTGTCATTTATAAGGACGTTTTAAAAACAGAGATATACTGAGAAATATACACGAATTTACACATTCAACGGCGAAGTTTGTTCAGCTGCGAAAGCTTAGCACAACAGCTGCCACTCTAGCTTCTATAATTAACTGGAATTATTTATCATTTGAAGCAAGTAAAAGAACCAGTATAACCAAGGATACGAGGTACTTGTAGTTCCGCGGCAATGAGGGGAGAGCTCTCGCTTCATACACTCTCTTTCAGCGCTCTCCCCGCACCCCACATCAGCAAGCCAACACGCCTCATTCTTCTTCTCCTCTATACGGCTCGAACCACATACTTTATTATTCCTATTCTTGCGGAGCAAGTTTCGTTAGTGGCGGGCTGGGAGGAGGAGGGAGATCTTCATTGCCTGAAAGTTGTTAAAGATTTGTTACCTAATTAGCCGGGAACACCCGCGAGAAAGGGTGGGGAAGTTGGAGAGCCTCCCGGACTGCTGAAGCAATTAAAGGAAATGTTTAATTTATGCAAATGAGTTTAGAATCACGAGACTTTGTTAACTAGGTTGAAAAGGATGGTGGAGTAACGAGGGGCTGGCAAGCGAGGAAGGTATTAGGGGTGCGCGCTTGCTACGAGAAGCTGGAGGTGCGCCCGCAAATTAACCTGCTGTTTACGCACAGTCCTTCTCGTTAAAAGCCACATGTACTTAAGGTCCACAGCACTTTTTTCCTCTCGTTTTCCAGTGCCATTTCACTAAAGGTTTTAAGAATTATGGCCCACTCATTTTTATATCGTAATACTTCTTTTTAAAATTTTTGGTCAAGCAGTGTTATTTGCGATAGTATATAACAGCAAATATTTTATTATTACTATTTAAAAAACTACTCGATCACTTAAAATTACGGATTACCAGCATATTATTAATGTGGACCATTGTTTTGAATATATTACACAATAGTGTAGGCTCGTCAGTCACACTCATGATAATTTTTCTGCCTTACAAATAGCTAATCTGCTTCAATTTATAGCTATGGATATTAATTATTTCATTTTATTTTTAAATCCATTTCGATGTTTTATATTAATATCTATAATTATTGGAATCTTGTTTTGATACTGATTTAATTATGATCATTATGACTATGTTATTTTAACTGTTAAGTAGTTACAAAGACTCTGAATAATTGTATAAAAGTTTGTAATCAAATGTATATCACGGATTTCCACAGATAGTAGTGATTTAATTCGGTAAATTATTATAGCTTGCACATTATAACAATATCAACCACCGTGTATTTTTCGTTGGTGTTAGAAGATGTTAACTGTCTCCATTTCTCATACGAGATCTTTCTGCTTAATTTACAATACATACATACATTAGATCCAATATATAAGCTATAAGCTTCACAATTATGAGATATTTTCGTTAGGGTATTACAGGGACAGTGTTGGAATTCTAGAAGTCTTTATACTATTTTACTTTTGTTATATTTTTGGGTCATTCTGGCTGGTTGAGGGCGACATAGACTTGGAGCATTTTCCAATCGCCTTCATGTCTTATTAGCAGTGTCAATTTACCAGCGAACAAGGAGTAGATAATTTCGAAATTAATTAATATCTACTTTCCTCGAAAGTGCAGTCTTTTGTTAATGTATTGTCGGAGCCCTAGGGATTTTAAGAACTATTAAGAAGAGTGAACGAGAATTTCTACGAGTTTGTTACCTATAGAATTCACACCCACTGATCAAAGTACTTAAATAATTAATTAGTAACAAATCGCCCCTGGAGTTTTTCGTGGAAACGAAGGGCCACCAGCTATTATCTAATAAGTATGACAACTATCCACCCAATTAATACTGCAGCTTTTCGAATGAGATCAAAATTTTAATAAACAATGGTACTGTTTGGTAATCAATGGTGCATGCCGTAAAGCGGTTGCAAAGTGTTGCGGCAGAAATTGGAGCGAGGGAGGTTAATTTAATTGAACGAAACTTTTTTAATTTTAAAGAAGAAATCTAAATCCTATTACCTCCATTCTAATTATTTTCCTAAAAGAATCTCTAAGAAATTTAGTGTTACATCAATGTTCAAATAGTGCAATTTTTGATGATTCTTCATTATAGTTAGTTAAACTTCAACTCCGATGACCAACGCGTCGACATCTCGTAAATTCCAGATTTGCTAAACGGTTCACGTTAAGTAGTCGTCCTATATTTTCATAGATTTTGTTTATGGCAGTAAATTTAAGAGGATTTTTATTTGTAGAAAAAAATAATGGTATTATAAAAACTAATTTCCCATTATCAATAGGTGTTGACTACCTATATATGCGATTGCAGCAACATCACGACCAGGGCTCATAGGTGGATTAATATTGTGAACTGAGTCCTTTCTTCTATTTATTTAACTTCAATTCAAACATATTCTAAAAGACCATTAAAATAATGTATTACGTTACCAAAGTTTTATAAGTTGGAAGTTTATTATACACAACTGTTTGTGAAAATTATAACGCCCAGAATCAATGATCTGTATCACTCCAAATTCGTAGGATATGTAGAACAGTGGATACTTATTAACTGAGTAAGACAGCAGAGAGATGGAGTGCAACTAATCCCAGCAGTGCCCTCTTTTGTGTGACCGGACAGGTCAGCTTAACGCTTTCTCGGTGCAGATCCTTCAAACGTTGTGAATGTGCAAGTGAGTGCCGGTACGCTTCATCGACTTCAAAGGAAGCAATATCAGCATGTGAATGAAGTTCGAACGTGGAGGAATGATTGGTATCCGGGAAACGAGTTTGTCGTACCATGACATTACGGCTCATACAGGGCACGCTACTACAACAGCGATGCGTGTGTGTTGCCAATAAATAGAGGGTCATACACAGTAATAAGCGGGTACTGGATCACACAATGTGACCACAGCGCGGCATGACCATCATCTTGTCCGCAGGGCCGTAACCGATAGAACAGCTTCGTCCACATTATTGACGTTTGAACACTGCGACGGTTCGACGTCGTCTAATGAGGGTCGGACTATTGGAATGCATACCATTGCGTCAGTTTAGATTGACAAGAACGGTTCAGACTGCAACGGGCACACGAACGCCGTCATTAGAGTGCTGAGTGACAAAACGTAGTGTTTTCCGACGAGTTCCTCTTTAACTTGTCCTATAGTGATGGCCTCGAACGTGACTATACAACAAATGAAAGTTTTCTTAGTGAAGTAGATTCCATTAAATACCTAGGGGTAACAATTCATAATAATTTGTCGTGGAATTTAAGTATTGAGAAGATAATTGGGAAAGCAAACCACCTACTTGATTCATAGGTCGTAATTAACAGTGTACACTGGAAGCTAAATCGAATGCATGCGAAGCAGTATTGCGATTTCACTTAGAACATTGTTCTTCTGTAAGGTGCCCGTGTAAAAATGTGTTAATAAAGGAGAAGGTCCAAAGAAGAGCCATCCGATTCGTAACAGGATATGCGAGAGATGGAAGGAAAGGGTAAATACAAAGTCGAAGGAGTTAGGTTTGGAAGATCTGGAATACAGTAGACGTTGCTCTCGCCAATAGTTAATTGAAAAGTTCATGACAAACCTATTTCAGGAAACACATCTTACTAGCATTAACACTAGTCTTTAGGAATGACCGAGAAAATAAGATAAAAGAAATCAGGGTCAATAAACATTCTTTTCTATACTCGTTTTTTCCGCGACCGATTAGGGAATGGAATAGAAAGGACAGATACTGACTGTGGACGCCTGGTTCAGAGCCGAGTCGATTCTTCTTCTTCTTCTTACGGCTTTACGCCTCGTCGACGGCTAAGGTCATTAGAGGCGGGACGGGAAGGAATTCGGCCATGGCCATTTTGAAGGAAGCATCCCGGCATTCGCCTGGAGTGATTTGGGGAAGCCGAGTCGATGGTATGAACCAGTGACCGCGGCGTTTCCGCGAGAATCATGGCTGCAGATTCCTAGATCTTCGCCCTGGAGTCGAGTTGTGTAGGTTTCCCTTGGAAAGATCAGGTGTACACTACAACACGTGAATCGGTTACACGGATGGCAGAGACCGTGTGGAGTGCAATGGGGGATTTTTTAGGCTGAGGGAGAAAGACCCGAAACTGGGATTACAGTTACGGGCAACCCAATTAAATTCGACAACACACGTTACGAGTAGCTTAAATCAATCTCGACCGTTAAAAGTATTCGTTATTAACTGTAGAAGTGTTTGCAACAAACAGCCTGAGCTTGAAAGCGTTATTTGTTGCACACAAGTGTTCAGTACGGAAAGTTAGTTAAAACCGGATATAAGTTCAGCAGAAATGTTTAACAATAGCATGAACGTTTTCCGTAAGGAGAGGTTGCATTCCAATGGAGATAGTATATTTATAACTGTTAGTAAACACGTTTCGTGTAACGAAATAGATATCGATACGGTCTGTGAAATCCTATGGATTAGACTCAAAGTAGCTAAGACAAAATTTGTAATAGGATCTTTCTATCGTCCACCAGATGCAGATGTAACTATTGCTGAGGCCTTAAGGAATAATGATAAGTAATATAGCTCGTCAATTTCCGGATCATGCAATAATACCAGGAGGTAACTTCAACTTTCCATATATCGACTGAACTAAATACGTCCACGTTACTGGTGTCAGGGATAAAACATCCTGTGAAATTATTCTTGACCAATTCTCAGATCTTCGTCTTGAGCAGATCGTCGCTGAACCAACGCGGTGCCACAACGGTAACGAAAACATTTTCGATATTCTCGCAACAAATAGGCCAGAATTATTCGCGGACATTACTACCACCACCGGAATAAGTGATCATAAAGCTGTAATTGCCACAGTAAAATTAACAGCCGTGTTCAAAAAGAAAAAAGAAAGGATTGTTTACAGATTCTAAAAGGCCCCAAAGGAATATTTTAGAATGTATTTGAGGTATAATTACCTACCTTCACAGAAGCAAGAGGCTCGGTTGAGGATATGTGGCTTCGATTCATGCTTATAGTCATATACCGAAACGGATAATCAGGAAAGGGAAAGATCCCCCGTGGTATACACGGGAAGTTTAAAGGTTATTTAAATAGCAAAGAAGATGCACGCTCAATAAGGACGATATATAGCAGTGATTTAGAAAAGTTAGATGAGATAAGAGGACATTTTAAGAATGCGATGCGCGAGGCCTTCATTGACTTTCGTTGCAATTCAGTTTCCAGGAGACTCAACGAAAACCCAAAGAAATTTTGGTCGCATGTAAAAAAAGTTAGTGGTAGTGATAACAATATGCCATTTCTACTACAAGACGGTCGGGAAGTTGATGACAGCCGTGACAAGGCTACCGTATTTAACACCGAATTTAAATTCTTTCACTGACGAAAAACATTGAAATCATTCCCGCTTTTCCATGGCATGTAGAATTTGATATGGATCCGGTAAAAATTGATAGTGTAGGTATTAAAAAGCAAATAAAGCTCCTGAAGTGGGGGAAATCACCGGGTGCCGATGGTATACCAGTAAGAGTATTTTCAGAATACCTGGAAGAAATAGAACCATTTTTGTCAGATATATTCCGAAATCTTTAGAAGAAAGAAAAGTACCTTCTGACTGGAAAATAGACCAGGTGATTCCTGTTTCAAGAAAGGAGATTGGAGAGATCCTAGAATTATCAACCCATATCTCTAACATCTGTTTGCAGTTGAATTCTGGAATATGTCATATGCTCTACATAATGAAGTTTCTAGATGAAAACCAGTTGCTTATACCGTACCAACACGGATTTCGGAAGAACAGATTGTAAGACTTCTGCTTTCTGGGGTAGCGTGATAATATGATGATGTGGGAAACTGTTCTTACTTACTGTAGACCGAACTTCGTGCTTACTAAAGTTCTTAAATTACTGACATACAGCACTAGAAGCCGGATAATTGAGTTCGTAGTCGGTCGCCAGACAGGGTCCTAACCAGTCCGATAAAAGTGGAGGATAACTAACTAAGAAAAATCTTCAAGTACAGAATAATGAAGATAAGTTCTCCACACATTTATTAAAATAAAGTACACATCGAACCGGTTGGCCACTATCAAAATTTAGATGATAAAGCTATCGAAACTTCGTAATCCGTCGATTGCCAGATTCTTAGATAAAAGGAAAGTTAATAATCCAAATCAGTTTACATTAAATTACTTCCGATGCCACACTTTGTTGTTCTGATACCTCAACACACTGTCCAAATCTATGTAAAACACTCGTAGCAATGGTTAAACTAACTCAGTCTTCTTCTTACTTCTTGCTACACCGCACTGTTCATATAGCGTCTCACATTACGGGACGCGAGCCGTCCGCTACCATACCTCGATAACGACTGACTCTAAACAATGTATTCATGCGCTCATTTCGGCGCTTCTTGCGGGTCGGCGGAATGCTACTGTTATGTTACAAGATCCTGTGAAACGCAACTGGCCCTATTTTCGCATGGCATAATGAAATTATCGACCGCAAGTTCACAAGTTGATGCAATTTTCTTGGATTTTCAGAAAGCTTTTGACTCTGTACCACACAACCGTCTTTTAGCGAAGATTCGAGCATACGGTATATCGGATCAGATTTACGAATGGATACACAGATTTTCTAACAGTATGTCGTTGTTGACGGAGAAGCCTCTTTTAAGGTAGATGTTACTTCGGGTGATCCTCAAGGAAGTGTAATAGGACCACTTCTTTTCCTAATTTTTATAAACGATCTCGGTGACAACGTTATTTGCAGGATGCGATTGTTTGCTGATGATGCACATATCTGTAGGGAAGTAAGGTGCTCTAACGAATGCTTAGAAATTCAGCGCGTTCTGGATATTGTTTCAGAATGGTGCCATAAATGGCAGCTTACACTTAACTTCAAAAAATGCAAATAAGTAACAAAAAGACTCCGTTTGTTCACGAGTACAAAGTTAACAATTTAGTTGTCGACGCCGATGGTTCCCTGAAGAACCCTGGGCGTAATAGTACAAAGCAACATGAAATGGGACTTGCACATCTGTCGTAGGCAAAGTTAATTCTAGATTACGATTCATAGGTCGTATTTTGAAATTTGTAATGCTCAAACAAAGCAAATAGCATAGAAAACACTAGTGCGTCCTCATTTGGAATACTGTTGTGGAGTTTGGAATCCGTATCGCAAGGGATTGATTGACGCGTTACAGAAACTACAGAAGAGAGTATTGTTTGGCAGACAGATGACATCGTTTTTTCGTTTGAAATTATTGGAAAATATGTGACATACTTTTATTTACGAGTACAATGAAATACTTCTTCCTCCAACCTATTTAGGTCGCAATGACAGTAGGGATAAGATTAGAGAAATAAGATGCCGTACTGATGCTTTGATGTATTCTTTCTTTCCTCTTACTGTTCAGATTGGAATGTACACAATTAGGATTGGTGCTTAGCACCCTCTGCCACCCACAATATTTGTGAATTGCAGAGTATGGATGTAGATGTAGTTGAAAAATCCTAGTATCCCAAAGTAGTAGGTCTCCGACCAGCCTGATTTGGATTTTCCAGTGTTTTTCCTCTAGACGAATGTCGGCACGGTACCACAAAAACAGTCCATGGGTTCCTCCTGCCATATCCCGTAATTCCCTTCTGACGCATAAACGAGTACATATTAGGATAGGTGCAAGGTACACACCATCATATACTTTTAGCGAATCTTGGAATAATAATAACAGAAGTAAAGGTGGTGTTAAAACACTACCGTGGTGAACGCAATCGGTTAAACTGCGTAGTTGAGTGGCGTAGCGGCCGAACGCCAAGTATGATGATTAATGGCCCATTGGCAATAACATTTGATATCGCCTCACAGCAATCACTACATTAGGGAGGTTGAAGAGCCTGGCACACCTCTTCCTACAGGCAGTTCCACATGCCATATATCTGCAGGACAATGCCCGGCCGCATGTGGTGAGCAATGTGCAAGCCTTCTTCGTAGAACGACGGGTACCACTGCTTCCCTGGCCTGCACGTTCGCCTGACATGTCGCCCAACAAACATGGCTGGCATATCATCCGTCGGCAGCTTATACGTTCCTTTCCTCCTGTAACAACTATTCATGCTTTGTGGACGCGCCTATTAATTGCGTGTCATTGATTCCCCAGCAACATATCCACACTCTGTTCGATTTTATGCCACGACGTCTAGAGGCTGTGTTTACAGCACATGACACCTTTGCTTTGTATTGAATTCTAACGGTCAAAGTGCAAGTACAGTTCTGAAATTCTAATCGCTTATGTATTATTATGTCCATAATCTGTGGAATTAATTTCATTGTAACCACATGTGTCGTTTTTGGTGATACGATTTTCACAAACAGTAGTGTGTTCGAAATTTATGCAGATAAATATATGGTACTGTTAATATATTGAAGCATGCTGCTATGTGGACCGCCATCCTCCGTTAGCAGAATGCGCCTTAAGAAGAAGAATGGTTATATAATCAACTAGCCCCAAAGCCCGACAAAAATGACGGGTTTAACGGAGTGTTATGGTAATTTATTTCTCTGCAGTTGCTTAACTAAATAGAATTGTTATAAAAAAAAGCTTATTATAATTTATCGTCCCTTGTGCTGTAGCAAAAAGCTTCAGTTGCCAACATGGTCCAGGTTGCATTTCAGCCTAACAACAATATCCGCTAATATTGCTGCTAGAAAAGCAAAACTTTAATCACGCGCGAATTAATACATCCCCTGCATCGCATGTCAGTGTCATCATGAATTGCGATATAAACTTGATGGCAAATCTTCGCAGTTTATTACACCTTTCTTTCTTAATACCTGTGATGGGGATCGATATTTTAACGGCTGAGACAGTTTACATAGGCTGAAATAATGACCCCAGTGAGAACGAAGAATGCTAAAAATAAATTTTAACAACTTACGCTATACCTCGTTGGCCACATATACCGCGGTCAATGTGGAACTTCTTTCATTCAAATCATGTAATGCTTCCATTAAAAAATAACTGATAATTAATATGCCAATTTAAACGCAATACATACATTTCTTTCACTGTTCTGACAATTCATGTCTTAGCAATTTCTTAAGTAAATAGAATTGTTATAAAATAAAATTCAATGTAATTCCTCGTGCTTTGCACTTTAGCAAACGGTTTCAGTTTCCATCCAGGTCCACGTTGCATTTCAACTTAACCACATACTACAATAAACTTGCCGCCAGAAGAACAATACTTCAATCTCACGCATATTATAACATGAACTGTATCGCGTTTTAGTGGCAATAATGCATCGCGATATAAATTTTATCAAAAATCTTCAAGGGTTTTAAAACATTTATTTTTTGTTATCCATGATTCAGACCGATATTAAAACGTTTGAATGGCTGACACAGTTGCTGAAACAATTGGCTCAGCAATATTACACAGTGAAAGCAAAGGAAATTAAAATAAATCTTATAAACTTACATTATGCCACATAATATTTGTTTTAAGTGTAGCGTAGGATGCACATACCGTGATCAGTGTGCAACTGTTTTCCGTTCAAACGAATTAATAATTTCAATAATAGGACACTGTTCAAATTCTTTTTAAAAAAATTGTTCATGCCCTCTGTCGTAACGTCAAATGCCAGTTATAATTCTGAACCCATTCTAAGTAACAATCTAACCGAAACTTTCGCTACATTGATGATCGAAACACAAAGCTTTTATCTTACATATCTATGGACAAAGAATTTAAGGAATACTTCTAAAAAGAATATTACGTAAATATAAGCATCTAATGTCGCTTTTAACGCAATACATACTTTTATTTCAATGTTCTGTCATTTAATTTATTCGTGGATGCTTGGAAATGTCATTAAATAACGTGCATTATCAATAATAATGGCCTAAAGCGTGACGTCATTGCGCGACGACATGCCATGACGGAAGGCGTCATAGCTGACACAGAGTTGCTTATTATAATTATAATATTATATAATTGGATTAAGCATCCGATTTTTCTGTCTTGACATAACTTGCAGAATTATGTAATATTCACCTTTAACTGATCTACTGCACTGCATATTGTGCTCAAAAAATGGTTTCATAGGTATCCTTGGGGAATACGTTACCTAACTATTTTTCATCGTAAAATATTCAAAAGGTTAACTCTCAACATTTAGACTTTGGAATTAGCATAGAGAAGTAAGCTTGGGATATTCTCAATTATTCGGTTTAGATATTGCCAGTAAATAAGTTTAATTTATTGTTTATGCACAGGAAGTTATCACAAAACTTATAGCACTAGGCGACGGATTGTGCACACCTAGTGGTAAACGTTTTGAAAAAACTGCCGCACCTAAAGACGTGAAATTGAACATACTAATTCAAAGTCGATTCTAGATGTGCATAAATTATTATTTTTGCAAAAAAACAAATAAATTATAATTATTTTTATTCATGCATGCTAGCAAGGAAAGGTCTTCAGTTTGTAAATCGCTATCGTAGAACGAACAAGCCTAGTAAATAGTACGTCACCTGTGGTTTCTCGCCCTCACGCAGTTCTGTCTGGTGGGCCTCAGTTTAAGAGAAATTGGGGGTTAAAAAGTGTAAAAATCGTGCCTAAAAGAGTTATACCCCTACGGAAGACCAGTTGTTAACCACATCGGTTTAGCCGTGCGTGTTGAGGCGGTGGGTTGATGAGCGGGGGCTCCTCAGTTCGATCCGATCACCCGCAAAAAAAAAAAAAAAAAAAAAAAAAAATCTGTTTGTATTTTTTTTATTGCTATTTGATTTTGTAGAATTTTAAATTTGTTTTGAAATAAAGTCTCCAAATTATTTATTTTCCATTGAGAAATACACAAATTATGAATGATGTAAATCATAGAAACATTTGAAACAAAAATTACGTGCACACCAAGAACATTTTATGATGGATATCCTTCCACAGTCACTTATTCTCCAGAAAGTGAAATATTAATTTAATTTTTTGTATTAGAGATTATCTATGGTTATTGAATGTTCTTTGTAAATAAGTCTGTGACTTGTGTAAATGTAGATGCATCGGTTTTGCTATTATACAAAAGAAATTCCGCTCCTTCCCTTAATCAGTTATTTAAATAACTATATAATTTTAGTGAAAGACTATATAAAGTTTAATCAAAATCAAAATTTAAAAAAATAAAAGGAAGGTTCACCTATTCGGTATGCTTCAAACTTTAATCGAAAATAACGTTGCCGCAAACCGAACTATTGACAGAAAATGAACTTATGCTCCAGAAAGAGAGCTATTAACTTATTTTTTTGTATTAATGATGATCTATGGTTGCTGAATGTTCTTTGTTTAAAAAAAAAAAAAAAGAAAGAAACTCTGTGAGTTATGTAAATATAGATGCAGCGGTTTTGTAATTATACAAAGAAATCCTGCTGCCTCCCTTAATCGGTTATTTAAACAACTGTATAATTTTAATTATAAAGTAATCAAAGCACACTTTACATGGAGATTTTGAGAACTGTTTAACGGGAGAAATATGTTCCATTTAACTGAAACAAACCAAAACGCATGCAGGTCGGTTGTTTTAATGATGCCAAACACAAGAACCCTAAAATGTTTAGTAAAACGAGAGGTCTTACTATGTAATGGAATTACCCGGAATCTGCTTCAACAACACTGTCTGTATTTCAAAGATAATGGCTACGTCTCCAAGATCACCGAGCCTCTGATATCGACCAGTTTCTGTTGGTGAAGTGACTCAACGAAAGCTATTTTCACCACCATATCTTCATGAAAATATTCCGCAATTTTCTGTATTGTTCCCCTCTCACCACGAGTTTCCAGTTGGTTAACCCTCTATCCTCGCTTTCTGGAGGACGCGGCTTCGAATCACCGTCCGGGCGTCCAGATTTGGGTTTTCCATGGTTTCACCAAATCACCCCAGGCAAATGATGGGATGCTTCCTTCAAAAGGGCCTTGGCCGAATTCCTTCCCGTTACTTGCCCCCAGTCCTTGCTGGAGTCCTACTATTTAAAAATGTTCTTCAATCAACCACAGCAATCAACTGCGTTCTTCAATGTGGAAGAAGGGGCGTTAGTCTGTGTTATTGCTATAGAATAGTGTGTCATAGCTTTTTGATGTAGTGGAATGACAAGTTGGGATCAAGATATTCGAGTTTTACGAAACGATTCGAATCGAGGTAAGTGACAAAGCTGATTATTTTTATTTGGCGATTTTCTTTAACAGGAGCAGTTTCTGTGTTATATGCGTGCAATATATCAGTAACTACTCAGTTTTCATGCAAGTCCATTGACTTTTAGTAATGCAAGCACAGTGGCTTCCATCTTTATCTGCCACTGCTGCTTATAACTTTTTGAGGAATTGACGAACAAAATTTGCACCGTAGGAGCAGCAAGGTACATGTATATTTGTTATCCTAACCACACTTCAAGCAGTCGCCATCCACAAACTTCCGCAATCACAATTCATAAAGCTCAAGATTTAACATTAAATAATGTTGCTGTAGATATTGGAGAAAAAGAAACTTTTGCTCGTGTAACATATTATGTTGGGTTATAGAGAAAAACTTCAAAAAGACTAGATTAAATAGAAGATTTTCTTATGATAGAATTAGTAATATTAAAAACTCAAGTATGTTAAAATGTAGAAAACAGGAAGAAACTTGAATAAGAAATTTTTTATCTGATTAGGAACAGATTAAATAAATTGATAGACTATTTTAAATATTTAAAGATTGCGTCTTATTATAAACGTGCCTAATTTTTTTTCAACCAACTAAAATGATGGATTTTGATGATAGTAATTTCTTTAATTGTATATAATATTTTTTATAACAAAACTTCGCGAGCCACCGCAAAGACGTACTTTTAGCTAGTATAAAATAAGTACACCTAAAAATATCAAAATCTAATCAAACCTAATGTACAAGTTTTAATAGTTACAAAGAATTGCTGGCATAGTTTCTGCCATATCCGTTGCAGCTTTACTGATTAGGAAATCGACAACTTTATCCGAAATTTGTGAGTTAATAATTTTTTTCTAATGAGTATGGTATTGCCAAGTCTTCAATAAATGACCGAGCGTGGTGGTGTAACGGATAGCGTTCTGGCCTCGCATTCGGGAGGACGGCGGTTCGAATCCCCGTCCGGGCATCCAGATTTGGGTTTTCCATGGTTTCCCCAAATCACTCCAGGTGAATGCCGGGATGCTTCCTTCAAAAGGCCATGGCCGAATTCCTTCCCATTCCTTGCCCCCATCCTTTCCCGTCTCTAAAGACCACGTTGTTAAAAAGGGACGTTAAACTGTTACAAAAAAAAAAAAAATTCAATAAATGATTCAAGATTACTATTATTACCAGGAACACCTTAGCAAAATAGCATGTATTTCAGGAGATCTTAGTATTGGAAAGCGATCGAAACCCTTATTTTGCATGGTTATAATCTGAAAGAGGAATTTATCGGTGATCTATTTCAAAGTTCTGTCTCATGGTAACTATGAGCAGCTAAAAGAAGTGGACGAAGTGTAACCTTTAAGATCACATTTCAGACGTCTCTGGGGCCTATTACAGCTGATTACTTGCGTCCTGACTGACATTTTCATTTTGCTGGGTCGTTACTTTGCCGGCGCGTCATTGTTCTCAGAAGGGGGAGGGAGCAGGGAAAATGAAGAGGCAGTTCGGTTGGGCTGACGCGTTACGTTATGCAAAATTCATAAAGCCCTTCCCTTATTACTTCCTACCAGTTCCATACTGCGGACAATGTTCAGTGATCCTATACGATTTGGATTGAGAACTTTCAACTAATATTCCTGTTTCGCCACTTTTTACATAATTCATGCCGGCAATCGTGTAAAGCAGCTTCCTGAAACAACGTCGAAATTCACAATTCAGCTTTAGATATTTACCTGTGATGCCACAAGTGGGTGTCAGCACCATAGTCGTTACTCAGTTTTACGTCCTCTCAGCTAAGACTTTGTACAGTATACAGAGAAACAGATAGAAAAATTGTAAAAAAAGTTTAAGCCGCCTAAGTGTTCAGGAGGAAACAATTAAAATTCTGCGATGTTGTCTTGATGGCAGAGAGGAGATAGGATAGTGAGAAATTACTGAATGGCATAAATACAGTACTGCGATAAGCATTTGGACTATATGCAAACAAAAGTAAGATGAAAGTAATAAAGTGTAGTGGAAATGACAAGAATATAGGATATTAAATATGAAAGTAAGATCAAATTTTGTGTGGGATTAAAAGAATTCTGTTATTAGAAAATAAAATTGCAGCTGATAGCCGAAACACGAGAGATTAAAAAAAAAAAAAAGGGCGGGTGGTTTCTTCAATGAGAAAAATCTTCTAGTTTTAAATTTTGACCTATGAAGCTTGTAACTAAGCCCCGGATTCTTAGGATCGAACCTATTTTGTTCCCAACCTAATATTCTCGAAATTTTAATATTCTATTTCGTCTTTAGTTTAAACTAATAATATTCGTAAATTTAATAGGACCTAAAATAACCTAATTTTTATGTTATGACATAAAATGACCTAATTCGGTTTTTAGAACCTAAAAGGACCTAATTCAACGTACTGATCCAGTCTGACTGTAATTTTGTTACTTAAATAAAACAAATGACCAACCGGATAGCTCAGTGGTAAGGGCGTTGGGCTAGTAATCTGGACTCGGATAAGCCATTGGTTCGAAACCCACCATCGGCTGTTCTGAAATGGTTTTCAATGGTTTTCTTTTCTCCTTCAGGCAGATGCCTTATTGACAGGCTATAGTTGCTTCTTTTTTCCCCCTTCTCAAAAATTTCGTTTCCTTCTTCCACATCGATCCAAGTTAATGTCACCTGGGTGATCCGGCCAGTTGCCATCCCCAGCTGTATCTAGTACTATGTGAATCCTAAGCTCCGGGACAGTGTAAATTTAGGCGGTATAGGAATGATCCCTCGCAGAGTTCGAGGGTGAAGCCGAACTTGGAGGGGAAACGGACTACGTTTATTTGTAAAACAAAAGGATTTATTTTAAAATTGGAATAACTATTCACACAATATTAAATGATGTGTTTTAACCTCACTGTTGACGGTAACATTGAGAAAAGCTGTAACAATGCGGTGTGGCTACTTCACATTTTACAAAGGATTAAATTCAGTAGAAACAAATCGACAAAGCAAGTTTTAAACATAACATGTTAAACGTTAACAATCTCAGGAACACAAACCCTTTCTGAGAAATTAACAGTTGTATACCGTCATCGTTCAGTGGTAACACGGAAATTAAAACATTGTGTAGGCCTACATACTTTTAGTTCCTTCTTTAAAAGCCATCATGCCTAAATAGAAATCCTCAAGGTGTAGTGCGAGAGTGGTTTGGAACGGATAACAACTTTTCTACAGATGGGAAAATTATGTATTGTCAAGCATGTGTAAAACCGGTAAGTTTAATTTGTTTTATATAATTTAAAACATAAATTAGATTTTTTTTGTTTTCATTTCTAAAATAACATAAAGTAATAGAGTCTAGACTGCTGGATGAAATTTTATAATATTAACTGGGTATTATCCTGGGTGTTATATTCAGGTGGACTATTTTTATTTTTGCCTTCTATATAGGAGCCTGCAGAAAAACGATCCCACGTACTACAGTATCAGAGTTGAGCAACTCATTTGCAAATTTTACCAGAAGAAATGCTTCCAAACAGAAGCAGAGTTTCATACCAGTTCATAGCTAAGTATAGATAATTCGTTTAACCTGCGTCTGTGTGAAGCTCTCACTGCCACTAATATACCAGTTTCAACACTCCAGAATGAAAACCTTTTTGGAAGAATTTTGTAACAGAAAAATACCAGTTGAATTCACTTTAAGAAAAAATTACTTGCCTCAGCAGTATGAGAAAACCATTGATGAAATACGGGTGGACATTGCTGACCACTTCATCTAGTTAAGTGTAGATGAGGCGACAGATGCCTGCGTTGTTATGGGCACGCTCGCATGTGAGGAACCTAGTATACCCCAAGTCATTATGTGCGGAGAACTTCCAACGACAAACCACTCTACTGTGGCAATTGCTGTAAGGGATACATTAAAAGTGTTAGGGCCTGATCCAAAACACGAGGATAAGTTGTGGTTGCTGGTGACAGATAGTGCAGATTATATGATAAAACCAGGGGTTGAAGGGTTTCCATCCCTAAATTACGCATGTTGCCTGTCTAGCTCATGAGCTCCACCATGTATCTGAAAAAAATCGGGAACAGCACCCTGTAGTTAACGAGATAATTTCTTCAGTGAAGAAAATATTCCTGAAAGCGCCAAGTCGAGTCATTACTTTCAGGGAAAAGCTTCCATCGATACCCCTCCCTCCCGAGCCAGTAGTGACACGATGGGGGACCTGGCTCTCAGCCGCAATATATTATGCACAAAACTATGAGAACTTCATGGAGGTCATAGAATCATTAGATGTGAAGCGAAGCTATTGCTATAGTAAATACAAAGAAAGCGTTGCACTCAGTACCAGCTGAACAGGAGTTGACATATATAAAATCAAATTTTTGCAACATAGAATTTTCAATCAAGAAGTTGGAAGGAGGCACTCTACCGCTGACGGAAGCACTTCAAATCATCCAAGAAGTGAGGGCCAAAGTGGCCAGTTGGAGTGTATATAGCTAAGAAGCAGGAGTCTGTTTTAGCCCGCAGTCCAGATTTCAAGAGGATTGAACAAATAGGCCGTGTTCTCTCTGGACTAAATGAACAAGAAATAGTGCCTTCGAATCCTAATGAAATCACTAATACGGGCTTACTTGTAACTCTAGAAAGACAGAAACTTGCAGCAATCATAATTTGTTGCTATACGAGGACGTTAAAAATTTAATTGACATATAAAATAAGTAAAAAAAATGTTTTGGAAATGATGAATGAGGAAAGATATTTGTGAAACAGTTTCACAAGAACAATAACGCTCTGGCCTCGCATTACCCGTCAGATTTCGGTTTTCCATGATATCCCGAATGCTGGGATGGGTCCTTGAAAAATTTATGGCCACATTCCTTACCGTTCATTTCTGCCGTAATTTCCCGCCTCTAATGACTTCGACACGGCATAAAGCCATGAAAAAAAATATACAGATTAGCAGGTCACAGTTTAAAACATCCGGGCTTGGTTAATTTGGAATAGTCAAAGGTAAAAAATGAAGACGCAAATCAATCAGAAATTTGTGAAGCACTACAGTTGTGAAAACGCTGTCTAGGCTCGCTCGATTTGTCACTGCTATCGCGACTCCTGCGGCCAAATGCCAGAAATACACTACAAAGGACCGAGCCTGGACGTAATCTCGAGCCTGACAATAGACTCGATCTGTTCACGTACTACGTGCGAACGAAGCGGCGCTGGTTCTCGACCGGTACAATCGTAACAGCCACGAACTGCATTGCACTCTTAAAATCCGCAAATCGAAGAAAGAAGTAACTGAAAAATTAAAGAGTGGAGGGTATATATGTTTTCTTATTATTATTTTCTATGAGCTGTTGTATCATTTTATAAGATCATGTGCGTTTGCTTTCGGAAAACTCTATGTTAATTAAAAAGTAAAAATGGACAGATTGCACCACATTTCAGCATTTCTATGACGATGTTCCGGCATTTCATAAAAAGTGGAAAACCTTTCTCCTGAACATATGCAGGCGCGCCGCTAGGTGTTTGAACGCCCTTGTGCAATACCGATTATGCCGCCCCCTGTCTAACTACTGCCAGTGGTGTACCTAGGAATTTTCTGCGAACCAGGTCATGAGATTGCCGCGCCTTCAAACATTACTTTGCCACCCCCATTTTGTCACCACCCCGAGTGTCATCGCCGCCTGAAGCAGCACGGCAGTTGAGCTAAAAAAAGAAGGTCACCGCTACATAAATTTGCTGCCCCATACATCGTAAATGGCAACTATCGGGGCGGCGACAGTCGATCACTCGATTTGCCGCCCCCCTGGAAGTGCCGTCCGCGTGCGGTGCACGCCTTGCACGCCCGCTTACAGAGGGCATGAACATATGAATAATCTTTTGGTTATTAACAATCACTTATTATAGTGATATAAGTAATGTCATTAATGTAAAAACAATATTGTGCATTAATAGGTATAAATCCTTACAAGACATCACATATATTTGAAATCTCCGTAGAAATCATGATGCACTAAATGTGGATTCAGTGAATGCTTTATGTATGCCAGTAAATACAGATAACTTATTTATGTTATGGTTTTCGTCAGGGGCGGATCCAGGATTTTGGTTTGGGGGGGGGGGCCTTGAGCGGACTTTGGTTGGGGGGGTTCGGCTTGTTTTGTTTTGGCGGGGGCGCGGCTGGAGACGGCCATGGGGTAGTCTTTATAGCTTCCTCGGGCCTCAAATCAGTAAAACGTTTCTTACAATGTCGGGGGTGCACCTAGATACTTTTTTTTGGGGGGAGGCTTGAGCCCCCTAGCCTCCACCCCCTGGATCCGCCCCTGGGGTTTTCATTGCAATATGTTTTGAACTCATAGTTTTTTAAGTCTTCCGTTACATATATTTCTCAAACTCACACAGGTAGCATTTTATGTCTACTGCGATTCAATTGATAGAACATACACAAAATGATGGAAGTAATCATTGACACTGTGTATCATAGTTGTTGCGCGGCACGGGCTAGGAAGACATCAAGCGCTATTCTTGCATTGCCGAGCGTCCGTTTACCTGCCGAGCCTTCGCTTGTCCACCGAGGCTTCTTTTGACAACCGAGCCTAGGGAAGCTCCAGCGGGCACATCTCGCCCGGATAGACAGGACTGGTCATAGAAATAACCGAACGAGTTCGAACGTGAGTAGACGGCAGTGTGTACGACACAATGAAACACTGTAATGCTGAAGAAATATTGTCAGCCTGTAAATGGAGCAAAATTTTCGAAGATAACAGAAAGTGCATCGAGACTAATCCACACTTCTGATGTTCGAAAAATATTATCAACACAAAGAATTGTTAAAGCATTAGATTTTGAAGATCCGGAAAAGGACTGGGATAAAGAGGACGGGGCGTAAATTAATTACGACCCTCATGAAGAAACCATACCATTGACTTGTCAATTCAAAAAAATGGCCGGGCAGGGGATTGAACCCTTATTTTAGCCAACGCTTCAAATACCAGAAATAAAGAACTGCTTCTCAAGAAGTACGTAAGCTGTTAGAAATAGGACGCCCGTGCATTTAAAATCGGGAGAACTGTTCTGAAAAGCTGTTTTATGTTGCTTTTTAAGTAAATAATAAATTCCAGTTTGTATACCTCTTATTTACATCAGAGGATCCGAATAGTATTGGTAAGTTTATCGGTAATTGAATTAAAACGTGTTATATTTTAGTTCTGTTGCTTAGATTATGCCATCTATACAGACAAGATGCTAAGAAGTATGAAAAATCTGAACATAAATTAATAAATAATGAAGAAACCGACTAATGCGAAATCAATTGTTATTTGTCTTTCTCCTCGACTTAGTTTATGTCTATCCAGCAAGTAACTTTTTCATCCAGTCCAATAGATTTCAGTTTATTTAAAACCGTTTTATTATTTATTCTGTCAAATGCCTTAGAAAGATCTAGTATTACACTATCGACTTGGCCTCCCTAGTCCAATTGATCTGAAATATCTTGCATATAGCCCAGCAACTGAGATTCGCATGAATATCCTTGCGTAAATCAATGTTGTCAATCTACAAACCAGATTCTTTCCTCACAGACATTTCTGATATAGTTGCATATCAATCTCTCAATCATTTTGCGTATAACTGATGTCACGCTGATTGGCCTGTAATTTAAAACCCTATTTGTAACCCCTCCTTTATGAACCGGTAATACTATCTTTCTTTTTCAATCCTCTGGTAAGCAGCAAGACTCCAGACACATTTTAAATAAAATTTCAAGGTAAAATATCGTATTCTACAATGTTTAAAGCATCGGTAGTAAAACACCAGCCCCTTTACGATTTTCTAGCTTTCCGAGTTCCTTCATAATTTCCTGAGAATCTGTGCCAAATTTTGTAGTTTCCTCATTTATACCTTTCGGGAGAATCTCCTCTGATTCATTCCCTCCTATCACAGGATGATAGTCCCTAGTTGTCTAACTAAACCAGTCACTCAATATCTCCGCAATTTTAAAATTCTCAGTGACTTCAACTCCGTTCTTATCCACAATAGTATGAATACCTTCCCCTCCCCTCAATTTTCTAATATACTCATATAAATTTCTAAATGCACCGTTCAGTGCTCCTCCTGCCCCAATAATATTCTTGCATTACATCAGGTTAGACGATGCTGGTAACGAAATCAGGTTAATGGACCACATTGCATAGCGGTTAGAGAGAGTAACCAAACTTCAGGCAATTGGTTCATAATCGTCCGGGACGTTACTCTCTCTTTAACCATTACTTGGATCTGCCAGCAACAGCCACCCACACAATTTGGCGGTCTTCATGTGCTGTTGTCCATATGTATGGACCTGTGCCTGCTCTAGGAATAGTAGAGCCTTCTTTCATCCACTGCGTAACAAGTCTGTATACTGACATTGCACTACTGACATTGCACTACTGCCAATCCTTCAAGAGATTTCACGATATGATGCTCCCATTTCAAACACGCCAATTCTCCATCTTACCTTCCTCACATTTTGCTGTACAGACTCGTCACTTTTCACCCTGGTATACTTGGTTAACAAGAACTTGTGAAGAAAGAAGTGTCATGTTACACCACACTTATACGCAAAAAAAAAGAAAAAAAAATTAATTTTGCGTAATAAATATCTACGTAGTTCTCAAACTATTACATGTAAAACTTTTAATTTTTAATCATTTAATACTCTTCATATGGTGATACATGGGAACAAATTTCATTCATTTATCACAACTCCGTCCGGGTGTTGGAATTTTAATTTCCGCCAGTGTATTTTGAGAGATTCATATTTATATTCTTCTAATACATATCTGAAGTCTCTGATGTGCAATCATTACCTTCAATTAGACGAAATTCTAATACACAATTCAAGCGATGTTGAGTGGAAGAGTTTATCACGTCTGATGAAAGAAAATTATCTCGTATTACTAAGGCGTTAATGCTCACACTGTTTCCTCTTATTAAATAAATAAAAATTCTTCCACCTCTTTGCGACAAAATTTTGTGATATGTTTATACAGAAGAACGGTGAGAAATCTACTATGACCAGTACCGGTTCTACCTTCGTAGATCATGCTGAGATTGATTAGCAACAACGTCTTTCATAACCAAAGACATCAATATAGAAATAACAGGAGCATCTTCTCAATCTACGGACTTTTCACAACAGGTTGGGGTTACTTCACAAGCTTTCTACCACTAGATCTCACACAAAAAATATATGACAGTGGCGTTTATTTTCGTCTGCGTTCTGTCATTGAAATCGTTGTTAAAGAGGAATTCCTCGTTGCTGAAATTCAGCAGAGACTTCAGCGTTTATATGGTTATCTGTGCGTGTGTGCTAGCAGTACTTACTGGACGAAACATTTCGAAGAAGGAAACATGAGCCTCCAAGATCAGCCTCTTATCGGTTATCGACGAAGTGCCATGCTGCATGGAGAGAATTTATATCATTAAAAAGACATACTTGTAACTGTTAACCAGACTGTATCAAAACTGGTAGCATCGGAGACGTTGTGCTTGCTTGTTCCTAAGATAACGCGCAGACTTGTTCCACTCGTTTCATCGAGATGAAAATGAAATTGATAAAAATGGGGTATGAATTTCTTCCGCACCCTCCCTACAGACTGTTTCGTGAAGAAACAGGTACGATACCAAAGCTATGAAACGATGGAGAACATTCAGCACAAAGTGTTTTAGTGTTTTCGGATAACTAGAACTGAGTTTCAAGCTGGTAAAACGGTTGAAAAATGTTCCAAAAAAGTGGAGACTATATTAGACAATTAAGATGGAACGCTTAATTTCCCTACTTTAGTAAAATCATATTTGTTAAAAATCGATACTTATTAATATCAATATGACCCTAGCTCATTCTTTGGTTTACTACCATATTTTTAATGTCTACTCTTTATGATTCATGGTATCCAAAAGCGTACCACAGTGTCGTATGAGAGCTAAATCAAAGGTAAAAAAATATAATTTCGTCCTACAATCATTCTTCAACGTCCATAATCTGTCGTTTGTCAAAACTAATTGCAAATGACATTCCTGGCCGAGAGACGCCGATGGAGTATTCGGCTGCCCAGTAGTGACGGATTTAGAGGGGGGGGGGGGTTTCAAACTGTGGCGCTTGCCCCGGGCGGCAACTTCAGGGGTGCGGCAAAATTATGTTTGAAAGGCGGCAGATTTACATTGTGGAGACTATTTTTTTCTTTAGATCCACTGCTGGCGACAATAGGGGCGGCGGCAACACATGGCGTGACACAATAATGTTCGAAAGCAATCTCTCAGTTTTTGCTCCGGCTCGGAAAATTCCTAGATCCAGCACTGCTGCCAGTGGCAGTTTCAACTTGCTGCGCATTCTGCCTCTATCGTGGGGGGACGTTGCAGTTCAAGTGTAATTTGAACTACGAAGAGTCTACTGCTGATTCTGTAGGAATCGTCGTCGGCAAGTCATATCTGTATACAGGGCGGGCAGATCGTATTTTGGCGTTGGCTAGGCTCGGGAGGGTAACCAGACAAAGGGGAGGTGTTATTACCTAAATAGGAATATAATAGACCTAATAATAGTAATAATTCAGTATCTCAAATTCCGGTTGCTTAAATACCCACCCAGAATTTCCCGCCATACCCATATTATCATCTTAAGCAAACTAGTAGTTGGTCCTGTTCTCAAGCAGTCGTTTGGGTTTTTGAAAAATAAAAAAATTTAGCTGGTTTAATCAACAACACGTGTAAGTTGCTTTTTAAAACCATATGTGACCTCCCTACTTTGAAATTTTAACTCTACTTACCTAGGATTAATGTACTTGAAGTTACTTGAAGTAGATACAACGCCAAAAATGAAAACGAATAAAATCCAATAATTAACTACACGTCATAATATACCATTGAGTAATAAGCGTTTTGTTATTCCGAATGACTATGGTTTCTTGAAGAAAGAAAGTGAATATTGAGTCTTGATTGATAAGTAAAGGGTATTTAAAAAATATTAATTCAATTTCAAAGCACTACACAACTGCGCTATTTTCTAATTCGGAAAAAAAGTTATAACGTCTTCAACAGTCATGAAATTTTACAAAACATTTTATAATTGACCCATGTGTCTTCTATCTGCTATTCCAGCATGTGTCCATTGTTCAGTTCGTCAAAAAAACTCTGAGAACGTCTTTCACGATTGAGATAGTAACTACTGAAGCTACAACTACAAGGGGTAATGTGCCGAAGTTTCGTATCGCCGTAAAAAGTATGTGTATATGTGATTTTGTTCATTCTCTTCTCCGAAAGAAATCTGTCAGATAAGACAAAAGGTTGTACAGTTTGGTTGTCATTTGCATCAGACCAATTATTTATCTTGCGTTTAACACGCACAAAATTATTTAAACTTTATAGTGGCTTAGTTAGGACATTCATTAAGGTTCGTTTGGGAGGTACGAGACGTATTTTGAAAAAATCGAGACTGGAAAGTGTGGCGCCTATCGCAGGTACGTGGCTAAGGAAGTGGGTTGTTGTTGGTGTAAGAAGTGGTTTCGTTGCAGATGTAGGGAAGAGGGAACGTGGGAAATAAATGAGGCTCTCCCATGGCTTTGTCTCTTTGTCTTAGGGATGAAATGATGAGGGAAATGGGCGAAAATATCACGGAGTGGCGTGAAAGGGTCAGAACTCTTAAGGATCGGCCTTTGGACTCCCAGCCTGTTAAGGCATGGTTTGTGGTGGTGAAGCATGTGGAGGCTCAGCCTGTAGAGGCTCAACCTGTGGAGGCTCAGCTTGAGAAGGTTCAGCTTTTTGGGGGTCCGCCTGTGAGGGCTCAGCCTATGATTGCCAGATACAGCCTTATAATTTCCAGGACATTTCTGCGATTAATTTTAAAAAGTGAAAAAATGCAAATTAATTAAAAAAAAATATTTTAGGTAAAAACTATGCTACCTAAAATATATATAGCACCTCTATTATATTTAATAATTAAATTATGGTTGAAAATCAACACCAGGTATTATGAATCAAAAGGAAAAATATTAACCGAGCACCTCTTTTAGGCTTTTTTATACTTTGGTAGAAAGCCAACATCTGGTATTATCAATCAAAACCTAAAAAATTTTCTTTTAGACTTATTAAACTTAGAAAATCAAGATCAGGTATAATCAACAAATAAATAAAAATTGAACATCTTTGTTTAAATCAACATTAGTCGAAATGAATCTTAATCAACTACTTTTTTTAATATGTATCACTAGATTTTGTCATTTTTACAAGTATTTATCCATCCCTGGTTTACAAAACTGATAAAATTTCTGAACAAGACTCTTCAAAATTGATTGAGTCTGGAATTCATTTGTCATTTGGCAAGTCTTTTGGAAGGACCTCAAAAACTGCTTTCAGACATGTGAACTCTGTGTAGAGAGAATCAAAGTTAACTGCATCTAGAATTTAAAATATCTCAGGAAATTCAAAGAGTATTTTCCATGTCAGTTTCAATTCCTCTGATGTAAGGGACAAAAGCTTTTTGTACACTCCATCTTCCCACTGTAAGCCCTGGATGCTAGGCTTGACCTCTTGGTCACCATGGTGAATTGAGGTTGAGAAAAAAAAAGTATACCGGAATTTTGAGAAAGTAACGCATAATTACTGGACATGGGAGCAGAAACAAAATCCCGGCACATTCCCAAATTTCCTGGCCATCTGGCAACCCTAGCACAGCCTGTGGGGGCTCTGTCTGTTGAGCCTCAGCCTGCGGAGGCTCATTCCTAGGAGAACCTCCATGTGGAGGCTGAGCCAGTGGAAGCATGCACTCCATTGCAATTTAATTTAATTTAATACCAGGGTGGAATTCATGCAGGTCCTAAGTTGTCATGACCAGCCATAGTGAGGCCAATAAATGTGGAAACGGAAATGCTACTTGGGAAAGGTATGGGATCTGTCTTTGGGTTGTGCCTGTGAACACCATTGTTTTCACTAGGCATGGCCTACACCTAAATAAAAGGGGCAAGGTGATACTTTCTGAGTTGTTAGCTAAAGCTGTAAGAGAGCCCAATATCAATGGCTGCTGATAAAGGGATGGAAATAGATGATCAACATGATCAAAAATCACAAATGCTGAAGAAGTAAATGAAGCTGCTGAAACAATAACTGTGAGATGCAGAACTGCTAAGGAGGAGGTTAATGCTGATCACAAAGGGTGTTATCATTATTATTATTATTATTATTATTATTATTACTCCACGATTCACTAAAAGTGTGTGGCGGAGGGTACATTGCACCTATCCGAATGGCTAATAGTTTGGAAGGGAAATACAGGATGTGGCAGGAGGTGCCCATAGGCTAATTTGTTGAACCATCCCAGCATTCGCCTGGAGTGACCTGGGAAAACCCAGATCAGGATGTTACTGGTGAAATGTAGAACTATAATGAACAAGGTAATAGATTTTGCAAATTTAACAGAATACACGAAACATAAGTAATTATAAATGTAGTCTTGATTAAAAGAAGAAGTAGTAGACAATGGGGCTTTTCTTGATGGTTATGGAGTATACCACAGAGATAGATAGCAATTGGTCTAGGGGTTTTCATATTGGTTAATAAAAACTACTACACTTCACTGGTGTTGAGAGATCATGACTATGAGTTACTTGGGGCAGATTTCTGGGGCAATAAATAAGAAAAAAAAATGAGGTTGTTGGCTGCTTAGTGCAGTGGAAGAATGACTAATGAAGATCTTTGAGAAAAATTAAATTCATACTCAGAGTTCAAAAGTGAGAATAGAACGATCATTATGGGTGGGGATTTTAAAGGTGTAAACTGGGTAGGAAATGAAAATTAATAACATAAGGGAACAGAGATTTGCAAATACTTTAATAAGGGAAAGAGGTTTACACAAGTGGTAATGCAGAGCACTAGGAGATTAAACATGTAACAAAGCAAATTGAAAACATTGTAAGGTGTCAAATAACTGAAGAAATAGGCCTAAGTGATCATGATGCATTTCTGAGGGACATTAGAGGAATCAGTAAACCAGTGGTCAAAGCTGAAGTAAGAAATAAGTACAATTATTTTAAAAAAGGCACAGATTTTGAACTTGAAGAAATATTTTAGGGACAGTTTGAAGATAACACATGCACAGTAGAGTCAGGGTGGGAAGAGTTCAAGGAGATAGTTAAAAAACGTGACCAAATATTTATTCCAAAACAGAAAATAAAGAAGAGTACAGAACCTACATACTATAATAGGGAGGTAAGCTGGTTAAAGAGGTTTTTAAGAAGAGAACATAACAATGTTAAGAGACAGCAGGGTAGTAGGGAATATTTGAAACAACTAAACAAGGAATTAATAATAGCAGGGAAGGTAGCTGAATGTAGGATTATTAAGAGTATTATTGGTGCAGGGACTGACTGATGCATCTAGAAATTTCCATAACTATGTTAGATAACTGAGGTGAAGGGAGGGTGTTGAGACAATTATGGATATGGATGGAGAAGAATTTACTGAGGATTTAAAAAGACAGAGATTTTAAGTAACTGGTTTATTGAGACCATTAGGGAAAATAATTCAGAAATGAGAGGGTGTAAATCGGACAATGAGCTTACTCACACAATTAGAAATGACCAAAAGTTTTAAATTCATCTTGAGGATATCATGAAGAAAATAAAAAAAGCTGAAAAACATAAAGGGATTGTTGTAGATAATTTTACTATAGATGTCTTAAAGATAGCAGTGTTGTGACATTATACATTATCTTGAAATATTATTCAGTGGCGTAGCTAGCGTGGGTGACACCCGGTGCGTTATCGATGGTGTCACCCCTTGAAAACTTAAATTCAAAATTAAGTAAAATATAATATCTTGTAAGGGTAAAATATGATATTAACAAAACATAATTAAATAAACATTTATTGTTATTTAAAAATTATAGTTAATAAAATTGTGATATTAACATCATTTAAAAGATACACAAATAAACTAAAAACAATTGCTTTCAGTCTCCTCTTTTTAGCTTTAATAGCTGCAAACTCTTAAATCACATCTTCAAAATTATCAATTTGAGTTACTTCATGTTCAATAGTCAATATGGCAAGATTTTAGCCACGTGTTGCTCACTGGTGATCGAAAGTGATTTTAGATTAATTTTAACTCCTCTGAAGTAGACTTGCGCATTATAGTTCCCGAAGAAGAGTGCTCAGTTTAGTTCGCAGCTCCCTCGCGAACTAGTTCGCTCTTTTAGTTCGTTAGTTCGCCTCTCGAATTCAGATAAACAGATCGTTCGCTCGCCTTGCTACCGCTACTGCACGCGCTATTTTGTTTGTTGTGTCAGTTTTATTAGGACATAATCATTTTTTTTTTGTCGTTTCTAAATGGAATTTAATATGACCTTCTTAACTAAAGTTATTGCTTAATAATAGCCCTTTCAAATGACAGCATGACCAGTTGCCGCCGATAAATCAAAGTGCTCATTGTCCTTTGCACAAATGGGTAAACTGAATAACTGTGCTGTTTTTACTATTTACTTTACATGCATTCGTAGAATATTAATTTTTTTAATGGATTTATGTATTAGTTCATGGAAGAAACATTACTTATAAAAGGCGCTAATGATCCCGCCGTCGACGCGCCCTTACACCCCAACAACAACACAACATTACTTATAAAATTTTATAAATGCGTTTATTTTGATGAATTAAAATACCCGTTTATAAGTAATCGGCTTTTTTTATTTAAATATAGTTTTGGAAATCATGAACAAAATATAATTCTACTATTGGCTACAAGTTAAGTACTATATGACAGAAACAATATTACCTATATTATTAAGAAAAGAAACAGTAATACTTCCAATGTGATACCTAACAATTAGACATATAAAAATGACAGTGACCCTTGAACGAGAAAATGGTAACAATAACGAAAGTGCGTAAATTTCCAGTAAATTGGAAGTCGTTGAGTTATTTTTTTATTAGTCCTGGCGAGGATAATCCAACACACATTCACAATATTTTCGCGACGAATGAAACTGATGAAGACACAAAAGTTAAAATCTTTTTGAATTTCGCAAGTCATTTCTTTACATAACTTTCACAAATCTGTTAACCAACAGACTGAGATAAGTATTATATTTTGTCAGCTTTAAAATCAGCGCTAGAAAAATGTAAAAGATACTGTTTCTTTAGTTAGGAAAACAAGAAAAAGCCTTTAAAAACCAAATTCTCCACAGAAAGTGATAATATTAAAAATAATGCTCTAGTATTCGTTGATAAAAGTCTGGAGTATCCTAGTAAATAGTTAGATTTTAATTAAAGCAATTGGCTATAGAAAATCCAAAAATTAAATTTAAAACACGAAGTTTCATTTGATGGCTGTTAGACAATATTAGAGGTTCTAAATTTATGAGAAAAAATGAGTATCAAAGTGAACGAACTTTACTCTGAAATAACAATATTACACGAAATCTAGGTAAAAGTAAGAGCAGTATTTCATTAGTAAAAATGAGCTTTTGATCGACATTAATTTAACAACTGAAAGCGATAAAGCATATAACAATTTTACTATAGACAGAAAATTGTTAAAGATGCAAGAAGTGCAAAAAAATATAGCTTAAAAAATAAAATAGTAAAAAAACATATCCTTTGTCCTTTTCTACTCTTTCGTAAAATATTATATTTTTTATAGGTTATTCCAAGAAAACATTCTACCATTAACCTAAAAAATGTTGGTAATCCTAGCGGTTTGCGACCGGGAATGCTCAGTTTAGTTCGTGAACGGTACCGCTCAGTTTAGTTCGCGAACGGTAGCGCTCAATTTAGTTCGCGAACGGTACCGCTCAGTTTAGTTCGCGAGCGGTAGCGCTGTGTTTAGTTCGCGACCGGTTGCGCTGTGTTTAGTTCGCGAACTAGGTCGCTCCGCTCTGAAATTCCAGAAAGACAGCTCGTTCGCTCGCTTTGCTAGCGCTACTTCACGCGCTCTCTTCTTTGTTATAATAGTTGTGGTTACTGATAGTTGTCTTTTAAGTGTTAATAGGATCAAAGTGTGTTTTGTTTTCACATTCCATGTTAAATTTCAGTTTTTGACTTTTGCAATAATTATTAATGTTTATCAGTTACATTTTTTAATTTATTTTTATATCTGTCTCTTCAGTGAAATGTGTCCACAGCGAATTGGTGTTACCTTTTAGGTAATAAACTAAAACAAAAGTTGGTCTTCGGGAAAGGATCGAACGAACTAAGGAGCGAGAGATCAGGGAACTAGTTCGCGTAGTTCGCTCGTGGGAGCGCTTTTCCGAACTAGCTAGATCGCAAACTACACAAGACTACTCTGAAGATCGGGCCTCACTTTCCCGATACTGTTCCGCACCGACAAGTTACTTAGTGTTGGCGGTCACTCGATGAAGTTACACTCTCGCCGTCATTGGACTGGTTTATGTTTTGGGGGTGCGGATCAGTGTCGGCCTGCTGGATGTGGAGAAGCGCATAGAGAGAGTTCAGAAATTTCCCTTCCCTTACGACTAAATGTTGTGTTACATGAAAACGTTAAAGGAGACTAAAGACCAGGTAGGAACACTGGCGAGCTATGGAAAAGTGTGGACGCGCGGGGGCGAGCCGTCACTCGGCTGACTGTCGTTGCGGTGACGGTACAGGCCATTATTGGCAAAGTGCAGCTCGAACTTTACACTTAGCAACTGATACACAAACTGCCGCAAATTAAAATCTTAACACCCAGACGGTGTTGTAATAAATGAATGAAATTTGGCCCCCAAGTATGCCCGCATGAAGAGTATTAAATAACCGAGCGTGGTGGGTAAACGGTTAACGTTCTGGCCTCGCATTCGGGAGGACGCGGGTTCGAATCCCCGTCCGGGCATCCTTCCCGTTCCTTGTCCCCAGTTCCATCCCGTCTCTAATGACCTTAGCCGTCGACGAGGCGTAAAGCTGTAAGTAAAAAAAATATTAAATGATTAAAAATTTAAAGTTTTATATTTAATAATATGAGAATATTAGGAATTAGAAAGAACTTTTTAAAACTCTTTGTGTGGAGCACAGCACTTTAAGGTAGCAAAACATGGACTTTTGGAATACCGGAAATAAAGAAAATTGAAGCATTTGAAATGTGGTGCTACAGAAGAAAGCTGAAAATTAAGTGGATTGACAAAATAAAAAATAAACGAGTTTTGGAAATGATGGGTGAGAAAAGAAGTTTGAGGAAGAAGCTTACAGAAATAAGAGACAGGCTGGTAGGTCACATTTTGAGACATGCTGGATTGGTTAATTTGTTTGTGGAGGGAACAGTCGAAGGTAAGACAGAGATTAGAATATATGAAGCAGATAATTGAGGACGTGGGTTGTAAGGGGTATGTAGAAATGAAGAGGTTAACACAGGATAGGAAAGGATGGAGGATTGCATGAAACCAGTCGAAAGACTGAAGACAGCAAAAAAAAAAAAATAGCGTATTAGTGGCGAACAGTGTGGTGTAACATGAAACTTTGTTGTCCACAAGTTTTTGTTGGCTAAGTATGTCAAGGCGAAGAGTGACAACTCTCTACACCGAAATGTCTAACTGTGAGAGAGGTCGGAGAATTGACGTGTTTTTAAAGGGTGCACGATATCATGAAATCTTCCGAAGGATTGGTCGTAATGCAATGTCAGTATACAGACTTGTTACACAGTGGATGAAAGAAGCCTCTAATACTACTAGAGCTGGTATGGGTCCATACAGATGTATAAAAGCACGTGAAAACCGCCAAATGGTGTGGGTAGCTGTTGCTGGCAGATGGTTATCTACAGGTCAGATTCAAGCAGTGGTTACAGATAGTCACCCCCCCCCCCCCCCGGACGATTGTAAACTAATTGCTTGAAGCTGGGTTACACTCTCTGGCCCCTGTGTAAGGTGTCCCATTAATTTAATTCCATTGTCAGCATCATCTAACCTGGTGTAATGCAAAACACAAATGGACATTTGTGTTTAGAGACGAGTCTCGATTCTGTCTGTGGCAAAGTGATAATCGACGACATGTTCGCAGGCTTACCTTCTGTGATTTCAGAACGTCACGCAAGTGCAGCCACTGGTGTCATGTTTTGGCAGCAATCAGTTTCAACAGCATGACTGAATCGACTGTTGTTGAAGGTAATGACAGCCCACCACTATGTGGACGGGGTGCTGCATCTTATTGTGATACCATTCATGTCCACCATCCAAATCGCATTTTCCAACAAGGTAATGCCCGTCCTCATACTGCGGCCATCGTTACACAAGCCTTGCAACTGGATGCGATCACAATTTGGACCGCACGGTCCACAGATTTGTTTCCAATAGAGCATGTCTAGGATACCAGAAGTAGACACATTAGATCACATGGTCACCCAGCACAAACTGTGCAAAAACTGATTGCAAAATACATGCACGCATAGTGCGACATACACCAAGAAGACATCCGAATACTTGTTGAAGCAAGGATCCACGAATGTATTGGTGCTCAAGTTGGACGCATTTCTCACTAACAACTGTATCTAAAGGTAAGAACTTAGCCTGATCCATTTCCATTTATCATCATTTCTTCAAGGTATGACCCTGGATATACCTTCAAAGTTTCCTAAAATCCTACCATTCATGTATGCGTGTTGTGATTTTAATTTCCGCCAGTGTAACTGTAGGGTGACCATAAGATTCCGCTATAAATTTAAAAAAGTCGAAAGCTACCCACTCATTTGTTGTTGAAACGTTAACATAGGCTGTATTTAAGTGACTTCGCAACCTCGGTATTTGCAGGATCAAGGGATATTAAGAGGAAAGTTAACAGGAGTGGCTTGATCCAAGTAGAAGCAATTCCAGACCCAGATGGGGTCCCTTTGGTGCAAACCCAGGATCCGAGTCCCACAAGTTATGATACCATGGGAGATACAGTACAGTCAGGGAAGCAACTCTACATTAAGTTTCTTCATAAAAGTGAAGAATAAATAAAATATAAAAACATATTTAAACGTAATTAAAAACGTAATTTAAAAAAAAGAACGGATCAGGTAATAAAAGAACATGCCTTTGCGATATCTGTCGTCTTTACATGAAGTACTTAACAAGTGAGGTATTTTATTACCCGCCTAAGACATATGTAACTACATAGTCATAAATATGACATTTATGTACTGAAGACAGTCTCCACGTGTAAATTTTAGATTTCTAGCACCGCTCTGTAGCGTATAAATAAAGTTGTAAACGGCTCGAATGTTCGTTCAGTTTATGATTAAAGCTCGATTTTTGTTCAGGAACAGAAGTTCGACATCCCTGTCGATTTAAGGAACCCTTAAGAATTGAGGTACCTGTATTCGACAGAGAGGTTAACCATAATAGAAATATGTGATTATTGTAGGCCATCTCTTCCACAGTTGTTTTTTAAATTAATAATTATTAAAGAATAATAATTAACATAATATAAATCTTCTTCTGTTAATTTATTATGGAAAATTCTTAGAGAATCATACACTTATTTATTTCATTGCGATCATATCTGCATATTTTCGATTTCTCGATCAGTAGAAAGCATAGCAAACTTACATGAGCCTAAAGTGCTTTCTAATGTTACGATTTCGCTTGCAAGATACGCGTCATACAGGGGTATTTGACACAAAAAGCCGATCAAAAGTAAAAAAAAAAAAAAAAAAAGAAAGCAAATTCTAAGAACCCGTATCTACCTGAATGAGGCAAATGTCTATAGAATAACAATCAGCTACGTTTTTTTGGTAAGCTTCATTCCCCACCCCGTGAACAGTCATCTTCTGGGCACATTGCAAGACGCACGTAGTTACCAAGCAAATACAAGAAAATTATAAACTGTACCAATTTAATTTGTGAATGCTATTAAGTGAGTAGTGGTTATCTGAATCATGCATATTGTTCAGCCAAGTACCTAGAATTGAAATAATAGTAACATACATCCAAAGGTATCGCACAACTTTATTTCTGTACATTTTTGTAGGCTGAGTGATTTTGTTATATTTCCGGACCTTTACCGAGTCTGATTTCTTGTATGGTATTAGTTTAGTGTACTATCTTGGTGTTTCTTTGAAAATTAGGTGCCGAAAAGTGCCAAACGTCTATTTATTCGAAAACATTCTAGATTATTTACAATGAAACAAACTTACTTTTTTCCGTCACATTAATTCATCTAAGATTTTCTTTGTTATGGGCTCTTCTGGTATCATGCTCATGATCCGAAAAGTTATTTATGATATGAGTAAACACGAGAAAGGAAATGATTTCGTGCAAAAGTTGGGATTAGTCGAGGAAAATATTTTAAATCAACCGATATTCACGGTCGAACAAACGCAACAGTTCGAACAAAAGTTTTCAAGGCTTAAATTGGAAATTAAAAGGAAATGTCAGGCTGCTAAGAGAACTGAGAGTGTTTTTTTTTTTTAAAGAAACGCCATGATTGGTTCAAAAAATGTATCGAAATTCCCATAAAATCCAATCCGACCAATGTGGGTCGGCCTTGAAAATCTTTCGATGATTTGACCGAT
>CM061920.1:324663962-324767223 GCA_031002005.1 Vandiemenella viatica | reverse complement strand
CGACTGAGCTACAAAGAGCACACTGATTTATTGTTTTCTCAGTACTTTGGTATTGCGTTCAGAATCAAAAGTAAAATATCGATTCCTTTAACGTTAGATTAATAATCCTATTAAGTTTCCTTAATAATTGCAAGAAAACAATCTGTGTTCTGATACAGCGGGCACGATAAGTAAGGGGCCATCTATAAATTACGTGACACAAATTTCTTATTTCTTCTTTTTTCATTAAAACAGCACTTTCAATGTGACATCACGAAACCTATGACCCACTCCTCCTTTTTGCAGGTTGTAGCCCCCATCCCACTCATTAAAACGTGTGACGTAATTTATGGTTGGCCTCTAGCTCTGCAAAACTGGTATAACGAAGTTACCGCGAGCTTCGTTTCTCTCTTGATTACCAGAGATCAACTCTAATGTTAAAGACATCTCTTACATTTGATTTACTAAAGAATTACACTCGTGCTTGATTTCGGAGTGGAAATGAAAAAAGAGGGAAGCTGTTAATTAAAGAAAATTAATAAAAAAGAAACTGTTAATCACTTCACCACCCCGCACGTTCACTTAAAAAACGAATCTTCGTTTAATCATCACTGTCATTAGACGCCCGAAACAGCCAGCCGTCACTTGTGATCGAACGGTCGTGTCCGTTCAGTGCTCGTCCCACCGTCGGTAATACGAATTAAACTGTACGGGGGACTGGTAAGTAGCATGTGTAACCACATGGCGTTGCTGGCCCCTGCAACATACGGGCTATTGTGCAGGCCACCAATACAGAGGTCGGTCGTGAGAGTCCGATTTTTTGACATGGACGTTTTTAGAGACCTGTTGTGTTCGTCGTTTCTTATCCGTACTGGGTGGAAACTGCCCGTTTAAATATGAAAAAAATCCATCTTACTTTGTGAACTAATGCAAAAATACCAATACTTAATACACTATTGTTTCTGAAAATAACAACACCCAAAATGATTGGTGTGAATTACTTGAACTTCTGAGGGTGGAGCCATAATAAGTGATTAAGATTACAGAGATATGGTGTGCACGTAGGCCCAGCAGCGCTCTCTTTTGGGTCAATTTTACGCCAGCTCCATCATTACAGGGCCGTCAAATGAAGTAGAAACTGTAAGCAAGTATCAGTATGCCTCATCAACGTCAAAAGGCATAGTCTCAGTATGTGATTAAGTTCGAAAGTGGTACAGCGGGTTTATCGTACAACGAGATTACGGCTCGTACAGGGCATGTTTCTAGGACAGTGATTCGTGTGTGGAACCAGTGGAAGAAGAGGATCGTACAGTGCGACGAGCGAATACTGGACCACAATGTGACCACATCGAGGAATGGTCCACATTGCCGTAAACGACAGAACAACTTCGTCCACAGTACTGACGTTTGAACACTGCAACAGGTGTGGACATCGACAGTTCGAAGCCGTTTGCTGAAGGCTGGACTGGTTGCGCGCATTCTATTACGTTGTCCTCCATTGACCAGAAACCACCAACACCTCAGACTGCACGTGCACGTTAAAGCCGTCGCTGGCATGCTGAGTGCAAAAATGTAATGTCTTCTTACGAGTGCAGCTTTAACTTGCCCTGGTGGTTGCATACGTGTCAATGCTACCATGGTGAAAGCAATCGGGCAGACTGCATTGTTGAACGGTATAGAGGACGAATGCCAACTGTGATGACTTGAGGTTCCGCTGGCTATAACATCCGATCTCACCTCCTATGTAGTGAGGGCAACCTGGATAGCTATCGCTACATCGAGGAGATTTTAAAGCCCAAGGTACTGACGCTCCTGCAGGCAGTTTCACGAACATGCTGGGGTATGGTTGGTCGGCAACTTGTTCGTTCTGTTCCTCCTGAAACCACTGTCGGTGCTTTGTGTACGCGCCTACAAACCGCGTGGCAGTGTGTCCCCCAGCATCATGTCCACGATTTCTTTGATCCGATGCCACGATGTCTATAGGCTCTGATAGACTTCACATTATTTAATTCTTACAGTCGAAGTGCATGTACAGTTCTGTAATTTTAATCATTTGTGTATCGTCATGTCCCTAATCTGTGGAATAAATTTCATTGTATATATATATTTACTTCTTGGTGTTGTAATCTTCGCAAATAGTAAAACAAAAAACAAAACAAAAACAGATTTCTAAATCTGGGATTAATGGGTTAACTTAAATCACGGCCGAAAAAATACGTTTGGCAAATAGAAAACTTGCGTGCAATCATTAAGACCTAAACTTATTAAATTACAGTCGCATTGGAGTAATCGCGCTCAGAAACAATTTTTCTTCACAAACTTACACAAGGGAGAATACCTACAAGCACATAAATCATACACTCTCGCATCACACACACTCACAAAGGTACACATAAAGAGACATACCAAAATACACACACACACAAACAAGCAAACACAAAACACAGACCCGATATCACAGACACACACACACTCACGAAACTAACATACACACATACAAAGTCAGACCAATACCACAACCACACACACACACACACACACAAACATCCACACACATCACGCTTATAGTTTTTTTTTGGGAGGGGGGAGGATTGATTTCAATAATAGATTGTTTTTATTTCAAAAATCGTATGTAATTGACAGGAAGGAGAGGAAATCCCTGGCACGTATGAAGAAACATACCAAAATTCACTTGACGAATCTGGAATCTGACATGCTGGACCGAGATTCAAACCCATTTCTCCGGTGTGCTAAGGCCTAAAGTCTCTCACGCAACAGATTAATTACACCGATAATTGTCAACATGAGAGCACCCTTAATTAAACGTAAGTAACTTTTAAACTCTCTGAATAACGCAAAACTGGTATATCTCCTCGGTATTAGCGTACACTGAGGAAGCAGAGTTTTAGTGCAGGCGGCTCTTGTGCTGTGAGCCCCCTCACGAGACACTCCGTCTCAAGCAAGTTAGTTGTCTCCGGTGACAGTGCACAGAGCCTCCACTAGGAGGAAGCTTCAACAAACACGCCGGGCTATTCCGCCCTAAGAGGATTACACAGATGATATCAAAGCAGCAGCCGCCAAACTTGCGCAGGTTCGATGTCTCAATTAATATATGGCTGCCTATGCGTTGTCGCCTGAGGATGCGACGTTCCTCGTTCCCTGTTAACACTACAACATAGGGACAATCCACTCGTGCACGTAACACATAGATTATCCATAGCCTGTGACAATGTTATTCCATAAGATAAAATTCTCATAAACCGAAGACAGTCCTTTAAGATTGTATTATTCCGATTCAAAGAAAGACTCTACCTGTACGGACCTTGGCGTGAATAGTAATGCGTTTGTCTTTTGTTTTTCTTCTCGTACCGAGTATAATCGTTTGTAAAGTAATATCTTTGCAACTTTACCGTAAATTAAATTCTGCTTTATTTATGCTTATTAGAGTCTTAATAATTGATATAGTGGTTTGATTAATGTTTTTCGGATGTCTATCGTACTACATTTCATAAAAAATTAATAACTTAATTATGTAATGAAGAAAATATCTAGCAGACTCAGAAGGCTGACTCATTATCTCTGTTTTAGCTTGATCTTTGGCGGTAATTCGTAAAGCAGTGTTCATCGAGTAATAGTTTGATCTGTTCCGCCTGTCCTCGGTTTAAACTAATTATTACTTCTAGTTCCTATCCATGGTCACGTAGATATTAAGATTTTAAGCTAGACTGTAAGCTTTTAAACTAGTTTCAATGGTTTTTGCGTGTTGCCTGGATTAACGGACTGACAGACGAGCCCCGCTTATAGATTTATCATAGTATAGAAGGTTCCTTTAATATCACAGTTCAATTAATTTAATTCTGTATCGGCACAAGGGAAACTACCCGCTAACGATATTTGCTTTGAAACGGAAAATCAGAAATTAAATACTATGAACGTTGCATTCTAATATATAGTCAGCAAAAAGGAATTTTTATCTCACTGTTTTGAAAGTATTTCATGGTAACAGACTTTCTATTCTTGAACGAACAAATGTGCAACGCAACAAACAGGAAAATAAAGTGTTATAACGATTTAATTTATTTTTTACACTACATTTACCCTCCACGAATTTTAATTTTTAATTCTTTCAGAATTTTTGGCAAATTATTCATCACTTTCCCTGGTAATTAATTCCAATCCTCGACTCTCTCACCTACGAAATAAAATTTTACCCACACCTTTATGCATGAAAGCGAGTGCCAGCTTGTAGTCATGGTCATCTTTTCCCATCCATGCACCAATCTTAATTCTTTCACTAACAGCTTTCCACATCTCATCACCAATGTACACGTTGTACATTTCCATCACTCTCTTCACCCTCCTCCTATCATCCAATGAATCCCATTGCAGCTTCTTTATCATATCAGTTACTAATTGTGTTCAGCAGGAATTTCCAGGGACAAATCTAGCAGCTCCTCTTTGTATCTCCTTATACTCTTGGATTTGATACCCAAAATGTTGTCCCATATTACACCACTATATTCATGCAATGGCCTGACCAAAGTTTTGTGAACCAATTCACTTCTCTGGTACATCATCTCATCACTCTCTCCAATAAATTCAGGATTTTGAAGTCTTTTACTACCACCTGTCCAATGTGTCCTGCTCAGTTTATTTTGAAATGTTAGGAAAACTACAAAAATCATTTTAATGGTTATCTTTTAAAAAACTAAACTGAATATTTATTGGCATAGTAACTTAGTCCTGTTTTTCATAAAGGAGGAGAAGATTATAGAAAATAAGAAAGAAATTTCAATACAGTGACTGGTTCTGAAAAAGATCTTTTGTTTGAATCACGAAGACACTCCTATTGTATGTGAAAATTTCTCTATCACCAAATCAGAGACACGAAACTAAGTCAACACAGATTAGAGAACAATTGAGAAGGAAAAATGCAACGATGGCCATCCAGAATTAAGTTAAATGCTTGATGAAGTTCCTAAGAACTAATTCTTGGTCTAAACAAATGGGCAAAATAAAAGAAATGGGTTAGGAGGAAAACTTGTAACTCATTAAGACTTTTTTTCTAGTATTT
This sequence comes from Vandiemenella viatica, assembly GCA_031002005.1. Classification (NCBI taxonomy): domain Eukaryota; kingdom Metazoa; phylum Arthropoda; class Insecta; order Orthoptera; family Morabidae; genus Vandiemenella; species Vandiemenella viatica. The sequence goes on along the minus strand of CM061920.1, from coordinate 324,762,170 downwards.
GGCTCTTATCTGTATAAGTAACATATAATGTGGATAAAACACGAATATTTTTAACAATTATGGCAGTTAAACAAATTATTTTTTCCTTAATTCGAAAGTCTGACATAATCTGCGGAAAATATAGCGAAGTATGTGTATGGGTCAATGATGATGATGCGAAGCATAAATAGATACCTAAAGCCTTCCAGCAGGTGAATTTTCACGTAGAGCAACGTTTGAATTACTGGAAATCATTACATTCTTTCAACTTACTAGCCATTAATTTCTTACGCGGAAAACCAAGACTGTTGGGCCAGTGGTCACGTACGAGTCTATAAGGACGTGGGATCGATCTCCGATTGGACCATTCAAATTTACACGGTTTTTAGAAATCACTGCTGTTCTTAAAGGTAATGAACTTATTTTCCCTCATTTCTGTTCCTACTATAAATGAAATATATTTCTGAGCAGAGTGATTAAAATTACATTACCTAGAAGTAGTTTCGGTTTACCTTCGGAACTAAAGTTAAATATATCAAGTTTCTTTGCACAATTTATATTCGTCACTTTCTTCTATCTGGTCGTCCAACAATGGGTGATTGCTGACTACTGTTAAATTGTCGAAGTGTATCAGCCAGGACCGATAGATTTGACTGAATTTCAACTGTGCATTTTAGGGCAAACCGTCCATCGCAAACGTGAAGTAGTGTCTAAGCAGATCAGCATGCTAAAATTGTCTTTTGAGGTGGAGAAACAGCAGATGGGCTCGAAATAGTAAACAAAAGAGGAATGTGCTTTGAAAATAGCGAATTTTTTAATGTGGCACTAGGCTCACCATTACGACTGTGGATGATTTTAATTTAGTATTGTTTTCATTTACTGTGAGATACATTAAAATTGGTGGTAAATAGCGAAAGAAAAATGAAACACAATTGCGACCGGCTGTATAGCTGAATTACGTGTGTTTTTTTTGTTAATATACAGTAAAAAAAAAAGAAGCGGACTGCACAAACAGAGCAGAAATGCGGGGCGAAGCAAAGAATTTTTCTTTTCAGCTGAATGTTAAAATGATCTCTTAGAGCTCGTTGAGCCTGCAGTTCATTGAGTGTTCAACAGAAAACTTCTGGCTTCGGTCTTTTCATGGCTCGTCGACGTCGAGGTCGTTATAACCAGGAGATGTGGAGGAGGAAGGCAAAGAACGGGAAGGAATTCAGTCACGGCCTTTTGAAGGAACCAGTTTGGCATGGCTGGTCGGGAATTTACTCCGGAATACCAATTCCGAGCTTTTCCGTTAGCATATTAGGCTCGGTAAAACATATTGGAGATAAACGGTTGGGATGTTGAACTGGCCGTGATATGTCCATCTCTAGCCTGGAAACCTACAAATGGGAGTGTGTAGCAGTAACGACTCTAAAGGTTTTTCGAGCAGTATGTCTCACAATACTATACAAAAAGAAATAACAGTTTTCTAAAAGCGAGTGTGGTGGGTGAACGGTTAGCGTTCTGGCCTCGCATTCGGGAGGACGCGGGTTCGAATTCCCGTCTGGGCATCCACATTTGGGTTTTCCATGGTTTCCCCAAATCACTTCAGGCGAATGTCGGGATGCATCCTGCAAAAGGCCATGGCCGAATTCCTTCCCGTTCCTAGTCCCCAGTCCCATCCCGCCTCGACGTCGACGAGGTGTAAAGCTATAGTAAAAAAAAGTTTGCTATGGTGCTTAAATTTCCAGTAATGATATTCTGTTGAACTAACCGTAACTAATATAATGTTTATTCGATTGCAGTAAAAATTCATGTTTATTAGTTGTTATTGTAAGTCACTCGTCTGCAGTTGCAGTAAATTATATAATGCAACTACAGTTATAAATGTATCTTTATTTTCGTATGATTTTCTTTCGCCTTGCTTCAAGGAATTTTCAGCGATAGAAATTTGTAATCTGCACTGATGCAAAACATAAATATAAAATACAGAGTCAACTCGCGTACCTTCAATAACACTGGTTATTATCTACTGAACAACCCGCCAGTGTGGCACAACTGGATCGATGAGGTTTAACGGGGCCTGTCACGGACTAAGGTCCCCGCGTATCGCCGTCCTGACTGCGGGTTTTTGGCGATTTTCCGCAGCCACCAAGGCGAACACCGGGACGGTCATCAATCTCCGCCTCATAACTTTCACATTTCACAAACAAAAAATACACTTTTTATAGAAAACTATCACCTGGCAGTATGTACGACATTCTTGCTGTCAGCAAGGGTATGCGGCCGTAAAATCAAAGTTCTAAATTTGACCATGCCAGTGGTGAATAAAACTCATCAAACGCGGAGTACCCCTAATTTTGGGAAGAGGCGGTAAAGAAGAAGAATTATTTACTCAACAATTAGTTTGTTCTATTCTTGTTTTCACTAACGCAGTATACGAAAATTTTATGGGGCAGTTAATTTTGTCATTAAGAAGTAAAAACCTTTATATTATGACGGTTCATACGGTATCATATCCGGTAACTGGCGAAGACGATTTCTGTGGAGGATGTTACTTCTCCGGAAGATGTAAGTGGGGTGTCTTCCACAGTGTGAAAGCGTTTAATATTGACGACTGTGATGGTATGTATAATGTATAGGTGTTCAGATTAGTGTGTTGTTTGTGTCGTGGACGACGGACGAAAGAAGAGGAAGGGTTAGACTCTTCAGAAAGACACCATGTGTCACAAAATTAAACATTCCTATCCGACAGACGAATTACCATCAACTGCGTCGCATGCCTTCAAGCTATACTAACTGAATAGAGGTTTGGGATTTAATCGAAGCGTTTGTTACATGGTACGGCGAGTAGGAATTACGGATTACTACTCTGCTTACCAAGTACTGAATGATAATTCCTGCCACAACCTAGGTTCGAACCAGCTAACCCTCTGATGATTTCTCGACCAATGAGTCTTATAATAAAATGTAGTTTCTATGAATCTGTTATTAATGTAATGGTGGGGAATCTGAGTTTAACATCGCCTTAGTTGGGTCGAACTCCGGTGGTTCATTTCATTTTCACCATCTGAATCTTGGTCAGAAGGATAAGACAGGTGATGATCGAACACGATTTAAAATCACCAGACTGTGTACCCAAACCTCTCTGTAGTGCGTTTTAACTGAGGATATACGACACTGTTAACGAAGACTTGAAAGGAGGCGATAAACTTGGCGCCCCCTACGATGTCTGTTGAAACAATATGCCTAAATACATCGGCACCGGATTTAACTTCTCCCTTCTTTCATCCCTTACCCACCACACTATCACAATTGTGCATACGTACAATAATACTTACGACCTCTACTCACGATGTGTTTAAATTTCTCCAGGAAGTTGCTGTGGATGGGTCTCACCCTCGTTGGTAGTCGCCTAAGCCAGAAACGTTATCAACTCCCGTATCCAAAGTGGTAGATACATGGATTAGACGTATGGATGGTTACATTTCTCTCCTTAGGAGATCTTAAGACTTCAAGATAAGGCTGTAGAGGTGGAACGTATGACGTCAAAGTTCTAGCTGCTCCCATAGCACAGTACAACTAAATAAATATAATATATAACTAAATATAATTTAATTATATTTCTATGAGGAAAATACACATTTAAGAATTCTGTTGCAGTTTCGTAAGAGGATGTTGTCCATCTAGTACTGGAAAGATAAGGATCCTGGGTTGTGGCACATGTTTTTAGAGGAGACCAAGATGAAAGGAGCTCAGAGATTGGTGTAATAAGAATTTTTATCTTCCTTGCGGCTATTCGTTCTCCGGGAATTCCAGAGACGTCAGAAGCGGCAAAGAGCGGTGGGCTGAAGAAGGGCCTCGTTTCTTGATGCGTGAAATTATATACAAGAGGGAAAATAATCAGCGATCGCTTAACATTCTTGAAGCTCTAAAAACACGAAACGTGAAGAAATACACTTACAAAACAATAGAGACACTACATTTGTTCTGATGGCTAATATGTCCAACTTTATTGTAACAAAGCAATCCAATTTAAAATCGTTTAGACCCAGTGAAAAAATGAAGGAATTCTCTTAAGGAGTTTGTTCCTCCTATTAGAAAAGTTCAGGTTGTTGTCAGGATTGAAGTTGTTTCCGAAATAAGTATCCATTAAATACGATCGAATAGGAAGTTCGATTTTTTTTATTTTTTTTTTACTTATGGTTTTCTGCCTCGTCGGTATCGAGGTCATTGGAAGCGGGAGAGGTTTGGGAGCAAGGAATGGGAAGGAATTCGTCCATTACTTTACAAGGAAACATTCCGGCATTTGTCTGGAGCAATTTCGGGAAGCAAAGGAAAACCGAAATATGAGTGGCCGAACAGAGATTTCAACACGCGCCCTATAGAATATCAGATTCTAGCGTTACCATTATCCCATCGGTCCCGATGAAGTGTTCCTTCTATCGAATGTGTAAATTACTATTATGTGTGAGCGTGTATTGGCCGTACTGTGTTGTTCGTATTGTTGAAAAGAGATGAAAGAAGGGATAGGATGAAAGCCAGAATCACCGAACGTGTTGGGAGAACGGTAACGCTTTGACCTCGCATTTGGGTAGACGCGGTTTAAATTGCCGTCCAGTCATCCAGATTTTAGTTCTCCATGATTTTCCTAAATGACTCCAGACGAATTCCAATTCCGGGATAGTTCAAGAACATGGCCGAATCTCTTGTTGTTCCTTGATCCCACTCCTTTCCCACCTTTAATAAAATTGGCATAAAGCCACAAGGCTCTCCTGACGGACTATTAAACATATCACCAGTATCGCTGCAGAGAGGTTTTGAATTTTACTCAGGACTATGGTACAAATCTGACTATTAGATTATGCATTATAACCTCTCCTATCCTGACGGCCAAGTCCTAGGTCCACCACTGGCTAAAATGACTTCAAAACAGGATGTGAGTTTATCGCTCAAAGATTGACATAAATAATTCATTTTGATTCCCAATTCTGAATGGAGCTTTACTTCTCTGGTCTATTCAACACGATGGTTAATGTTCTGGTGAAGATAACTAGCCAAAAATTAGCATTTAATCATATATGTGTTTTTTCCGACCTTAGCAGAATTTTGCATTTAAATTTTTATAGCAGCTATTTTTACTTTTTTTGTTATCTTCTTTGACAAATCTTATAAAAAGGATCACATTTATATTTAATTTAGCGGTGACGACACTGCATACAAAATACTATAAATAACTGGCATTTTCTTTAAATAATGAGCTACTTTGTTTATTTTGAACCAATGTGAAAACTTTCACAAGAATTAGGGGTAATTGATGGTGTTAAAACTCAAGAAATAATATTTTTAATAATCGTAGTTTATAAAGTATTCTTCTACTATGTAGATATTTTAGACCTGACTTCTTTAAAATTTTGACCATTTTGTCGCACCTAATATTATCAAAAGCTTTTTCTAAATCAACAAACGCCATAAACGTATCTTTGTTTTTCTTGATCCGCCCTTCAAGTATTAATCTTAAAGATAGAATTGCTTTGCGTGTACTGCGGTTTTTCCTAAACCCAAACTGATCTTCACCTACTATCTCTTCTACTACACTTTCCATTCTTTTGTATATTATTCTGGTTAGTAATTTTGAAGCATCTGATGTTAGACTAATTGTGCGATAATCCTCACATTTTCCGGCTTGTGCTTTCTTCGAAATTGTGAAGATGATATTTTTACTAAAATCAGTTGGAATTTCTCCTGTTTCTTAACTTTTTGATATCACTTTGAATAATCTTTCAATTCCTTCTTCTCCAAGGGATTTAAGAAGTTCTGCAGGGATCTCATCAATTATTTGCTTTCAAGTCATTCAGAGCTCTATCAGATTCCGTCCTCAAAACAGGATCTCCTAAGTCATCAATGTCGACATCGCCTTTCTTTTCCATTTCGCTATTGTTCAAGGCGTCCTCACCATACAGTTTCTCAATTTATTCGTTCCATCGGTTAGCTCTATCGTCTGAGCTTAAAAGAGGTTTCCCAGCGGCAGCGTTAATGTTTACACCTCTTTTCTTCATTTCTCCATAATTTTGATTGATCTTCCTATATGCAATATATACTTTACCTATGACCATTTCTTTTTCTACTTCTTCACATTCTTGTATCCATTTTTCTTTTGCTTTTTTGCATTTCATGTTTATTTGATTTCAAAATTGCCTGTATTGCTCTCTTCCTTTTTTATCCTGAGCATTCTCCTATAATCCATCTCCAAAATTTCTTATGTGACCAAAGTTTTCGGGCGCCTTGTTCCCTAAAGCCAAATGTTTCTTTGCCGGGTTTCATTATTTCTCTCTTCAATGCATTCCATTCGTTCTCGGTTGATATCCTTTCAGAGTTACTTGTTAGATATAAGTCTGCAAATTCTGCAAATTTTTCTCTCGTGTTAGATTATTTCAGTTCATTCACTTCCAGTCTGCTCTGTTTATGCTGCTTCCTTATTCGCTTGACTTTCAGCCTACACTTCATTACTATCAAATTAAGGTCAGAGTCTATGTCTGCTCCTGGTTACGCTTTACAGTCTAGAACTAGATTCCTGAATCTGTTTGACCATGATATAATCTAGCTGATATCTGCTTGTATCCCCAGGACGTTTCCAGGTGTATATCCTTCTTGCATAGCTCTTAAACAGTGCGTTTGCCACTACTAGCTTATATCTTTCACAAAATTCTAACAACCTGCATCCTCGCTGATTTCTTTCTCCTAGACCAAAACATCCTACAGTATTCCCCTCTTTTCCTTCTCCCACTATTGCATTCCAATCACCCATGGTTATTAGATTTCCCCCCCCCCCCTTTCACATATTGGATTAATTCTTCAATTTCGGTGTACATTTTCTCTATTTCTTCGTCATCTTCCTGTGAAGTTGGCATGTACATTTGTACTAACGTGGTTGGGACGGGTTTAGTTTCTAACCTTATCAAGATAATCCTGTCACTAAATTGTTCGTAATAACTCAACCGTTTCTCTACTCTCTTACTCATTACAAAACCTATACCAGTAATTCCACTGTCAGCTTTGGTGTTAATTATTCTGCGTTACCCAGACCAGAAATCCTGTGCATCCTTCCATCCTCCTTCTTACTAATCCCGATGGCATCTAACTTAAGTTGTACCATCTCCCTTTTTAAGCTTTCTAACCTACCTGCCCTATTGAGACTTATAACATTCCATGCTTCGACTAGTAGAATGATTCTGTCCATTCTGATGACTTCTCCCTGAGTAGTCTCTACCCGGAGATTCGATTGGGCGATTATTTTACCTCCGCAATATTTTACCAAGGAAGAAGCCATCATGATATATGTAATTTGAGAGAATTACCCTTTGGGTCTTTAATGCAGTGGTTTCCCGTTGCCTTCTGCCTCCCTATGCCGTTGACCATTTCTGATTCATCCGCATTTTGGGGGCATTTCCAACCTCAAGGCAAGAGGGTGGCCGGCAGTGGCGGATCCAGGATTTTTGGTTTAAAGGGGGTGGCTTGACTTGGCCTAGTGTAGGCTTTATGGGAAGGAGAGGGGATCAAAGACAGAAAATCTCTTCCCAACATTGTGCCCTTATAAGAACAGTAGAGCCAAAAAAAAAACAAGTTACTCTTAGACCAGGGGGCTCCTGTTCCTCCCCCTCCCTGGATCCGCCCATGGTGGCTGGGACCGCTCCCCGTTCTTCCGCCCTCCTTTAGGAGGCCACAGTGGGTGACTCCTTATTCCGGGAATCTTCCAGTCTCCAGAGCCTCGTCCGTGCAATCCCTTACACCCCAGTACTTCATTATTAATACAAAAAACTGTTGGCTGAGGTGTGCTATGTTTTGTTTTGTAGGACAGCTAGAGTTGGTAGTAGAGGGGGGGAGGGGGAAGGGTCGTACAAAGAGATTTCCGACTCGGCAGAGACTTGTGATTCACGGACGGGGAGTGTCGCCGTGATCCGTGCACGTTAGCTCGGCTATGGGGTGGGGCTCAGGGGTAACGAGCTTAGCTTGGGGTCCAGCTGAGCTGTGAGACGCTGCTTGCACGGCTTCTGCGGAGACTTCTTCGGCTACGGCTGCGAAGGAAAATTTTCACTCGCTGCGGACCCAAGGATCACCCAGCCTGAATGTGGGTTTTAGGCGGTTTTCAACATACAAGAAAGGCAAATGCCGAGCTAGTACCCAAGATTCCGCCTTAAGGCTGTTGATAATACGTTGAAAATAAGTGCTAGAAAATCAAAGACTAAAGAAAGACATTTCTAAATGTCTATCTGTGTTTTTATTTAATATCTCATTTAGAATAGAAGCTGATAGCACTTCTCCCGTATAATATTAACAAAAATGAGGTATGAGTAATGGCGATAGTTAATCCTAAGCTTGCTTCTATGAAGTATTCGTTCATTGCCCACCCGAAAACTAGAATTAACAGAAAAAAATGTAATACCTTTAGGAGGGTGATTTGTCCTATATGTCCTATTCCTTTATGAGAGTATTGGAATGTGAAAGAAATGACGCCTTTGGTTACACCTACTTACAAACTCCGAACACACGACTACTGTGATACAATGCGTTACTGCCACATATTTGCCATATTACCACTATGCAAGTCCTACAGGGTAGTGTTCCGCGAAGGTAGTATGCCGGCCGAATATTACAAATTCAGATACCATATTCGAACTGTATGAGGGCATAAGCTATAAACATAAATTTTTAAAAGTCACGAATATTTCAGTGACCAGGCAAATATCTCGTGTTTCCAGGATGAGGATAGGACAGCATTGTACCTACAATTCATTCCCAGCTGGGATCAAAAAGAACGCCGTTTGTATAAGAATTAAGTAAATGACTGTTTTCTCGGGGTCTTGTTGTAAATGTGAGGGTCTGCGTTACGTGGTAAGGTTCGTAATAGAAGAATGGCGAAGTAAACCAAAAATAGAAGATGTAAAGTCTATTGTCTTTTATTTTCTGCAAGTAGGTTGGTGGTACATTGTAACATCCGGCCTATAGTAACATTATTATTCATTTGGTTTACTAAATAATATACGTCTGTAATAAAGTCATCGGTACACCCGTGAGGACTTCATTGCAAACATACGCCGAGAAAGTCTCTGTCCTTATGAATATAAGTCTGGTCAATATGCAATTAACTTTTAAATGTTCACTTGCAATTACATGACTGTTTTTCCATAGAGATTCAAAACATATTTTTAGATTTAATATGTTATAATGGTACAATGGAATACGTCACAGATGTTAATAACATACACAAAAGCAAAAAGTTAGGCCCATATAAGTTAGTGGTTCGTATAATTAATTTTAACAATTCACTGGTCCTCAGGTTTAAAAAGTTGAGAAAGCTGCTATAGGGGACTGCGCGGCTGTCGTGCATATAGCCTATCTATCTGCCGCCACTAGTATGCTATCTAGCTCCAGCAGCCATCATCACTTCTGCCTTCCTACTGTATGTATTTGAGCGCCTTGGAGCAATATGGTGTTGTCGCAAGGAGTATCGTTCGTTATACATGCTCGTCATCCGCTATAACGCCAGTGATGTTACGCTATTATTTCTAGTAGCGTCAGAAGTATGACAATACATAAAACTTTTATCCATGACCCGCACATCTGCTGCACGTGGCGCCAAAAGTGCTGTTTAAACTGTGTACTACCATTGCTGATGTGTGAAGGTTAATAGTATACAACTTTTTACTTTCCCAGCGTAATATATTGTAGGGAAACAACAATATCGTTGAGTAACTGCATCATGCTCGAGGTCACCATAGCACTGCAACACTACCCGTCAATCGATATTGGGATAGCAAGTTTTAAAATAAAAACGTGGTGTCTCCTGCACGTTGCAGCACGTTGGAAGCGTCATAAAATGTGATGCCTCATTTGGTTCGTTAATTTTAGAATATTATTTATCAATTTTAAATTAATTAATTTTAACACGAAAGGGGTTGTTTAAATAACAAACTTGAATATTAATTACTGAAATAAATAGCAATATTTAATTAGAAAAATTGTTATGATGATTGAAATGTAAAATAGTACAAATTAACAATCGCTTATATATTAAAAATGTGTAGGTTTTGATTTGAGCAAAAATAAATAAACATATGGTTATTCCGGTAGAATAACAATGATTTTTCATAAATATTCATGACGGTGAGACACGAGAACAATAAATGACACTCGGAGAAAACATCACTTTAAAGTTCCGGAAACTCAAAACCAAATTGTAGGATCACTAGATTCTTAATTTTAGTAACGTGAACCAATAGGTTCGTTAGGAAGATATTTGAACTGTAGAGAGTTATTCTGTATATATATATGTATAAGTATTTAGCGCTTCCTCGCATAGGCCACAGATATTTAGCATTTGCTCCTACCAACTATGAAGCACATTACTCAAGAACTGAATGTGAACAAGATAATTGCTGATGTTAGCATCACTTAGAAAATATTTATTCGTGACAAAGTTCGCTACCAAACTCATTACAGAATCCGATCTTGCCCAAGCAAGATCGCCACGGAGAGTCAAGCTCTAGCTGCGTTTTTCTGCTCCATTATATTCGAGTCGGCTTCTCCCTCTCCTTGTCTCATTAATGGCCTGTCAGCTGTCATTTTCATTTCACTTGAGAAGTATTTAGCTACACATTTTAATAAAACTAAATAATCAATTGGTGTTGTAAATAACAAACATCTTATTCGCTACGACATTCACTCCCACTTATCTAGAAGTTTGTTCAGCACAGTAAAGGCTGAATATTTCTACCACCGGGCCTCTATTCGGGGAAATATGACTTCAGCTCAAGTCTATCACACTTTTCGATTTACGAGGTTTGTTAGAAAAGTAATGAGATTGGCAACACTGCGGGAGATCTGGCATTCTTGTGTCTACTGGCTGATGCTAAATCTGATTGTTGATCCCTTCCACTTCCTAAGTCTGAGTTACAACTCCATACAGTTAACACATTAGTTTTGACAGCGCCATTAATAAAGTTGTGTTTTCATTGTGCGTCACAGAAATGGAGCATCGGAATTTAGAGCAACGTTGTGCGATAAAGTTTTGTGTTAAACTTGGTGAATCCGCGAGTGTGACTTTTGTAAAGTTGAAACAGGCCTATGGGGAACAGTGCTTACCGAGAGCACAAGTTTTCCGCTGGCACAAATCATTTTTGGAAGGCCGAGAACACGAAGAAATGTCGAATGAGCAAATCAAAGATCAAGACCATGCTGATTTGTTTTTTTGACAGGAAGGTATCGTGCACAAAGAATTTGTTCCACCAGGACAAACTGTCAGCCAAGTGTTTTATAAAAGTGTCCTTGAAAAGTTGAGGAAAAGAGTGATCCGTGTGAGACCAGAAATTGCAGACAAGTGGATGCTTCATCATGACAATGCTCCGTGTCACACGGCCATTTTCATCCGTGAATTTTTGACCTCGAAATGCATTACTGTTGTTCCTCAACCCCCTATTCACCTGATTTAAGTCCTTGTGACTTTTTCCTCTTCCCGAAATTGAAACATGTCCTAAAAAGACGTCATTTTGGAACTCTAGAGAACATTCAAAAGACTGTGACCGACCAGTTAAAAGCCATACCAATTGAAGACTTCCAGCGCTGCTACCAAGAGTGGGAATCACGACTCCGCCGATGTATAGCTGCCCAAGGGAACTACTTTGAAGGGGATAACATTGTTGTTTGAAAATAATAAAAACTTTGGTTAGTATGAAATCAGTCTCATTACTTTTCTAACACACCTCGTACGTGCCCTAATAATTCCATGCAACAGGTAGTGACCGATGTACGCTGTTTATCTTGAAAACTCGGTATTAATAACGCGTTTTATTTGGGGGCCTTCCATAAATTACGCCACACCTTGGGGAGAGGGGGGGGGTCAACAAAGTGTGACATCATGTGACAAGGGGGGCGGGACGTGTCATAAACTTTGTGACATCACATGCATAATTTGTGTCACTTTTTGGCTCATGGCGGAAGATGAAGATGATGTTGACACATCGAATGTTCCAAACACTATCGAAATCAAGAATGAAGTGACTATTATGCCAATATAAACAGTATCAAGGAATGGGTTCAAAATCCATGGACACATGATGACTCAATTTAGTATCATTAATTCGACTTTTATGTTTTTTTATATATTTTTTAATTTTTTTATTTATTGTTGATATGATTTTTTAACTTAGAAATACATAAATTATTTTGGAAGTGCATGTTATAATTTATAAATTTAAAATTGCTAAAATATGTGGAAAACAGGAAAGGGGGGGTCCCACAAATGTCACAACCTTTGACATGGGGGGAGGGAGGGGTCCAAAAATCATGAAATTCGTGTGACGTAGCTAATTTGTGGATGGCCCCTTGTTGCAGGAAGCTAGGACTAATTTGCCCTCTTGATTATTAAAAACTTTGAGGCATCGTTGAGAGGGGTTCCACGGTGTGACTCGACACTGTCATATTTCTCCCCTCTGCTCCCTTCATAAACAGATGCCAACTACTCTAATGCCTACTGGGCGCAATGCTCAGCGAAGTGGCTTTCTCGCGCAATTGTTTTCGGACGCTGATCTGTTGCTGGCTGGTCGGCATTCCCACCCTGATTTACGATAACGCATATTCTTGCGATTATTTATTAAGTATTTCTTTGGCTAATAGTTATCAATTTATTAAAAATACTTTATAAATGTGGATACCTCGAGAATATGAAAAATATATTTAGTAAAAATATGGCCTATTTATAACACATGTACAGTTTCAGAAATTGCTTTCGAAAATGTGTGTGTTTAGATGACGATTATGATAAAAAGTGATCTGTATAGAGAAAGTGATTTTTTTTTTAAACAAAGGAGACCTTGGGGAATGTATTTATGTTTTGACTTTGTTCGTAGATAATAATTTTTTCGATTTGTCTCTAACTGTGTTTCAAATAACTTCTAATCAGTTCTCTAACTTTTTATTAGCAGTGTAAGAGAAAAACGTTAAATGGATGTAGCGTACAATAGTAACAATAAAACTGTTAAGATATCTGTGCTAAAGCTCATTAACCTTTGTTGCCGGTTAATGGATGATTTCGTTAAGAACATTAAACAAATTTCAATGTTATGGGTCTTTATATAACTTCATATTACCGTGAAAAATTTCACCACTATCTCTTAAGGTTTTATTGTCTTGTTGACTACCCTTAAGGTTTTATCATCTTGTTAACTGCCGTCACGTTGTTTGCAGTTCATTATAAAAACTGTCGGCAGGCGCTAAGGCGTGTAGGCTCTAGCTAGAGCGATAAGAGGTAGCAAGACAAGCCAGCGGTAACTGTGGCGCCCCTCATTAGCCAGAATGGCTATATCCAGCAGATTAAGACCGCAGCCAGTACCTGCCGCAGATAGCGCTGCGCAGATAAGGCAGCATAGTGGAAGGAGATGGAGGCGAATCTCACCCGGAGAACAACGCAACATATAAAGTAACTCTTCAGAAATGCGAAGACATATGTCACTACAATACACACACACACACACACACACACATATATATATATGAAAATACTGACAATGAAAGGCTGTTAAACGATGAAAATAATAAAAAAAAGTTTAGTAAGCCCATTAGTCAGTACATATGATGGTAGGAGAGCCACTGTAATCAAATAAACACCCTCGCATTTTAGAATATTTCTGTATAAATTATTATCCCGGAGGATGGACAAAAACCTAAAACCTCATGTACGAAGCTTTGTCTCATTCAGCTGCTTTCTTATTTCTGGTATTCCTCCAGCTGTCAGTATGTATTAATTATTATTGACTCTGTATTTTAACGTTTATTTAATAAAAATTAAGAAATTAATAAAAAGCAAATATTCATAAAGGTATGTGAAAATTAGGCATTTTAATACGAAGATAAAATATTTTACACAAATATTATCCTAACCCAAAAAAGTAATGTAATAAAAAAATTAAGGAATTAACTAATCAAATATTCACAAAGCTACATGGAAATTAACCATTTTAATAATAAATACGATATTAAGCAGACTGATTAGGATACTATCATAGGTTGTAATGCTATGTCGTTGTAACATTTACCGCAAAGTAAATATCATACCATATTGGATTATTATTATATGACGTCGTGGTTGGATTTACGTTACGTGTATTCTAATATAACTAACCAGCGCAAACGGCTGGTGTTTGTGTGTGGTAGTAGCCTGGAGTCTTCCATCGTGCACTAATGGTGGTTAGATGGCGGTAACTGTGGGGGTGTGGGAGATATGGTGGTTGAAATTGGTTGACGTACGGGCGTTTTATATTTTCACCAAAGTGTTCTAAAAAATCTTTAGAATCTTCTAGAGTGTGCTAAAATCTTCTAAAATATTCTAGAATACGACACATTTTTCAGCTGTTAATAAATACAAATAATTTATATGCAACATATTTATTGTATGAACCGATTTTGACTGAACTTTCATTGGCGGGTTGATGATTTGGCAGGGAGTAACATAGGCTACTTTTTTATCCTGGAAACATTAAAGGTTCTGCAAAAACATAAAAACCTTCAAAATTTTTTGCAAACACGGATGAATTCGGTAGACATCAGTTAATTTACCATATTTCAGGAAACTAAAGAAATAAATAACCAAAGTTACGTAGCCAAAAATGATATTAACAGAATCCAAAGTTAGAATATTTATCCGTGGTGTAGTGTGATCTTTGGTGAGTATCTTTTGAGGTTAAGAAAGTAATTTTTATTTTAGATGCTTTGTGATCTATGGCGTCTATATGTTCTGGTTACGAACAGATAATCATTTCTAACTCTCTCCACCAGCCACGCAGAGTGTTAAGGTATATCCGCAGTTTCTGAGCTAGAACATAACTTTTCAGGACTGTGAAAACCTTATTTAAATCGGTCCAATAGTTTTTAGCATGATGATGGTAATGAAGGGACGGACACACGTAGCCCACTTACAGATTTGTGTATATATGTTTTATTGTTCGTAAATGAACAAATATGTACTGATCAATATGATGTAGAGAATACGGTATTGTGAAATAAAGAAAAGGGAAAACATAGTAACAATTGCTTTTCCAAGTAAGTGCAAATGAGAAAAACAGGTTGAAGTGTTCCCTATGTTAGGAAAGCGACTTCTCGACCTCACTGTGTCCGTTTGCTACCTGTCATTGATTTTAAAATAATATTAGGTATAACAAAAAATCAGGTGGGCGCCAGAGATTGGAGTGTACCCTATTCTGAGGGAAGTGACATCCAGATCTCAATGTATTATTATTGAAACATGAATTATTGAATTAATCAAGCAAAATGACACATTACAAGACTGGATGGGATCTAGTGAAAACAAGGTTCACAATCTGACTTTACGATTTACTTATGTATTTGAATTGTTTACTTGACAAAATTTTACAAAGATTAAATTTTCTTTTTTACATCACTTTTTCTGTGGAGCAAGTGAGTCTGTCTCGGGGCGATATCTAGGGTAAACGATGATGATGCAAAAGTTCCTTTTTCTGAATGGTGGTTACCGTGCAGGCGAATCTAAGTTGTGCAGTCGGTGGGTTGACCAGCTCTATGTGACCGGCCGGCTGCCTCACTCCTGTCTCTCCCGTGGCCAGCTGGTCGGTCGACCTACACCTCTCTGTCGGTAGCCAACAAGTCCTCTTGTCTTCTCGCGCTGCCTCTAAGAAGCGTAATTTTCCGCCCCCTTTTCATGACGTCTGCCAATGTCTGTATTTTTAGGGAACCTCTTCTTGCTGGTTGGCTCGGGACATGCAACAAAACCACCCTTTTTTTCATAATAAAAATAAAAAAATTTCCTATTGGCTGTACTCCCTGGCCTCCCTTCACCCTTCGTTCTTGGATACAGATTTACTTTTTATTTTATTTGTTTACCGAAACAGTCCAGGCTGCTCTTGAGCTGTGGTCCTGTCACGGGACTGTTTTCTGCCATCCGTCACATCTAATGGCAACACTCAAGGGCTGGCGTCCTTCAAACACAAGCAGAACCTCCGCTGGGACCGACACACTCACGACGAGAAAAGAAACACGCACATAAGTTTTTCATTCGGAACATTAGTAGTCCGAAGTAATCAGCTTGACGTGAGTCTTAAGAGACTGGTATTCCAAGATAGACCGTTTGCCGCATTCTACATATAGGTTTGCAGTTGTAACCATGCAGACTGACTAAGGTGGCTTGTCTAAAATTCAGTATGCAAATGTTTGCTTAGATAGATGAAGACGGGGCAATCGTGAAGGTCACAATCTTCAGCGGTGAGTCGATATTTCGCATCAAGGGCATGGTGAACACACACAACTGCAGAATCGGTCAGCGGAAATCCACATTAAAGCCTCCGGCATTTTCGATAGAGCCCAGAAATGAATTTTATGCTCTTAGAAAATATAAAGAGAACATAACCTTCTTTTCATGGCTATAGTGTTTCTGGAAATGCTTCAAATTCCCTCATCGCACAGTTTGATGGAAATGAATATATATCCAAAATGGGTTGCATCAACTCATGAGGATTTCCATGATGTCTGTTTCTCAGTTCAGTGTATTGACCGTTCGGGGCCAACTGCCTGGTCACGCCGGCTATGATGGTGGACTCGCGTTGCTGGGTCGCCGGTTCGCGTCTGGGCCCGGTAACGAGTGATTTTATAGCGCATCTGTTAACAGAGGTGGCTCAAGGTCACTCTGCTCTATCCCCACTCCGCTGCCCTTACCCCTACCCGCGAAGGGGAAAGAGTGCTCGCCGAAGAATTTGCCACTCACCTTCCTCGACAAGCGGTCTGCTCGGAGGGTGTGGGCAACACGAAGAGGTGGTGGTTCGGTGGGGAGTGGGGTAAAGACAATATGACATTGAGCTGCCAGTTGAGCATGAACTAGTTATAATTAAACATCGTGTTTTGTACTTGATATTAAGAATTTACTAAAAAAAATCAATTACTGGAAGAATCAAAATAAGACTACAGCTGACTCTATGCCGATAAATAATCAAACTATAATCAAGTCTGAGTATATTCTGTATGCTTTCAAACTTGTAAAGTCCTTTTAGAATCGCTCTGTATAATCTGTCTGCAGAACATTGTTGCCATGCCGATGACTTAATTAAACCAAATACAAGAGAATCTTCTCAGTAAGCAATCTGAATTGCAGGGGAAGCTAATAAACATCGGCAGCAAAAGCAGAAAAGCTTTATCGATTTGCCTTCTTCCTTGCCGCTGAAACAAATAAACATTCCATGAAAAATACTTCCCTCCTCGTCTTGACACATTAAAATTCTTCTTCATAAATAATTTAAACAACCGCAGCCTGCGATCGATATTCATTAAAACACATCAAAAGAACGAAAAGTAAATTAAATTAAAAAGTCCGGCCTCAAGTCTGGCATTACCTTGCCGTTATCGGAATTCCAGAGGGCCCTGCTCTTCCTTTGTCGCTGCGCGGTATCGGCGCGCCTTTGTTTTTTAACATCTGAGAATCGTTAGGTGGCCGCGGGCTGTGTTTTAATTACACAGGTCAGCCTACCCTCAGCTCTGCGGCGTGCGGCTGGGACGCCCAAGGAGAAACACTCACTCTTGGCCGACGAAATTTAGCTTCCTCATCGGCGTGGTTACAAGGGGACGCGGCACTGGAGGTTATGTGAACATCAAACAAATATTAATTATAGTCGGCTCATTAATTTATGGGACACGAACGTGTAAAATGCTTCCAGCAAAAAATATCTCACATGCACAACAAGGCTGGGAGTACACTGTTGTTCGCCAAGAAAATGAGCCAGTAGCTTTGAGGATCCACATCTTTTTTTTTTAAGCGGTCTTAAGAGTTATGAATGCGTATCCCACTGCCTTGGCAGCTTTATCGCTAGGTGTCAGGATTGTTGGTTTTGGGCTCTCTTTTGTTACATTTTTGGGGGAAAATGATTGTGGACGCCAGGGGCGTCCTTATTAAAAACCACCCGTTCGGGGTCCTATGTTCCGCTGGGGAGCATCGTCGTTATCAATTGCGTGAGCAGTTGGACTATTCTCTCCAACTGGTCTTCGCGTCTGTCCTCGTTGTCGCAACAGCGGCGTTGAGCTTGTTCCGCTGCGATGGTTGTCATGTGTAATCTTCGGCGGTTTGGTATGGGTAATGTTGATTGTCTCTGTTGTTCCTGGAGGTGGTGGCTACTTCGGTTTGTTGACGGTTTCTGTGGTCCATTGGACTATATTGCTGGTAGGGTGTAGGTGGATAGAGGTTTGTATCCATGACCACTGGCAGCCAGTCGCCGGGCGTGGGCCGCGTACAGAACCGTTGAGTGAATATAAGGAAGTGCGGCACCCGAGCTGTCTACCGGTCAGCCGAACTGCGTAGATAGATGTCTCCACGCCTGAGGAAGACGGCGGAGCTAGTCATCGAAATATCGTGTATTCAAAGCACAATCCGGTTGTACACCCGAGAAGACTTTATTGCTATTTTTATTTTGTTTTCCTCTTAGGGTCCATCTAAAAATCAAGTCCCATAAATTTCTTGTCTTTTTGTCATGCTTTTGGCGTTGTTCTTTGTGCTTCAGATCTACATTGACCAATCGGAGCATCCAACAAACGTGAAGATTCTTTAATTCGCCATGAAAATTAAAAATTCCAAATGTTAGTTTATACAAACCTTGCTAGACTCTTATTCGCACATAGGACACTTACAGTCCATTTGCTAGTCTTAATCTCATGATTTGGTATTTTGTAACTCGGGAGTCATTTTTCTCACCCACTAAACTGTCCAGTTCTGCAAAATCAATCATCGTCCCATGTAATTATCTACCTCGGATTTATAGGTGGTACTACCACTCTGATAATTCTCTTATGTCATGACACTTCCGTTCCTTTGTGTCGGTGCATAAGAGTTTTCAGTTAACGAGAATGTGAGATGCTTTAATCTCTAGTAAAATATAATTGATGTATTTGCTTTTAAAATATAATTAACGTATTTTTCCCATCCAGAAAAGCATAATGTTTGCATCCATATCTGTAGTAGGTTACCGGTTTCAGTTCGAATTCTGCTTCGTGCAATCTGAAATAGAATACTTATCGTTCAGAGATTCTGTAGTTTATCTCCTTTATCTCTTAATATTATTCTAGTCTGAATATGAGAATAAACAGAATATTTATTCTTTCGCTGTACTGTCTTCAATTCACAACTATACTGAAAGGATAAACGTAACGCAGTTGTTCTCACTAAACATTGGAATAATGGGATATGTTCATAGATCGCCTCCGTACTCACCGACGATGATCATCAAATGTAATGCAGATCCGCGGTTCATCACTGAACACAATGTGACGCCATTAATTGTGTTCAGCGATTCTTCCAATATTTTGGAAAGCCACATTCGTGTTACTCTTAGAATCATGATGTGAGAAGCCATAGCGTTTGAGGTTTTTTTTTTGCTTATGGCTTTACGCCTCTTTGACTTCGTGAAAGGACTGGTTGTAAGTAAATGGAAGGAATTCGGCCATAGCGTCCTTAAAGAAACCATCACGGCATTTGCCTGGAGAGATTAGGGGAAACCATGGAAAATCAAATCTGGATGGTCGGACCGGGATTCGAACCAGAATCCTCCCGAATGCTAAGCCAGAGCGTTGCAGCTCACAAACCACTTCAGTTCACGGCTAGCAGATATTGAGCGAACTCTTACAGCCCATAGTTATGTCACGGACATCTTGCGTCACCTCTCATGTGACAATATAATGGTATCATTTTTCAACAGGACAATGCTCGTCCACAAATGGCACGTGTCTCTACGAATTGTTTGTGTGAGGTCGAGGAATTACAGTGCCCAGCTAAATCCCCAGATCTTCCCCTATAGAACATTTATGGAACCAGCTCGGACCTCAACTCCGTCCTAATGCCAGTACCAAGGATATGAAGAACCAGTTGTCGAGCAGCTTGCTTCAGGAAAGGATACAACTGCTTTGACACCTTTCCCAACCGAATCAGTGCATGCATCCAGGCCAGACGGGGTCATACTGATAAGTTGGCTCAAACTGCCAAGTTCCTTTGTAAATTTGACATGATTTTGTAATCGCTTAAATAACATCAGATACGCAGTAAACTGTGAAGTTTTATTTAATTTCTTCCTCCCATTCTGGTTGCTTAACTTTTTTTTTTGTCAGGCACTGTGTTATTATTGTTATTATCAGCCAGTTCAATGATTATCTGATGTGGCCTCTTAAAGTCATTATTTTTTTCAGATATAACGTGGGCAGTCTTCGCCAAGTCGTATGATCTTGGGTGATCCTCTGCCAGTTAACTCCGACAACCCTGCGTATGTCCTTGTCCCACCAGTTTGGTGGTCTTCCTCTCGGTCTGGGGTTATCTCTTGGGCTACATTCTAACACTGTTTTTATCTACCGTGGTCTTTTCTCCGCGCAATATGACCGGCCCATTGCCACTTCAGGGATGCTGTCTTGTCTAAGATGTCTGTGACCTTTGGAACTGACCTAATGTCAGTTGCTCTTTTCCAGTCTTTTCCTCTCCATAGCTCTTTGGGCAGTTTACCTTTTGTAAATTCGCTTAGAGTCCAGGTCTTACAGCCGTATGTCAGCACAGGAAGAATGCACTGGTCATAGACTATTTGCTTTAAATTTGGGCCATTTAAGATTCTAGGATAATAGAATGCCTCCCAAATGCTTGCCATCCTAACTTGTTGCGATGGAAAATTTCGGGTCTTACATTACTTCTCATATTTACAAGCTGCCCAAGATAAATGTACTCTCTGACATTTTCTAAAGATTCATTATCTAGTTGTACACTACCCTCTGTGAGCCCATTTGTTAGACATAATGTTTGTTTTTGATAGATTCATTCTTAGGCCAACTGCTTTACACTCTGAGATGAGGTCGGAACCAAGGTTTGGAGATCATCAAGGTCATTATCAAATCTCAAGTTGTTCAGTCAGGCACTATGTAGGCATATATATGTATATATATATATATATGAATGATTGATTTAAATTGCATATTCCTTTGACTGGACACACATGATACAGCAGCGGATATTAGTTGGACTTGAATCGGGGACCACTGTAATGCGAAGCCGTAACTGTGGTCCCGACAAAATATCCTGTGTGGAGAGAAGGAGGCAGTCTTCTTCTGTTGGTGATGCTGCGTGCGTATTGAAGGCATCGCCAATAACTACATATTTGATGGCAGCTCCCAGGCACAAGACAACGTCCAGGACGGCAACTTGATAAACAGACGACGATGGCGGAGGACGCGAGAACGCCGTGCCCGTCCCGCCACCGCCACCGCCACTACCGCCCCCGCCGCCCCCACGACGGACTCCTTTCTAAACACTCCCCGCGCGCTCTGCTCTCGATATTACATGCAGCCGGCAATATTGAAAATCAAATTTCATATCCCCCGCGCCGGCTACTATTGTATCTCCATACGGGACGCTCCACGGCCTGTATTATGACCACTGGACAAATGAAAAATACTACAAATAGCGTCGAGGCGAGGAGAGGCGGGGAGCACAACGGACTCGGATACCATCTGGCGCAGCTTCAGTCGGCCCAACTAAAGTCGACATCTTCAAATCAGAAAAACTTTAAACTATTAGAGGCCATTCATAAATTACGCCATACGTCAATAGTTGGAGGAGGGGGAGGCAAAACCTGTGACAAGGGACGGAATGGGGAGAGGAGTCCTGAGCTTAGTAACGTAATAATAGGAGCGCTGTTCAAATAAAACTCTAGATTCAAAATTGCAAAATGTGTGAAGGTGCACAAGGCGTGACAAGGAAGGGCTCAATAAACCATCAAATTTGTGTGTTGTAATTCATGGATGACATTTTATTTCAAGGGTAGAGAAATAAACCATGGCCTAGAGTGCTAGAAATTCGTTTATAAATCCAGGCGTATTTCTTACTCCTAACTTTCAGACTCAGGCGTAAAATGAATAAGTTCAGGCGTAATTATAATATAATTACGAAAATATGGATTTTATAACTTACAACCTGTTACAACACTATTTATAACTGTAAATAGGTCTAAATGCGCCAATATAATCCTTGATTTTATTGTATTTATTACAATAAGTTTTGAATTTTACACAATCATCTTCATCTTCAGTAGCCACAGTAGCTGATGAGTTACTAAGTGGTTTGATAGTTTACTTGCTTGTTGACTCCTGGATTACGTGAAGTCGGAGCTGGTCTATTGGTAGTAGCTGAAGAGCCTGATGATTTGTCAGCAGCTGATGTTTCTTCATTTTCTGCCATTCCTCCTTTACCGGTGCTTGTAATACTTTCGATCACCGCTACTTGTCTTTACAACTGGTATAAAGTCAGTAATTTTACGAGACATTTTCACTTCGTTTGTTAAACGAAAAACGCACGAACTAGAATTGTCTTTTACATCACGGTACTTCGCCTACACTGTTTGCCACATCTTCTGAACTTCAGAAATCTATCATTTGAAACTCTAAAACAATGCGACAGGAATTATAATTGAAATTATTCATTACAATTAAGCCTTGAATATTCAAAACTGAAAACGAAGTACTGAAATGTAATTTTTTCAAAAAATCGATGCTTAGGCGTATTTTCTACGCCTTTGAGGGAGATCGCAGGCGTAAAAATAAAAAAAATTAAGGCGTAATTACACCTAACGCCCGGTCAATTTCGAGCATTGAATTCA
The DNA here is from genome assembly GCA_031002005.1 of Vandiemenella viatica. Lineage (NCBI taxonomy): Eukaryota > Metazoa > Arthropoda > Insecta > Orthoptera > Morabidae > Vandiemenella > Vandiemenella viatica. Next base: position 324,739,524 of record CM061920.1, on the reverse strand, counting down.
CCTACAATATCAGACGAAATATGAACAAAATTTGATGGTTACAGAAATAATTTATAATTAAAGAAAACCAGTAAATAAATATAGAGTAAAATACACTGATCAGCCAGAACATTGTGACTACCTACCTACTATCAATATAAACCTGTCCATGCAACAACAGCGTCACCAGACAAGGAATGACTGCTAGTCAGATTCACGCACGATGCATGAAGTATCAGTGAGCGTGCTATCCGTGATTACAATGAGGAATGAGCGGATTATATCTGAGTTTGACTGAGGGCAGATTGTGATTGCTCGGAGACTCGGCACGAGCATTTCAGAATGTTCGAGGAGTGCTGTGGTGAGTGTCTTTAAAAAGTGGCGAAACCAGGGTAAAACCACATCCAAGCGTCGAGGGGTTGGGCGGCCATTATAATATAGACTTTTTTACAATGCAGTTACTGAATATTGTTTGATGTATCCTCTGTGATTTCTGCAATAGTAGCTGCTGAAGATGTTTTAGACGGTATTAAAGAAATGATTGGCTGATAGTAACTCAAATATTTAACAAAAGTATTAGACGTTATGTTATCGAGGTGTCTTGAAAATACGACATGGATAGTTGTTCCATAGGTAGTTATAGGTTTAGTTTGCTTTTGATTATTAAATAAAATTTTTGTTCAAGGAATGATGCCAAACAGATTGAATCGTTGTTTTGTTTTTGTAAAATTAACATTAAAATCGCCTATTAAATCTTCGGAAGTTCGTCTAAATTATGTTCAAAAATCCTCTAACCTTTACGACTATTGATATGAGTTACCGATGATGTAAAAAATTTACGATTTCTGTGACTTTTTGATTTGCTGAATTATAATCAACAACCATAAGGAGTTCTCTCCCATCATCCATTTTAACTTGAGAAACACAAATATCGCTAATAGCCGCTTGGGTAACATCAAGTTCACCTGCATTTCGTATTATAAGTTCTATATTTAGCGTAATGATTCGGGCTATATTTTTGTTTTGATATATCGCATCTCCTGCAGCTCTAAAAATTTTATGTTTAAATTTTACTACGCAATCGAAATTAGGTAGCTGAACGTCGTTTACATTAGAACGGCATGTTTCTGATGATAATAAAAACAAAAGGGAGTAGAGCGGCAGCGCAGAGGAGCCATGACGGCATAAGAGAGCGTCATGCAGTTTGCTGTCACGGCATACCTGTCGGTCTCACCCTCTAGGCGCGCCAACAGATGTTTCGCATGAAAAAGAAAATGTAAAAAATACAAGGGTAGAGAAAGTAAACATATCACCTGCCTCACCTGGAGGGAAGGAGGTCTGCGACAGCGAAAAAAAAAAAGTCAAACACAGCAATTCAATGTTTTGTGTGACTCCTTAGTCATGCGTGAGAGAGAAATGAAGTACGTGATGTGCTCGAGAAGTCATCTTCTTCTTTACCACCTTTTCCCAACATCTTAGGATCGGTTGCATTTGATGAGTTTTACCTATCACTGGTATGGTCAAATTTGGATATTCGATTTTAGGTCCAGATGCCTTGCTGACTCAGAGCATTTTATACCTACTACCAGTGTTTCCATCTGTCAGCGAAACGTGTAACTATGTTTCGTATTTGTTATCTACTAAGTGTATTGTTTATTTGTAAAATGTTTATTTTATAAGGCGGAGATTGGCATTCGCCTTGATTGCTGAGGAAAACCGCAGTCAGGATTATTATTATTATTATTTATAGGCAGACGGAGGATACTTTACCGAACGGCTTTCGTATTATGTAGCTTAGCTTTACTTACTTTTTCCCCTCATATCGTAGCAGCCCTCCGGTCTGCTACCTTGGTAAGAGGGATTTCTTTTCCCCAGGCTTACTATACAACATATTAATAGAAATGTTTACTTTTCTGCGATAACGATTCAAATACTCTTTTTAGGCATGAAATGTCTAGTCTTGGTGGTTTCTTGCTTATTATATGTCGTGTTGGGAAGTGCTTGATAGTCGGATTACAGTTGTATTCTCTAAATCAGCGGTTTCCAATTTCCTTTTGGCCACGGAACCCTAATTGATAATATATTTTTTGGCGGAACCCCATTTTTATAAGCGTAAGCAGAAAAACCAGTCTCGCATCGGTATGTCGTCACAAACGGAAGCAGAACCATGATAGCCTTCTCATGGCGCAGTTATGACTCTTTTCAACGACCATTTTATTTAATTCTCGGATGGAACACGGAACCCTCGTGACCCTTCAACGGAACCCCAGGGTTCCGCGGACCACTATTTAGGAACCACTGCTCTAAATGATACACTAACAAACTGGCTTTTCTACAAGTAAAACCAGTAATACTTTATGTTAGATATTTTTCCGATATACTTCCCAATCGCAGATGTTCCGCTTCAGTATTCTCTAAATGAGTAGTAAATAACATTTATATGATAACTGGAGGAAAAGAGGTTATAATTTACTGTTGTGCTTAATAGCAACTAACAATAATGTATTGAGTATTATAATAAATTGTATTCTAAGGAGAATACAGATAATTAAGTCTTTTCTAGTTAATTTCCCTATCTATTATGACTTTTATGGGCCTTATTGGAATTAGATGTTACCTAGTTGATTCTAGAAAGATTTATTTTAACATTGTGTAGAACGTCGTATTGATGCAGAATACATTAATGAATACTTTTTTTCACAACTGTCATGGCATTCTGACATTTAGAAAACATATCATAGTCAACAGCAGCAAATATATGGTTTGCCTCAATGTTGTCTTGGATGCATCTGTAACGGCGATTAAGTTGTTTCTTCCAAATTCGTAAAAATTAAAAAAAAGTCTGCCCCGGAAATTAGATGTCGCTTTGCAATAATAGATTGTTCAATTGCTGCCTAAATCCATAAGATAATAATCTCATTGAGAGATTAGTGGTTAACGCTAGAAATGCCAGCTGAGACGACATGGGTTCGAGATCCGATATGGCCACACAGATTTCGGTTCTCACGGTTTTCCGATATCAACTCAGGAGATTGCCGGGACGGTCACTTAAAAAAAGTGAGGTTCAATTCGTTCCCTTTCCTTACCCTTCTTGCCCCCCCCCCCTCCCCGACACATATCTTCCACTTAAGGTTGTCAACCATACTTTATTACAAAGTATCATACGTTATTTTGGAACGTTATACTTTACCATGAGATGTCCCATTCTGTAGATATCATTGTTTATCAATAACAAGAAATGTTGTTGTTAGATTCAGTAGCTTTATTACCATAATGTATTTAATTTACATAAGTTCGTTTGATTTGATTTGAATGCGGTTCTCGACCGACAAGGTTATCATAAGGAATGTTTAATATTATTACTTGTCATAGAAAGGATAATGGTTGTAACCTAGTGGACAGGCTAGGGAGTAATAAAGAATGTACTTTATTGAGGTCTGGTTGACGTTCAAAAGAACAGACTTCCCTTGTGTTACCGAATGTTTTGGGTCATTAATTTACTGAAGTGATGGAGAGCTTCTTGAATATGATGCAGGTTTGTTTAAAACAATGGACACAGTGTGACATTGTGAGCTCGCCTGTTTGGATGGTCGACGAATGAAATACTTCCTTTCAAAAGCCCAATGATAAAGTGTTCCAGCGCTGAGCTGTCAGACTTTGCAGACGTCGCTGACAAAGAACCATTCATTAACAATAAACTGTTTGTTCGTAAGAAGTGCAGCCAACAGAGACTATGGCTATATGGAGGGGGATGACCTACCAAGAAAATGACGCAGGTGGTGGGGTTACCCCAGCCAATGGAATTCATTCCCGTTGATTGGTGATAAATTGTTTTTTTTTGTTATATGTTCAGCCAATCGGTAGAGAGAAGAGGAACAAGCTCCGCCCAAGGCAAGTCAACGAGGGAGGTACAATGGACGAAGACGGCACTCGATGTAAGACCGGCGGAGGGTCACTTGGTTTTTCGGCGCGGCAAGACGGAGCGAGCATCAGCGCTGGCGCAGTGCTGAAGGCCTCCTTGAACACCGACAACGGCGCTGTTTGACATGAGAGACACCAGACGCTCGGCCCACCCTCAGCTCAGCTGACGAGACTACCTGGGGCCTGCCGAAAACACGCCCGATCGGCGCCACACAGCTCTCCTCGCGGGTCACCGACACGACTGTTCTCATGATCTTCGCTGCTAAACATTACGGTAACGCAATCGTCTACAGAGACCACAACGAGCTCCAAAAATTAAAGAACTCATGAACTGTAAATTCCACTACCTGAGAGGGAACAACCATTTGCTCATTCATCGAATAAAATTTGCTTTCTATGTATAAACTCAATAAAATCACTATATTTCCTTTTTAATGTATTATGTTTCACTTGTATTAATGTGAAGGACCATTTCGGAAGAGAACCCCACCCACAACCATTTATCTAATTATTAGCTAATAAAACTGTTTATAAAATAGTAAATCCCGAGGAGTACAGAGTGGAACACCACAACCATTACCATAAATTAAGCGGAAATACATTATTTCTGGTAAACTATACAATTTATGGAACGGAATGTCTTTGGTAACATCTTTAATAATGTCGATTTAATATGTGGTACCAGCTATAACATTTCAAAAGGAAACATAAAAATAATAGCTAGTTCCATAAGGAAGAAAAAATATGTATTTTAGGTAGTAAATAACTAAATCTTTGTTTTTTTTTTTCTTTCTTATATTATTTGTTTGCCTCTTCCAAAAATATTTTTTTCTTTCAAATACATTGGCAACCCTACTCCCGTCACATCCTCTCCTAGCTCTAATTACACCGTCATTAACGAGTCTTAAAGGCATAGCAAGAAAATACGGGGAGAGAGTGGAAGGAGCAGATTGGTTCCACGTGCTAATAGCGGCTCTAACATGTTTTTGGCTATAATAATGGATTTTGCAATAAATCATAAAGAGAGAAATGTATGTCCACGCCTTCACGGCTGGCTTGACGATGGGTTTTAACCCGACGCATTGGTACATTTGCTGGGAACAATTGCAGACGGCAGCAGACTCGGTCTTTCTCATTAGATCTGCGGCATTTATCACAGCGCTCCCCGCGGACAATGAGACGCCGTCTTTAGGGGGAATCCCCGGCAATAACTGGCCCGTTAGCGCCCTCGCTCCCTTTGTGGGGCGGCTCTGGTTTTTACCCCTTTTGAAGCTTCGCCGCGGAGGCCTATTCATCACGGCGGAATAATGTCGCAGGTACCGCAAACACAGCTCCCTGGTCGCACATTGTTTCCACCTCGGCGGAGACGAAGGTGCTCACCAGACACTGGTTCCGTTGCGGAAAACGCGAGTCAGCGCCGAGATTCGGCTGTTACCCAGATTTTTTTAAATCAGTCTCTCGGCTGAAATACTACACTTCTCTCTATGTTAAGCTAATATCTCCATCTCAACATACCCATGACGACCTATTTCCTCTGTTTACATAATCTAGTATTTCTCTTCCTCTAAACCTTTACTCTAAACTGTTCTCTCCACCAACAGATTAAACAATCCCTCATGTCTTAATGTGTTTCCGTCTCTAATGACATCGGCGTAAAGAAAAAACAAACACTATTGTTTGTGAAAATTCCATCACCCAAAAGTGATGGCTAAATAATTCTAAAATTAAAGGATATGTAGGACAAGCCTTTTTAGATTGTTTGCTGATGATGCGGTTATTTATAGGGAAGTAAGAACTTTGGCCGATTGCTTAGAAATTCAGCGCGATCTGGATGTTATTTTGGCTTGGTGCGCTGAGTGGCAACTTACTCTAAACTGTAAAAAGTGCAAGACAATGAGCATAACTAACAAAAAGAATCCGATTGTTCAGAAATACGAGTTAAACAATACAGTTATTGATATGGTCGATTCTATGAAATATTTGGGAGTAACAGTACAAAGGAACATGAAATGGGACATACACATTAATTCTTTAGTAGGTAGAGCAAATTCTAGGCTGCGATTCATAGGTAGAATCTTGAAAAATTGTAATGAACAAACAAAGGAGATAGCGTACAAATCTCTTGTGCGTCCACATTTGGATTATTGTTGTGCCATTTGGGACCCGTTTCGTAAGGGATTGATCGAAAGTATAGAGAAAGTACAGAGAAGAGCCGCTCGATTCGTGACCGCTTGCTACTGTCCTTATGAAAGCGTCACAGAACTGATTAGTAGATTATGTTGGGAGTCTCTGGTAGATAGACGACACACGTTTCGTTTAAACTTATTGGAAAACATGCGTACTCCAAATTTTATTCATGAGTGTAGTGAAATACTTCTTCCAACAACCTATTTGAGTCGGAAGGACAGGAAAGATAAAATTAGAGAAATAAGGTGCCGGACTGATTCTTATATGAATTCTTTTTTCCCTCGTACCATTAGGGATTGGAATGCACAGCAAAGAGATTAGCTTTGGTGCTGAGCACCCTCTGCCACCCACAATTTTGTGAATTGCAGAGTATATATATAGATGTAGATGTAGATGTAGACTGGAACCAAAATAAGATTGCAGAAAGACAGCGTGCATGTAGGCCCAGTAGCGCCGTCTATTGTATGACCGGATGTTCAGTGAACACAGACCTGTAAAACGAAGGAGAATCATGTAAGTCAGTGCCGGTATGGCTCGTCGACGTTAATGGGTGCAATATCAGCATGTGTGTGAGTTCGAACGTGGCAGAATGATTGGTCTGCAGGAAATAGGTTTCTCGTAAAGTTACATTGCGGATCGTAAAGCGTAAGCTGATACGACAGTGTTGCGTGAGTGTGGAACTAGTCGATAGAAGAAGGTCGCACATAGGGACGAGTGGGAACAGACCGCACAATGTGACCACAGCGTGGGATTACCTCCATCTTGAGTCGATGACCGTAACCGACAGAACAGCTTCGATCACAGTGTTGGCTTGACGTTGGAGCCTTGCAACGGGTGTGGGTATTTCTGTGTCGAAGGTTCGACGTCGTCTGCAGAGGGCTGGCCTCGTGGCACGGCTTCCTCTGATCACTAACGCCTCAGAACAAGCGTGGTGGGTGAACGGTTAAGGTTCTGGACTCGCATTCGGGAGGATGTGGGTTCGAAACCCCGTCCGGGCATCAAAATTTGGATATTGCATGGTATCCCCAAATCACTCCAGGCAAATGCTGGGATGGTCACTTCAAAAGGCCATGACTGAATCCTTCCAGTTCCTTGCCCCCATTCCTTTCTCGCCTCTAATGACCTCGACGTCGACGAGGCGTAAAGCCGTAAGAAAAAAAAAAAAAAACAGGTAAGACTGCGCTTGGCTCGTAAACGCCGTCACTGGTATGCTGAGTGGCAAAATGCAGTTTTTTCGGACGAGTCCCGCTTCTACTTGTCATACAATTATGGAAGCGTACGTGTTAAACAATACAATGACGAATGCAATCGGACAGACTGCATTGTCGAGCGGCATAGCGAACAAACGCGTTTTGCGATGATTTGGAGCGCCATGCAATCTCGTCTCGTACGCTTTGGTGGCAACCTGCAGCAACTGCTACATCGGGGAGGTTTTAGAGTTCGAGACATTACCCTTTGCAGTCAGCTCCACATGCCATATTTTATCAGAACAATGACAGGCCACATATTGTAGGAATGTGTGCAAGCTTTCTTCGAAGAACGACCGGTACCACTGCTTCACAGGCCTGCATATTCGCCTGACACGCCGACCATAGAACTTGTCTGGGATAGGGTCGGTCACCGCTTGTTCGTTCCGACCATGTTCCAAGCACCGTCGATTCTTGTGCAATTACATGGTAGTGTATTTCTCAGCAGCATATCCAGACTCTCTTTGATTCCATGACAAGACGTCTGGGGGCTCTGATTGCACCACGTGGTGGCTTCATACTTCACTGAATTATCACGGTCAAAGTGCATGTACAGTTTTGCAATTCTAATAATTTATTTGTTGTTATCTAATCTGTAATATGGTGCTGCAATTTTCGTAAACAATTTTGTATGTATGCAGATATTAAATTCATTTTAGGTTTGTTAGTAAATTTGTTCAATTTGATCTATTTTGTCAGTGTACGTTTTATGAATTCAAGTAAACCCAGTAATCAATTTTCACTATCCAAGAACGAAAATGATTCCAGAAAATATTTTTTTTACTAAACAATAATTAAGCTGTTGGGTGTTTGACAGTACAGTTTCGCGACTGACATTGTAACGAGCCGCGCTGTCGCCACGTTACAAGGTGCATTTTTATTATATATGTAATAATATAAGAGTAATTTACATAGATCTTGGGCGACCACGTGGATAGATTTTTGTTGTAATTTTATAAAGTACGCAAGATTCCAAGTGAGGACTGTAATGAAATGGTGAACTTATACAGTGTATCGTAGCAAAGCGAATATTAAAGAGTTATTGAGCTATGTAGGCTTGAAGCTAATCTTGGTCTTTCCGAGCCATGGCGACAAGAAGTCGCGGAGTTGGGAATTGCCAGACACACACTCTGCTCCCTAGGGATAGGCGGTCAACAATGTTACTCACCGGGCGGGAAATGCCAGAGTCGTCCCCGAACTTAGCCGAATATGTCCGACCTCTGTTAGATACTCTAGCCGAATCACATATCGAGGATATCACGTGACATTAGGTGCCGACCTGAAGATCCAATCAAAATGAGCGTATAACTCAAAATCCTGGGAATTTTTGTTGTATGTGAGCTTCGAGACTACAAATGGGCGGAGCGAGAAGTTTCCTCGTGGACCGAGGAGCGAGGAGCTGGACATTCTAACTTCGATCGCACCAGTCTGAGGTTGACTTGGAAAGTTGACTTCTTTCGCTAACTGCAGCTTGCCTTGCTGGAGCGAGCGTATCACCGCAACACAGCCGGTAATGCGATGATGCGCATTGCCAGACCAGAGATGCCTATAGCCGACTTGTGAGATAATCTCACATATCGTGGGTCCGCTACACTCACCACAGACATCAGACGCAGAACTAAAATGGTAATTGATTACGACCAAGCCATGTGATTGTGCATTCCGTGAAACAGAACCCGTAAGCGACTTTGAGAGGATAGGTCCATGTTCTCACTTTGTAATTGTAAAAACCCCTGAGCTAGTGGCATAACTTGCCAGAACTAGTTATTTTCGAATGATATATTGTTCATTCTGGCGCCCATGATTTTCCTTTTTAACTGTAAAGTCACAGTATCATGATACCTTTGTCTGAGGTAGTCATAACTTGTATTTTTTATTGTTTCCATTTATCATTATTTCTTGCATTTTGATTCTGAGATATATTTAAAAGTAAATATATAATTGTTTGCTTGCTCATGACGGCTAATTGTAACTCTGAGCGTTGCTTTTATGACTTTGCCAATTTGTGTTAATGTTAACGGTAAATTCGCTCGGACTTGTAATCGCCAGTGATAAGAAAATAAATGTCATATTGTGACAATTTTCCTGAATTCCAACTAACGTCGAAATTCTTGCAAAATTAATAAATTTTCACTCCTTCATCAAAATTAAAATTAAAAATCCACAATTATTAATCATAAAGGTATGAAAGATAATTGTAACGTGGTTTGCCCGCCAAGGCACCCACCACATAATGTCGCCCAACGCTGGTGCCAGATGAGACATTACTACTTAATGTCTGCGAAATTGGTGGCACTAATTCAAATTAATACAATTTGGAGCCCAAATTCAGAAAGTTTCATGGAATGTTGCACATGGCTTTTGGCAGTTTTATCATTCTTGTAGTCAATAGATATTCATACAAGATTTTATTTTGATGTTTCACTTATATTTTAATGCATAAAGTTCATTTTGTTTCAATGCATAAAATTTATTTTGTTTCAACGAATTAAAAGGAAGTTCATTTGTGTACTTCAATTGAGATGCAATACACTTTGTATTGTAACAATTTTGTGATCAGTTTAAAAATTTTAAATGAGTAACGTCAGTGTTGATTTCTTAATGCATGGTAGCTTGTAAGAAAATTAAAGACACGCATGTCTTGCCCATGTGTTTGAAAGTAAGTCTCCTTTCATGGTGTTGTGTTGCATGATTCGTCGTTGCTTTTCTCTTGCTGTATTTTGGAGGGGTATATTTATTTGTGTGTATTGAAATTCGCGGTATTTTTGTTGTTAGTGAATCTGGATTTCGTCATTGCACAATTGCGGTGTAAATTCATTCTTTGTGTGTTCATATGAAGTTGCGATCCCGTACAATAAAAGGTTTCGATATGGAAGATCAGTCTGATAGGCAAAAATCTCCCGAAATCATGAACGAGGTTCAGTTAACAGAATGCGGAATATTGGCTGCTGGGGAGGGGAACGTAAGTTCTGAAGTTCCGACCCACTCATATAGTTCGCAGTCTACTTTGTCGCCACAGGAAGATATGGAAAATTTTCCTTCACCTGTCGGTGAGATGATACAGAATACGCCCGCACATTCAGAACAGACACAACAAATGACCCAAATTCCTGTAGAATCACCACCCCTATCATCGCAAATACTAAACATGTTGATGGCTGCAATAGAACAATCAAGCCAGCAATTTCTGGAATTAAACAAGCGTTTTGACTCACAAAAGGAGGAAAATAAGAGAAATTCGGATTTGCTTAAGCAGAGCTTTGATGCACGGTTTGATTCACAAAAGGAGGAAAATAAGAGAAATTCGGATTTGCTTAAGCAGAGTTTTGATACACGATTTGATTCGCAAGCTGCGATATTAACAAATTTGGACGGAAAAATATCCACCTTCCGTTCTGTGGTCACAAAAGAAATATCCGAATTCAAGTCTGATGTAACTACAATTGTTTCTAAGCTGGGAAGGGACACAGAAGAAGTAAAAACTACCTTTGCTTCTTTGCAAACGGGCAATAAACAGTTGACTAAAAGACTTGACGCTACCGACCTGTCCATTGAACAGATGCGAAACGAGAACGGCCAAAACCTAGGGCAAATTTCGGAATTTGTTCACGAGGTCAAAGACCATGCGGAACAAAACCTCCGAAAACTTAACTCGGAGGTGATTGCCGTAGCAAGTTCGGTCGAGCTCGTTAAGACGGCACAAAACGAGTTAAAATTGTCACAGGACGAACTGTCGGAAGCCACTAGTTCTAAGCTCTTACGGCTAGAAACTAGAATGAAAGAGCTAAGTAGTTCTAATGCCGGCAATGTTCAGATTCAGGGTTGTGGCATACATTACGCAGCTGCCCATATTGAATCAAAGCTCCCATATTTCGGATCCCGTAAAGACATTAATCCGAAAGCATACCTCGCCGAAATGGAGAGGGAATTTCAAATAAAAGGGGTTCCCGAAGCGATGAAGCTTATCCTGGTTGAGCAGTCGTTATCAGAAGCCGACCGTCTTTGGTTTCAAATCACTTGCGAACCGGAAATGTCATACGACGAGTTTCGAAAAGTATTTCTTGAAACATTCTGGTCTAGCAAGATCCAAAACCAAGCGAGGATAAAACTGTATCAAGGCCGATATGTCCCGAAGCAAAATTCATCTATGGAGAGATATGTGAATAAATTGCTAGTCCTCACTAGGCAGTTCGATGTTCGGATGTCGGACGGGGAGTTTGTGGAAATGGCCACGGCACATTTCGGTTCACAAGTCCAATCCCTAATAAATCCAATCCTCATACGTACTGTGCCAGAGTTGTTGGACACGTTAAGGAATTTAGATCGGATAGGACGGCAAGCATGTATCTTTGAGCGGCGGGAAGCCGACAATGATAGCTTGGAACCGCAAGTAGAGACGAGGCCACACGATACTAACGGAAAGGGACGCTCGCATAAAAATTCCCAAAGAGGAAATTTTTATAACAAGCGACAGCCTGATGCCGATGGTGAACCACGTCGTAATAACGGCGATACAAAGGGGAAACCGGGAAATTCGTTTTGGCAGAACGGAAATGACCGCGGAGGTGGAAAGCATTTTGGCAAGGAACGGGCTACAATTAATGCAGTTGCCGTAGAATACGAGGATTCCAAAGTCCAAGGCCAGCAAAAGGAAGAAAAGAATATGTGCGATAGGACGGCCGCACCCGGAAACGATGCGCCGCAATAACATTGTAGGCATGGTTCAACAAGTTGTGTAGCATGCCAAATACAATGACGAAAAGGCTGACTATGAATTGACCGATTTGGATCATAAAAAAAAAAATTAAATGTACGGTACACATTCTTTTAGGTTAGACGCCTTACCGAAATTAATCATGCTTGAAAAACGCCGATGCCAGTTCCGCTAGTCTAAACCGTCTGTTTTGCTGGAAAGATTAGATAAACGGAAAATTAAAATTCCAGTTACCAAAGTTGCACCTACAGTTAAAGCTACTTAGGATGTTTCCATATTCGGAATTTGTAATGCTTATTTCGCTATTCCGAACTTTATATTTTGTCCACGTGAAATATTAATAGTCACTTTTGACTTTCACGCTGTTAATTGGACTTGATTTGATAAAAATCCTGAAATATTAAATGTTTTCCTGAGCCAGATAAATTAATACGCACCCGCGGAAGAATGAAGCGCCATTAGCAAGCACAATTTCTTGTCTTCGCAATCACAATGAACCTGACAGCGATACAAATATTGTGATATGCTTTCTGAGATGTATTCTGCGACATAAACGAAAAGGGTTTCAACATTTTGTGATGCATGAGTTCGATGTAACGTTTTACCTTAGGTAGTTGCATTATATCTTTTCTGAGCAGAAGTGTACAGCGAGCGTAAAATCGTTTTGTCTGTGTTGATCGAAGATCGCAAGTTATCTCATCAACGTATTTAACTTCTTTGTTTTTGTGTTTCTATCTGTAAAGGGTGGCTAAAGTGCCGTATATAATGCCCTATGGAACCCGAAACCTTGCCAGAAAGATTTGTATTAGTCATCACAGAAATTAGGAATCATTGATTGAAGGATTACAGATACATAGGATAGCTTTCACAATACCTTGCTGTTATTTTGCTAACGATAGAGCGAAGTCGAAGAGCTAAAAGTTAAAGGCGACTGCATTTGTAAAGGCTAAGGGGAAAAACTTTATTTACGGGATATATTCAATAATTCAGCTAACTTTGCAAGTTAAGGTAATTATATTTGATGCTAACTTCAATTGAAAAGGAATTTTGTATATGATAATTGCACAGATGGTGAAGACGTGAACAATAAGATTATTGGTGATATCGAAGTTTTTCCTGCTATATTTCTGGCCGTATTTGGTGGCCAGAGTGATCTCGAAGAATTGTTATATGTTGACGTACGGACAAACCGAGATCGGGCCTCATAACGCCCAGAGCCTAAAGCCATTCAATACAAAGTAACGGTTTCGAAAGAGTTGGAAACAGCTACCCTCTGACAGCTGAGCTCATTAGCGCAGGGAGGCAACTGAACTCAACCGGCAGGTTCCGAGAATCGGCAGGTAGCGAATACCCCAGGATGAATGGGAAGGGAAACAAATAGTTTCACGCCTTGTTCTAGCGGTATTTTGCGTGTAAATTGTATAGTATTCCATAAATTAGATTAAAACTATTGTTGGACAGCATACATTTAGCTCAGAATTGTGTGCACCCAACGAAAATAATTTCAAAGTTTATATTGTTTGTCTTTATATAGATTTGTAGTATTCTGCTAGCGTGAAATCTCAAAATTGCTTTGTATTGGCAAACGGAAAACCTGAGATCGGACCGTTCTATGCACAAAGCTTACAACCTTTTTCATACAAGCTAAAGAAGCATAAGTGTATAAAAGGAAAAATATTCGCTAACTGGGATGGATTTCGGCATAAAACGTGGAGTAGACGGACATGTTAAGAGGGTTATAATAACTCCTAAATAAAGAGAAAATTTTATTCTTTGAATGTCGAGATAATCTCGAGTCATCAATAGCCCCATTGTGAAGGAATCGTAATATTACTGAGGAATGATAGTCACGCTATTCATTATCCTTCCATTTTGTGTGCGGAATGGTTATATTTTGAGTCCGTTTGTATGCCAGAGATGCTACAGCGACTTTGGTTGACGATGACAAAAGGTCAGGTCAAACCGCATAATATGTATAAATATCTCATAGGGGAATGGTAAATTTTATAGAAATTCCATTACATATACCCATGAGCAAATACAGTTTCCTTTCGCCATGAAATTCGCAATCACTTCACAGATGGTATATTAAAAGTTAGAGATGTCGACCAATGAAAGACTAATTAGGAGACCACCTAACATTCCACAAGTAAGGTTCATAATTTACGTAACACACGAAAACATGCACTTGCATCGTTCATTCCACACCACGTTGAATTATAAGTAAATGCCACGTTATTCAAATCCAAGATTACAGTTGGTGATATTTGACCATGAACACGAACACATCTCTCTGAAATGCTTGTTGAATTAACCGTCGGTCATGACGAAAATCACGCCGTGGATTTCCACTAAATTTTTCCGTTGTTTTGAGATTAAAACCGCGCAATTTGATGAGATATTTTACATTCACCTCTAGCATCTATATGGATGTTTGTTGAAGGCAGAATTATTTTTATGCACATGAGTAAAACATCACGCTAAATTGTAAATACAATGTATAGTTCAACCACTTTCTGCATAAGTGTTCTGACAACGTATTAATGTGTTTCATTTTATTAATTTAATGATAAGATTTGATACAAGTTATTTTCAAGATTATTATTATTTAAACATGTATGTAAATAATTTCTTTTCATGTATATTTTAGTATTGTGTTTAATATAACTTTGTATTTGGGAAGGCTACCTGAATTCACGTGCTTCTGTTTGTAAAGAATTGTGAAACGGCCAAAAGGACATATGCTCCCGTTATAAATTCACCTTACAAGGCAGGAATACCGATGGTTATTGGAATCACATTTAAAATTAATGTAATTGTAAAAATGCTTCAGTTTTTGTTGAGTCACAATGGAGATAGAATTAGGTAGTTAAAAATAAAATTATTCTATCATAATTTTATTTTCACCAACGGACGGCCATATTGTAACGAGCCGCGCTGTCGCCACGTTACAAGGTGCATTTTTATTATATATGTAATAATATAAGAGTAATTTACATAGATCTTGGGCGACCACGTGGATAGATTTTTGTTGTAATTTTATAAAGTACGCAAGATTCCAAGTGAGGACTGTAATGAAATGGTGAACTTATACAGTGTATCGTAGCAAAGCGAATATTAAAGAGTTATTGAGCTATGTAGGCTTGAAGCTAATCTTGGTCTTTCCGAGCCATGGCGACAAGAAGTCGCGGAGTTGGGAATTGCCAGACCACACACTCTGCTCCCTAGGGATAGGCGGTCAACAATGTTACTCACCGGGCGGGAAATGCCAGAGTCGTCCCGGCGAACTTAGCCGAATATGTCCGACCTCTGTTAGATACTCTAGCCGAATCACATATCGAGGATATCACGTGACATTAGGTGCCGACCTGAAGATCCAATCAAAATGAGCGTATAACTCAAAATCCTGGGAATTTTTGTTGTATGTGAGCTTCGAGACTACAAATGGGCGGAGCGAGAAGTTTCCTCGTGGACCGAGGAGCGAGGAGCTGGACATTCTAACTTCGATCGCACCAGTCTGAGGTTGACTTGGAAAGTTGACTTCTTTCGCTAACTGAAGCTTGCCTTGCTGGAGCGAGCGTATCACCGCAACACAGCCGGTAATGCGATGATGCGCATTGCCAGACCAGAGATGCCTATAGCCGACTTGTGAGATAATCTCACATATCGTGGGTCCGCTACACTCACCACAGACATCAGACGCAGAACTACAATGGTAATTGATTACGACCAAGCCATGTGATTGTGCATTCCGTGAAACAGAACCCGTAAGCGACTTTGAGAGGATAGGTCCATGTTCTCACTTTGTAATTGTAAAAACCCCTGAGCTAGCGGCATAACTTGCCAGAACTAGTTATTTTCGAATGATATATTGTTCATTCTGGCGCCCATGATTTTCCTTTTTAACTGTAAAGTCACAGTATCATGATACCTTTGTCTGAGGTAGTCATAACTTGTATTTTTTATTGTTCCATTTATCATTATTTCTTGCATTTTGATTCTGAGATATATTTAAAAGTAAATATATAATTGTTTGCTTGCTCATGACGGCTAATTGTAACTCTGAGCGTTGCTTTTATGACTTTGCCAATTTGTGTTAATGTTAACGGTAAATTCGCTCGGACTTGTAATCGCCAGTGATAAGAAAATAAATATCATATTGTGACAATTTTCCTGAATTCCAACTAACGTCGAAATTCTTGCAAAATTAATAAATTTTCACTCCTTCATCAAAATTAAAATTAAAAATCCACAATTATTAATCATAAAGGTATGAAAGATAATTGTAACGTGGTTTGCCCGCCAAGGCACCCACCACAACATAGAACTACTTAGTTAGTATGTAGTGCTCAAATAGAGTACCATCTTTTGTCTGGGTCCCTGTCGTAGATTATTACATACGGTATTGTACATTGTAATGGAAAATGCTCTGAAAAACTCATATTTTTGTTTGTAGAAAGTGACAGTATTTTTTATTTCGGAACTTGTCGAAGATATTGCGATGTCAAGAACTTCAAAGATCACCTTCGTAAAGCATTCAGCAGGAATGACAATTCTCTGCGACTAGTGCTTCCTAATTGGATTATTCTAAACACTTCTTTATAAAGGCAATGTTTTCCTCTTCCTGTTAAAAACTTAAATCACGTGTATGGTAGTTGTGGGGAAGCCGCCACCATAGCGGAGGCCGCTCCACAATGCCTCCGCCTCTTTAGTCCCCGTTCCATTTGAAGAATACCCCGGGATTTGGCGGCTCTTTATTGTGCGCGGCGCAGCTGTAATTACCAGAACCTCGTATCGTTTTCTCCCTCTTGGCGCCGCCCTCCTGTTGAGTGCCTCTGTTATTGTGGGGCACCAGGTATTGTGTCGGGGACAATCAATCAAGGCGCCGAAACACTTTGTGCCTTGTCACGTCGTTACCGTTGCTGTAACTCTGCTCGTGCTAACATTCTGCGCTAATGTAATCACTTTTAAACGCTGCTGAGAACTGGATGAAATGTGAAATATGTTTTCTGTTAGTGTGTGCTGCGTTGAATAATATAACAGTGTTCTAAATGTCTGAGACGAAAATTAAATTGCATTCTGTGAAAAACACTACTCGCTTTTTAAAATGAAGAAAAAAATTTCAAAAAATTCGAAAAGTTATGTGTACTGGTTGGTTGTGGAATGATTTAATTTTTATTAAAAGCGTTTGCGTTACTTGAATTTTCGGATAGTTCTCCTAAAATTAATACTTCAATCCCAACATTAAAGGGCACACCAAGGCTAGGGTATTGTGGGCTAAGGATTAACGTTTGTGTTCGGCATTCGGGTGGATGCAGGTTCCATCCTCAATCCCATATTTCGATAATCCATGGATTCCCAAATAATTCCAGAATTCCAGGGAATACCGGGATGGCTACAACACAAAGATCACGCCCCATTCTTCAAGCCGTAATAAACACTATCAAAAAGACCTAGCGTGGTGGGTGAGCGGTTAATGCTCTGGCCTCGCATTCGGGAGGACGCCGGTTCGAATCCCCGTCCGGGCATCCAGATTAGAGTTTTTCATGGTTTCCCCAAATCACTCGAGATGAATGCCGTAATGCTTCCTTCAAAAGCCGTTGGCCGAATTCCTTTCAGTTCCTTGTTCCCAGTCCTTTCACGCTTCTAATGACATAGACGTTTATGAGGCGTAAAGCCATAAGTTAAAAAAGATGTACGAATAAGGCCCGTTGCCGCTTAAAGCAAAGGCACGCACAAAATTTTTATCAAAAAAAAAAAAAAAAAAAAAAAAAAAATTACAAACATGGTTCAATCGCGGCTGAGCAGCGGATTTGATCGCCGATAGAAATTATTTTAGTTGTGATATTGTTTGTCGTAATCAACAAGAAGCGTACGTTTATGATGGGACGTGCCGTTTCGACGTGTCTTGAGCTATCTCTCCTCTTATCAAAATGATTTATACAGAGATGACAGATGCAGACTGCATCGTACGTACTTCATTGTATCCAAGAAAGAAATATATCTAATCTGCATCTGCAAACACCACCGACTTCCATTTTGTCCTCCCATTGGAATGCCACAGAAATCAATCTCGCTTGCCCCATCGTTTGCTGTACATTTCTAAAGCTGCAGAAATTGTGAGGAAGGAGGCGTAACAGGGTTTTGGGGAACGAACCAACTGATATTTATAATACAGTGGACGATGATGTCCTCCAATCATATTCTTAGATGGGCGGGCTGATTGTTATTTCTGCGGAAGACGGGCAGTGTAACAGATTACACTTTTTCAAAAGCAGTGATTCTCTATTCGTTTTGTACAATAGTGATCTTCAACGATGTTAAAACGCTCCAGCGTATAACATTCCCCTATTACATCCGCGTGTTGCATTTTTTGTGTGTTGGGAACTGTGAACACGCCGGCGATACAAACAAGTGGAAACGAGACTCGGTGAGGTTAATTGCCATACCCTCCTCCGGCGCGCTGCAACTGAATGGCGGCGTGAAAAAACTCCTGTGTCAACAATGAGGAAGCCATCGACAAAATTATAACTCTGAATGCAGAAACCGAACAAGTTTAATGGTTTTGTTCTGTTGTAGCGTAGAGCAATACAAAGGCCGGGAAACCGGCGACAGTCGCTGGCTTTGTTGGCGGAGAAGAGAAATTTGGTTGCCAGTAATCACGATTCAATACGAACCCAACCTGCAGCACTGCAAAAGCAGACTGAATTACTCAGACAGTTATGGAGACGTTTAATTCATGATATTCACGGTCGTCTACTGTAAACAGTAAGTGAATTACGTAAAAATAAAGGAAAATAGACATGGTAAATGTCTAAGCTGTAGCGAAAATATTTCATACATTTGATTTTACGAATATGCAAAGATCGAAGCTTTTATTATCTGTTTATGAGAATTTCTCATCGTAGCATCTCATAACTATCTTATCTCTAAAACATTTCTATTAAAGGAAAAATGTCTAAGACAAGATATGTGATTTAAGAATTATGTTGTTGTTTTAGTGGCTTTAGGGCGCGTCGACAACGAGGTCATTAGCGCCCTATAAGAATTATATTTAAATAGCGTGTAATTTAAAGAAGAAGTTGTTTGAGAAGATATATTTAAGTGGCAACCAATAACGTAAAGCTATTCAGTCGTATGTACCTAATCTGACCATCATAGTCATTAAAATCTAAATCACAGGTATCTCAATCAATTTGTTTTAACTCAGGTGCCAATACATGACAATGATTTTTTTAAATTAACCAATGACAATGGTGACCAACATTTCGAATTTAGAAAATTTTAGGATTAGATTATTCATTGTTTGAACGAAATTTATCATCATGTCCCTTGGTAATTGATTCCCATATCTGACTTTCTTATCTAGAAAGGAAAATTTCCACTTCCCTTCCGCCTAAAATCAAGTAAAAGTTTACAGTCATCTCTTCATCACCACGTACTGCTCCTAATTCTGTCAATGCTGCCATCACTCTCCCGACTGGTTTGATGCAGTCCTCCATTCCTTCCTATCTTGCGACAACCTCTTCATTTCAACATTCCCCTTACAACCCACGTCCTCAATTATCTGCTTCATATATTCTAATCTCCGTCTTCCTCTACAGTTCTTATCTTCTATTGTTCCCTCCACTAGCAAATTAACCAATCCTGCATATCTCAACATTTGATCTAATATCTTGTCTTTTTTTCTGTGAGACTCTTCCTCAAACTTCTTTCCTCGCCCATCATTTCCAAAAATCGTTCATTTCTTACTGTCCACTTAATTTTCAGCATCTTTCTATTGCACCAAATTTCAAATGCTTCAATTTTCCTTCATAGGCTCATCAATAAAATATACCTTATACCCACGTATCACCCCTTTCATCCGCCTCCTACGTTCCAATGAAACCCAACCCGATTCAGTTGTTATATGAGATGCTGATTGTGTGTTACGGTATTTTTATACACAAATCAAGCTACTCTACTTTTCACTTGCTCCAAATCATTTATTGATACCCATACCGATACTGTCCAATTATATTCAAGCAACGATGTGACCATGATTGTCGATCAACTGTTGTTGTCGCCAACTTAGTAATTCGGAATGGAAAGAAACAGAAAAAGGATATCGCGCGACACTATAGCTGAGCTGTGATATTGTTTCAGACGATCGAACATTCTGAAGACTAACAATAACGCAGCTAGGTTATCACAACAATATCTCATTACAGTGAACCATATTAACATTTTATGAACGCAGGGAGATGAGTGGAGAAGTAGAAAAAATAGAGAGCTAAGGGGCCTGTAACTTCTACTTGATATAGTGGTAATAATGAAAGGACAAGGCTAAGGTGGTATGCCCACACAGTGAGAAAGGATTAGAATCTCATCAAAGATATGATATAAGGTTGCCTTGAAGGGAAGAGACTCCGCGTAAGGCCTAGTGAGAGGTGGCTGGAATAAAGGAAGACGCAAGAAAGACAAAGATCCCAGAGGAGTGGAGAAACAGGTCTGTATAGAGAAGACTAGTTGGTGAGGCAATGGATCGGCTAAGGCCCGAGATGCCACTGCAGAAAGCAAGTAAGGATTAACAATGTATAAACTATAAATTATAATACAAATAAAATAAAGAGGATAATAAATTGATAAGGTTGTCCATTAACGGTTCGTAGTTGTAGTTCGATTATATAATAACAGCTGTAAGGTACCCGCCAGTGTGTCTCAGTGCACTGAGGCGCCGTACACTGTATCATGGCGGTACAACGGGACTGGACATGAGCCCAGGAACTCGCGTACCGGCCGTCCTGATTGCGGTTTTTAGGCGCTTTCTCACGATCATCTAGACGAATGCTAGGACGGTCCCCAATATCCGCCTCATAAACTACACATTTCACAAACAAAAAACACACTTGTATATAGTACACACAAGGGTAAACGTTACAAGTTACGGCGGCTTCCCATGACCCGTGGTTTTCTAGGCCGCGCCATACAGCTGAATTGTACGGATCAGCACGCGCCACAGGCTAGCCCTCGCCACCTCGCAGCCACCTCCTCACCACGTTGCCTAGTGTCGTTTCAGCTATCCGGGCGTTTGGTGTTTACGGACTATGTGGCATCCCTGCCAGTAGAAGCCGCTCTCTTCCCACTGCCCACTGTTGATAGCTGGACCGGCGCGGTCAATAAATGCAGGGGCCGTGGGAAGCCACCATTAGACAAATGGCAACACAGACTTTCCTGCAATAGATTAAGTACGCCGAACCTAACAGGCCCGGTTAGACTTTAGGCAGGAACTCAGTTCCTACCACTCTGTCACCAAATCTGGATGGCCGAACCGGGATTCGAACCCGGGTGCTCCCAAATGCGAGGCCAGAGCGTTAGCACTCACCCACTACACTCGGTCAGTGTGGATAATTGGGAGCACCCGGGTTCGAATCCCGGTTCGGCCATCCAGATTTGGGTTTTTCATGGTTTCCCAAATCACTTCAGAAGAATGCTGGGATGGCTCTTACAAATGGCCATTTTCGAATTCCCTCCCGTTCCTTGACGCCAGTCCTTTCCACATCTAATGACCTCGAAGTCGATGTTGACGAAGCGTAAAGCCATAAAAAATGCCGTTCACACCGCAAAAATCATGGGATAATAAATTGAAAATATCTAGATGTCGGTAGCAGTGCGGAATAAACACATTAATCAGTCTTGCAGTGCCGGGGATTTCATTTGTACCCTATTGAATCGTGTGAAAGGTCTGCTGACGTAATTATAGCCGCACGACGCGAATTAACAGACTTTGGACGCGGGATGGTGGTTGGCACTAGACGCATGGGGGCATTCCGTTTCGGAAGTTGTTAGTGAATTCAACATTTCACGATCCACTGTGTCGAGAGAGTGCCGTGATTATGTAATTTTCGGTATTACCTCCCTCCATGTAATACGCAGTGTCCGACCACGTCTACTTAATGACCGAGACCAGGAACATCTGCGTCGAGGCGTTTTTGTTGACAGACAGGCAGAACTCGGTTTCGGACGTTTGACAGACTTGTCAGTGCGGAGATTGCACCGAAATTTGGCGTTGTCTCTTGGCTGTCCGATGTAGTGTGTGTGTAGTGCCGACGTTTCGACCAGCATGTTTGCATTACAAATCACGACGCGGCGTCACCCGGACGGTCAAGAGACAACTTCAGCCGCGGAAGCCACTGATCAAATTGGGCGTTGTTGAGATATGCCAGCACAAGGTCGATTGGTAACAAAACGCCAGCTGCTGAAGCGCCTGTCCTGGGCTTGTGAACATATCGGTTAGACCTCAAGAGACTGGACAAAAGTTATGTGGCCAGGTGGGTCACGAATTCACTTGGGAAGAACTAATTGTTGGGTTCGAGTGGGGAGCAGACCACACGATACCATAGAACTAAGTTGTCATCGAAGCTGGTTGTGACTCCATCCTGGTATACGCTGGGTTTACATGCCATGGACTGGTGTCAGGGGCTGTTTGGCCTAGGCTAGTGGGAGTGTGTGGATAGGTATGCTGACGAACTGACCTTAGGGAATTCCACCTCTGCTCGAAGCGTCTTCTGTCTTCTGGCAGCTCCACTGGAATTTGACCGTTTGGCCATTTTCGATTAATTATTGACACCACTGTGGATTGACCGCCACAGACCAAAGCTTAGAAACTGCATTAAGTTCTTACTACTTGAAGGAAGACGAGACTTGCAATTGAACCAATTTATTGGCCTCTAACACTGAGTAGTACAGTTTATAACGTGCCGCAAAGTGTATTCCAACTGTCGCTAATTTATGTAAGCCCTCATACGGTAGTTAGTGAATCTCTTAGTGCAAACTGTAATAGTTAACTGTTAGGCAGATGGTCGCCCGGATGGGAGGTGCATGGGAGGATGGCAGGCTACTAACAGGTGGCTATCGAAGTATGCTCGACTACACTCGACGACCACACCTTGATCGCCTGTACTGCCCAAGCCGCCTCGGCTGACCTACAATTAGGAAGGGTACTGCACTCTGAGGTGATGACTGCAGGCTTGCAGATTCCTGGATGGTCAGTGCTCGAGCGCGCTCAGCATGTCACTGGTCGCCGATTGCCAATAGCTTGATGACTGAATATTCCTACAATTTCCTAAATAGTAATGGTCTTCAAAATGATCTTTACACTGGGGCCTCTTGTCTAAATAAACCGAAAAAGTGACTGAAAAAGGTTACGATCA
The DNA here is from genome assembly GCA_031002005.1 of Vandiemenella viatica. Lineage (NCBI taxonomy): Eukaryota > Metazoa > Arthropoda > Insecta > Orthoptera > Morabidae > Vandiemenella > Vandiemenella viatica. Next base: position 324,716,284 of record CM061920.1, on the reverse strand, counting down.
GCTACTTGAAGACCGTTTGCAGACAGTCCTTCATGTTCCGAAACAACGATGGACTTTTCCAAAATGACAATGAAACATGTCAAAAATGGTTTGACGAACAATCTGGACAATATTCCAGCGAATGATTTGGCCATCTAGATTACCAGACATGAATCCAATTGAACAAAATTGGGACACGATTAAAATGTCAGTTCTCGCACAACATCCTGCACAGGCAGCTCTTTCGTAGTTATGAACAACTGTAGAGGAAGCATGGCTGAATATTTCTTCAGGGGATTTCCGATGACTGGTTTAGTGAATGCCACGACGGAATTCTGCTTGTCGCAGGGTAAAAGGGGGTCTCATGAGATATCAATAGATATCACATAACTTTTGGCACTTCAATGTATTTACCTGAAGGAAGCGATGCTGTTATGCTTCATCTAAGGTTAATGCGTCTTCTAAAACAATTTTTTTCTTATGGCTTTACGCCTCGTCGACGTCTAGGTCATTACTGGTGGGATAAGACTGGGGACAAGGGACGGGAAGGAATTCGGCCATGGTATTTTGAAGGAAGCATCCTGGAATTCGCCTGGCGTGATTTAGGGAAACTATGGAAAACCCAAATCTGAATGCCCGAATGGTGATTCGAACCGGCGTCCTCCCGAATGCGAGGCCAGAATGTTAAACGTTTACCCACCAGACTCGGTTTCTGAAACAACGTTATTATCAACTACTGGATGTTATGGGTCATTTCCTCAATTATAAGTTAATCAATTTGTATTATACAATTCCAATGAAATTGAATTTTATTTCTTTTTATCTTTCCGCCTTACGCGATTCGCTCTTTAGCATCTTCAGCGGCATATGTGTGACATTTTTACATTTTTACATTTTGTCAGTTTACATTTAATTATTGGGAAACAAAGTAAAGTACAATGGAAATTAATTTTACTTACATGTGATTCTATTTCGTGTTTTATTCGTATCAGAGTCAGGGTTGGCTTTTTTCGTGTTACTTGAACTGAAATATTTTGAAACTTTTCAAAGCTTCTCGTCAATGTGAAATGCAACAACAAACTACATTGACCAGATTTTTACAGCATTACCAACTAGTCTGGTATTATTAACATGTTCAAAAACTGCACGTGAATATTACACTGCGGTTTTCAGTATTTCTTAGACTTTTGTTTACGTTTCGGATGTCGTTGAGTTGAAAGTTTCTTGGTTTTTGTAGTCTACTTTCTGTCATCCTTGATGATAGCCGGGAATTTGAAATGTTTGGTTTCTTAGTGTATATTTTTTTATTTTAAGTATAGTGTATTGTGTTCGATTGGTCAAATTTGTGTATTCATTTATTAGATGTTTACCTTCAATTAGCGATTTCTGGATGTGATATTTTTCTTGAAATTTCAATACCAGTAGTTTGCTATTTTTTATTCCGAGTATTTGCAAGTCTTTGTGAATGTCTGTAGGTTGGTGGTTGTGTTCTGAAAGCTGATTTTAGGAGCATCAACCGCTAAACTATGATTGAAAACAAACCTACGGAGTTTCGTCTAAATAGCTAGACGGACCAAAATGTACTTTCGTCTACTCGGACGTAATTCAACGAAAGTTCTCTCTGGCTTATATTTCAGTAACATGCGATAATGCGATATCTGTACAAAGATTTTCCGTCAAGTTAATAGCGTTGTAGTGTTTATAAATGTGTTTAAACTAATCTGACCTAAACAGAATATGAGTAAATTTCGGATGGATTGTAAATAGACTTTCTCACTTTTGAGTCATTAGTATTGTAACGTCTAGTTTGTGACGTTACTAAAATTAGAATAAAATAATGAGATACATTCATTAATAAGTTAATTTGCAAAATTAATCCCGGGTAGGCGCCAAGAATGGAAGTGTTCTCTATCCAAGAGAAGCGACATTCCAATTCTGAAATACTTTTTATCGAAGCAATTATACTTTTAAAATTACCAATAAAAACACATATCTTCATCTAATCAAATGATATACTGGTACATTGGAAAGGAAGTTATTGAAAGCAGGGTTTACAACACCTATTATTTTCTTTGAATATAAAGTTGATTGGTTTATTGAACAGAACTGAATATTAAAAGTTTCTTTTGAACAATTTAGAACATGATTCTCATCTTAGAGCGTTGCCTAGGGTTGAATGACGCAAGAGTGTCTATACATCGTCGGCGTTCTTTACCGTAGCAGATGTCGTGCAGCTAAAACAGAGTTGATCAGCTGGGCGAAGGTCACTTGGTGAGGTAGCTCCCCGCAGGTAGGCAATCTCCCGTGGTGCGCCGGTGCGGATTGTTTGCTGGCCAGAAACAGAATGTCTTCTCCCCCGCTTGTTAGCTCCTTTGAAAATTTGCAGGCTCCCAAGTTTTAGCAGACGCGAGAAATTTCAGCGAGTCGCAGCGTTTGGTGGGTCGTCCACTATCTCCATTGGCGCTCCTCATGCAACATAAAAAACTTATGGTTTCTAAAAGTTCGTAACACAGTTTGATTCGCTGGTTCCCAACAGAGGTGTGGCGCAACCTGACTTTTTCTCCGAAGCATCGTTTCTCTAGTCTCAACTTTCTACTGTACCAGGAAATCCTCATTTCGGCACAGTCCCTATACTGTCCTTTGAATTTTATTGAATGCGTAAAGCTTTTAACTTTACGGCCTGCCATAAATCGTTCGGTCTTTCAGCGCAGGTATGAGTCACCTGGCTCTCGCCGATGCCAAAGAAACGTGGAATTCACACGCATAAATTTCCCGTCACCAAGGGACATTACAGTATATAAGTAATCTCTCGATGGCCGAGAACAGCAGAAAATAAAGAGAAGTAGAGAACCTATGTACTATGATAGGGAAGGGAGGAGGTTAAAGAGGTTGGTAAGAAAAGAACATAAGTTAAGAGACAGCAGGGTAGTAGGGAATATTTAAAACAACTAAACAAGGACTTAATAACAGCAAAGAAAATGGCTAAAGATGGGGTTATGAAGAGTATTGTCAGTGCAGGAGGACCATTGACTGATGCATCTAGAAATTTCTATGGCTATATCAGGAAACTGAGGGGAAGGGAGGGTGTAGAGACACTTAGAGATAAGGATGGAGAAGAAGTTACTGACGATTTGAAAAAGGCAGAGATTTTAAGCAACTGGTTCAGTGAAAGCATTAGGGACAATGAATCAGAAACAGGAGGGTCTAATTCGGAGAACGAGCTTAACAACACAATTAGAAATGACGATAGTAAAAAATTTGATATCCATCCTGAGGAAATCATGAAGGAAATAAGAAAGCTGAAAAAAAATAAAGGGGCTGGTGAAGATAATATTACTACAGATATCTTAAAGATAGCAGGATGTGACATTGTTCCTTATCTTGAAATATTATTTAAATTGAGTCTAGACACTTGCTGCTTACCACAGGACTGGAAAAGTGCAATAGTAGTACCGGTACATAAGGGAGGGGTGAGAAATAGAGTTGAGAATCACAGGCCAATCAGTTCGACATCAGTGGTAGGTAAATTAATGGAAAGATTGATATGCAACCACATCAGAAATATATGTGAGGAACGTAAGTGGTTTTCAAGCAGGCAACATGGTTTTAGGCAAGGATATTCATGCGAATCTCAGTTGGTGGGATATATGCAAGATATTTCAGATGAAATGGACAAGGGAGGCCAAATTGATAGTGTAGGACCAGATCTGTCTAAGGCGTTTGACAGAGTAAGCTATAAAATGGTAGTAAATACGGTAAAAACCATTGGAGTGGATAAGAAAGTCATTTGCTGGGTAGAAGAATTTTTAAAAGGTAGAAAACAGAAAGTTAGGGTAGGAAATGTAATATCAAAAGACGTTTAAGTAAAAATGGGTGTGCCACAGGGTAGCCGGTACTATTGCTATTCATTATTCTAATGAATAATTGTGTTGATTGTTTACTATCTGAAATTAAATTGTTTGCAGACGACATAATGCTGTATAAAAGAATCAAAACGATAGAGGATTGTAAACAGTTGCAGGGTGATCTGGACAGGATATCTAATTGGGTTGGTAAACATGGAATGAAGATAAATGCAAAGAAGAGTCAGCTTATTAGATACACAAATAAAAAACAATAGGTCAATTATGAATATAAGGTGGGGAAAGAATTGCTTGCTGAAGACTTGAAATGTAAATATCTTGGAATTACTTTTGATAACAAACTTAACTGGGCAGGACACATAGGACAGGTGGTAGGAAAAGGTTTCAAAGTTCTGCACTTGTTGGAGAGAGTGATGAGGGGATGTACCAGAGAAGTCAAGAAGTCATTGCTCGAATATGGTAGTGTAGTATGGGACCCTCATTTTACGTATCAAATACAGGAGTTGGAGAGGGTGCAAAAAAGGACTGCTAGATTTGTTTCTGAAAATTATCGCAGAATGCAATCAGTGACGGAAATGATAAAGGAGCTGGAATGGGATTTATTGCAAGACAGGAGGAGGATGAGGAGGGTCATGGGAGTGTACAGGGCATATACTGGCGATGAGGCATGGAAAGATATTGCAATAAGTATGAAAAGTAGTTCATGGAAGGGAAAAGATGACCATGACCACAAGCTGGCACTCGATTTCAGGCACAAGGGTGTAGGAAGATTCTCTTTTTTAGGTAAGGGTGTCAGTGATTGGAATGAGTTACCAAGAGAAATGATGAATAATTTACCGAAAACTTTGAAAGAATTTAAAGATAAAATTTGTAGATGGCAAATGTAGGTAGGTGCAGGATAGGGGGAGATGGGTGTGTAGGGAAATTGCCACCGGAGCCTGTGCTTCATTGCAATTAAATTAAATTAAAAATTAAATTAAATTAAATTAAACAGGGTTACAGAAATCCATTGACAGTAAACTGCAGTTAAACTTCATTTGAATTGCGGAGGCATTAATCATCTATTTTAGACACTTTATTTGAGATAAATAATTTACACAAACAATAAACCCAACAATTAATTATTAACTCAGGTTCCAAATTCAAATTTGGTGTAAGACGTCAAAATGTTAGTTCTTGGTAATCTGGATCTGAATTTTCGTTCATTTATTCGTCTGAAGATATAGTTGAGAGCTTGTCTCATAGTAGGTCAGTGTGGATGCAGGAAATGGTGTATTTGTGAGATAACCTTACGCACGTGGAAGGTCAGCTATCAACGTAGTACAGAATCCAACGGGTAACGCTCTTGTAAGTAATAAAAAATTCTCACCACATCTAATCTCTCTCGTTCTTTCCAAGATCGAATTAGCGTCACCATGTAACCGTCCTACTCCTAGATAAGACACATGTAACCAACTTGTTGACTCACGCCATTATTCGTCTAATCATAGTCATTTTCATCGTTTAGACAGAACTTCCATATCCGATCTAACTTTATTCAGTATTAACTTCATAGCCAAGGATCTTAATTTGGTTATACGTTCGCGCTTCTTTCGCACTTACGTCATAAGGTATCGTGATATTTTTTGTTCATCGCTAAGCTAGTTAGAAAGAGTGGACCATCTTTGCCTCCAAAGATGGTTCAAGGATCTTTCGAAATAAACAGTATATTCACGTATTTAACTGGTGTTTCCATCTTATTTCCATTCAGCAGACAAAGAATCCCCATGCCTTTATTGGTCTAAACATATTTATTATTTATTGCCATCTTTTAGATAGAACTTCCATATCCAATATAACTTTAATTTGTATTCAGTATTAACTTCAACCTGCTCGTAGCTAAGGATACTACTTATGGTTATACATTCGGGTCTCTGGTACTTATATTAAGAAGCTGTCGTTTGGTTATACATTCGGGTTTCTCTGGTACTTATATTAAGAAGCTGTCTCTCTTGGTAATAAAGTTAGATAGAACTATTTGTATCGGTTATTTGGTGTTTACATCTCATTTCCATTCAGTAGACTAATCTGCGGCCTACATCCTAAGTAATTTCGTGTACTATTCCGTGAAGGAAACTTATTTAATTACTGGTGTCAGAGTACCCATATCCTTAGTGATTTCAGGATCCAAATAATATACTATTCAGTAAAGAAAACTTATTTAATTGTTGGTGTCAGAGTAAAATTCGTGCTGAATTGTGGTTAATTTGCAAGATGTAAACAATGATGTATTAGCGTGTAAGCTTTGGCCACGTTAATAAGTACGATAATTGTGTTGTTCCGTTAGGTTGTAAAACGTTTTAATCAAAACGAGGCCTCTCACCATCGTATCTTACATTAACCTTTTTTTTTTTTTTAACTGCTTTACGTCTTTCTACAGCGAGGTCTTTAGAGACGGGTGCCAGAATTGGAATTTAAGAGGTTGCCCTCTATCCCTTGCATTAATTGCTGTGCAGAGTGAGATTATATCCCACTAACCCCCGTATCCTTACAGTTGCGTAGAAAATATATTTGGAAGCTATTCAAAACAATGAAGACTTTCAGTACTTACTGATAAACTAGCGAAAAATGAAATGAAATAAATTTTTTAAAGCATATCTCCCTGATCCTTTTTGCTGAACTACTTGTTTATTTTCTTAATGACATCTTTTGAAGTCTTGAGTGTTTGTCATTATTCAGTGAGAGTTTTGTGGCGCCAGAAAATACATGTAAGTTATAGTACACGGATTAAGTGGGAGTGAATCAGGCAAACATGAAATCAAAAATAACGAGAATAGACCACTGAAAAACATCGATTATTTTTTATTACATTTTTAAGAAATACCTAGCATTTCATAATGTATCAACGCACCAGTAGAACAGTGTGCCATTTATGTTATCAGTAATGGAGCGGAGGAAAATAATGCCTTGTACACTTTTCAAAATAAATTGTGTATATAGCAATATGTTTCTTGTATCTCTTGCAACTGTGAGTCAAGCTGTATCGCTCTGACGTGAGCAAATTGCGGTGCCGAGTGGCGGCGTTTAATTCTGTGACGTTCTTCCTCAAGTGTCGGGAAAATAGTGCCCATGTCTGCAGCCCCACCTGGCAGGTGTGAATAACTGGCGGCACTCAGATCTCGCCTCAGCCCTCTGTCAGCCGCAACACTGTCGTAACTCGTGCAACAAGGGGAAAATATACAGGAGAGCAGCGAAAGAGCAGCGGTGAGTTGTGACACTGTGTCGCCGGCAGGTGAAACGTTAACGGCGCGCCCGCTCACACGAGTCGTGACTTCTACCACAAGGATCGATTCTTGTTCCTCCCTTGTTTTAGATTTATACAAAGGTTTTCTCTGGTAACAAAAATACGACACCAAATCAAGTTTCAGCAGAATGTTATTTTAAGAAACAAACCTTTACTCAGACCGAAATAATATACATTTACACAAAAAATAGTACGAGTATTTTTCCGATGCAGTCAAACTTCAAACTTCTCTTAAAAACCATATTTGCTAACAGAGGAAAAAATAAATAGATTTGAAGTTTCCAGTGACTTAAATCCAAAATGAAATTCTTTTTAGTTGGTAAAATATTTTATATTCAAATTGAAATATTATCATCCACTTTCAAGCCAAATTATAATGAAATGGATACAGACGTTTTCTCAGTTAAGCTGAAGGTTGAATTGCGAACACTTTAACCTTCAACCGTACGATAACTTCAAATACCGAACTGAAAATCGTTGTAGCAGTTACGAATAGTTTCCTAATTAATGGAGCAACCAGGTATTACAGTGGTAAGTTCTTGAAAGTAGACTATGATTAGCCGAGAAAACTGCTGCATTAATTACAACAGTAAAATTGTTTATACATTAAACAAAGGACGTAAATTTTTAGTCGCAGAAAGAAGAAACGACCCCTGCAGCGTGGTGGTTAGCGTGCTGGTCTCTAGTTGCTGGAATTGCTGGTTTGAGTTTATCGACCACATATGCGTTTTTATTCGAGTGTTATGTCCGTCTAATGTTGTCCCAGAATAACAATAATAAAGAAGAGACAATACGTACAGCCGAATAATAATATACAGTAGCTGGAAGTGGCTGTATGGGCATAAATGGGGAAAGAAATTTTTATCTAGAAAAAAAAATGACTGCCGTTAGTTTTATTGCTAGAAATCAGGAATGCTCCGGATACTTGTAACGAAACGATTAAGCGACTGATCATAACGCTCAAGCGAGGATCGGGCAATGTCGTTTAGGAACTCTCACTTGCTAAAACACTTGCACGGAACTGACATACAGAAATTGAGCGCACACAGTAACTTGTGATTTGCCTAAGTCGGCACTTATATTACCGATCTTGAAAGGGGTAATTACAAAACATATCAAAAAGCATTGGCTTGGCTGGCATGAAGTGAAATAACATTTAAGTTAAGAGTGAAAAATATCGCGTTCTCAGCATGGACTCTTTGAAAGGGCGAAATGTAACAGCAATTAGAATATCTGAATCCTGTGACCACTGGATTCTGTATGGAAATAAAATTAAGACGGAAATGTGAACAAGTACTCTGTAAAGAGAAGGGGATGAGTCTGATTATAATTAAGATCTGGGAGCTTATAAAAGATCACATTAAGATCATGAGGAAATTCGTTATGAGTTTTGCGTAGAAAAAATCTAGTAATCAACGTTGTTACAACAAAGTGGGTAGGCCTATATTTTGAGAAATATCAGCAACGCATTAAACAAAAATATGGGATTAACAGTCATAGGTCTATAACACGACAGCAACATGGACTTTTTTTGTCTTTTAGAACAAGAAATTAACTGCAGCATAAAAAAGAGGCCCTGCAATAACAGATTTATCCTGTTTTTATTTCGAACAAATTCTGTACTGTTTATTATTCTGTTATGTTCTGACTTTGTTACGTGTTTCTGCCTCACTTCATGAATTTCTTGCGACGTTTAGAAAAAATATCCTCTGCTGTTTTACAAATACCCTTTTTAGGCTTTAGTACCTTCCGAGTACAAAGGATCAGTTATGGTATCGCTGATTTGTACATCCGTCCGTCTTACACACCTTCATAACTTCTCATCCCCAAACTTAGAAATTTCTATTTTTGGCTTACTTTAGTTAGTAACAACTGACACCAATATGACATAGAATTTTGAAAACTCAGGCGGAGAAAAAATAATTATAACAGGTTTGGTTGAATGATAAGAAATGGTTTCCTTTAGGTGATGTTGTGGGTATTAAATGAAGCTCCTCAAAATGTGTGCATTTTTATTTTTATTCCAAAATTTTCAGAATCTTTTGATGGAAACCAATGAAAAAATACTATTTTTTCGCCTTATTTCCTAAACACTGATCCGAAAATACTTTAGAAATTTGCGATGATATGTAACCTGTTAAAGTTTACTGCAAAAATATAGCCATATTTTTAATAGTTAGTATTTTTCCGTAAAATAACTAAATTAGTGATTTTGTTTAATTTCATATTTCATCAGATATTTTTTTGGATAAAAAAATCGTATGTATGTTTCTATGGAGAATTACGTGAATTGGATAATAGATATGTACCATGTGCTGAAGGTTTACAGGCCATCGTATATATTATTTCTAAAAAGGTTTTTTTTTTTTTTTTTTAAACCGAGCCGTCTTTTTCGCTTTATACTTAACCAAAATCGATGAATGAGGTATTATTTGTAAGATTAAATTCTCCGCTTTGTTAAAAAGATTAATTAAGAAAGAAATTTTTCGAATTTCATCCCGTAAATGGCAAAATTATGAAAAGTCAAGGTCACGTGGATGTGATAGTTCACAGTCAAGCTGCTATAGCTGTTGTCAGCCTTATTGGCGGGCGGTATCGAAAGCGCCGTTGCCAAACCGCACACTCAAAAATTAAATTCACCTGTTTGCTTGTAGAAACAGTTTGTGCGTTGACGCTTTTACTGGGCAATACAGGATGCTCAGTGTTGCCATTTTATAGTGTTAGATAGAGAGGGCTATGCGAGAATGTTCCCAAGTGCGACAACAGCGCGCTCACACTCACCCGCCAGTTTCTGTGGCGACAGCTATAGTATTCGCTGGTGTCGGTAATGAGTGCCAGGATTACCGCTAGATAGATACACCACGTATCACAAAGAAACTAATAAACTGTGTGCGTTTTCTGTAGTAGGGGAGCTTTTCGAATATTTTTGTTTCTGTCAAGGAAACATTTCATCATTTCTAATTGTTTGGTGAGACTTTTGTTTTGCTACTTACCCTTTTCTGTTGATAAATAAAAAATTGCTACAAATGAGCCGATTATTCTTTTATACTGTTACAAACCACTAACCTCGCAATTCATAGTATATCATTCGCTAACTTTTCGTACGGGCCACCCAGTGTTTACTAATTTACTGGTTTAAACGAAGCTGGGCACTTAGTACTGTGTGCTGTGTGGATCTGTCCCCCACTGCAGCAGTGGGCTGGCGAGCTGTGATGTCTTCGCACGGCTGAACGGTCTCCGCCCCTCGTTAAGCGCTCTGCGGCGCCAACGAAGCGGTCCTCACGCTTAACTGGTTGTCTGCCGCAAACGTGACGGCAGTCAAATACTGTGCGCCTCGCACTCAAGGAGGAAGCCAGAAACCGAACGAGAACTACCGGGATTTCGGATATACTGTACTCCGTCTCATTGCATTGCACTACAGAATTAAAGGGCATTTGTAAATATATTCGTCTGAATCACTTAAAATACACGAAATTAAAGTCCAAGATGATTTTACAGACTAAGGGAGCGTCCATTAATTACGTGAGGTGAAATAGGGGGGGGGGATCCGGCTAAACCTCACTAAGGGAGAGGAGGCGTCGACGGAAATCATCGTTTCAAATTCTTGAAGAACAGAGAGCTAAAAGATAGGTCCACAAACGATGTGGACACCAACTTTAGGATGGGTATAACCGCACTCGGAAGCACATGAGCTATAAAAAGGGGGAGGAGTTCCCTAAAAATCTCGCGTCATCTTAGGGGGAGGAGGGGGTGTTCGATCATATCTCACCAAATTTCACCACGGAGGAGGGGGGGGGGGTCGGAAATTTCTGAAAAACATCTCACCTAATTAATGGGCGCCCTCTAAATGCTTTGGCATAACCAGTAAGTTTATCAAACACTATCTGCCACTGTAGTGGGTATAGAGCTCCCCCAGCTGAGTGTAACCTCAGTTTCAACGTCGTAGGCTTTGGCATACTTATTTCTTGTTATCTTGGTTGTCCGGATGGAACCGCGCCAATTTATCGAAACCTAACGTTTCAGCCATTATTCTGTGGCTTTCTTCAGAGGACTGCCACAGAATGATGGCCGAAACGTTATGTTTCGATAAATTGACGCGGTTACACCCGGACAACCAAGATTACATCGACAACGACAGTGGAAGTCTGAGCACCCATGCTTATTTCTTGTCTAAAGAAGAACAGCAAGCGGTAACTACACCTTCAGTAAATTGAAACTAACATAAAACAAATATAATTATTAATTTTAATTATAACTAGGTGGCCCGTTTGAAAATTTTGGGAATAATATTCGATGAATTGGTGATTTGTAATACGATGAAAGAAGAACCGTTCATTTGCATCAATTGATTATTTGTTAACTGAAATAGGTACACAGCAAAACACAACGTTTTACGAAACAATTACAAATGATGAAAAGTTTCCCTAACAGAAACAAAAATATCCGAAAAGACCCTTTTTCTAGAAACCAAACACAATTTGTCAATATTTCTGTTATATGTAGTGTCGATGAAAAAACGCCAGCAAAGCATAGCAGCTTAATTGTTCATAATTTTGGCCTTTAAGGGTTGAATTTCGAAAAATTCCTTTCGAAAAATATCCTCTCTCAATTAATGGTGTACCAAACCGGAGAACTTAATGTTTAAAATGATACCTCATTTATCGATTTTCGTTAAGTATGAATGAAGAAAGACAGCTCGTCACAAAAAAAAAAAAAAATCGCTTTTAGAAATAATATACATGATTATGATTCAACATTGTAAATAAACGATTGAATGCCATTTATTTCATTTAAAAATTATTTAATCAAATGTGTTTGTTTTTTTAAAAAGAAGAGAAAATTAAAATACATCAAATACTGTACTTCTAGTTTCTATAAATGGAACTGTCTGCATGATTTTTGGAAATGAATTATTTCTAAGACCATGAAACTCATCTCAGAGAGTAACTGGTCAAACGTTACCTGACAACATTGGGAAGTTGTTAGTTTGTGAGCAATACTTTTCCGGTCATATGGCCTTGATGTTGCGAGGCGTCGGGTGATGACATGATCTTGAACGTTGGTCTGTCAGACAGTAAATTTTGGCATTAAACGCAATGTAATTGTTGTAGTTGAAGGTTGAACTTCCAAGGCGTTACGATTGCAGCATCTGTAATTTTTACAGCAATGCAGTATGCCCCCATTCCTTCATAATAATTTTTTATTTCATGAGATGTTTACCCAAAATATATTAACTAGATGTCTCTTCGTATGCTAAAAGAAACGCTTCACTAAATTGGCGGTTGCCCTGTTGCTATTAAAAGGCCATTTAGCGGGTTTGAAGACATATTGAAAGATGCTCACAGCTAAGATCCGACACATGGCATAAGATTCAGTCATGTTTCGGTGAAACTCATTAGTATTACTACTCAGCATTTCAACTAATAATGCATTGAAGTTTATAAAAGGATTTTGTGGATATTTTCCTCAATTTCAGATTGTGTATATATTTGTTATCTGCAATTAATTAAAACAAATAATATCTGTCTATGCAACTGATTTTCTTTCGTTCGTTTGGATTTTATCGCACGCGTTTGACATAACTTTCGGAAGCATTTTCAGCGGCTTTTGTCTGTCGAATGTATGCACATATTATCACTTTGTTATAATACTACATTTGACATAACGAAATTGTGGTGTAAATTGAATTATTTATATTTTACAATGTTTTACTTTTGTTTGTTTCTATGCTCTATTTCCGGCCTAGGCGATTTAGCTGAATTAGATGTATCCTATTGTATTGGTTGTAAAGGTTCTCTAGAAATGTTTTAATGAATATTTGGGCCATTTTCCTCAAATGTAGCAAAAATTAATGACGCTGGGAATCATGTACAGAAACAAATAAATGTAAAACACTGAAAAATGTTAATAATTCACTATTTAGACCATAGTTTCGTTATGTAAAATGCAGTATTTAAACAAGGTAATGATATGTACACACATTCAATAGATAAAAATCGCTGACCGTGCTTCTGACAATGAAATAAAATGCATTCTGGAAACAAGCAATCGAACGTAAAAGAAATTATTGGCACTGGTAAACGTTATTTATTATCAATACTAATAAAATTATCGATTCCATCATGCTGTGAAGTTAAATGCCAAGACTTGGATGACAAATCTTTTTAGTCTTTGTACGTACATTGATATCAAGATAAGAAGTCAGATTATACTAGCCTGCGATGGTTCTGTTTTTTAACTTTTGATCATTGATTCCCATGTATCTTGGTGCGCTGAACGCGAAAATGACATTAGTTCAGTTTCATCACGTCAGAAGTTTTTGAAATTCGCATTGAGCCAGATTTGCTATATGACGAAAAATATCACAAATATGAGACTGAATTACAGATTGAACCGTCTCTAAAGACCTCGCTGTTAAGAGACGTGGCTTATAATAAACAATATAATGTAATATAATAGAGAAATAGAATATATCATAAAAATTAGAACATTGACACTCATTATTTAAGTCGTTGTGACGACTTCTCTTGGACCAGCCATGTTGTATCTGGCTTTTGCGTGCATACGCTCTTCTGGGATCATCTCGATACAACATCCAGCAATAGTCCGCCATCATTAGTATTCCACCTGCCTTGGTAACTCTTTTCCATGTCTTTTATGTGCTGATGAAATCTCTCACCCATTTCTCGCTAACCGCACCCAGCTTTTCTGGAAAGTAGTCTCAATGTGCATGTAGGAAATGAACTTTCAAACTCGTGGAACAGCCTAAATTTTGGTACTTTTGTAGCATTGACTCAACGATAGACTTGAAATTAGGATCGATCTTGTTACCCAGAAACTTGGTCTTTAAAGGCGACCTAGGATTCTTTTTCAGCAAATTCCAATTTCTTTTTCAGAATTTCCGTTTTTACAAAGTTTTCTAATGTCTGGACCCGTAAAGATACCCTCTTTTAGTTTTGCGGTTGAAAGGCTGGAAATTTTCTACAAATGTACTGGAAACATTTACTATCTTTTGATAAGGATTTCACAAATTGCTTCATCAAGCTTAATTTGACGTGTAAGGGTGGAAGAAGAACTATCGTCAACTCGGTAAGAGTTTTCTGGTGCACATTCTTTACTCCAGGTTCCAATGAAAGTCGTTGTAGCCATTCTTTCTTTTTCCAATGATTTTCCTTGTCTCTGCTATCCCATTCACATAAAAAACATTGAAACTTTGTGTACCCGCCTTGCTGTCCAAGGATCGTCGATATTACTATCAAATCACCATTCATGAGCCACTTATGATTGTCGTAGTTAATTTTCTGGAGAATAAATAATAAATTGACTTGTTTTAATCGTAAACCGGCAGATGGCAGCATTTCATATATCTTTAAATCTGCCAGTACGTCTTATGTTTTTGATTTATTTCTATATATGACACTTTTGACAGATTGCGATTTGTAAAAAATTCTGTCGTGATGGAGAAAAACTAAGTGCATTTTTGGATTCAGCACACAATAATACATAGGAATCCATCACCAGAACTTGAAAAACATTATACAACCGAAAAAAATGCAGGCCCGTGTTATCTACGTATTTAGCTTACTGCTAGATGTAAATCAACCATAAAGAAATGTATGGATTTCTTAGATTGTGACTATTGTAGCAGTCTACTTATGTTTTAGTCGTGGTTCAATACTTTTCCACTTTAAATTAAAATTGGAAACCACCCAGTAAGAAAGGTATTTTGTTTAAATAGGCAAATACGAAGAATTTCCAGAACACTGCCTTCAACCAATCATTTTCGACGGGCTTAGAACCAATTTATATCCGATGTGGTTGTTTTAGTTATATTCTCAGTTCTTAACTGTTGCTCATCTCAAAGAAATGAATTTCTAGAATCCGGAGAGTATCATGTATATTATTTGTAAAAGTTTTTGTCTATGGTTTTTTTTTTTTTTTTTTTTTTTTTTTTTTTTTTTTTTTTTTTTTTTTTTGTGACGAGCCGTCTTTTTCTCTTCATACTTATCGTTTTAAAATTTAGGTTCTCCGCTTTGATACATCATTAATTATGAAAGAAATTTTTAGAAATTTAATCCGTAAATGGAAATATTATGAGCAATCAAGGTTATGAGTATACGATAGTCCAGAGTCAAGCTGCTAGGAGTGATAGCATTACTGTTAGAAAGCAGCGTCACATATCACAGGGATGTTGATGCACTGTGTATGTTTTCTAGAGTAAGGAGCTTTTCAGATATTTTTGTTTCTGTTAGGGAATCATTTTATCATTCTGATTGTTTCGTAAGACGTTGTAGGTGTCTTTTGCTACGTACCTATTTGAGTTTACAGATAAACCGTTTCTACAAATGTGCTGATTCTTCTTTCATCCTACTACAAACCATCAACCTCACTATTCATCGTATATCAGTAGCGAAATATTTCTTAGCTTACTATAACAGTGACATCTATGGACAGAAAATATAACAAAAACATCCACATTCAACCAATATAAATAAATAACACTCTGGCCTTGCATTCTGAAGACCACGGTTTCTAATTCCCGTCCAGGCATCCAAATTTGAGTTTTCCATGGTTTCTCCAAATCGCTCCAGATGAATGACGGGATGGTTCCTTTAAAGGGCAATGGCCGAATTCTCTCCCGTTCACTTTCGCCAGTACATTTCCTGTCTCTACTGACCTTGACGTCGACGAGGCATAAAATCGGAAATAAAATAATAATAGTAATAATGTGATGTGAATTTAAACTGATTACTTGCTTTTCTTTATGACTCGTTTACAATTTAAGACTATGGAACTATTACAAAAACGGGAGTGGGTAACCTAAGTTCTTAGCACATTGTATACCGTAATAGAAATATCTAGACGGAGAGTAAAAACATTTCCAATCATTGATATACCGGCAACAAAGCTCGGTCGTGTGACGTTACAGCGATGACAAAACTGGACTGTTATTAGTAGTTATAAGTTTTGCTTAAAAGAAAAAAAAAAAGAAGAGATTACAACGTTTCGTGTGTGTGATAATACTTTAATCCCATAAAATTGTGGGTTTCATTTCATATTTTCTTCACCCACAATCTATAGTAGGTATTTAAAATGCGTAAAAAATGAGAAATGTGAAAAAGACACCCGTTAGCGGGCAGCCAATCAGAGCCTCCGGTCTGACAGCGCAATAAATGTGTTCATTACGGCGCTATCGATCGGGAAGGCGGTTTGCGTTAGAGGGCGGCGAGTAGTTGACAGGTAATTATATATTTAGATTAGTGCCAGCGCCAAACGGACGAATTAATACCGCGTCACTGAATCGCGCTTAAGACACGACAATCGGAACATCCCGGGTGCGTATGACACGAAACGTATTCGCAATAACGCGTGCTGAAAAGCGGAGCCATATTTTGATAATTGGTTAGGGCCTGACAATTAATGAGTCAGCCTTGGGGAGGGGATGGTACAGGAGACGATCATAGGTACCACGATGTTCGCTAGCAAAATTTTATAAACCATATATTTCAAGACTTCTTCCTACAATCTGCACTATGATGAATTTGCCTGGGTCCAAAATATAATAGACTATTATTTTTTTTCCCACTGCTTTCCCGTCGTGGAGTTTTGAGTCGTTTGAAATATCCTGGATAAAAAATTCCAAAAACATTTTCTGATATTCTCCTTGCTCTACATAGACGGTAAAATAACATTCTTTTTAGAGAACATTTTTCCTGTGTTCCGGGGTAGGGTTTCATTAAGTTTGATGATAAAGTGAATGCATCGTCCCCTAAAGGGAATGCATCGTCCCCTAAATATACTGGTGGCACTGAGTTTGCAATTAATAAATAATTTCTATAATTTTCGAAAACTCCTCCAGCAGATATGAGCATTTTTCCTTGGGAACCTACATGAAAATATAAAAATCTGCACGGAACTGTACTGAAATAGCTCTTGTAATTTAAAAAGTTGCTTAAACTAGTTTTTAATGTATCTTTGTACTTACACAACTACAGAGTGTAAAGAATGCTGAATAGAGATATAACTAGCGCCAACATTGTGCAACATTGTTATACCAGTGTGGACAGTTTGCTTACTGCGACCTTATACAGCAAAAATGTTTTATAACTTGTAGCAACATTAGTTGCATCAAAATTTGCATAATGTTACGCCAGGGTGGAAGCTTTCTTTTTTGTGTATGGATTTACGCCTCTTCAACGTCGATGTTCATTAGAGTTGGGAAAGGAAAAGGGACTAGCAACAGAAGGATTTTGGCCATTATCTTTCGAAGAAAACATCCCGGCATTTACGTGGAATGGTTTGGGGAAACCCAAATCTAGATGCCAAATCAGGGATGCGATCCCGCGTCCTCCCGAATGCGAGGCCAGAACGTTACCGCTCACCCACCACCCGTCAGTATGGAAGTGTCTTAACAGAAGAATCCCCGATTCTCAAGCTTGGGGTGATGTGGGGAAGGCTGACTAGACTCTCATATAAACTGTGATAAACCTTTCAACGCTCTGGCCTCCCATTCGAGAGGACGAAGGTTCGAATCTACATCTAGTCATTAAGATTTTGGTTGCATAAACTTCCCAAAAATAAGGCCAGGTGATTTCCGGGATGGGTCCTTCAAAAGGCCTTTCACTAGTATTTTACCCGTCTCTAATGACGAGGCAAAAAGCCTTCAGGAAAAAAAAAAGATAAATCTTACACAGAGGATAGAGGAAACTTAATTGCCTCAGATTAATGAAATAGCTGCAGTGTGTATGGGCTAATACTGTAGATTTTCGTTTTGTTGCAGGATTCTTTCGTCCTGCAGAGGGAGGTACACAGACACGGTTAAATCCGCGCCTGCGTCGACAATAACGCCCGGAGTTGCGGCCCTCCGAGCGAGCCAACGACCGGCAAAGTATGTGGCCAGGCGGCCGTCCAGTTTTATGCACGTCCACACGGCCCCTGGCGGCGCTAAACTAAATGGTAATTAAAATTAATATTCGCGCTGCGCAGCGGGGGATCAAATCCGCGACCCCCGGCCAGGCTTTTACTGCGCTGACCGTTTTGCGGCCGTTAAATTTGCAGTTTTATACCAGCCAGCCGCATCATAATAGGCGGCGTAAAACCGCGGCCATGCGGCAACAAAATTTGCTTTACAGTCGCCGCTGCGTGCTGTCGACGTTGGGTCGTATTACCGACCAAAACTGACGAACGCTTCCAAAAACTAATTTGTCAGGCGGGACAAACTTCACAGCAAACAGTGGGTAATGAAACACTGTAGAAAAACTCAGAGTACAGTGCCTCCAATTATAAACAAAACATAATTCATACTTCTGGTTGTATTTTCTGAATGGAAAATGATAGATATCAATGGAAATACTGTCATCGTGTGATTTTCAAAAGCACTGTTGAAAAGAATTTTCTCGAGCTCGAGCGGTTAACTTTCGGATTTGGTGTAAGTGAGGACTGAGGTCCGATCCACGTCCCACGTATCACGATTTAGATTGTTCATGGTTTTCAGAAATCACGCCAGTCTGTATCGAAGGAATGATTCTTTCAAAAGGCCACGACTGAATTCATTTCCGTTCTTTGGCTTTAATTCACTCTCAGCTCTAATGATCTGACCTAGATGTTGAAGAACAATAAAGTAATCAAGTAAAAAAAAATAGTCTTTTATTAGCCTACATGATGTACCATCAAGATTATATATTGCGTCAACTGTTGCTTTTCTCTTGACCATTTTTTTAAAAATTTTGACACCAATAACCACTGGCCAGTATGAGTCGACAGAAGGGAGGGTGGAAACTGCCCGAAATCTAACCTGGCCGTTTAGGGTCGGCATACCTATTGGAGGAAAGACTTGTGTTTCCATCTACCTGTGAAATTTATAACTTTGTTTGTTCTGTGTGGCAAGTGTTTTTTTTTTTTTTTTTTTTTTTTTGATGAAATGTGTAGTTTGTGAGGAGAAGACGTATAACGGCCCGGCATTCACCTAGATGATTCCTGAAAACTGCCTAAAAACTGCGATCAGGACTGCCGGTACGCTGGTGTCTGGGCTTGCGCCCCGTCCCGTTGTCCTTCCCCGAACCACTGTGCGACGCCTCAACCACTCTGTTTTATTTATTTGCATTTTTTTTTTTTTTTTAGTTTTTGTTGAGGGGCATTATTCTAGTAGTTCAAGAATATTATTTCTCAACGAACAGCATTTTTTCAGAAAACTAATCAACCATTTCTGCAAATTATATTTCCAAACTTTAATATAACTCTGCATATGCGGTGCAGTACATCAGAAAATCGTGTACTATACTATTTCCTTTGAGTTATGTTATGCGATCTTGTTGAGGTACTTCATTATAATGGAAATTGGTGTGCGCAGCCTTAAATTTACGGTTTAATCGAAACATAAATTAAAAGCAACTTGCTTACAAACTTCTGTTTCTCAATATAGCATCTTTCCTTTCTCATGTGCTTGTTCAGCACTTCCGGAAGCTTAATTATTCAGTGAGATAATATATATATATATATTTGCTGCAGATATTTGCTGACATCGAGAGTGTACTTCATCTTCATTACATTCTCGCTGGTCTATGTAAAATATACTCATTTCGTCTCACATTTTCATCATCAAATCGTCTTGTAGGTCTTGCTTATAAATCCTTCTTTATCTGCAAAAATTTTATTTATGAGTCGTTGATTTGATCTTGGCTGCATTTTAACTTCACACACATATTTTGTTGAGCGGAGGATTTCAGGATATACATTTTAAGTAGTGATCTTTCCGAAGGCGCAGGTACTTACCGTCACCGGGTGGTTTATACCCGCAACTTCATGAACCTTTCCATCAAATAAGACTTAAATTTTTCTTTATAGGGATTTCGGGAAAACAGGCAAAACCGAAATCTAGTCGATCCGAGATGCAGCTTTATTTAAAACAACTTGAGATGTCCCATTGTGTAGATCTCATTGTTCGCCGTATCATTAAAATATTGTTATTAGATTCAGTAGTTTTATTGCGATAATGTATTTAATTTACATAAGTTCGTTTGATTTGATGTGAATGTGGTTCTCGACCGACAAGGTTATCATAAGGAATGTTTAATATTATTACTTGTCATAGAAAGGATAATGGTTGTAACCTAGTGGACAGGCTAGGGAGTAATAAAGAATGTACTTTATTGAGGTCTGGTTGACGTTCAAAAGAACAGACTTCCCTTGTGTTACCGAATGTTTTGGGTCATTAATTTACTGAAGTGATGGAGAGCTTCTCGAATATGGTGGGGGTTTGTTTAAAACAATGGACACAGTGTGACATTGTGAGCTCGCCTGTTTGGATGGTTGACGAATGAAAGACTTCCGTTCAAAAGCCCAATGATAAAGTGTTCCAGCGCTGAACTGTCAGACTTAGCACACGTCGCTGGCAAAGAAACATTCATTCACAATAAACAGTTTGTACGTAAGAAGTGCAGCCCACAGAGACTATGGCTATATGGAGGGGGATGACCTACCAAGAAAATGACGCAGGTGGTGGGGTTATCCCAGCCAATGGAATTCATTTCCGCTGGTTGCTGATATTTTTTTTTATGTTTGTTATATGTTCGGCCAATCGGGAGAATGAAGGGAACGAGCTCCGCCCAAGGCGAGTCAACGAGGGAGCTACAATGGACAGAGACGGACTCTCGATGTAAGACCGGTGGACGGACACTGGGTTTTCGGCGCGGCAAGACGATCATCTCTCGCACAGTGCTTAGGGCCTCATGGGACACCGACAACGGCGCTGTTTGACATCAGACACCAGACGCTTGGCCCACCCTCGGTTCAGCTGACGAGACTACCTGGGGCCTGCCGAAATCACGCCCGATCGGCGCCACACAGCTCTCTTCGCGGGTCACCGACACGACTCTTTGCATGGCCTGCGCTGCTCAAAATTACGGTAAAGCAATCGTCTACAGAGACCACAAAGAGCTCCAAAAATTAAAGAACTTATGAACTGTAAATTCCACAACCTGAGAGGGATCAACCATTTGCCCATTCAAGTAACTGTTTCATCGAATAAAATTTATTTTTTATGTATAAAATCAATAAAAGCACTATGTTTCCTTTTTAATATATTATGTTTCACTTGTATTAATGTGTAGGACCACTTCGGAAGAAAACCCCACCCATAGTCACTTATTTTGTGATAATTAATAAAACTGTTTATAAAATAGTAAATCCCGAGGTGTACAGACGGGGGACACTACAAACTAGAGTAGTAATACGCATTCTGGCCTCCCCCAAGAGACCAATGCATATAAAATCTATTTGTTACAGAGCTGTTACGGAGGTCATCTTAGTGGATGTTAAGTGCTTGACATCCGCGAATGTGAATGTTTTGCGGAAGCGGATGTGAAATAAATGTATAATTATTTACATTTTAATATATTATCAAAAATAAACTTAAAATCAGAACAAGTATATTTTTACGATGATCCGATTTTCCGATATACGACTCTTGTTTTGCCGTCAAAGGGGATGCGGTACTACATGTAGCACGTCTTAGATGTGGTTTGATTCCCAAACAACCAAAATGAGCCCCTTCCGTCCAACAAGCTATGGTGTTCGATCCTGATTGGAGGAAACACCCTACAAGTGTGCGATAAGGACACTGGTGTGCCGCTAGAAAGTCAGAGTGGAAAGAACTTCTTGGACCCCTTCTAGTAGCGTGAATGGGCGATCGCATCCTACTTCTACACGGAGGTCTTACAAGTTGGATCGTTAATAGGCCGCTTTTCTTTATATGCAAGTTCAAACTTGTAAGCTCGTATTTAGGAAATAGCACCATTCAGTTCATCGTTAGTTTTATTACAGTATCGTCAGAAAAAAAACACGTTTTTTTTTATCTAAGCGTCATTAGGGCGATTCTCATACAAAAAAATTAGATATGCTGTATGCTGCAATGTAAACAAAATGTCCGCTAGACTTCCGCATTAAAAGCTGCGGATGCGGATGAGAAAGCAGAGGCAGAATTTCATGCGGAAGTTTCACACTTGCGATTGCGGATGCAGAGCTCCGTTAGATTCCTAATTCGTTAGACAACACTGTGCAATAGTTTGAACAGTATTCATTCCGCTCCGCATTCACTTCTACATACAGCGGAATTTCTCGAAGATTGCAAAGGTGAAGTCTACTACAAACAATTGGCTATTAACTAATTTTTTTCAAAACAATTTCAATTTTTTTATTTTACTCGAAATTAAAAATCATTTCAAATAACAATGCATACAATTTTAAGATTTTAAATACAATTTTAAGATTTTAAACACAATTTTAAATACAATTAAAGGTTGGTAAGGACTGAAATTTAGTAAAAATATAATCGCTGCCGCTAAGACACCCGTTAATACGTTCTTAACAGGTATCGAATACAATAAGCAATTAATAATTATTATATACACTCGTGCACACTCTCATGTTTATTTTTAATTGTATTCTGACAGTGATAAGACAGTCGTATTTTTTTTTACTAGACGCTATATTAAAATTTTTGGTTACTTTGAACATTTCTCGGCAGTATTACGTGTGCAGCGGTGCTTATTGAAAACTGTAAAAACGTTCTCAAAGCTACCAACAATCTTACAATAAAGTTATTCGTTAGTTTCTTCGTTTTTTTTTACAATACGTACTTTGAAAATAAGAGGTAAAATATTTAAATGACATCGTGACTTTTGGAAACAATCTTGACTTCAATATAAGGCTGTTAACATTCGGTACTAAAGGTAAGTTACGGTGTCAGTAATGAATGTTTTTTCATTTGGTTATCTCCATCTATTGCAGTTAAAATTATAAAAACCTCGTTTTGGTACTCGCGTTTCGGTTTTGCTTAATTATCATCCGTGTCCTAAAACAAGTTATGTACTCTTTTTAATACTGGAATATTATGTTCATATAAATAATAATAATGCTGAGTTATTCAATGTTAGTTACAATATTTTCACTTTACTTACAGTTTTTATATGTTTTTTTTTAATTACATTTCAGTTGGAAAATGTTCAGTTTTAGTCTGATACGCGTTGAAATGTGCACTGATTTGCGAACACTTTAACCTTCACCTTACAATACCTTAGTTTACTCCTCAGACTACGTGCTGTACAAAGACTGAGGCCCCACAAAAAACGACTGGTAATTCCTACGTAATCGCGTTCAACAAAAAATAGATAGTAATCTGTGGACATTTTTTCTTAATTTTTCAGCTTTGCGAACACACAATGTAATTTTTTAACTCTCTGTCCATAGACTGCAATTGATCGAAGCCCCGTCAATATCTGACCAGTAGTTTCTGCATAAATCGCTTTCAACGAAAAATTATTTCTAATCTTAGGACTTTTTCTCTTAATTTCTTATCTTTTCGCCAAATCAAACATATTCTATTTTTTTTTTTTTTTTTGCTGGTGTAATGGGATACACCTTATCTGGAATTCCATCAAATTTCGACCAATCCATTTTGCATGTATCGCATTAAATGAAAAATGAAAACTAATTTCCGGAAACTTTTGTCTTAATTTCCCAGCATTCCTCAAAATCAAATATACTTTTGAGACCACAAGCCATCCAATATCCGACCCCGCATCAAGCTCCCACTAGTCATTTGTAACAACACCCATGATTAAGTCATGTCATGTCAATAATTGTTGCCGGTATGCACTAAAGAGGAGTAAAACATGGACGACATCATAACAGTGTATGGTGTTAATGAGAAACCTTTATGCCTTGAAACTGCACAGATTTCTTGGGTTAAGCTGGGTATGAACACCATTTACATTGCTGAACACTCTCTTCCCAGGATGTCGTTGATAGAAGGGTCTCATATAGTGATACAAAAATACTAACCGAAGGACAACGCTATTTGGAATTTATTTCACCGACCTTTATGTGGTAAGTTCCCTAATAGAGTACGAATTTATTTCAAGACTTGTGACAGAGCTTTTAATGTGTAAGTTCAATGGCAAACTTGAAGCAAATAATAGGTTACCGTAAAACTGCTGTTGACAGCGCACCTCTAGTTTCGGCGTCATTTTTCTTAATGATGTCACGTAACCGATGTTTTGAATACATAACGTGATCATCCTATCAAAAACTCTGCTCGTTTGAATAAGTTAAATTTTCTTCATAGCTGTTACCGGAATATATTGACTGAAGTGTTAAAAGGCGTGGAATATCTCCTAATATCGTGGGGGACCCCTTTTCTCCCGGCGAAGTGGCATTGACTCAACAAGTCGTCGGAAATCCACTAAATGAACATTCAGCCATGATTACTCTACAGCCGTTTATAACTGTGAAACTGTTGCCGTTGCAGGACGTTGTGCAAAACTGATCCTTCGATCATGTCGCAGATATATTCGTTTGGATTCATGTCAGACCATCAAAGGTGGCAAATTATTTGCTGTAACTGTCCAGAATATTCCTTTAAACCAATCGTGTATGCTTCTGGCTCGGTGACATGGTGCGTTGTAATTGTGAAAATGTACATCCTTGATATGAAGTCTTCGGGGGTCCTCCGCCGTATGGTGTTGAAGAAAAACAACAACGAGCTTTCGGCGGCTAGCTCTGCCGCCATCTTCAGGTCTGATGTTATCCAGGGATCACCACTGCAGCTCTGGTGCTCCCTGCATAACATCAGACCTCAAGATGGCGGCAGAGCTAGCCGCCGAAAGCTCGTTGTTGTTTTTCTTCAACACCATACGGTGGAGAACCCGCGAAGTACATCCTTGTTTGGAGATATGAAGGCCATTAATGGCTGCAAATGCTCTACAAGTAACTGATCATAACCGTTTCCGGTTAATTGTCGGTTCTGTTTGATTAGAGATTCCAGTACATGCCACTTAAGTACAGTCTATACCAGCTTGGAGTCACAGCTAAGTTGCCCATTGCCTTCCTGACAACGTGGGATAACACTTTAAGCCTACTATCAATTACCAACTGGAGTCGTAATATTTTTACACTCAACTGGGGTCCAACCGATATGGTCACGAGACTAGCAGAGGTGCTGCAGCCGATGTTCTGCCACCTTATACCATCAATGTGAGACTTTGGCGCAGTGTTCACATGGACACGTCTGTCGTACGTGCAGCATTGAAAGCTGCTATTCATTGATAATATGTTGCCCGTCTGTTAACAATGACACCTTCACACAAACGTCGCTGCTTTCAGTCATTAAGTAGACCTGGTCGCCTGTAGTGATGTCCATGGCGGGAGCTAATTCGGCAATTACATATTCATGGCACATTATCGTTATTGTGTTGGAGGAATGTTAAATTCGCGAACAATTTACGAAATGGAATTCCCCTTGACTGTTGCGCCAATGTCGTGAGGCCATAATCACTTCAGAAAACCATTCACCTGACTCACGAGAGTACAAATGAAATTCTCGACACTGGACGGAACATTTATACATTTCTTCTGCGGTGCTACCGCTATCCGAATATTTGCATCTTCATATCCCATGGTCTTTGGCACTTCAGGATTTATATATGCATTGAAACTATTAATGATGAAGTACCGTAATTCCTTAAACAACCATTTTTATGGCTTGTGAACTCCTGACTGAAGTTCAGAATAGCCATGCAGCTCAGAAATATGGTATATGGGGGAACTGGAACTGTTATGTTTGTTACATTCGGTTCAGATGGATATTATTATTATTAATTTAGTTCCGATGGAGCTAACGCTCTGCTGGCAAGTAAAAATTTTCTTTTATAATTGGATTGTTAAATTCCTCCTCCACTTACTTTTCCGATTTGCAAATTTAAATTGCTTAAGCGTCTTTGCCATCTGCAACTGACATTTACAGTTACAAGTTGAATAATGTAATGTTAGAATGTGTAATTGGATCAGATTCAAATGTAAAAGGTATAGGTATAGTTACAACCATCTTCTCAGTTTATTATCATATCGCAATACTTTAGACATTACTTTTCATGTTACCTCTGGAATTCCATTCTCTGAAGGCAATTATTAATTTGGAAACCAATGCTTCGTTAGAAGTACGAATGTTGAAAGAACCTGGTGGCACAGGAAACATAATATTGGTGTTCCAGTTCAAGCAGCACGAATTCAGACAACACAAGATTAGTTTTTTATGCACTCTGAAAGAAAACTATTTTTAAAATCCTCCAATTTAATCAGCTTTTCTGATTGCATTTTCGAACGTAGCAATAAAATATTTAATCCCCCATGGAAATTACAACTACTGCATTTGAACTGTATCACTTGAATCTCAACTACTTGTTGTTCTCATATTTCTGAACATATAGCTATTTTTAATTAATTTTATGTTTTTTACTAAAAGCCAACACTAACACGAAAAAGAACAAATAAATCTTTTATGGATTATGGTTAAACATGTGGTGATTTCCAACATCAGTTTGCGGCTGCAACCTTATGCGTTTACTTACAGTTATACTTCTGAAGTTTCTTTCCAACTCATAAGTTTGCAATGCTAATAAAGGTGACTTAGCTAAAACATATTACCATCAGCACGTTGATATTATTCAGTGATTTATAAGTGAACTGAATAGTGTTCGAGATTTTCACGAGGCCTGTAAGTTCTTTGACTGAATGAATTTGCGGTAAATTATATTAAATATAGACTGAACAATTTTAGTAATACGCTACGTTTTACAGCACAATAAGCTAAACTCAACTAGAAGCATATCTTTTCACATGCAAAGTATCTTAACATAATTATGACTTCTTAGAAGTTTCGTGTACAAAAACGTTCTAAAAGACTTACGACCTGATTAAATTCTGTAGCTTCAAATTTAAGTTGAAACAACAGATTATGAACGCTTTAAATAAAATTTAATTTGTTGGTAGTTAAAATCAATATTAAATTTTCTTATTACAGTTAGATTTACTATGAACTAATAATCAAGACTGAATATGAAGTTGTCCTGATACACCTACAGATTCTTCTCTTGAACTAAATAAACATTGGTAGAGACGTATAAGTCACGACCACTTGAAAAGATGATGACATTTTTTTTTTCAAACACACTTATGCACTTTAATGATACAATTTTGGAGTGTTTTAGACCAAAATAATGTTTCACACCCTGATCCTGCATCTGGACTTTCAATTCTAATACTTTTATTACATATAAAAGAAGGGGTTACTGACTGAGGTTGCAAGAATGTTAGTTGCAATATCTTTATTGACAATTCTTTCTGTTTATGTACACATAACGAATTTTTCTGTAAAACAAAGTGATGCTCTTCTGAAAAAAAGATTTATGTAAGTGAACTTTCAAAACTGAAAGAAATCTAGAGTTCAAAAATGGTCATTCAGTAAATTATAGAGAAGTATTGCTTAGTGAAGTGCCGTTAATATCAAGAGTACTTCGGAACAAATAGGGTTTCACATTATTAACAATAAAAGTTAAACTAAAATAAATTCAACACCATTTACATTATCTTAAGTGATAACCAAAAATAAACTAAAATAATTTCAACATTATTTACATTTTTGAAATGTATAATAGATTTACCGAGTCTGTAAAAATATGTTTAAGGTTATGAGTTTCTTAACTGAACAGATTTTTTAATTTTTTTTTTTGATCTATCTATGATAAGTATTCTATGGTCTAACAGAGTATTGAGTAATTTTCATAACAGCCTGGCCATACAGTACACCTCTATGTGGTGGTACATTATCAAACTATTATTATAGACGCAGGCAAGGAACAGATTTGACCGTCACTTCAAATATTATTTCTCTATTTTTCGCGACGGATTGAAATGTTTTGTTATGTTTGGTCCGTAGAAGATAGTTACGCACCTGTTTGTTAGTATACTTGGCGATTCTCACAATATTAACTATACTGAAATAAAATCTAGTTTCTATTACAGTATATATTCTATTGCCATAAATATATCAGTATACATTAATGTGAAAGAAATAATTCCCAGTAAGAAACAATAGTTCTTCTTATACATACATTTTTTCCTTGCTTTAAATCACGTGTCGTATACATTTTTTTGTTCTAATAGCATCTATACATAAATGTGTATGGGTTTAACACACAGGGAAGGAAAACTTAGAATTGTTGGTATGTTCTCTAACAATAATGCCTTACTTCTTAACCTGATGCATTTCCCCGAGGAACCAACGATTGTGTCTCATTTACATAACATTAAGCATGTTTACCATGGGGTAAATCAAAAAAGGCAATTAAATATGACCAGCTTTCTGGAATTTTTAATGGTGGCACTTATTTTTGCAGGTTATTTGTATGATACTTACCCTTTTACATTGATTATCTTTCTGTTTACTTCGCTGAATGCTTGAAACAACAGTCTACTTTTATCCGAAAGATTTTAAGATAATATAGACTTAATATTTATTTTTGGAAAGGTGAATCCTGTATTTTACAATTCAGCCTCCTATTTTGACACGTTTTGTCATTGCGATGGAAAAACTTGAAATTGATATTTATTAGTAGGTACTTGGAATTTATGAATAGAAATTATAAACAGAAGGGAGAAATATGGAATAACGTAGGCTGCCAGAGTTTTCATCACAATGCATCAGAAGGGTCTGAATGCATTCATTAATGGCTCTGTTGTTTGAAGTGGATACATAGCGACGGATGAAGGTATAACAACACCTTCTAGTTGAGATGAAGTCCATTATACAATCAGTGGTTTGTGGTTGCGTTACGAAAATCCTGCCCGACTACAGTAACGTAAGGATCCAGCTAATAAAATCAAAAGAATTTAAACCGACTAGCAGACGAATACGTCTTCAGGAAGATAACCGTGAATATCCTGGAATTAGGTTACAATGATTTTTTCGTTCTAGCATCATTATAGCTACACTGAAACTTTATTAAAAACAGATACCTCTCTGAATGCAGAGGATTGTATGGAGAATGAGTATAGAAGTCTCTTTTAATATTCTGAGTAAAAATGGAGTAAAGGTACTTTTAACTTCTTGTCAACAAAAAATTGCCTGCAACAGTCCGAAAGAAATCCTATGTCCAACTGTTGTAATTTCCTGAATCCTAGTTGTGCTTGTTAACTACCCAATCAGTCCCAGACAAAGTCAACTGCCATTTAGTTGAATCAAAATCATAATTTCCTGCCTGACGAGAGAACAATGAAGGTACGGGCATTCGTGACGACAGCAACTGGGGACTCGGAAAGGGAATACAAGGGGTGGCGATGGTTTGTTCTGCAGTAAAATTTGCCATGTTGCAGTGGGGTTGTGTGAGTGGCGTGGTTCACTTGGAGTCGAAGGCCATGGGGTCGGGGGGTACTGAGGGCAGGAAGCCGTTTGGCGCCGGGCCGTTGTCGGGCGCGCCGGAGGGGGCGCCGCGGCGGTCGACGTCGCCGTTGGCGGCGGCCAGGCCGCACAGTGGCGGCAGCGCCGGAAGTACGGTCGAGCGGCCGAGGTGGCCGCCAGAGGCGCTGCCCACGCCCACCCCGCCGACCCCGCCCGCGCCCGCCGCCGGCTGAAACACAGCGCAAAGCGGCTCAGCAAGCGTTTATAGCCTCCTTCAGCTGCTCAATAAGTCAGAACCAGTCACTGTATCTCGGTAGCGTTCATAGTGAATACGGACAGCACTCAGTCTTGTCTAAAGAACAAAATTATAATTTAAAAAAGATTCAAAAAACACGATTTTCGTAGCAATGTGAACTAGCAAGTTCAAATAATCTTTAAATAAAGATTTTGCTGAACAGTGATAGGATGACCCACAATTCAGTGCAAAAATTCACTTACCAAAACGTTAACTTTAATGAAGCAAAAGATATATCATTTGTCTTAAAAATTTTATCGCTAGCTATCTGTAAAGGCAGAGTCATTATGAATGTAATTAGAGACTACCCCACACTTTTTTTTTACATTAAATTGAATTTTTGGCCAAAGAATTTATTATTATTTTAAGCTTATTCAAGAGGTCATACTGAATTGTGGGGCAAAATCATTATTTGAAGACTATTTTAACATTAGTCCCCATTGCTACGAAAAACATGTTTTTTTAGTTTTTTAAACTACTATTTTATTTTTAATTTTGAAGTTCACATTGCTACAAAAGCGTGTTCCTTAATTTTTTTAAACCTTGTCACTTCAAAATAATGAGAATACTAAGATATACCTATAAAATTGTACTGTCGTCGGTTCTTAATACGTATACAAAATGTCAAACTATTCGGACGTCTGGAAGACGGTGAAAATTGAATTAAAAATTACATTCCACTCAACGACTTTTCTATTGTTACTGTTGGAGTAATGAGAATTGCTGGACATAGCTATGAAATTATTGTATTGTCATCGGTACTTAACATGTGTGAAAAATGTAAAACAATTTGAAGTCTGGAAGTGGGTGAAAATTGGGTTGGAATATTCCGTTACGTTCATACAGGTGAAGCTAATATAAAGCGCGTAAAAATTACACATTTTACACAATAATTCAACGTTAATCCAGTAGACAGCTAGCACTGTTCAGATATATATATGTATACTTGGTTCCTGCATTAGATTAGTGACCACAACGAAGGGAAAAGAGAAACTTTACAGTAGATCTCCCGCTCAAGAATGCTACATGGAAAAAATATTATTATGGTAGCCAGGACATTCCTAAAAGCGTCATACTTGACCTTTCCGATAGTTTTGTTCGAAGTCTTGTCTTACAAGGTTAGGAAGCTACCTTGGAGGTTGTTACTACGCTATAGTAACTTCCACGGGGAAATTTGAGTAGATATGGATTTACATTGCCTTTGTTTGATGTGTGTATATGAATACCATTAGTGTGTGTTAACTGTATCATTTTATTATTGATTTTCGTAACATATGGAAGAAGGGAGAGGGTATTTAGCACTATCATATCTTTTCAGAAAGGTGCTAAAACAGTTATAGTATCTTACGTACCAACGCAACGAACCACTCGGCATTAACAGTGATCCCTATTCCCTACGCACTGCGGAGAAATTTGCGATTTGTTTTATTTTTTTATTTTTTTAACTGCTTAACGTCTCTTAACAGCGAGGTCTTTAGAGACTAAAGGATGGGGGACAAGGAATGGGAAGGAATTCGGCCATGGCCTTTTGAAGGAAGCATCCCGGCATTTTCCTGGAGTGATTTGGGAAACCATGGAAAACCCAAATCTGGACGCCCGGACGGGGATTCGAACCGCCGTCCTCCCGAATGCGAGGCCAGAACGTTAACCATAACACCACCACGATCGGTTTGAGATTTGAGTCAGCGGTCAGTACTCAGTCTGGTTATTAGGAATTGTATTCCACTAATCCGCTACCCTGACGACAGATTCTCGATTTCTTCCACCTGCGAGACTCGAACTAGCTAATAAAGCGCCGATCGCCAAATACCATCACTTATTTTAGAGACTTCACTTGTAACATGGGAAAGATTCTGATACTTTGCTGAGTGATAGCAGCAGGTTACATACCCAAACGTGTACTTAATCCGCTTTAACGAAATTTGAGAAATAATTGTGACAGAATTCTTCTTCTCTTTTTTACTGTGCGTGCAGGGAAAGCGGTACCGCTCTGGCCTGGCATTCAGGAGTACATGGGATTGAATTCCCATCCGGCCATCCAAATTTGGGTTTTCCATGGTTTACCCAGTTCATTCCAGGTTAATGCCGGGATGGTTCGTACAAAAGGCCATAGCCGAATTCCTTCCCGTTTCTTGCTACAAGTCCTTTCTCGCCCCTAATGACCCAGACGTCGACAAGGCGTAAAGCCAGAATCAAAAATAAAAAAATAAATAAAAAACTAAAAGACCTGTAGGTGAAAATGGCCTTGATACTGCAAGGGTTTACTAGCACCAACGCACTTCTCTAAAAATTCTTCAAACTGAATTATCGATAGTCACTCCATTTGGTGTCCGACTGTGCATCGAGGTGAAAGAGTCCTATAAGTGATTTATTTGGTTGACAGCTTCCAGACTGGCATATATATATATATATATATGGAACATAAGGACTGTCCCTTCAAGCTTTGACCGATCAACAGAACGACATGCAAAAAAAGAGAAACTTTAAGTCCAATACAGTTTGTATTTATTTTTGCAGTCGAAATAGAAAGTAAAGAAACAACACTTCAATTTTTTATCGTAAGAAATGTTAAACATGAACGTTTTCATTCTGATAAAGGAAGAGAAAACTTCTTGCAACTGGCCATGATGAAAGCATTTGGTTTGGTGGGCAAAGGTTGCTGCTCGAAGAGTCTGTTTATATGATTCATTGATCATCGTGGTGAAGCAAACGGTTGTGGGTAAATACACTCTTACAAATTAAAACTTAATACGAATCACAGGTATAGGTTCAGCCTGAATAACAACTGTAATGAATGAATAAGTACAGTGCGACTAGGGACCGCGTGTTCCCACTGTCTGTGTGAATGTTGACGACACGGCAAGTCAAACAGACAGGAATAGGTGAGTCAGCAAAGTGTCCAGAGTTACACGTCCGGTGGGTGACTAAAACATTCTACCTGACTTGGACATTCAGCGGATTTACAGCCACCAGAAATAACTAAGGTTTGCTTTCTATTTGGGCACGTTTCGTGAAAGACCCGCCAAATACCGTTAACTGGTGCCGGCGACCGAAAATGCCGTTTCGTAGTAAAGAGACGCTTTCTGAAAGTGGCGGGAGACGATCCAGCCAATAGAGAAGCTGCCAACAATTTATTAACGTTTTGGAGTTTTTTTTTTGATCTGTGAGCCTATCAGATGCTGTTACTTTGGTGGGTAGTGCTGTAATTCGCCAAGGGCCGGACGCCACATAGCCGTGAGAGGGTACAGAGTCTTGCTCGGAGGAGAGGAACGACGGAAGTGACATTCTGGTGCGGATCCTCATCTGAAATAGAGCAAGTGACCTTAACCGAGACCTCACCACTGTACGACATGACGCGGCCTGGGGGAAGCAGCCACCTCGTCCCGCCGAGTGAGAAAGCTGGACCACCCCTGTGGCGCTATTTATGCCTGGGTCCTGACCTCGCCAGCGGTGGAACGGTAAAATATTCGTACTTATGCATTCGGTTCTACCCTGTAAACGACCCTGAGATATTGCTCTATCTGTTTAATATTAAAGACATTCAGCGATGTGTAACTGTTTATATCTTAATTAAAACAAACTTCATGTTTGTATAATTTCACAATGATCAAGTTTTTAATAAATTGTACACCCACTTTTCAGTTCTCCTATTAATTCCAATAATATTTCATGTGGCTAGCTAAAAATTCATTATTATTTTGATATTCAAACTTGATAATTTTGTTATTGTTGGAACAGTATGACCCAGAATTTACTTTCCCTAAACGCAGACGCCACACAATCCATCAGAATTCATGCATCGATCAGATCAATTTATATGTAAATCATTTCACTTCCGTTTCTGTTGCACGATTTTGTATAAGTTTCAAAGAAACGTAATCGGAAGGCCGACTTGAAGTCCGATTCGATGCGCTGGAGTTCTACTGCGCCTAGACAACTCAGGAAATCTACTGCAAAATCCCTGACATCATTATTACTATCCACCGTGTTTATGTACCTAATTTTCATCAATTTCTGACAAAATGCTTTTGTTGAGAGCAGCTGATTGCTAGATTTTTGTGCTACAACAGAGCGATCCAGACCCAACATATCTCTCCACGTGTTATAAGTGAAATGCCGTCAAACGAAGTTGCCTACACAAGTTATTCGAACGGTCGATTTTACTTTTTCACAATGAACTTTCCACCAGAAAGAATTTTTTTGTCAAAGCCTCCGCTTCTAAACAATGATTTAGACAACTGTAACTAGATTTGGTCGAACACGCTGCTATTCGCATAGTTAACACGTTTGGCTTGTTTATATCTAGCCGTGATGGACACTTTAGTTTTAGAAGTAACTTACGTCTAGTGGCAGGCAATAAACAATATTAAATGTTTCTACAGGGTATTGAAATATGTCAAATATATTACGCATCAAAATAAAGTAAAAATGTCTAATCAACATTGGGCCGCAAAAGCATACTTTCGGGGGTTAATAACAAGAAAGTAATGTGGTGCCCGCCCATGGCAATGCATGCCTCTGTCATTGGGCGTAAGGAATCACCCGATCTTTGAAATTGTTCTGTTTGTTCCTGTACTAGGATTGCGTTTGCAAAGCATGTCGGCATGTACAGAACCAACCAGGACAATGTTAAAAAGTGCATGATTTTTTACGCTGAAGGAAGAGACATTGTTATCGACGGGAGTCACATTGGGTACCTGCTATGAACTCCGAATGTATGTGTTTGGGGCCGAATGTTTACTAAAAATTATCATCTTACTTTGGTGCATACTATCAGCTCCTAAAATATGACAATTTAACACCCTGTATAAAACTGTTAAGTTTTAGGACACGTATTTCTTTATTTTTCATCTTCTGGATGTATCATCACATTGGAACATTACTCATTTTAATCCACTGTCCCTTGACTGTAATATGTTCGATGGCCTCTGAAAATCAAGTTGTTTCGTCTTAAACTACGGTGAACCAAACAGACAGACAAAACTTTTTAAAAATATTTCTGTAGCTTATTAAAAGTAATTTTTCACGAGATATCTTCAACTTTACATTTATTGCCTTACCGTATCTATACATGATCCTGTATAGCATGTTTGTTATGAATAGTTCACATTTATAGCATTGTCTTTGTAGCATATACTGGTTGTAGAGTTTATTTAACAGTGTATTTCTATTGTCACATACTGAATATGCTCTTAAAATTTGGATAGTATTTTATATGTTTCATCTTTGTCATCTTCAAAAGTTAGAATCTGTAATTATTTTAAAATGGTGGGTACACGACTAGACATATTGTCACGGAAACAAATCTGACCTCATACTTTTTATTTCCCTAATTCGTTTCGTTTTGTTTATTTTGAACTCAACTCCAATACAATAATTCCTTTCACAGCTTGGGTGGTAACTTAATTCTTCACACCAAAAATCCCCCAAGTAAAAATATTTCCATTTAACCTCACTGATACCAAGAACATCAAAGTGAAGCTGCTCCACCCCTTCTTTAAATTCACACTCTAAGTCGTATAATTTTTCTTTAAATTCGTACTGCACAGAGATCTTGCAGATTGTTTTCCCCAAAGGAAGTAATTATAATGTAATTTGAGAGTATTAAATGTCCTGTTGGGTGATTTCCCATTGTTTGTGCAACCACGTGGTATTGATTATTTCTGATTCATCTACCTTCAATTGCCTTCATCATAATGACCAAGATGGTGCCCATGATTACCTGCTGTATGTCCTTTCAGAAGGTCGTTGCCAAGCCTTGGGTTACACCTTATCCTGGGAATTGTTCATTCCCCAGTGGCCCTACGAAAACGAGAGGCTGACATTTGGTTTGAAGGGTCTATTGCAATAGTATCCATGTAGCAGCAATATGATGCAAAGGACAATGCGAGGTATTTTTGGGAGATGTGTCCTGCTTCCGTAGGGTTTCACGATATGTAACGCCGTTTAGACTCGGGACATACAGAGAGGGTAGAGGCAGGACGCAAACAGCCAAAGAATGGCGATGGGGAGACGTAAAGCATTCCGAGAGACGGCGTCCGCATTCAATATACCATCACGATTGCTGCTGCCGGCATTTTTATTGGCCAATATCCTAGCGTCCGATAATACGTCAAAACGGACCATCAATCGGTCAGCCGTGATTCCCGCTCCAGGAAGACCCTCGGCCGGCGCCCCTACGTGCAGGCAACCAGCAGCACGCCGGAGAAATGTGACGCACAAACAGCTATGACAATCTTTTATTCGGTCGTGGATAAGTTTACTACGAAACTTAATTCTGAAAATATTTAACGAAAATACCTACTGCCAAAATTCTATGAAAAGTTAATGAGAAAAAAACGAAGAATCATGATAGCAGTGTAAAAAACTTTTTTTTGTCTTTTTCTTGTTTCTCAATTGTTTCTCAAAATAATGAGAGAAAAGGAAACCGATAGTGGAATATATTACAACGGTGAAAGCACAAGCCGACAAATGTGAGAAGTATCGCCACCGTTAGTCTAACATCACATGCTTCAAAATTACTGTCCAGAATAATATACAGAAGGATGGAAAGGGTAGTAGAAGAGATAGTAGGTGAAGATCAGTTTGAGTTTAGGAAAAATCGCGGTACAAGGGAAGCAATTCTGTCTTTAAGATTAATACTTGAAGGGCGGAGCAAGAAAAACGAAGATACTTTTATGGCATTTGTTGATTTAGAAAAAGCTTTTGATAATGTTAGGTGGGACAAGATGTTCAAAATTTTAAAGAAGTCAGGTCTAAAGTATCGAGATAGAAGAATACTCTATAAACTATATAAGAATCAAGTGGCTGTAATAAAAGTAGAGAATCACGAGAGACATGCATCAGTTAAAAAGGGTGTGAGACAAGGTTGTAGTCTATCCCCGTTAATATTCAACTTGTATGTAGAAGAAGCAATGAAGAAAGTCAAAGAAAATTTCCATGTTCCATAAGTTTTCAGGGAGAAAAAATCAGTATGCTACGATTTTCTGACGACATTGTCTTATTAGCAGAGAGGGCTGAGGATATTGAGAAGTTATTGAATGGCATGAACAAAATACTGAAGGAAGATTTTGGACTGAATATAAATCAAAGTAAAACAAAAGTGATGAAATGTAGCAGAAAATGATACCAATACTAGCAGATTAAATATAAAAATAAGATCTGATGCAATAGGAGAATTGAGAGAGTTCTGTTACTTGGGAAGCAAAATTACAACCGATGGCCGAAGCAGGAATGATGTTAAAAAGCAGAATAGCACTAGCAAAAGGAGCCTACATGAAAAAGAGAAACCTTTTTAGTTTCAAATATTGATCTAGGAATTAGAAAGAACTTCTTAAAACTCTATGTGTGGAGCACAGCACTTTACGGTAGCGAAATATGGACTTTAGGAATACCGGAAAGAAAGAAACTTGAAGCTTTTTGAAATGTGGTGCTACAGAAGAATGTTGAAATTAGGTGGACAGACAAAGTAAGAAATGAACGAGTTTTGGAAATGATGGGTGAGAAAAGAAGTTTATGGAAGAAGCTTACAGGAAGAAGAGACAGGCTGGTAGGTCATATTTTGAGACATGCTGGATTGGTTAATTTGTTAGTGGAGGGAACAGTTGAAGGTAAGAACTGTAGAGGTAGACAGAGATTAGAATATATGAAGCAGATAATTGAGGACGTGGGTTGTAAGGGGTATGTAGAAATGAAGAGGTTAGCACAGGATAGGAAGGGATGGAGGATTGCATCAAACCAGTCTAAAGACTGACGACAGCAAAAAAAAAAAAAAAAAAAAAAAAAAAAAAAAAAAAAAAAAAAAAAAAAAAAAAAAAAACCGCATTTGATAGATGTTGTTTCGAGAAAATGAGGTCCGTATAGTCTGTTGGGAATTGATGTAGGAAATACATTTAAAAAATTCATTCCTCAACGTTACAACTGTTCAATTTGTATGATTGATGTGGGGTAGCATTTTAATCAGACTTGCTGAAAATTAGAATTCGAAAACAATTAATTGTCAATTCATGTTATTTCCTTCAGACCACAGTTAAGTTTATCCAAAATGTTTTTGTGATTATGCCCGTGTGCAAACAACAAAGGTGCGACTTGCGTTACATGCATACGAAACCGTTAATAATCGTCTCATGGTGATACTATGTGAAATCCTATTTACATTTCCTGAAAATTCTTCAAGAACACTGTCTTATTAAACCCGTTATTATTGAACAGCGAAACGTAATATTCGCTAATAGTATTAGTGAGATCGGTACTTGCGGGAATCATATCCACATTATGGAAATAATAACACTGCTATGGTTTCTTTATACGTTTCTCACAATTGACGGTTGAAACAAGTGGTCAGACGTTTTCATGAAATTTGTCAATTAGTTCGATGCGTTAGCATTTAGCTGCATACTGTGTCTACCGAATCACGATAAACTGGAAGTTCATTTTTAATTAGGAGCATACTCTTAAAAGCACATAACCTTTTTTTCAATGGTTTTAATGACACTAAATTTCATATTATTTTTGCTGCCTCTGCTGCTATTTGTTTAATAATTTTCGTCTGCAATGGAACCTTACGAATGTACGTAAAACCTGAAGCAACGAATTTATACTTCTAAAAATAGGCAGGAATATTGCTATACGTTTTCGTGTTTTGAATTTTATATTTCTATTCTGAACTTATAAATACTCAAAAATTTAAAAAAATTATATAATAAACGAGAACTAAGCTATTAACTTTGAAATGGCAGGCAAAATGTTTTAATACTTTGTTGTTGGTCAGTATTTTAAAAAATAGGCACAGTACATTCAGAAAATCCCAGAGGAATCTATTTACTGAGTTCATCTCTAAATATACATGCGAGGATAAGAACTGACAAGCTGAGAACAATGCTAACGTTTGAAAATGAGCCACAAGGCTTATAGGTAGTAGTAAGCCAAACAGTAGAGAAATGTATAATATGTAATTAATCTGCTTTCATTTTTTAAAAATTTTAAGTTAAATTCAACAACGTTCGCTTTAAAAACTTCAAAACGAAAGATAGTCCTTTCCTTAGAATGATCTTTCCCTGAACCAGTAACTATGGACAAATGAATTAGGCAAGGATACTCAACGAGCCCGTAATTGTTTAAATTCATTATTGAAGAAACAATAATTAAACGTAATAAAAATTAGGAAGGGAAAAGTATAAATGTTTTGTGCTCTGTAGACGACATAGAGCAAGTGTGAAAAATGGGGATGACTTGCAGAGAGCTTCGCCAGGATTCATTGAGGTAGGAAAAAATTTCAGTATGGGAATATAATCGAAAAACTGAAGGAAATTGTAACAGAAAAGTGTCCTGTTTGATGTAAATCACAATTAATCAATTACATCATACAACACGTAGTGAAATTTAAGTATGGGTGAGTACTTATCACAAGTATTGGACATCTAAACGAAGAAGTGAACACGTATAGAATTGGAAGCTATTTGAATTAGACAGTTTGGAGAAATAAGATTCTATGAGCCGAAACAAAAGTAAGAATAATATACAGCAGACTCACGCTGTCATACCGCTGAAAATAAAACGAACAAAACAATCAAATTATTCAAACGATAGAAAGTATCGTATTAAAAAGTAGGAGGAAACGTAAGAAATCAGATCCAATTACATAAAAAGAAAGAAGGGTGCAATGAACACGCTACAAGAATCTAAGAATACAGATATTTCAAGACAGAAAAAGGAAAGAAACCAGGTGGAAGAGGAAACAGACCGATCGTGTGAGAAATGTTTGAATAATCCATATAAAAGGGGTCAATATCAGAACTGCCAATAATTTCTTGGAAGAAGCAGAAGAATAAAAATGTAAATGAGTCAACATTTGCTGACAAGATTTTTCTATAACTAGTTGCTGACTGACGCTGAAGACTTAGAAAAACCCTAAATTGCTGATAACGTGCCTGCTGATAATGTGCTCTATTTAGTCATTGTCTTAATCCAAGTTGGCGTATTCATTTGTACTAATATGGTTAGTGCAGGATTTTATCAAAATAATTCTGTAGCTAAACTGTTCATAGTAACTCATTCGTTCTCCTAATGTGTAGTTAATCATAAATCAGTAATTAAGCTGGTAATTCTTACGGTGAATAGTCCATATTCATTAGCTCAGAAGTCCCTCGCATCGTTCCTATAAATTCCATTCAATTTCACTAATATCAATAACATTTAACTGAAGTGGATTCGTATCTTTCTGTAAGTTTTCCAATATACCTGCTGAATTCCACAATTTGAACAGTAGAATGTTGCTATCAATTCTGATGACTGTTATCTGATAACCCTAATCCGTAATTTTGAATTATGTGTGATGTCAAAAGTGTAATAGTAATAGTTTCCACATTTGGTAACCAGGGATTTATTTGGACATCCCATTCAGATAGGTGTATCGGAATGGTTCCTGTTTCGTGACATGAGAT
The DNA here is from genome assembly GCA_031002005.1 of Vandiemenella viatica. Classification (NCBI taxonomy): domain Eukaryota; kingdom Metazoa; phylum Arthropoda; class Insecta; order Orthoptera; family Morabidae; genus Vandiemenella; species Vandiemenella viatica. The sequence goes on along the minus strand of CM061920.1, from coordinate 324,676,191 downwards.
GTTAACAATACTGAGGGAATAGAATTAACCGCAAATGCGATGTTTTAGTTTATGACTTCCAAATCCTCCTCAAAATCTATCCCTGAAAGTGGATCTGCTATATCAGCAGTATCATCATTTTTCTGTCCCGGCATTTCACAGTCAATGTTGTCAGCATCGGAAGCACGGGATAACATTTGGTTGAAAGAATCTAATACACTATTATGTCTATACTTGCACCTCTGAATTTTTATACTACCTGCTAAAAATTATATCCCCACTGATCTACCAGAGTAGTGTAAAAATAACAATGTTTTAAAGAAATTTATTTTTAAATGGGGACGTACGTTCCGCAGCCCATTTGCCATTTTTTTTTATGGTTATGCCATTAGAAGATATATTTTTCGTTGGAGTTTGGTATTTTGAAATTTGACACTGTCAATGTTCACTGTAATATTCCTCCAGTCCTATTTGAATAAAAAACGAAAGTAAATTCGTGTGGCCTTTTGACTTGTTGGCAATGTTACAAATTGCCACGCATTCCGCCTCTGTCCTGATAGTTCAACGTGGAATCGCGACCATGGAATGATCACAGCATATTTCACATAAGGATTAGTATTCGTCACATCCGTTATCAGGGCATAGGTGATTACAATGGAGGACGCTACCACTCCATAGAATCGTTCCAGCCAGATGTAACTGGAATGGTCTCTCGTTGCCTACTCCATGGTGGAAGTATTAGTAAGTGTGTGGATGACTGTTACAGAGAGTTTCCGAGCGTGTTTGGTGAGCAATATCGCTCTGGCCTGGAATTAGGGACTGCTCTGATTCAAATCTCCGTCCGACCATCCAGATTTTGGTTTTTCATGCTTTCTCGAAATCATTTCAGGTGAATGCCGAGATGCTTCCTTCAAAAGAAGTTGCTTAAATTCCTTTCCGATCCTTGTCCGGATTCTTTTCCCGCCTCTAATGTCGGCGAGGCGTGAAACACCAAGCAAAACATAAGTCAGATAGTGTATTTGGACCACGCAGTGTAACATACGCACCAGACGGTCAAAAAACTTTCAACATTGTAGGATAGCATCAGCCCGTATTCACTGCGGAGAGTTTTGAGATATCCCAAGACAATAGTATAGTAGATATCATGCACCACCGTCTCCCCTATACCGTCTGCCCAAATACCGAATGACTAAAATTCCTTCCTCCAGCGTGGCTGGAACCAGTTAACCGCATGTTAAGCGCTTCACTTCATATACACAAGGTAAAAGAGATAAGACTAGAGAAAGAAAAGTCAGCGGTAATCTTTTGTTTATCCTGTGTTATTTGGTTACGAATAACAGACCTAGACGTTAGTCCTCGTTCACATCCTCTGAAATATTCATCACTGTGGATTGCTTAGAAATGTCGTGGAGAGGAAACGTGTATTTCCGCAACAGCTGGGCATACATTCCATGTGGGAGGAGTGGAGTGGTGCGGAATGTGGAACTACTGCAAGCGATTCAGACGGTAAAATGATAAGCACACTATCGCATTGTGCCGAATTGGTTATTTGCTATAAAATTTCTGAAAACTCTGAAAATTGTAGAAAGAAAATTAATACTATTTGAATGGCTACGTTGGGGAAATTTTTGTATGTGAAGGACAGCACAGCAAAAAATTTATATACGAACCCAGTATCTAACGATTACTTTAGACTACGATAAGCTTCTGCTTTACTGGTTTTATATACCTACGTTAATCAAGAGTTGGGAAGGGAATCTTATTATGTTGCGTTTGTAAAATAAGTTTTCGTGTGACTGCGTGTCACTTTATTGCTTTACACAGAAACTGCGATTGTTGGATAAAATTCGGAAAAAAGCATACAAAATTTACACTGGATAGCTGCTCCTGAAAGTAATTTCTCCTGTTATTGACTCCAAAAATAGTAACAACGCTCGCTGGTCATCATTTAACCAATGAACAAACTTAGCTAAACATCTTATCCATAAAAGGTTAAATTGTTTCCTAATTCGGAAGGGAAAGGCAATTCGCAGTTTTGTAAGTTTAAGAACTGTACAGCTAACAATCAAAAGAATTTTCCTAAGCCAAAGAATCATTCTGAATCAACTCAGTCTTGTTCCCTTAGTTTGAAATTTTAGGTGTGAAAATACTTTAAAACGATGTCAGAAAATAGTCCAAGAAAACCATAGCAAAGATTTTCTTTCCCGAAAACATTCTTCATATTATAAAATGAACAATTAAATACCTTATAGAATAAAAAGTGAAATTCCTATGTGACATAATTTCAATTTTCTAACAAAACCTTGTTTCTTAGCAGGGTAAGGGATACAATATTACTTAGCGTCTCAGCCATGAAACATGCTGGAAGTCTTGATTTGATCAAGTATAAACTTTGGCAGACATGAAGCTCATTTTATAGTCCCGTAAAAATCCCGGACGAGATTGCAACATGAATTGGCTGTCAACACAGTCAGGTTCTTATTCCATGGTCCTCATCCACTGAGTCACCATTATGAAGCAGCCACACGCAGACGCATCTAATTGGTGTAAGTAGGCTACCCAGTCCATTATTAAGTTATTAGCGTTAAGTGTTCTTCGTTTCCGGATCCCGCAACAGAAGGCCTCCTTGTAGAGTAGCTAAGCGATATCGTCGAATGAGTTTTTGTTTCGTCGTAGTTCGGTGGTGTACGTGTGTGTGTGAAGAGGGTGCGGAGGGGAGGCCGTTGCGGCTAAATAATGAGGCGATTCGCGCTCATCGCCGTTGTATCTCCCCGACCGCTCTTTCCTTCCTCGCTGCAAATTACCCAGCGGCCCGCTGCCGTGCAGGTGGCGCAGCTCCCAGGCGCGGCGCGCGCGGGAACCAGAGACAAATGACACGCGATCCGGCGCTCGGATTGAGAGCTCAGCTCACTCGATTGTTGCGTGCCAGCTCTGCCGTTTGGAGGGGAGAGAAAGAGAGAGAAAAAAGAGGGGAAACGCGAAAAAGAAGAGCAGCGCTCCGCGTACACTGCGGGTTGAGGAGGAAAGAAACGACCGAATTAACGCTGATTAATGGCGTAACGAGCGAAGGAAGCGGAAGAGCGGATTAGAAGCGAGATAAACAGGTAGATAGACAAAACGGTGGCAGGAAGTGGGGGGCGTGCGAGAGATAGCGGGAGGAAGCGGTGGTGGTGGGGTTAAACACAAGAATTTGTAACAGTAAGCTGTTTCGAGCGCCGTGCCGACGGCTGCTGATTCAACACGGAGGCGGGCGACAATTTTTCTTGTCGCTCTTTTCAGCACGACCGCCGAATAACATCCATTACGCTGAGGGTGAACTTCAGGCGAGGAAAGAACAAACATTAGCACGGACGGCCGGCGCCGATAGCGCCATCTGCGCGGGAAAACAACAATGGCGGGCGGCTTATCAGTTAGATGAAATAAGGGGGCGCGGCCTGGAGGGCCGCTATTTAACTGGAGAGGTTGGCAAACGTGTCACGTCCGGTCGGCGCGTAATTAGGATTGTTTAAACACTTACTTTCACACGGCGCGACCCCGGACGCCGCGAACCACTGTGTGCTATTTCATTTAGAGGACTTACAGTGTACACTGCTGGCGCGATTAATATCAATAACTGCGCCGCTGCCGTCGCTGGGATAGTGTTTAACCAATACGTGTTATCTCTGGTGGAGCCTCGAAACGAACAGAATGCTATCGGCAACGTAAATGTAGTGCTTCATTATACAGCGGCGATATAAAGAGCCACAGAGCTTTGGAACTGTAGTAATTATCTGTTTCGGATTGATGCTAACAATAATTTCATGCTGTCTACGCGTAATAACACCGACAGTTTGTTTTATCATATCTGATTAAAACGATGAATTCTATAATAGGGTGTGATGAGCAAAAAACAGCAAATTATGCAGAAATTCATTAATTACCTCCGCGATTGAAAATTGCGTGTCTATTCCGTTTATTTTAACAGCACTGATTTGCCGATGGCAACAGTGTTTGTTTTATTTGCTTAGACTATATTAAATTTTTTAAATAATGTAACAGCCTCTCTTTTCTGTTGTTAAATTCGAATGTGAGCTATAGTGTAGTCGCCTAAGTGAAACATAAAACTTTTTCTCATACTCCATGTGGCTTTGAAATTAAAGAATTACATTTACTATAGAACTGTTGCCTGGATTGCTAAAGTTCAGACATCTCTATTCAGACGATTAGATAGTAGTTGACATACAGTCAGCGAAAAAATCCTAATACATTTCTTTCGCATGCTGAAATCACGACAAAAATGTCAACTATCAGAAGTGACTAGATCATATTAAAAAAATGGTTATTAATTTGTGGAAACTTTTATCTTAAATTTCTCATCTTTTCGTCTTCACATCAAAATGGAACATACCTCCTCGCTATAACGGACTGTACATTATTCGAAAGAGTATTAAAACCCGACCAGATGTTTGCATTAAAAGAATTTCTGAACTCTTTCATTTTGACTTTCTCAGCTTTCCGTGTTCATATCAAATTTAAACAAACCTATTTTATTTCCCGGTCCATGGGCTAAAAATTATTAGAAACCCCATGAAAATCCGAGCGGTAGTTAACAGGTAGAGTCACGGTCAACGAAAAGGAAGTACACCTGATAAGTTTTGTCATCTGTACGCCGCGCGGGAAAAGATTCACTCTCGAAACGTAAGTAGCTTCTCGCAGGTGAAGTACTTACGGCCCATAATATTAAAAAAAAAGTGTTAATTGTTAAGGATTATAACTTTATATCCAATGATTGCGATTCTTTTAAAAAAGATCGATTCTTGAATCGATTCACAGAAAAAATCGAGTTCTAAACAATTGATTTTCTAGAACTCCATCTTCTTTCGATTTGGTTTTTGTGTTCGTATTTTCAATATAATTCCAATCATGTAAAACAAAAAGAACACCATAATAGTTTTTTTACAACTAAATCAAAGTATCAGGTTTACAATAAGACAATTATTTCACAGTTTTGAAATGATATAGTTTACAGTTCCCAGTGATTAATGTCCAAGCTTTTCCGGAACAACATCTGTCCAGTCTACTAGGATCCAAGAAGTTACACTCATCACTTGCGATGTTGCAGGCAATAAAAAAGACGCTCGCAAGGTACTGATGATCCCACTATATAGATATACTTCTTGGCTGTTGAGTAAACATGATGATAAATTGTTTTTTGTTTTTTTTTGTTTTTTTTTGTTTTTGCCAGTAAAGTATAGGATCATACTTCAGGTGCACAACTGCTTGTGATAAATAGTGTTTCAAGTCTTCATTTAAACCCTGATTTTCATGTGCAAGTGCATTACATGTAGAAAGTGTTTATTCACGTTAGATTTTCACGGGTAAAATATCGATTCAATGGATCGATTCAGTACTATAAATCGATTTTTTGGTCCAGAAGATCGATTTATTGATTAATCGATCTCAGATCGCCATCCCTAATTATAACCATTTTCTTCATCAGTTGATTAAATCGGAAACGATACTTCAAGATTTCATAAGAATTGTTACCCATGTGAATAAGATTAGACCTGAATACTGATGTCCGATGCTCCACTGACTGTTATACCATATGAATAAATCAGTGCATCATTATGTCCGTAAGAAAATATACAAATACCAAAAGGATTCCACGGAGACTGTTATTTGGAGTATAGCCAAGAACCTGAAATTTTTATCTCCAGTGTTGTCCATACTGTCTAGAAACCACATACTCAACAAACTCATACAAATACTTACGCATAAAACAGAAGTGCCATGTTGCATATATGGGGAAACCGTGTTTTCATTTGTTTAGCAATTAAAGTTGATGACGAACTGAATCTGTTTTATTCTTCCATACACGTTTAACATGCCACTTTGCAGAGACACATACATTCACACAAGGACGACACATCCATGTTCGATCTTTTTTCTATGAGAACAGTCTCCCGACTTGTTCGAAGAAATTATCCATTTCTACTCCTGGCCAACTTATCTCATCAATACCTCTTCCTACATCTTCAGTTACCTGCTTCATATTGTGCAGTATTTCTATACAGTTCATCTTTTTGACTCTTCTCCCCACTGACAAAATAACAAATCTCGCTCATTTTAAATAAGATAATCATCTCTGTGTAAAATTGCACTTTTCGGATTTAGCGTATTTCTTGCCAACTTTTCAACCCCAACTTGGGGCCTTCGTCAGACCTGCTTCAAATGAATATAGGCCCTTCGTTTTCACATACACTAGAATTTAAATGTCATGGAATTAACTGAAACACCCCTGACGAAGGATTCGAGTTAGGATCGAACGTTGGCATCACCGGTAAGAAATTTACAGCGCTAAATCTGAAAAGTAAGCACAGTTTTACAAAATAACTTGCGAAAAGTATGAAATGTTATACAGTCTCTTCTTCTGTGACACTCTTCCTGCTTAAGGTCTCTCCAACAGCGAGGTCTTTAGAGACGAGAAAGGATGGGGGGCAAGGAATGGGAAGGAATTTGGCCATGACCTTTTGAAGGAAGCATCCATTTGGGAAACCATGGAAACCCAAATCTGGATGCCCGGACGGGGATTCGAACCGCCGTCCTCCCGCCGTCCTCCCGCCGATCATTTCTAAAACATTAATTTTTTACGTTACTTTCCACCTAATTTTCAATATCCTTCTAATTGCACCACATCACCGCAGGTATCTGACGGCGGCCGAGTTATCCGACATTATATTGGTGAACTACTCTTAAAAATGAGTGTGAATGGTATCGAAATAAGGTCCATTTACATCAGTGGCTGTATATATACCATTTTAAAGGTAGGATATAATTTTTCTGAAGATTAATGGATTCCTTATAAGCAGAACTTGGTTTGAAAGGCAAGTGGTTTTAATCCGTGTGCTTTACACGGAAAATGAATCAACATTTAACACCGAGATCTGGGCTATCGTACTGAATTTCAGAGGCTCACCAGCAAATTCAGTGAGATGTTAATGTCTCGTCTGATATTGTTGTGAGAAGTATATTTAGATCTGATAAATTAACAATGGGGTTGAAACGCGTTTTAGGAAAGTGTGTGGCATAAATAAAAAATAATAATTGTTTCAACCCGGGTGATACGTCTGAAGTCTCCATTTCGAAAATTTATGTCTGATATTGATATCTTCTTCTATTTTAACAACGCGAGTATAAAGTCAAGAAATTTTGAAAATGTGAGACACATTCCTTTGGAAGTAGTTTTTAACAAAATAACCATAAAGGGGATTAAAGATTATTTTCAGAAAAAAATTAAAACAATTTTAAACTGTCAAAGTATCTACAAAATAATTATCAGAATCTTGTATGTATGCAGCCGTTATCATTAATGTACATATTCTATGACTGTGCATCTTCTGTTATATACATCTGCTTTGTTATGCAATGATTTTTACCTGCAAATTGACTTATTTCCACATCCCATAGAGTTAGTCTCTTGTGTCGAAATATAATTAGATTATTAAGTAATTAAATCAGTACGTTTTTGTTTATTGACAACGAAAAAATGTATTAATAATTTTGTATGGTTTACTCTGTTGGTATTTAAAAGTAAATTCGTACAGCATTATTGGCGCGAAGACTCCGAAGGCTAGTTCTGTTCCCACAGGACGGAGTTTAAATTTTGCCTCGTAATCGCTAACCCAACCTGGTAACCAATTAGGGTAAGGGTGACCAACGTTTAACAGTTTTACATAGAAATGGAATCACTGAGCATCGTAGCGTATACATGAACAAAGCTTTGTCAGAGGTTATGATCAGTTTAAGGATTTATAAAAATTCCGGCGGAGGCCGTAATAGGCCTACGATCTATGAATGTTTTGATGGGTACTGAGGTTCCCTAGCTAACTAAAACATCTCAGTTATTTCTATATCTACACATATACGAGTAAATCTATAGCGGACTGTCTGTCCTTTTCTTTGTTGCCGAGACTACCATTCTTCTCTCCTCAGTAGTCTCGTGTTTTCAAATTTTATTGCGTTCTCGGTGTTAATGGCACGGCGAACTACAGCGGATTTGTCGCGGTTGTTATATTGGTAATGACGGGTATATTCTTTAAGGTTCTCAGCCGCAATGCGGCCTTTCTCGCCACAGCTGCAGGGGATTTCATAAACACCCCTAAGCTGGTGTGGATGTAAACGGTTTTCACCCTGGTTAATGATTGGACAAGTTTACAGTGAGCCTTATACACTGTTCGCACCTTCACCTAATAATTTCCTAATCTGATCAATGGTACCATGTTCGTATGGGAGACAGGCGAATTTTCTTGGCACATTGGTATCATAGGATAAGTTAACGTCTTCCACGGGTTTTAGTCTTTTAAACCCTTCTGACGTCGGATTCACTATTGGCTCGGAATGTTCTTGTGTCTCTGTTTCTTCCTTCAGACTTTCCGAGTCATATTGTTCTCGCTCTGAAGTTTAGTGATGGTGCGTGATGGCGTCCAGATATCTTCAGTGACGGTCATCTTGAGGTACACAGTATGACGCAAACGTCCAGTCAACGGTAAATGGCAGTTGTCCATTTTCTTCCACTTCCATGGTGTATTGGATCCTTGTTCAGATGGTGTAAGAACTGTACAAATTCCTTACCGTGAGGCCAGATGTCCAAAAAGGTGTCGTCGACGTACCAGGTTTTAGGTGCGCGTTGTTAAGCACATCCGTTTCGAATGCTTCCATGATTGGTTTCGCGGCTACAGGTGAAATTGGTGACCCCCATAGCCGCAGCTTTAACTTGAACCCTCGTATTGCAGCACAGCTGACTTAAGGCAGAACTCCCTGAGTCAGCCCATTCAGAAGAAATACCAGGTGCGAGGAAGTTTTGCACGTATTATCGAAACGATTTCGTCTATCGGCACGTTGGTAAGTAGAGATACTACATCAAAACTAACCATGACATGAGTCTTCTCTAGCATCAGTTAATCAATACATTGGGATAAAGAGAGTTGATCTCATAAGATATTTTAGTTTCCTGGCAACAATTTCACGCTAATGGATCTCTAGGTGAGTTGACCGCGCTCACAATCGAACATAAGGGAACCTCTCTTTTTATGCACTTTGGGCAATCCATAGAATCTAGGAATTGTGTAGTTGCCTCTTTTCAGGTTTTTCTTGTGCTCCTGCTCAATCGCTTTGGAGGCTGTCTTAATCTTCTGCACTAGCATCGTGCTTAAACGGTGCATAAAGTTCCTCATCCGTGAGATTCACCACAGTGTTGGAAAGTTGTGGAATATGAGCTTGTTGTCGTTGTTCTGCCTTCAGTTTTTAAACTTTACAAATCTGTGCCTCTCTAGTATTATTCATCACTCGCTAGTACCTAATCCGGAAGATACTGCATCAATGTATTCCAATCAAGGGCTTAGAGATGAGTGACTAACCGTACCATAGGTGGTATTTGTATAAGTTACTTTCTAAGTGAGTCAGCCCCGTACGCTTATGCCGTATCCTTTCAGGCAGAATCAAACCTACAGTACGTCTAGAAAGTTTAGAATCTGTCTTATAATCTGCTGAGCAAGTTCGGGATAATAATATTACTTTATTACTGTCCTCCTGTGATAAATTGAAAGTTTCTCCTAAATAATAATAATAAGACATAAGTCAACTTTAAATAGATTTAATAACTGTCGGCTTCAGTTACATGAAATTCTAATTTTTATCTTTATGGTAGAGGTTATGGAAATATTAAATTATAAACGGGTTAGTTAGTAATTGCTGTTAAAAAATAATAAAACAAGTTACCGTACAGCAATTAGTCAACATATGTAGGTTCCGTGCGGGATGAAGTTGCATTCAAATGCTAGTTAGCTAGATTTGGGTGGTTGCATAGAATTTGTGTAACTGTATGTCCGCAGCACTTTTCCATTGTCAAATTGATTTCTTTGTAAGATTGCTGGATAATATATAAAAAACTTGTATTTTTTAATATGAGTTTAAAAGAAGAATCATTATTTTTTCTTGAGTCAAAATAGAGTCCGTGAGTCGGACCATCAGCCCAGAGCCGTTTAAGGATTTTTAAAATTATGCGGTTTTTGTTGTAAATAATAGGTGATTGTTTTTAATTAATAATTATTTACCAGTGCATTTTCGGACCTGTACGGTGGATAATATTAGACGTTTCAGTATTTATTTCTGCTCATGTGTTTACCTTCATTTTTATCCGAATCGTCAGTCCTTTAACCGTCAGTCTTCATTAACGAAGTTAAGAAGTATAACGCTGAAGAAAAAAATACAGCTATTGCTTAGCACCCAACAGAAAACATATAATATACTAAAGGAGAGGATCAAGGATAAGGCAGAAAAAAAACACACCTAAAAGTAAAACTGAACGGATCGCAGATAATACTAAATGAAATAAAGAACTAGTCAAAAGTCGTTGTTTGGCGAAATTGCAGAAAATTACTTAAAAGCTAACATTCATCCAGGAAAATCTAACTACAAAAGGCTTATGTCTGGCTCATCTGCAGATAAATTCATTAAAGAAATTATAAAATTATGCTTAGGTTAGCTGTAGAAACCTAAGGTTATATAAGGATTTGATTGACTTATTTCAGACAAGACTGAATATACTAAGAAAGCAGATATATTACAATATATTTTTGTTATTAAATATGTGATTGATTAAGGATGTGCTACAAATACAAGTGAAACTTTCATGTATACAACTTATTTTATTAAAAAGCCAACATTTTTCATCAGTTCATAAACCCGTCAGTCCGTAGATACCTAAATCGGAAAATTGTAATTTCCTCATAAATACTACATAAAGTGACTGGCCCTTTGAGTATGAAATAGTAAATTAATTACATATTATATACACTAATCGGGAATCCAAAAGCATTACAATATTGATGATGGTTCCTTGGGCCACCGAGTATACAGAAAAACAAACGCATACTGATCGGTACCTCCACGCCGACTCTCACCATCATCCAGCGATCAAAGGTCGAATTTTAAGAACATTAACGCTCCGCGCATGTGACGAAGCGACTATGGCCGCTGAAAAGAGAAATTTAAAGGAGACATTTCTAGCCAATGGCTATAGCGTAGCCTCTTGTAATAAAGCCTTGGCATGCCTTGATCGCTCCACTTTGACTCGCACTGCAGCATTCAACGGCGGAGAACAACAAACCATCTCACAAGGCAGTGGCGTCCTGCCATACATCCAAGGACTTACGTATAAGAATGGTCGGCTGCTTAAAAAGAAGAATATCTGTCCCATATACAAGGTCCCTAGGAAATTATCCAGCATCCTGACCAGCGTTAAAGACGAGAGAAACATTTGCAAATACCAGTAGTATATGAAATTCCTTGTAGCTGCGATAAGGTATACATTGGGGAAACAGAACGCACTGTTAAGGAAAGGCTCAATGAACACATTAGGCATTTGAAAAAATAATGACGCATGCAAGTCCGCTGTAGTTTTACATTCAGCCGACAGTGGCCATTCAGTTTTATTCGATAAGACCAGCGTTATAGCCACTGAAAGCAGATGGTGGTCTAGGCGTATAAGAGAAGCGGTAAAAATACAAAACCGAGAGTGGTGGTGTAACGGCTAGCGTTCTGGACTCGCATTCGGGAGGACGGCGGTTCGAATCCCCGTCCGGGCATCCAGATTTGGGTTTTCCATGGTTTCCCAAATCACTCCAGGCAAATGCCGGGATGCTTGCTTCATAAGGCCATGGCCGAATTCCTCCTCCATCCTTTCCTGCCTCTAAAGACCTCGCTGTTAGAAAGACGTTAAGCAGATAAAAAAAAAGAAATACATAACTGGGCGAACAACATTAATGCCGACAATGGTTTGCAACTTGACCATATTTGGTCATACCTGCTCAGGAAAACCCAAGACGAACGGCCCCATCCTACCCCTACACCGGGCTCTGTGACGTCACCCCGGACAAATAGCACCCACCCGCACTAGCTTCCTGCTACTATCTAGCGGCAACTCACAAGCAGTCCTCTGATGAAAGCCACAGTAAGATGGCTGAAACGTTAGGTTTAAATATATCGACGCGGCTCCACCCGGAGAACCAAGATAATACATCTACTGTACAATATTGTTTAGTCAAATTATTTGCAAAAGTTACCTTTTTTGGCTTATAGCTTTACGCCTCGTCGACGTCGAGGTCATTAGAGGCGGGTAAGGACTACGGACTAGGAACGGGAATTAATGTGGCCATGGCCTTTTGAAGGAAGCATCCCGGTATTCACCTGGAGTGATTTGGGGAAATAA
>CM061920.1:324603412-324662962 GCA_031002005.1 Vandiemenella viatica | reverse complement strand
ACCGTCCGACCTGGGAACGCATTCACCTCGACTTCGCTGGCCCATTCCTAGGCCACCAGTGGCTCCTAGTGACGGATGCCTTTTCCCACTTCCCATATGTCGTCCGTTGCTCCACAATCACCACAGAGGTCACCATTTCAGCCCTCACGAAAATCTTTTCCATCGAAGGATTACCATACGCCTTCATCACAGATAACGGACCGCAATTTCGAAGTCGGGAATTCCTATCCTTCTGTACCGCCAACAATATCCATCACCTCCTCACCCCGCCCTTCCACCCCCAATCTAACGGGGAGGCGGAACGGCTAGTCAGAACATTCAAAACCCAAATGACCAAATACACCACAAGTCACAAACTCGAAGAGGCATTGACACTCTTCCTCAGTTCCTATCGAACCACTCCAGTGGGGCTAAAAGCCCGGCGGAATTGCTGCATGGCCGCCAACCTCGCACTCTCCTCCATCTCCTCTTACCCCCGCCCAAAGTACAGGTACCTTCGGGCCCAATTCCGTTTCAGCCCGGGCTCCCTAGTCTGGGCCCGCGGGTTTGGCTCCCGGGCCGGTTGGCTTCCGGGGGTCATCCAGCGGCCCCGGGGCCGCCAACTGTTCGACGTCAGCCTGGATGGCCGGGTAGTGCGACGCCATCGAAACCAACTACGTCCCCGCTACCCCACGGCACCGTCCTCTTCCACCACGGCACGGCCATCCACTTCTTCCTATCCTTCCCCGCCCCCTCCACCACTCCTGCCGTCTAACCGTTGCTCAGGGACAGTTACAGCGCCACCACCGACGCCACAACCTGTCGGTCGCTCCGACACCCTTCAGCCGCAGCCTCTCGACCACCTGCGGGGACCATCTTCAGCGCCCCCCGTTCAGCCCCCGGCCATCGACGCCGACGAACCGATGCCGTTAGGTCCACAGGTACCTCCATCACAACCTGCACCACGACGCAGGTCGGCACGCATCGCCAGGGGAACAGCTCCGTACTCCCCCGGAGGTAGCCTTCATAGTCTGCTCCAGGGCGCCGCGGCAGACGACCTCGCAGACGTCGCAGACATCGCTTCCCCCCCCCCCCCGGAGGGAGGTATGTTCAGTCTGCCAGTAAAGGCCCCTGCCAGGCAGTCCTCACACACAACGCGCCTGCACGCCGGGATACATATACGACTCCAAACAGGCGCAGAGGCATCAAAACAAACCAGGAAAATAAATAGAATCATCTAGAGGCTAATTGGGACTTTTTCTTACAGAGGTCGCCGTACTACCACACAACGGAATTCCTGCGCCAGGCCGCCTATATAAGCGTAGCCGGCAGCTCCACCGACAGTTCCGGCCTGACCGCTGAACCAGCATCAACTACAGAAGACCACCGGAAGTTCGCGAGAAGTAGAAGCCGTCACTCTACCCCGGATCAGGACCAGGCTAAAATTCTCGACGGTCTTCTGATAACTGTACCCACATTTGTTTATGGTTTACCAGTTGTTTTGTGTACCGAGTAATAAACCTCAAGGAACCGTTAAGTGTAGTTCACTTCAAGTTCATTGCATCGACACGCCGGGAAAGTCTTCGTTCGCACAGATATTTTATATTTGAACCAGAGATTAATGTTGTGAGCGCCGACCCACAGAGCAAACTCTTTGAGTTGTAGTTTTTGCTTTGAAGACATATCAACGGAGACATTTGAAAAGGTGCTATATAAATCTAAAATGGATAAGTATTGCAAAAATGACAATTCTAGTGTAGAAGGAAAGGGAAATGTACAGTACTATCACAAGCTATGTTAAATAAACGTTGGAAGAAGCATTAATAAAAGTCATCTATATGAAACATCGATTTGGTATTATTTCACGTGAGTACAATTTCTTTTGTGAAATCGTTACTGTAAAGTTATAACATCCACAACTAATTCAAACCAAGACCTAGAAAATAGTTAAAATTGGCTATATGCAACATTCCTACCTAATCAGTATATTTGGGTGCATAATTAGGAAAGGGCTACCAAATACTGTGGAATTAGATTTCTCAAACCTTGAAGGACATATTTACTATAAACAGTAACTAAGACTTGCCAAGGTCAGCACATACAGTATCGATAGGCAACTGCCTTGTTTTTATTATTAGTGTTATTGAAGATTTAGACGTATTACTTTACTTCATGTTTATCAGTTACATAATTAATCATATCCATAACGTTGCTTTATACAGACGATTACTGAACAACACATTCCCGAAAGTTACAGGGAGAATGTGAGTTATTGTTTCAGCTTTACGATCGTTATTTTTTGTCAGTTACTGCGGTTACCACAAACAAAAATTATTGGTCTGTTTTGAAAACCAGCTCATTATTTAACTGATCTAGACTTCATTGCAGCTAACCGCAATAACACGTTTCTACCAACAGCGGTTGTCAGCAGCAAATTATCTCTCAATATGACTAACTGTAATAATTCTTATCAAGGGGAAGTCTAATCAGAAAATAAAAAAACAGAGATTTTAACTCTTTAATTTCGATACGGTCTCTGAATAATGTTATAAAAAATCTGTCCAGTAAAATTCGCCTCGGTACGTGCTTTAAAAGACCGTGCTCGGTGGGAAAAATAGATCGATTGCTTTTTTTAGCATGCATACTAGGTTTTTTTTGCTGTTATTCTGTCGGCGTGTCTTATTTTACTGTAATCATTATATAATAAATTTTTTTAAAAAACTTCATCATGAATTGCGGGAGATATTGAAACAAAAAAACTTCTACGATTTTGATAGCAATTACTTTGAAACGTGACTTTATTCCGTGCGTCGCAGGAGCTAACGATAGAACAAATGCATTGCAAAAATTTTCTGTTTTTATCTCCCCTAAACTGGAGAGAATATTTTTTTCTGATTTCAATTGCTACTTTAAATTAATAAATAATCTAATAATCAGACGAAACATTTGCATCTTTAATTCATTACATTTTTCATTTTGAGTATAGTCGATGAAATGTTCTATTTCTGTAGTTATTATCACAGTCACTATAAGGGTTTTAATTGGTCTACCTAGAGATTCTTGCGGTGCCGGATGGCCCACAGTTTTTCTTGATGCCATATCCATCGTTGCCTAAGCTATTCTGGAGAAACGGAATAGAAAATCTCTTTGTGTATATCAACTGAGAAAAACTTTCTCAACCAAATTATAAATTATCCGTATACCAGTTATAATATTTACTGAAAAAAGCGATAAAAACAATCGTTTTTAGCATTTTAGACTGTACTAATTCTCCAAAATAGTCTTTATTAAAAAATAATCCATTTCTGATTTGTTTGAGATTCCATCAAGAAATTATGGACCATGTATTCTTATATGTAACAAAGTAATGGCAAATTTAATCAAAGCTCGAAGTATTCGTGTAGCAACTTGAAGTTTTGAGCAATATTCCCGCTGATATAACTTCCTAATAATATACTTTGATATATAGTTTCCGTGGGTACACGTCATGAAATACTCCACAAACAAGCAGCGTAAGAAATTTGTACCAGCAATACCGTAAACCTCACTAGGAAAGTTATATACCTATACGGCAAAATTTTCATTGTCCTTGTAGATGGGTGGCAACATTGATATCTGGCATTCTAGTTGACGCGGGTTCGTATCCCACCAATCAAAACCGACTTTTATGTACTATGATTCGTCGTTATCAGTTAGACTGAACGCCGTTGTAGCATCGGTATTTCTAAATTTCGTTCCCATTGCCTGCCATGTCTCCTATTCCCGCATGAGTAACGATTGCGCCTGGCATTAGAAGAACACTGGTTCAAATCCCCGTCCAGCCATCCACATTTAGGCTTTCCTGGTTTTCCTAAATCATTTACAGTAAATGTGGTTCATGTTATGTAATCGAAGGTTTTCCTGGCGAATTTGATGCTTGAAAATCTCTCGAGCATGCGGCCGGATCAGTTGATCGTGGATGAACAAATTTTCGACGGCGTAACGTGCCATCATCTTCAGGACACGGCCAGTCCGGCCCAGCAGTCGCGTCCTGGACTGCGCTCCTCACGCCGGCCAGCAGACGAAAACTGAAGATGATGGCACGTTACGCCGTCGAAAATTCGTTCATCGACGATCAACTGGTACGGCCGCATGCTCGAGAGATTTTCAAGCGTGGTTCATGTTTTCAGGAACTCCTGATTAGTAAGTGTACTTGAAAATTTTTTAAAAAAATCTTCTAAAGTCCGCTGTCTTTTATTATTTTTATAATGACATCCCTCCGCCTGCGTCAACTCGGCTGCTCTGTATGTTTCACACCATTTATTTATTCTCATTTAAGTTCTCCCAATCAACCGTAGTGAGGATGAACGCAAGGCGAATGTCACACGCGACTATAGCTGCCTAAGTCCGTAACGTGAGGGTATATAACTAGCCACTACGCTTCCTGATGTTTCCTTGCGCTGTTTTGTGGACGGATGTCGTGCGTATTGTTGCGGTTGAGCACACACACCGCTGCTGAATTTTTAATATGTCGCAGTACGGTGCCAATGCCAGGATTTTCATACAACACGCGATAACATCCAGTTCAGTCTTCCTCCTCGTAGAAAGGTGGTGACCGTCATTACTGCAACGATACAGAATTTCACTTAGTTCAGGAAACATTTGTAGCCACTTTCAAATTTCTAGGGATAGGCTGATTGGAACCATTTCGAAATATGCTTAAAGTGACTACGTAATATAGTAACAACATTATTGTCTTCAATTGTTGATGATAATAATTCCGTGTAGTCGTAATTATCTGGTGACATTGTGTCTATTCCGCCCCTATCGTAGTCACCTTAACCTAACCCAGTAATCCTGCCGGTACAGAGGGCCTATAGCTTAAAGTGGAATCCGAACCACGGAATTGTTCTGAGGTACTTAACATTGCACAGCAAGCTAAAAAATATGGTATCTTATGTACAAAATATCATACTAACCTAATACCCGAATGAAACCTACAGATTTCCTTTAAGCCACTGTTTCATTCGAATCAATTTTTCATCAAATTCCGTTAGTTCTTTTAGCTTTACCAGTTTCAATGTCATAAATGTCCTTAGTGCTAACTTTTGAATTTTTCTGGTGAAATTTGTATCTCTATGAAAATTTTAGAACATTTTTTCCAACATTATCTCCTTATTTTAAGTAAGAATATTATTTAAGAATCCCTAGTAAATAATTTGTCTTCAGATTCACGCAAAGGTTCCGATCAAGTTCTCATCAGAAATTTAATGCTTCAGTTGATATGGTGTCTTTTACATTGATCGAATGAGGACTTATTTCATAAGTACTCAAGAAATGAGCACATCACACTCTGCTAACTAGCTTCCCGTAACAACTGACTAGCGAAATTTGAAGCTAGTCAAAGCAAGAGCAACCTTAAAAGCAGAAAAGAGATCCTTTTATTATTATTATTATTATTATTATTATTTCTTTACGCCTCGTCGACGTCGAGGTTATTAGAGGCAGGAAAGGACTGGGTAAATGGGAAGGAATTCGACTGTGGTCTTTTGAAAGAACCGTCCTGGCACTTGCCCGGAATGATTTCGGGAAACCATGCAAAGCGATTCTGGTTGGCTGGAAGAGGATTCGAACCCGTGCCTTCCCAAATGTGAGGCCAGAGCGTTACCGCTCACCCACCATGCTCGATAATAGTCTCACAAAATAATTCTAAAAGAATACTTGTGTATTCCGCCATTTCACAACTGAATCCTGTACTTCTGAAGTATCAAGAGTAACGAAAAATAAAGTACCTGAAATTTGGTTGGTTAGAAATAAATTTAAAATTAATAATATAAAATGACTGTAAGGTCGTGGAAACAAGAGGAGATGAAAGAAATTTTTGGAAGAGCCTAAAAAGAAAACGAGACATTCGAGAATACATGATTTCTTCCCGGAAGTACTAGGTTGCAATAGGAATGTTAAGAAAAAAATAACTCTTTATAAGAAGAGCCGGGGAATTACATAAGACCTCGCTAGAAATTATTTTGACGAAAAGAATATTGATTTTCTTATGTATTCCATGTTATTAGATACTGAATTCTGAGATTCATTTACAATATGTTATGAGTTTTAGTAATGTTTAGGTTTACCTTACACAAATATGACAGTTTGAACGTCGCTTGAAAATATCCGGATTTGATCCACAGACTACACTACAAATGTCAGTCGTAGGGAAAAAACCGCTCTTATGGTGTCGAGTTTTTCCCATTTTATTCGTTAAATAGGATAATGAGACGATATTATGAACACGTACAGGTTTCATGTTTCGTAGAAATAAAATTCATATGGAGGAAGAAAGTTGCATTATAAATAACAGATCACCTTTGATGTTTGTCTCGGCATGGTCCAATATTATTTCATTTGATAATACTTTTTCCCGCCAATTCAACTAAGCTATTTGCAAATAGTGTTACAAATAATAGGTATTGCCGGAAGATGTTATTTCTGTTTTTGCAAACAATATTATATTTTCAACGTGATAAGACCAAAAACACTGCAGTGATTCATATTATATAGGCATGCTAATCGGTGAACAGGCGGAGATGTATCTGTTACGCAGCCCCCTGAAGATGTCTCGATTCCTTCATCTCACTATATATAACTATTCAATACATGTCGCGATCCTCCCTACAGAAGTTGGAATCTATTAAATTTGAACTGGCGTAGCGTGTTACCTGATAATATTCTTTCGTAATTAAACTTGTTCATTACAACTTACTTTCGTCTATGTCATAACTGCGTCAGTTCTCTTTATTCTCAACATTAGAACAAAAATATGTTGGAAAAAAAATCCTCTTTGTTCTTATACCAGAAAAGGTATGTTCCACGAGTTCTTACAGTAAAATACTGTTTGATGATTACAGAAAAATGATTTGAGGTGTCGGACGTTTGCTGGAAAAAAAAAGAAAAATTGTTCTAATTCATACATGTAAAAGGAATTTTCAACCCATCTGCAAAACATTCTTAGTTCCTTGAGAACTGTCTACATCAAACCATTGTTATTCAGTTGTAATTGCGTTTAATTTACTACACGGTAAAAATTTAATATCTAGATCAATAAAAATAAATATTCTTTTGGAACTTATCATTGTTCAATATACAATCGTTATCACAATATTTCATGTAAATCTGCCATGTTTTAATGGTTAAAAACTTCAACGATAGAACTTTAAAATATCGTTGAAACATTATTTATAATCTATGTTTACCTTGGTCCTCTTTCCTCCAACAAATGTGGAAGTCAGTAAAAGTAAGTTTCGTTTATACTTATAGGTTTCATAGTAACTCTTTTCAGATTTACAATAAGGAAAGACAATAACTGCTACATTCGATAACTGCGTAAGCAATAGTTGTCATAAGGAGATTTTGGGAATGAGGAAAAAATTTTAAATAGTTAATTGCAAAGGAATTATCATATCGATAAAAAATTGATTATACGAGATTATAATGAATCTTTGTGTCACATGGTCTGTTGTCTAGCTTCTCTTTATCTTACTTACATTATCCTTCAATCTCTCTATTGCGTGTTGTCTGTGTTGGTAACGGTGAAAATAAATCTATTTGTGTGAAGTATCAGTGAAAGATGTAGAATAACGTGTACTAAGTTCTATGAGGTTTTGATTTATTTAAAATTCATAATAAGTGGTACTTTTTCGGCGTATGGTTGGTGATCGTGTTTTAGGAACATGATGTTTCGACATCGCCAATGACTTCTTAAGGTGAAAAAGATAGAAGAGCTAGCCAACGAAATTGTGTTAATACAACACAATCCGACGTTAAAAATTTCAATATTTTAAAACACTTGGCATGCTCTTTTTTAATATTACGCTTCTTTAATAGCTCGATCAAGATCTACAAAACTCATTGCAACTTTTAACCAACGCGTTCTTAATAAATTTTAACAATACTGGTTAGTTAAATAATATCATAAAACAATACTGTTTCCACCTGCAATTAAATGAAGACGAAGGCAACCGAATACGAACACGTTGCATCCGATAAAAATCTACACATACACTACATTTCCATACTTTAACAGTTTGATCGTATGTTTCCGTTTCCATAGATAGTGATTTCAAAACGTTTACGAGGGTCACGCTTAATGTTTGTATCTACGTATTAATGTTAAGCATTTATCTAAGCGATATCATCTATTTCACATGGACAAATGCTAATAGTGTTTTACAGGTTCGAAATATTGCGGAAGTATCTCATTAATCTAAGGTACAAGTGGTTTCCACAACCTAGCATTATTTACACAATTACCAGAATCTTCTGAATACAGAGAACTGAGCGTGGTGGGTGAGCAGTAATGCTCTTGCCACGTAAGTGGGAGGACACGGGTTCGAATCCCCTTCCGGCCGACCAGATTTGGGTTTTCCATGGTTTCTCCAAATCACTCCAGGCTGTGGCACCTTCAAAAGGCCATGGTCTACTTCCTTATAGTTCATTGCCCCCAGTCCGTCCCCACTTCTATTGACCTTGACGTTGACAAGAAGCAAGAAGCAAAAAAAATAAAAAGAATACAGAGAGTAAATAAAGAACATTCATTAATAGTTAGTTCTTAACTTCGCCGGTTACGTCAGTACCAACCATAGAAGTTTCCAGTTTCACAAAGATTAGGCAAGATTGCTACAGTGTGTAATTTCCTGGTCATAACAACCAAACTTCAATACCTGACTAATACACCATGCACTAAACAATATGAGCTCATTTCAATTTCATCAGACTCAAAAGTTTTCGGTAACGTGTTGTTTCAATTGCATTCGCAGAATCAATATCTAAAAAATACTGACTGCTAAATGTAACATAAAACATTTCTCACTTTCTTCAGAACTACAATTTCGTAAAAAAGGAAAAAAATATTGAAGTATTTATTGTGATTCTCCGATTAACTGAAAGAATTGGAACAATTGAACTTAAATGAGAACAACATGACCGACTCAATTTAAGAATTATGAAACAGCCTGCACACGCCATAACGCCATAGCAGCTCAAAGGATTTCGGTAATTATTTAGGAATAGAGAATGCAGTTCATAAAACTGTCTAAAACAGGTCAGGCTTAAAGAAACAGGTGAAATACATCCCTATTACTCATGCTTATGACAAATAAACGGAATGCTGGGTTCTAATTTTTCTTGTAGCTTTACACCTCGTCGACGTCGAGATCATTAGAGGTGAGAATGGACTGGAGGCAAGGAACTGGAAGGAATTCAGCCATTGCCTTTATAAATGAACCATCCTGGCATATGTACAAAGTGATTTGGGGAACCACGGAAAACCCAAATCTGGATGGCTGGAAGGGTATTGAAACCAGTGTCGTCACGAATACGAGGCCAGAACGTAACCGTTCACCCAGCTCGCTCGTTGAATGAGTACAGTGTAATTTGGTAATCATTTGTTGGAAATACGATAATAATTTTCATAATCTCCACCACAAAGTGGTCTGGTGGCTCAGTGGTTAAGGCGTAAGACTGGAGTTCAAAAGGTTCTTGGTTCGAATCCTTATCTCAGTTGAGAATATCAAAGGTCCTTAACCCGGCCTTCATCTCTGGAACAGCTTGTTGTGTAAGTGAAGTACGCCAGAACGCTTGCGTTTTCGGGTTCCACGTTAAACTGTATGTTTCCAGCAGATATTACTTATGAGATGAGATTCTATCATTTAGATTAAACTCAAATAATCGTCATCCTGTATAAAGCGGCGTAAAAGCCAGATGATATGGATGAAAGATCGGTGAAGGCTCTCTAAGGCTGGATGTAAATTTGCACAGAGCGAGTTCTGACTTTGCGGTTGTGAGTAGGTCAGTCGGCCCACCTGCAGACAATGGTCCTCGATGGAGCAGGCCCTCTCTATACGGTCGAGGTCGAGCCGCGGAGGCCTGGGCACGCCACCTCCGGCCCCACCGCCGCCTCCACTGTCGTCCATGTCGCCCCTAATGAGGCGGCAGCCGTGCAGTGCACAGTGCCCCGTGCGTGCTTGGTGGCCGACTGGCCAGGCGCTGGCCCGCCCGCGGCGCTGCCGCCCGGCGCATGCTCAGCTCTCACTACTCTGTCGCGCTCGGCGGGGGCTGTCCGCGCTCGATAACCGGCGGAGCGCGCCACTGTGCCCGGGGCGGGCGCAGGCGACACAGGTGTCGGGCCGTACAGCAGCGTCAGCGTACTCCTAAAGTTAGCTAAATACACCAAAGGAAATCACGGGACTGATGCATACCTTTCTATGTATGAATCAGTCTCCCACACTGAACAAACCTGCTTCCCACACGAGCCTCTCTATTATCATATCTTTTCACACCATCTCTCCTTTACAAACTTGGTTTAGTCCGCTCCAACTTTCAGCACACACTCCTCTACTCCTCTCAGCCCTATATCCCGTAGTCTTCATCTGTTCAGTATTCTTTTATCTTTATACCATGTGATTTTCTTGATATTATATGCTCCCCCACTCCCTTAGCATGTCTATACCATTTTAGTTCTGTTTAAATATACCCTTTCGAATACGGAAATATAACCAATTCATCCCAAATTTTCCCCATTTTTAAAATCTGTGTCCTCTTTACTCGCCTGTATCTCATTAATATCCCACTTCTTCAGTTTCCATATTTCGGCAGTATAGGTACGTGCAGTAAATTACTACCTTATTCATCTGTTCCACATCCTTTTTTATAAATCAGTCTTCTAACGCGTCTAATAAGCTCCCTCTTGTATTTACATTTCAATCCATCACCATCATTTCTATCACATGCCTCCCCAATACGCCTCAGATATTTAAAACTAATCATGTTTTTCATCTGTTCTCCTGTCATCATAATTCTCATGTCTACTGTCTCGTTCTTCCTGGTTATCATCATGAGCCCATTCTTTTCTTTGTCTTAAATTTCATGGCATATAGCCCACCAATACATGGCAGTGTAACTGCGCGTTAAGGCACCAGCGCATTAGATCGTTGAGGAATAAAGGTATTAGGTTCAAGTCCTGGCCCCCAAATACCGTGTGTCCTGGCTGCGGCTTTTAATCCGTTTACCACAGTTACCAAGGCGAATCTTGGGAGATCCCAAATTTCTACTTCATAAACTAAACATTCCGCAAACAAACAAAAGTTACACGAAACGTGGACCGACAGCAGCATTTGAACTTAAACTCTTAGAAATTCTGACGATCAGTACTTAACACTCGAAGAGGTCTCATTAATTAACTAATATAATAGTCCCCCAATGTCTTCCGCATATCTAATTTCCAGTAGACTTCATCTTCTCTATTCCTCTACATCATTAGGCTATCCGCACAAGACATCAACCTCGTGTTCTTCTCGCCACCTTCTCTGTTACTTCACCCATGACCACAACCTCAAGCAGAGGTAAGCGGGGCTCATCTTCACTTTGCCCAATTTCTCTGTTCCAGCCAATCTGCACTTTCACCCCATATTCTGACATAGCTCACAAGTTCCTGATACAATTCCTTTACATATTGTACCTTCTGTAATTATTTGTTTCAAAAAAATTTCAAATTATTAAAATGTGGAATATCAATTCCAAAACTTATTTTTGTCAACAAATTTTCTAACAAACGTCACCCGGACTGACTCTATTTATCTTGAAATGAAGTCTTCATATGAGTACCGCCAGATAGTGTTCTGAAAACACGATATTTCTACAACTAGTTCCGTCGTCTTCCTCAGGTCTGAGGACATCTGTCATTTTGGTCTGCATCGACATTATCAGCAGATCACGACAAATGTATTCGCACCTTACGAAGACGACGGAACTAGTCGTAGAAATATCGTGTTTTCAGAACACTTTCCGGTGGTAGACCCGTGAAGACTTCATTGCAATCATACGGGTAAGTCTCCGTGATCAGTTGTTAAATGCAAGAATACTAAATAACTCTTATGCACTAAAATACGTCGACGACATGGTAGTCATCACTCTCTAGCTTAACTTTCTTTATATGCTGTGCTTTCTTAAAGTCAACAGGTCCTTCAATGTATAAGGCAGTATGGGTCATGGGGGAACTGCCTGTTGCAAATACTGGAGGTATTTTGTGCTTCCGACATCGTTTTACTGCTCCATCCACGAGAATCTGTGAGGAAGTTTCGTTAAGTGAT
Organism: Vandiemenella viatica; assembly: GCA_031002005.1. Taxonomy (NCBI): domain Eukaryota; kingdom Metazoa; phylum Arthropoda; class Insecta; order Orthoptera; family Morabidae; genus Vandiemenella; species Vandiemenella viatica. The sequence goes on along the minus strand of CM061920.1, from coordinate 324,650,861 downwards.
CCATGTTAATTTAGATATCCCAGGAGAAGATTCCTGTGAGCGCCAGTATCATGACGGCAGAATAGTCTGGTTCAAGGCGCGCAGCATCGAAATTATAGCTAAAAATATACTTCCACGGTATTAACAATGAACGGCCAATTAAATACTATATAATTAAAGCCCGCTACTAGAGTTGTAAAAGTAACGAGAAATTGTGTACCAGTATGTGTTCGTTTCTAAATCAATCAGTACTCGTTACTATTGAATCGTTACTCGTTAATTTTGGTACAATCGAGCACTAGCATGAAACTTCGCATCGAGTTGCGTCGCGTACGGAATGACTTCCTTCGTACATTGTAAAGTTTAAGTAAATTGTTCATTTATAAAGTAAGTTTAGGTAAAATTTGCACTCTAAAATAAAGTAGAAGTTAAAATATCACATTTTAGAACAATCGAATCTGATAAATGTTTTAAATTAATAATATCTCAATAAGGTATTATCAATAAAAAAGCAATAACCAAATAACTCAAATTATTTATCGATATATTCTATTTACAGATTATGGTCTGCAAATTTTAATGTTAATGAAACTCAAAACTTCAAAATAACTCTTTATGTTATAAAAATTACTTATCTCGTTAAAAATGTCGACACTTAATAGTAAAAAATATTAATTATATTAAAATAATGTACGCGTAACATGTTTGCACTTACACATTTTCCTTTGCAACGAAACGAAATCAAATCAAAATTCCTGGAAATTCGCGAAGCATGATGTTCAGATATTCTTTCATTGAGACTCATTTAGTCACTGGGCGAACCATTCAAGTTCCCGCAAGATGCGTCGTATTTGTTCTTTCATCAAATAAATCTAACATCTATACGCTAGTAACGAAATTAACTTGTGAGTAATGTTTCGGTGCTTCGAGTCAGGCGATGTATATGTTACTCAGCCAATAACTCAGTAACGAATATACACGGTTTGCTACAGCTCTACGCGCTACAGTAAGAGCCCAAAATGAGCCTCAAAATTTTCCATGTGCAGAATTTGCTATTAGACTAACGCGCACGTGCAACCAGTTCTCGGCAGGTGGGAACTTCCGTTTATTCGTTTCTTTCTTTACGGCTAGCCTACAACAAGGCCATTGGAGGCAGACGGGATTGATGACAAAGAAAGAGAAAGATATCGTACCGGTACCGGGGACCTCTCGAATAGCAGCCACGAAACTCGCCTTTCATACACCAGGCGAGGTACATTGCAACAAGGAAAACATTAAATATCTGCACAGTTCTTTTGAAGTCACCCATGCAGACGTTTTGGTGGATTCTACAACAACTAATTTTAGGACAATAAATATAACTGACCCACGAATCCACAAGGGAAATCTGTTAACAACTATCAGCAACACAATCCTGGAGCATATTACATATTCGAACACAATGAAAATTTAAGATCGGAACAAATTATATATTTCGAAACGTGATATATAAGTGGTTCTGTTTCCTAATTACCTGACTGAAATTCCCATACAGGATAACATATTCACTGCAGTTTCTTGTATTATTCCAAATGTAACAGCAAAGGCAAATGGATATTCGAGATTGAAGAGTGGAATATGGTAATGATTTGGATAAGTGATCGGTCGCAGCATTTAACTGTGTAGTGCGAAGTCTCTAGCCTTTTTTTAATAGGCAAGGAAAAATAACGCGGCCTCTTATTACCAGTTTTGCAGAACTTTACCTTGTTTACTGTAGACACTGATGGCTAACTAAAGTAAAACATTCTGCTGTTTTAACGTGACCTGCGGTCTCAGTTAAGGAAAATGACTGGGGATCGAAGGGTTACGGGTTGGAGTCCCGGTCTCGACTGTAATTTTCATACAGCTTAATACTTACCTTCACATTTGGCAAACAATTGCTTTGTTGTACTGATACATAATGTGTTTCATTGTAAGCTAGACGGCTACTACAGAGCCAGATTGCACAACCGGTAACTTCGTCACCAGGTTAATACCACCACACGAAAATATTACTATTAAAGTGACCTTTGAACAAAATGAAAGTTAAATTGTAAATTTCAGTGAAGTAATACGCGTAACTATAAAATAATAACATTTGTGACTACAGTGAACAATATAAAATGGACAAAGTCGTCATCTTGACGGACTCCCTCAGCGTACTAAAGAGCTTACAAAATACTACCTGGAATAGCCATATTCAAACTATTGTATTGGAAATTCTACAACAACTGAAACGGAACCGGGAACTTGGCATTACGACTACTCTGATGTGGATCCCATCTCACAGCGGCATCGAGCATAACGAACGGGTGGACGCCCTGGCAAAACAAGCTATCCATGAGGGAGAGGTAATCAACATGCAACTCCCGATCTCGGATATAACTCATAACATCAAATTAAGAGCCAAGGAAAAAATGGCAAGAGGAATGGACGATCTCCTCAAAAATCAAAGCCTCATATTATGCAACCATTCAACCGATCATATCTCCAAAACCTTGGTTTTACAATTGGAACAGTAGCAGACGATTAATCACTACGATATCGAGAGCCCGATTTAACCACGGTAACTTCCCCAGCCACCTACACCGAATAGGGTTGAGAGATTCCCCATACTGCGACTGCTCAGACCAGGCAATAGGAGACATCAATCACATAATTTTTTCATGCAATAAATACCAACAACTCCAGGACCAAATGATGAAAGATCTTGCCAAGAATGGCTTCCCCCTGCCGACAAACGTAACCCTCCTTCTTTCCAGCAACAACAGAGTAGTACTTAACATCCTCGCCAGATACTTAAAAGATGGAGGGATAGAATTCTAGCCAACCCTGGAAGTTAAAACAGGAAATGACTATACTTCAAACCCAAAGCCCAAACCACAGCACAACCCCATATCCGCGCAAGCACAACAACCAGCATGGCAAAATTAACAGTATCCTAGATTCAATAAGATTGTAATAATTTAACTTAATAGAGATAAGGAAAAGTGTAGATAGACAAGTTACGTAAATGGACGTAAGAACCTTTGTTAAACTGTTAAATGGCTGTATGGTTTTTTTTTTTTTTTTTTTTTTTTTTTTTATTGTCTATAATATACTATTTTGTAATAACTTCAAGTGTTTTTAAAAAATATGATCTCTAGATGTATAATTATAAATTGTTTTGAAGATGGTGTTATAAGAAACTCATAATCTTTAGTAGTACAATGTAATAATTATGTAACTTTGTGCTGGCTGTATGGTCTTGTAACCAAGTGCCAATAAAATAAAAAATAAAAAAAATAAAATAATAAACTGTAGAGGAGACCGGGGCTGGTTGGCGTAGGGGCAGATTGGCCATCAGCTTCTAATTGTGTTTTTTGAGTGTGTGAAAGCGCCACCTGCTGACTACGTCACCATCATGGCCTCAACTTTTTCCCAACAAAACAACAGTGTGAATTCTCTATTTGAGGGGTAATTGTAGTAAATTTTTCAGTAAGTAATTTTTCTGAGTTATCTTATTTGCTTTCTGTAGCAACAGGCTACATGCGATAGGCTTAACTTCTATAGTACATCTGAATCATTGAACTAAGGACTATGTTTTACACTGTTAAAACATTCATTGTCAGTATGGTAGTTGTTACAACTGCCATCTTTGTTATAGAAACGTGTTTGAGGCAGGTTGGCCATCTTTGTTCAAAGTTGGTTGGCACATAACCAAAACTGGGGAAAACGAAGAAACTAAGCGCAAGGAGCAAAATCTGTTTTACGATTTCAAGTGAGGAAGAGCGCCTAACAGTGAGTTACACTGACAGAGATTTTTTTGTAACTCTTACCAGCGAGGTCTTTAGAGACGGGAAAGGATGGGGGGCAAGGAATGGGAATGAATTCGGAATGGCCTTTTGAAGGAAGCATCCCGGCATTTGCCTGGAGTGATTTGGGAAACCACGGAAAACCCAAATTTGGATGCCCGGATGGGGATTCGAACCGAAGTCCTCCCGAATGCGAAGCCAGAACGCTCACCGTTACACCACCACTCTCGGTCTGACAGATATGATAGCTTTGATGAACGTCTACTATTACATGACAGTAACACGAGCGAGCAGGATGTAGGGCATTGAAGCCCAGTTAATATCTGTCCAGAAGATAATAATGGTGAGGTCAAAGCCGAAGACCTAAAGTAGCCTCCGCTTAAGAATAACCAGCTGCGGTCACCAATGATGCCGCTCAGTATATAAGAATCGTAACATAATTGGACAAATCTGATGTTCTAGTTAAAACAATGGTAAAGTATGGTAAGATTTGGATTTGATCTAAAAAAGTAGATGATACTGGTGCAAATATGAAAATGTGAGAAACTCGTGATCCACAACTAATGAGTCAATTTCAACGATTCTACCACGTTTACATGAAGCATATTTGATTTAATTCCGATAATTAGAGTCCTTTGTTTCTTTTAGCATCTCTCAGGCTCACTTTCTACCTTCTGTTTTCTAGTTTTTAAATTAAAATATTAGCAAATGAATTACAATAACCTACTTTTATTTACGTAAAGTATTTCCACAAATTCCAGAAAATTTTCCTATTTTTTTCTCTCTCTCAACTCATTTTTTTAAAATGTTTCATGAGAGTTACGCTAACGAACCGAGCCAACCCCGCGTATGGAGTTGGTTGGCCAACAGCGACTTGCACTGTTTGCGATTTCCTACAGTCGTACAATTTAACATGCTGATCGTAAAAAAAAAAAAAAAAAAAAAAAAAAAAAAAAAAAAAAAAAAAAAAAAAAACATAAATCAAACATTATAGATGCAGATTACAGCGATATATTCAAACTTGGGATGTTGCTCACAGCATAAGTTGTAAAAATCAAAATGTGAAAACCTGTGCCAACCATTCCCGGTCTCGTCTACTTACACATGTATGTATTTTTCTTCTGTCGCACCTTTGGGAATCGTAATTCACAGGACCGACGTTAGTTTTGGTGCTAAATCCCTTCTGCCATCTACGATTTTGTGAACTTCAAATCATTATCAAATTTCTGTTGTGACGATGCCTTATTAAGAAGTTCCCCCATTGTCTTTCCCCCATTCTCATCTAAATAGCCTTTTGGAAACATTAAGGTAAATGGTTTAATATTAAATCTATATTAACCAATATTTTCCTATTTTTAGTAGAAATAAACAGAAAAGAAAATCTTAAAGATACATTCGGATCTCAACACCCAAATAGTGTAATTTGTCGATAAATTTCCTGTTGTTATTAGACCAAGCACACATCGAAATGAACATGGTAAACCGCTTTCATCTTAAAAGAACGTTGTTACACTTTCTGTGCCTGTAAAAAGTTATAATGAATCTCAATACAAATTTCAAACAAGATTATAAATACGGAAACCTATGCTTGGTAAATATATGGTACACTAAAAAAAAAAAAAATCGAAAATAATAAGAAAAATCTTTCGATAAAAAGCCGTGATAGTTATTTAAATCTTTTAATAATTTTTCTCTATTCAATCATGATCATATTCACATTGAAATAAACAAGCACATAGAACAGAAAAATCGACATTCTTCACAGCTTACAGTAAAAATGTTAGGACACAACGTTTACAGAAAACCTACGGATACCGATCGAAACCTTGATGCTCTAAGTTTCCACTATCCTTCTCAGAAACTATGAGTGCTGAATACTCTTGTCCATAGGGCACAGATGGTGTCCGTCAAGGAACACTTACAGGAGGAACTACAACACCTGGAACGCGTGTATCGTGCCAATGGTTATGGTACTAATGAAATCCGATATGCAATCACTGGAAGAAAAAACGAAATCAAAACAGATGTCAGAAACCGTGCCTTCTTATCTTTCTGTGAAGCAGTAACATAAAAATAGGTAGGCTGCTCAACAAACAGGGCATCCGTTCGATTTTTCGGCCTCCACCAAAAGTAGGACAGCTGTTACGAACTTCGAAGGATGGTCTCAATCTTCGGACTCCTGGAGTCTACAAAATTCCATGTGAATGCGGCACTTCTTATATATGAGAAACCTTAAGGACGATCGATGAAAGACACAAAGAACACATTATATGTTTTAATCACAAATAAAAAGAAAAATCTATTATAGCCTAACACGCCATTGACAACGGGCACGAGCCATGCTTCGACAAAACGACACGCTTTTGTTATGCAAATAACGTCTAGGACTGTTGTGAAGGAGGCGATTGAGATTAGGCTTTGCAGTTATGTTATTAATAGCGATTAGGGACTCAATTTAAGTCAAACATGGGAACCGGTAATTGGATTATTGTAAGCCACACGGGATCGAGCCATATTAGGACATAGTTACGACCCGATCATGACGTCACCAAGTGAGCGGGGCCCAACACACCGCCCCCTCCACGTGCTTTTCCCTCCGCTCCCGGCTAGTAGGCCTAGATAATAGACTAGCGTGCAGCGTACTTTAGTGGTGTTAAGCGGGGCTTGCCAATGCGAGCTTCCGAAACGTCGCCAGACTATTTAACTTTGATGCGGCTTGAAACCCAAGAAGTTATTCTACAATACTGCCGCCGCGAAAGTTATGTGACACGAACCGAGCGTAGTGGTGTAACGGCTAGCGTTCTGGCATCACATTCGGGAGGACGGCGGTTCGAATCCCCGTCCGGGCATCCAGATTTGGGTTTTCCATGGTTTCCCCAAATTACTCCAGGTGAATGCCGGGATGCTTCCTTCAAAAGGCCATTGCCGAATTCCTTCCCATTCCTTGCCACCATCCTTTCCCGTCTCTAAAGACCTAGTTGTTATATGAGACGTTAAGCAGTTAAAATGTGACACAAATCTACTATGTACAAGATATTTACATTTATTTATAGATTTATATACAACGAAGCTGATGCTTATATTTCTATTTGCCATTTCCGATTTCTCCGCAGGTATTCATCCCACAGTTTAGTTGCAACAATAATTTATATGTTTGCCACAGTAAGATGTTAGCAATGCAGTACAAACATTTAATCTGAAACATCTTCTTGCTGTTTCATTTTACTCCAAAATCAGAGTCTGTTTACTTAGCATTTTGTGTTACATCACTAGGGTGGTGTTCAAATCAGATTTCGAAAGTACAATTTTTATAGCTTATTAAAGTATGTAATTCTTCGGCTACTGGCCTTTTTTTTTAAGAAATAGTTCCTGTGATTGGCATTCGTACAAAACATTCAGGCCGAAGTAATCCATTGTTCTCAGTATTGGATATTCGACTATACCACTTGCCGGACATAAGATGACCTTCGTAATTGAGTAGAATAACTTTCGTGTTTTTGTTTTGTTTTTTTGCTTGGGCTTTGCGCCTCGTCGACGGCGTGGTCATTAGAGGCGGGATGGGATGGGGGACAAAGAACAGGAAGGAATTCGGCCATGGCCATTTGAAGGAAGCATCCCGGCATTCGCCTGGAGTGATTTGGGGAAACCATGGAAAACCCAAATCTGGATGCCCGGACGGGGATTCGAACTCTCGTCCTCCCAAATGCGAGGTCAGAACGTTAACCGTTCACCCACAACCCTCGGTTTGCTTCTCGAGGCCACCCCCTTGTCCGCCTACTTTGCGGACAGGTAATAAATGCTGGACAATGGGAGAGGTGGCAGTCGGTCAAGCGCCTCTACCTTGCAGGCTGAATTATTCAGCCGGTCCTGCGGTGGTCTATTCTGCGGCCGGTGCAGCTGGGGCCGTTCCCTAGCGTGACTCGGCGCGACTTACGGCCGAGACAAGGATCTCTCCACTACGGCAGCCACTATTGATCACGGCCACAGACAGTTCACGTCCCTGCCTTGCCGATGTCAATACCAGCACTAGAAATCCATCTGGGCACGGTTTCCAATAGCTTATCGGCCGCAGATACGATCAAAGAAAATTGAAATTGCAAGAGATATCAGATACGATTTAAATGCGTAGATTCTTCAAGTATAAACGGTTCATATAGTGAATAAACGAAACTCTGCAACTGATAATAATTACTGAGATGTTTTAGAGTACAACTTTCCTTATCTTCTTCACCGTAGAATCACAGTCAAGGGTTACTTTCAGGGCAGAAAATATCTTCTGCGCATGACTTCCACTAGCTTATGGTATCGTTTGTAAAGCCGCGTAAATAAAAAAAAATCAGGTGTATATTGGATGAAATAGAAGCCTGAACCAGGTTTAGGATGAATAAACCATTAATCTAGAATGTAATAAAATTACTCAATATATAACAACTAGCCACAAAGCCCGTCAAAATTGACGGGTTTGGAGTATTCTGGCAATTAATTTCTTTTTAGTTGCTTACCTAAACAGAATTGTTTTGAAATAAAGCTCAATGTGCTGTAATTTCTCGTCCCTTGTGATGTAGCAAAACGTTTCAGTTGTCAACTTGATGCAGGTCGCATTTCAGTCAAACCACAATCTTCGCTAATAATGCGATGAAGATCGATGTGTTAAAAGATGACATAAATTACATAGCCTACAGTTCAAATAATGACCACAGTGAAAACGAAGGATACTAAATTAAATCATAACAACTTCAGTATTCTGGCAAATCATTTCTTAGCAATCGCTTAAATAAACACAAAAATCAATCATAATATAATTCCTATTGCCTTGCGCAATAACAAAATGTTTCTGTTGCTATCCTGGTCCAGGTTGCATTTCAATCTAACAACAGGCAGTTCAATCATTACCGTGTTGCCACAATCTGATGATGAATTCTTGTAGAACTCGACGAAATAAATCGAAAATAAAGAATCAAATTTTTTTATATCTTTCTTGGTTTTCGAGATATAACATGTTGAAAATCAATTATAACTGTGATTTTGGTGAAGTTTCTCTGGTCCAGGACGTATTTCAACCTAACAACAACCACCAGGAAGAAAATAAAACACATATAGTGCATTTCCACCGTGTACATATAGCGGTTTTGGTAATTTGTTTTTTCTGGTCCATGCCAGATTTCACCCAAACCACCTAAATTTTGAGATACAATATCTCGAGAACTAAGCGGGATATGGAAAGAAAATGTATTATTTGTTTTCGATTTGTCTCTTCGAGTTACATACGAAATCATCATCAAATTTGGCAATGTCGAAATTTTTCTTCTGTTCCAGGCCGCATTTACACCTAACCACGTCAACTTTGAGATACAATATCTCGAGAATTAAGTAAGATATCAAAACATTTTATTCTCTACTTTCAGTTTTTTTCGTCGAGTTACATAAGAATCCATCAACAAATTGCGGCTTCACGGTTATCGTAGAATCCCATAACCACGTACAGTACTACGCTAAAACATGGAGGAAATATTTCCTTCCTCCATGTGCTAAACATGCCGCCCGAGAAACAATACTTACTTTACACGCATATTAATACATATACTTATCACATTTCAATGGTCACATTGCATCGCGAAATTAACCAAATAAAAAATCTATAAGGGTTCTTCAATCTTAATTTTTAATATTCGTTATTCAGAATTATACTAACACATTTGAATAGCTGACACAGTTACATGCGGCTGAAATAAGGCATCAGTAAAACCAAAGTAAATTAAAAATAAATCTTAACAGCTTACGTCATTCCAACGTAATATTAGTTTTAATGGGTGGAAGGTGATATTTTCCACCGGCCGGAAACTGGTACTGCCCTGTTGAAATTTGTATCAATTGCTTCGTTATAATGGCATCTTTTTCACATTTGCACCCTCCTTTTTTCCGAAACGTCGCGTCGCCATGAATTAAATTAAAAATTCTGAAACGTAAGATGCTCCGCAACCGAAAATGTTAGCAATACTTTCGTTAGAACGAAGTAATGAATTAAGTAACAGAAAAAAAATACTAAAAAACCGCATGCCCTCTGCTGTAACTTCAAGTACCAATTTTAATAACAATCTATCAAAACTGCAGCTAGCATTGCGAAAATTAACTTACATATATGTGATATCAACGAATACTTCTACATAAACTAATATTAAATAAATCTAAGCAACTAATAAGTATGTTCAGTCAGTTAATTTATTCGTGGACGCCTAGAAATGTTATTAAATAACGTGGATATTTCTCTGCAGTTGCTTAATTAATCAGAATTGTTACAAAATAAAGCTCATTGTAATTTATCGTTCATTGTGCTGTAGCATAAAGCTTCAGTAGTCATCTTGGTCCAGGTTGCATTTCAGCTTAACCATAATATCCGCTAAAATTTCTGATAGAAAAGCAAAGCTTCAATCACACGTAATTTAATACATTCCATGCATCGCGATATAAACTTGATCCCAAATCTTCACCGGTTCTGACACATTTCTTTCTTAATAGCTACCTATGATGAAGATCGATATTTTAACGGCTAAGAAAGCTTACATCTGCTGAAATAATGACTCCAGCAAGAACGAAGGATGTTATAACAACTAAAGCTATGCCATGTAATATTTCATTGTGGTTTAGGCCGTATATATCGCGAACAATTTGCAACTTCTTTCATTTGAACCATGTAATGTTTCAGTAAAAAAACTGATAATTAATATGCCAATTTAAACACAAATAATTTCAGTAATAGGACACAGTTTAAATTTTGAAAAAAAACTAAATTATTCATGCCCTCTGCGTTAACGTCAAATGAAACTTGTAATTCTAATCCATGCTAGTTATACTCTAACCAAACATTTAGCAGCACTGATGCTCGAAATACAAAGCTTTTATCTTACAATATCTATGGACAAAGAATTTAAGGAATACTTGAATATATCAAAAGAATATTACGTAAATATAAGCATCTAATGATTGCAATATCGATTTTAACGCAATACATACTTTTATTTCAGTATTCTGTGAGTTAATTTATTCATTGTTGCTTGGAAATGATATTAAATAACGCGCACTCCCACAAATAATATCGTAAAGCGTGACGTCATAGGCAACGTCATAGCTTGACGTCACCGCGTGACATGACGTAGGTGGGACAACGCTACATCTTGTCTATTATATAATAATTATTAATAAATCTTTGGTTCTTTAAGACACTGTACCCTACTTTATGTAACTTACAGAAAAAACACATTTTTTTTCTTGATGACTATCGTTTAAATATTTTATAAAAAATAAATGCTTGTCATTTTTGAAGTAATCGAAATTCAGTAATGATATGGCACCTTTCTCCGCTGCCAAAGGAGTGAAAAATACTGTCACACATACGAATCATCCTGCTGTAACACAGAAAATATTTGTGAACATAATTAAAATTTTATTTAACTGCAATAGAAAATACCTCGAATATTTGTCTTAAATAGACACATTTTGAAAATGTAACACATAAATAAATTTAAATCATCTTTATCTGTGGTGGTACTAAAACAAATCCGACAAAAAACTTGTTTGCGTTGTAAAAACTCAGTATGAACAACGCCTTTATCTTATATTAAAACAACACTGATCGACTATTCAGTGTTAAGATTATGATTATTTATCATCAGAAGCAAGCTAGTATTTAGATTTCAAGACAGGGAGTTGGCGTTACAATACTTCTGATTATGATTACGTTAATCACTAAACAATTTGTGTATTGATGATCATGGATGCTCAACAGTGCTGCAAAATCAGAGTGGTGTCAGACAAACAGCTTTGAGAACGTTTTATGGAATCTTTTCGTGGTAATTTATGAAAAAAGAAATTTATTCAGAAGGGTATTGTTGATATTCCAAGTAGCTCTAATATTTGAAAATAACCTTATACTGAAAGAGGACGAATCTTTAGAAGAAAGACCTGTAAAATGTCATGAAAATAAAATCGTGCTTTATTTGTCTATGCGCTCTACGTTATAATATCTAACAACAGTTTTCCTTGTAGTAAAAGATAAAAGACTATTTCATGTAAAAGGAAAAAAAAAATCTGTTAGAGGAAAAATAAACTGCAGCTGCGCTCGGTGATTGAGAGGAAAAAATGCACCCACGTTCCAAGAGTAACGATAGATCTAATTTAAAAATGAATTGTTAATAAATCAGTAACACTCATAAAACTGCATTTTTAATTATCTATGGACGCACGCGTTGCGCCTACCATCAAGGTACCGTATATGGAACGAATCTATGCTCAAATAAATACTTAGTTTTACATTTTTAGTTAAAACAATTTTAATGATATCCTAAAATAGTAAAATTTGTTAATTGTCTTCTATTTACAATGGTGTTTAACAGCTATTCATTCTTCATTTCTCACCAAGCATGTCGTATATCAATACTTTTAAGTGTTACAGTGTGCGAGGTCCCTGTTATCGCTATTTTGACTGCGACAAACAAGGTTTGATAGCCCGTTTTATTTTGCACTTGGCCCTAACGTGCCTTTTAACGGTCGTCGCTACCACCTCGCCGATTATATTAATATACAGTATAATGTACTTTTATTACCAAAGTTTCAATAATCTATCAGTTCGCGCAACGGATGTTGTAATATTATGTAAATGAATTTCACTGCACTTTTGCTACAATTCACAATTTATTTTGCTTAAAATTTCACATAAAAACCAATGCTGTTACTGACACAATATTCTATACAAATTTTCATTACTCTAGCCGCAATCACATGTGCCCGCTATGCTCGCTCAAAACAGCCTCTCTCGCCATCTTGGCTTTTTCCTTCCACCACACTCACTCTCATACTATTACAGTATTGCCAACTTCCGTTACATGAAATCACTAAAATAACTTAAAACTACCCCATACTGTACAATCTACTATGCTGGAAGACCTTTTTACAAATGAAATTATAAATTTATTTACAATCAATTAATAAAATGACAATAGCACTTAGTAATGACTGGTGAGTGGGGACCTCACACATGCCCCCACTTTGCCGCTAATTAGCACTTTTTTGCAATCACAAAAGTTGGTTATTTGGGGCAAAGTTCAACCCTTTCACCAGGCATTACTCCTTTGTAACACAAATTACACACTTTTCCATTACACCATGGTTCGCTACAGTTTCTCACACAATGTCCTTTGCTGTAGTCCAATAATAGAAGTTCATTAACATTTATAATACACTACATTGTAATTATTTCTCCTCTCTCACCTTATACAACTTCAAATCAGTCACATTCCGCAACCCAAACTTCCTTCCTGACTTCGGGTACACAAGAAAATAGGCATTCTTATGGGGCTTTCCCTCCACTCGAAACGGCCCATGGAACACATTAAAGAATTTTTTAATCTCAGCATTTATCTCGCAAGACCTCTCGTGTGTTTTTACCAATACCAAGTCGTTCAAATTAAATTCAACAGGTTTTCGTCTCTGGTCGTGCTTTCTCTTCCTTTCCTCAGCTTTCTTCTTCATTCTCTCCCTTACTTGCTTACAAACGTCTTCCTTAGATACACATTGACTTGCAGGAAAATTAATTACTTCTTTAATCAAATTCGGTTCTTCTTTATGATACATCAAAAAATATGGGGTGTAACCAGTACTCTCACTAGGTACACTGTTTATGACATCTTCGAAATCTGTGACATAGTCTACCCATGTAGTATGTTTGTTACTACAATAGGTTCGGATCAACCGACCAATTTCCCTCATGACTCTTTCGGCTGGATTACTGGCTGGATGGTACGCTGATATTCTTATATGCTTCACTTTGTTCTCCTCCATACACTGAGCCCAACGTCTTGACGTAAATTGGCTACCGTTATCTGATAATATCTTCTTTGGACAGCCCACATTTTTAAAATAATTCTTTTCCATCCGGTCCACCAATATCTTCCCTGTAGCCTTTCTAATTGCATAGAATCGCACGAACTTCGAGAACACATCCAACATGACGTAGACATAAGTAAATCCACCCCTTGACTTTGGCAGAGGCCCATACAAATCAACGGCTACCAGATCCAAAACATTCTCTGGCAATATACTCTGCATTAAACCTTTAATTGCTACAGTCGAAACTTTAGTCCGTTGACATCGGTCGCAAGTCGCTATCCTCTTGGCCACCCTCCTTTTCATATTATCAAATAGCAAGACTTCCCTTAATTTCTTGGTGCATTTAGCGGCTCCATAATGCCCATAACTCAAATGTACATAATCTATTATGATATCCACATATTTTTCCGGCCAACATATTTTCCAGCCACTCGACACCTCGTCCATTCTGCGAAATAATATTCCGTCATGAACTTTATAGTACTTGGGCAGCTTCTTATTTCTAGGATCTCCTAAATTCTGCTTTATTAGCTTCAAGCACTCATCCTCATTTTGTTTACGCCTCATATCCTTGCAAATATCCTTAACTGCCTTTTCATGTAACACTCCCTTCATATAGAACATTCTGACCACCTTTTCAGAGCCAACAGCGTCATCCACATAGTTGGTTCCCATCGGAAGTCTTGATAGCGCGTCGGGAACTTGGTTTTCACTACCCTTTATATACCTTATTTCAAAATCAAACTGTTGCATGTATAATACCCATCGGGTCAATCGACTGTTCATGAGTTTGCATTCGCATAAAAAGGTCAACGCCTTGTGGTCCGTAAACACAATAGTCTTGTGCCCCCACAAGTAATACTTAAATTTCCCAAACCCCCACACGATGGCCAATGCTTCCTTCTCTGATATTCCATAAGATTGTTCATGTTTATTCAATACACGGCTTGCAAATGCGATTGACCGTGCTTCCTCATTTCCGTCCACATTCACCAATTGAAATAGATGAACTCCTAGGCCATAGTTAGAGCTATCACTCCCTAAACAAAAAGGCAAACTTAAATCGGGATGATACAATATACCACTATTCATCAACTCATTCTTCAACTTGTCAAAAGCCTGCTGGCATTGTTCCGTCCACAACCACGATGAATGTTTCTTCCTTAATTCCCCTAAGTGAGGATCATTGAACGACTGATCTGATACGAACTTTCGATAGAAACCGCATAAACCAAAGAAAGACTTTAACTGTTTCTTGGTTTTTGGCACGGGAAATTCTATAATTGCCTTTATCTTCTCGGGATCCGGGCGTATACCCTGTGAATCAATCTGGTGTCCCAAAAACTTAATTTCCTTCTTCGCAAACTCACATTTTGACATTTTTAAAGTCATGCCTCCTCTTTGTAAGGCAACCAACACTTCCTCCAAAACTTCACAATGTTCCTCCCATGTTTGAGTACTTATCAATATATCGTCGACATAGATGGATAATTTGCTAAGTAAATATTCCCCTAGTACTTGATCCAATGCTCGTATAAAAACTGAGACCGAGACATTCAGTCCAAATGGAACCACCTTGTACTGGTAGCATTTCCCACCAAATAAAAATGCCGTATACTTTCTCGATTCCGGAGCTAATGGTACTTGCCAATATCCGGCTGTTAAGTCTAAACTTGTCATGTATCTCACACCATGGAATCTCTGCAACATTTCTTCAAGATTCTCAGGACGATCAGTTTCTCTGTCTACTATTCTGTTTAACGTCCTGGCATCCAAAACCAATCTCACTGTCCCATCTTTCTTGCCGACCACTATCAGCGGGTTGTTGTATTGGCTACTACACCTTTCAACAATACCCCATCGCACCATTTTATCGATCTCTTGCTCCACAGCTTTCTTCTTAGCTAGCGGTATCGGATAAGGCTTCACGAAAAAAGGTATATGAGGCTTTATCTTCAATTGGCATTCATATCCTTTTACTATTCCTGGACAATCTGAAAATACACTCTTATATTTCCTCAATATTCCTTTTAAATCTTCCTTCTGTTCTTCGGTAACTCCCCTTAACTCATCAATATCCATTACATAGTTCGCTTCCATCCCACTTTCTGTTTCCTCACCCTCCATTTCCTCATTCTCTACAACTTCATCTTCTGTTGCTACTTCATATACAGCTCGCATGTTTACATCTCCTTCCAACTCCTTAACTTTTATCGAACGACTTCCAAAGTTAACTTCAATATTTTCTTCGTTCTTCCATACTTGCATCTCTCCTTTGTAACAGTCAATTATAGCTCTAAATTTGCAAAGCCAGTCTATACCCAGAATACAGTTAATGCTGAGCTCGGGTACCACCAAGCAAGCATGCTCCAATGCAACTCCATTTATTTCTAACTCCAATAATATTTGAATTTTCACCCTCTTACTCAATTTTCCGGTCGCCCCAATTACTTGAACCTTACTCACTGGCATTTCAGCAATCTTGTTGTTCTTCACTATTTGGTCATACAACCTGTGTGATATCGCTGTTAATTCACTCCCAGTATCCGCTAGCACTTCGCTCTTCAAACCAAAAACTTTCACCGTAAATATTGGATGCCTCACTTCCTCTTCTTCTTCCCTCAAAATTTCCTCTTGTAACAAATCCTTTTCAAACTCTTCTGGAGACCACTTTAACACTTCTAGCTTACTCCCATCTCTCAGGTGTAGCTGCTGTAAGTCTACATTCTCTCTATTGAATTGACTTCCACCATCTGTTTTGCATTCATTATTTCCCGCAAATGAGCTTATGTCACGTCTAACTTCTTCCGAAACTTCAACATTTGCCTCCTCTGGCATTTCACCTCCATCATCATTGCTATTGGCATATTTCCTCACAAGGAAAAATCTCAATCCTTCATATTCTTCATTGTCTAACATTCCACCTGATTCTTCTTCTTTCAGATTATCATCTTCGTCCTCGCTACCATTTTCGTCGCTATACTCTTCCTCATCTTCGTCACTTGTTCCGATACTATCTTCTGTTTTAGTTTCATACATATCTTCCTCAAATTCTTTCGATACAAGCTCATCTGTCATCATATCTTCTGCTAAAGTGTATTCTCTTACACTGCTACTACATTTCTCTTCGTTATCATGGATTCCCAGATCGATTTCAGCCAATTCTCGCATCCCTTCTTTTTGCCAATCATATTCGCACATTCTTGCAATGTCCTGTGTCTCCCCTTCTTTTAAAAACTTGAAACATTCCCACCACCTCAGTGGTTCCTTCTCGTCACACACCCCGACATCCAGTTCTTTCGATTTCTCTTGATTTTGCCCCCTGCTGTTGTAGTTTATAATCTGCATATCACATTCGTTGTCATTTCTCTGTAGGTCCTCAGCTCTCTGGTAAGTGTTGCGGTCATTCCTGTTGTTCTGATTCTTTGGTCCTATCTCGACTTCCTCCGCTACTGAGCGGACCGCCCCAGTTGCGGCGCAGAGTTTCCCTCCACTCGATGGGGAACAAGCTGCCTTCCTCCATCTCTTCCCCCTGGCCGACTACTGTTATGATATGACCCCTGATATTCCTGTCGCCCATCTTCATTTTCCCTTCTTCCATCTCCAGAATTTCTGTTATACTGTTCCTCTCGGTGATATCCATTTCCTCGACCTCTGTCTCTGGTACAATCGTCCCGTGGATTCATCTGGTTCGACCCATTATAACTTCGATAGTCATTCCTCTTATCCCCTCTCAGGCTTTGCTCATTCGCACTATTCCAGCGGTCCAACCTTTCAACTATTTCCAAAAAATCTTCTATACCATTCCATTGAACTACTACTAGCTTTTCTTGGACACCCCTAGGCAATTTTTGCAACAGAACTTCTATTTTTTCATCATCGCCGACTTCTTGATCCAGGTAGCACAATTCTTTCATCACTGCTTCACAAAAATTCTTCATGCTCCCCTCACGTCTACTATAATAGCGACAGTTCCAAAAATCTCTCCTCACATTCCTTTGTTTTCTCTGTGACCAATATTTGTTTAAAAATAATTTCAAAAATTCCTCGAAATCATTACATTCTTCAACACTGCCACAACTCCATACGAAAGCATCCCCTTGTAGCATATTCTTTACATATCTTATCTTATCCAAGTCTGACCACTCACAAGGTAACCCATTCTTGTAAACTCGAGCAAATTCTACCGGATGCACTGTTTTTTTCAGGTTCAAATTTTACTTCAGGTAATTTAATCTGGTTTGTGGTGATACCACCAATCCCCATAGCAGCCAAATTTCGCCGTTCTTCTTCCCCAAATTTCTTAATCAGATGTTTCACTTCTTCCTTCACCTCTTCTTTGACTGATTTCATCTGGTCATCCACTTGGTTAAATGCTCCTTTCACTTCCTTATCCATAGTCATAAATCCCTCTTTCAACCGGTAAATTTGTTTGGAATTGGTTTCAGCTTTCTCTTTTAATTCTTCAATCCCTTTGCACACTCCTTTTGGTTTTCATAAATTATCTTATTTTCTTCCTGCATAGCTATACGCTCTTCCTGTATTTCCTTCCTATTTTCCTTCACTGCTTCCTCCACCTTTTGTTGTACCAAACACACTACATTCTGCTTGTTAGCCTCTTCACGCTTCCCAACGTAATCATACACCATTGATATCTCTTTCTCTATTTTTGTGTTGATATCTTCTTTTAATACTTGTCTTACACTCTCTATCTTCTTGTCACATTTTTCTTCCGACTGTTGAATACGACTATCCATTTTCAACAACATATCCTGCCTTAAAATCTGCACTTCTTCTTTAATTTCTTCGGTAATTCTTCTTTCCATTTGTTTTGACTCTTCTCTCATTATTTTAGCAGTTTGTTTTGACTCTTCTCTCATTATTTTAGCAGTTTGTTTTGACTCTTCTCTCATTTTCTCCAATAAAACAATTAGCATCGACAGCTCACCGCATTTCTGTTGCTGAACATCGATTTGTTTATTACCCGTCTCTTTTTCTTGAATATTAATTTGATTAACCGGTATTGGTGTTGACATCGCACTAATCATGAAACTCTTTGACTCGACTTCACAAACATCACTATCTTTAACATCTACCTCAATACTATCTTTGGTTGAATACATAACTCCGCTTCCCCCCATGCCGTCACAGAAACTAACGCATCTAGCTTCGGTTGAATTAAACTCGCTGGTCAAGTCAACTCCACTTCCCTCCCTGTTAGCTGACTGCTCGACAAAACCGGAATCTTCATTGTTACAAACAATACTATCATTACCCCCAGCTTTAGAAATTAATCTATCACTGCAACCCGAAGATTTGTCCTTAATTACTTCCATTTTACTTATTCACTGCCAAATAAAATAATATTACTACTGAAATACCCCGTTACTTCACACGCAAAACACAAACATAAAATCACTTCCAAAATTTTCACAACGCTGTTTTTCAACGCAGAAATACTCTTTAATGGGTACAGAAACCCATTTTGAACACAGAAAGCCTTTTATGAATTACTTACTTTACACAGCAATGGCCACAGCACTGCAAACATAAATTTTACAACACACAAAAAACATGCATCAACGTAACATTACAAATCACAATGGCTTTTACACATGCATTTATCTTTCAGTTACCAATTTAAATAAAACCCTTCCCACTATTGCTTAAAAACTTTTTATTTGCTTAACTAAGGTCTTCTCAGCATTTAAATCTAATTTGGACAATTTTTTTTTTTTTAATTTCCAAAACCATTCTTATGACAAATTTACAGATTTAATTCTTCCGAAATTAACAAAAGTTTACTTCTGATTTTCATTCGTTTTCAAACTGTTGCATTTAACTGTTCGTTCTTTAAAGAAACTTAAATCACTTTTTTCAAATTTATTACTGGTGTTTTATTTTACGGAAGTCACTGTATCAAATTCTGCTTGCTGCCACTCTTTCGGAAAATTTATATTGAATTTCTGTACTTGCCAATGCTGCGATGATCTTCACGTCTGCTAACCTCTGCTCCAGAAACTACTATCTGGCTCCAGTCGAAGAATACCCAAGGTCGTTCTTGAATAAATGCAATATTTTGCACTTATCCTGGCAGATTCGTCGCCACTTTGCGAGGTTCCTGTTATCGCTATTTTGACTGCGACAAACAAGGTTTGATAGCCCGTTTTATTTTGCACTTGGCCCTAACGTGCCTTTTAACGGTCGTCGCTACCACCTCGCCGATTATATTAATATACAGTATAATGTACTTTTATTACCAAAGTTTCAATAATCTATCAGTTCGCGCAACGGATGTTGTAATATTATGTAAATGAATTTCACTGCACTATTGCTACAATTCACAATTTATTTTGCTTAAAATTTCACATAAAAACCAATGCTGTTACTGACACAATATTCTATACAAATTTTCATTACTCTAGCCGCAATCACATGTGCCCGCTATGCTCGCTCAAAACAGCCTCTCTCGCCATCTTGGCTTTTTCCTTCCACCACACTCACTCTCATACTATTACAGTATTGCCAACTTCCGTTACATGAAATCACTAAAATAACTTAAAACTACCCCATACTGTACAATCTACTATGCTGGAAGACCTTTTTTACAAATGAAATTATAAATTTATTTACAATCAATTAATAAAATGACAATAGCACTTAGTAATGACTGGTGAGTGGGGACCTCACAAGTGCCGTTGCGTAACATGAGTTAGCAATACTGAAGGAATTGAGTAGTTCAGATCTGGAATACTAAAGTCATTGTTCTCGTGAAAAGCTCTGTTGGAAGAACTGTGAATAACTGTGAAGAAATTAATACAAGACGGGTACAAAAATATTATACAACCACATACATTTTTATCTTCAAACCATCTGGACTGCAAAATAAGACATCTTGAAACCAGATATGTTCCTTTTATGCATCTGTTTATCCTCGACCGAATTTACTAGTCACGTGCTACACGAATGAACGATACGAAATTATGATTTTAACAATCAACAGCAGTCTGATCTGCTGTCCGTGTTGTGACTTAATCACTACCTCAATCATTTGTGAAATAAATACAGGTGTGAATAGTAATACCTATGTTGCATACTCCACGCTAAATAAAACTTCAAATATCCTTTCCTTTAATTCGGGAGATTTAGTTTTTAAACACCAAAAATGGCCGTACTGAATGCGGGAGACTAATAACAACAAAGATTTTCTTTGATCACGATCTCTGGCAGCACAATTATAATTTCTTTGGCTATCATCTTTACTTTTACAATAAAAACATTGATTTATTTACACCGAGAGTGGTGGTGTAACGGTTAGCGTTCTCGCCTCGCATTCGGCGGTTCGAATCCCCGTCCGGGTATCCAGATTTGGGTTTTCCATGGTTTTCCAAATCACTCCAGGCAAATGCCGGGATGCTTCCTTCAAAAAGGCCATGGCCGAATTCCATCCCATTCCTTACCCCCCATCCTTTCCCATCTCTAAAGACCTCGCTGTTAAGAGACGTTAAGCAGTTTAAAAAAAAAAAAAAGATTTATTTACGATAATATTATTCTAGATAGATTATATTCAGTCATACAGGTAACAATAATACTAGAATTTTCCTGTTGTAGATGACGACTAATATAGCTTTCAATCTTTTGCTGTAGATTATGTTTTTCAGTAATTCATTTACGATATTTCAATAAAGGGCTGAATATTTGGCGTTTGGAGCACAAAGTGTATTCATTCACTTCAGGGTGATTAATTACAACTTTAGTGTTGGAAGTATATAGAGTTTGGGAAAACTGAATGTTTTTTAATTACATCTTGTGCTATATATGTCTGCCAGACTTGGACCCTAAATAGTCACACGAAGCAAAAATTGAGAACTGCCCAGCGAAGTATGGAAAGAGCAATGCTAGGGTTTACGAGAAGAGACAGGAAAAGGGCCGTGTACATTCGTTCAATGACTAAAGTAACAGACATCTTAAATAGAGTCTTGACCCAAAAATGGCAATATTCCGGTCTTATTGCTCGCAAAAGAGATGAAAAATGGACTACGGTAGTGCTGGATTGGATACCGAGAAACTTGAAAAGATCAAGAGGAAGACCCCCGGATCGTTAGGATAAGGATATACGTCGAGTTACAGGCGTGAACTGAAGAGGGTGGCTCAATATCGATCAGCCTGGAAAGAACTACAACAAAACTATGTATAATTAATTTCTAATATATAGCTCATTAGGCTTACAGAGGCTACATCCTGAAAAAAGGATCGATATAGCTGCAATAATAATAATAGTAATAATGTGAGTTTCTG
Organism: Vandiemenella viatica; assembly: GCA_031002005.1. Lineage (NCBI taxonomy): Eukaryota > Metazoa > Arthropoda > Insecta > Orthoptera > Morabidae > Vandiemenella > Vandiemenella viatica. The sequence goes on along the minus strand of CM061920.1, from coordinate 324,628,890 downwards.
ACATAATCTATATTTTATTATAATCTATGTAATTTTTCAAGATACTGAATGTCAGATGAAATATCTGGACTTTGGAGCTGAAAGTAGATTCATTCTATTCACAGTAACTAATGCATAGGCTGATGATTTTTAATATCAATAGAACTTCGTATTAAGCCTTTAGTGTTGGAAATAAAAACAGTTTAGAACAATCTAAAGTTTTTAGTATCACATTCGTTGGTATACACGTGAGGAGCAGCAATTTGTAGCTCGATGAGACAAATTGAAAGTAGAGAAATTTTTCATTTCATGTGTGACGTAAGTATTAGAGATATCGAATGTCAAAAATTAGTTATATGTATAGTTCCTTGTATTTTTGGCGACGATCTTAGGTTCAAGTTTATATCGCAATGAGGTGAATGTTTAAATGCGAGTGCATTATTCCAATTGTAGTTCGTACAGTACGTTTATGATGAAATTAATTGTGTTAATCTATGCTACGCGAACTAGGAATCCTCATGTAAACAACATTGTTATTACCCGAAATGTATTTTGCGATGCATTTCATATGTTTAAGCCTTTCTGCATAGTTTTATTGTTTTAGAGGTAATATTTGTTGAGGTTTTGGTTCGGTTGAAATGCATCCTGTACCCTGATGACCTCGTTATAGAATAAAGCACAAAGAATTTTGTTATTATTTGTAATTAATATTAGTAATTTCATAAACGCTATGTTATTGACGACGTATATCGCGATGTAAACTACTCTCCGATTTTTTCTGGTCCAGGCCTCGTTTCAACCTAACCATCTCAGTAGTGAGAGATTATTTATAAAGAAGTATAAGTAAATATAAAAAATATCTTTAATTTCGATTTGTCTTATAAAGTTAAATGGGAATCCATGATGAAATTGGGGCATCTTGGTTATCGTAGAATCCCATATACTTGCATATGTACAGGAGCTTTTTTGCTCTTAATGGCATAGACGATGCACTTATTGTTGAATGATTTTTCATAAAAGTATATACACGTTTCTGATTGGACATTTCATGTTGTAGTAGTAAATCGACGTGGTTTTTGATTTCCTGACAAGACGACTGAAATGTGCTCTTCAGATCTGTGAGGGTAAATTCAAACGGTTTTGAGATACAGAAAATGAAAACTCAGTCTGAATATATTCAGCAGTTTTAGATAATGCTAAAGCATTCGTAAAATGAATGTGTTGTAATGTCTTAAGACGAACGTCAAATTTTAACTTTGACTCCAAGGTTTAAAATTCTGAAAATCCATTTAAAATCTGTATTTTTTGCGTGATGCTTGAATGAACAGACACACACAAGATACATTTTTATGTATGTGGTATGTATTAATGCACATGTGGTTCATGTTTCGATTTTCGAGCAGCTACATTTGCAGATGTTGTAATTAGGTTGAAATGAAGCCTGCACCTAAATGAAACAGACAATCCGCATCGAAGCATCCAACTCACCCCATTTTTAGAACTGTGGGGCTAAATCAACGCCTAGTTTAGTACCGGAAATGGCTGGAACCAAATTAATGAAGCTTGGTACATTTGAATAAGCTTGGATGAATAAAAAAAGTGTATGTTTAAATCAACTTCAGCCCACCCCTTTCTTGGAAGAGGGGCGGGTGAACCTAGATTTCTTTAAATCCGGAAATGGATGGCGCAAAGTTTATGAAACTTGGTATACATGTTTCTCATTGCTTGAATAAAAATAGCGTACGGGTAAATCTACGCCAACTATACCTTTTTTTTATCTTCTTAACGTCTCTCTAACAGCGAGGTCTTTAGAGACGGGAAAGGATGGGGGGCAAGGAATGGGAAGGAATTCGGCCATGTCCTTTTGAAGGAAGCATCCCGGCATTTGTCTGCAGTGATTTGGGAAACCATGGAAAACCCAAATCTGGATGCCCGGACGGGGATTCGAACCGCCGTCCTCTCGAATGCGAGGCCAGAACGCTAGCCGTTACACCACTACTCTCGGTCCAACTATACCGGGCAACGCCGGGAACTCCATTAGTCATATTATAAACAAAGTTTTCACAACATGAGTAGTGTCTATAATGTTTGGGAGGTATAGCGTTTAAGTTGGTAGTTGATAAGTTTGTTTTATAAAGTTGCTACAAGTGGAAGAGTCGTTCGTGTGAGTAAGCAAGAGATAGCATCCCCCGTACGTGTGGAGTAGCCATGTTTCTGAATAATTAGTATTAGCGCCCATATGAGCAAGCGGGAAATTTCTTTAAAGTCTATTTGATCTATGAAGAATTGTGAACTGTTAATTACAGAGCTATGCTTTGCTTTAATAAACAAAAACATTTAAGAACATAGCGTTTGTCTTGATTGCTAAGCTTCAGAAATGCAAGTTATGATTTTTAAATTAACTGAGCGGGAACATAAGCCGCATGTTCTAAAATGTGGGCCTATTATTTGTGTTCAGTGGGCTACTATATCTGTTCTGGAAGTGACACCAAAGGAGAAAGTATTAACGCAGCAGCTACATAGCTTGAACGTTGGTAAACTCACAAATTAATCACCATTGCAAGAGATAGATAGCTCGCAGCATCCACTGATTCTGATCTAGCGCCTAAAAAATGCTGGATTGCTTGCGTAAGCAAAGGTGGCTGCGGCTTTTTCCCTTTTTTTCCTAAGTACTTAAGTTTAGTACGTCCAGAACGAAGCAAAACCTGCCATCCATGTAACATGTATCACAGAGTTACTTAGTAATAGGTATCCATTTAATTGCTTTTACGAAAATTAGCGTAAACATTTCCATAACATTATAAGAGCTAACAGCATGTAAAAATTTACAACAAATTTGATACTCAATGCAGTGTTAAAAAAAAAAAAAAAAAAAAAAAAAAAAAAAAAAAAAAACATGCAACCGTCTTTAATAAACACAAAAATAAATTAAATATCGATATTTTATGAATTATGCAGTGTAGGACACAAAATCTTATACTAAAATTTAGTAAATACGTTTAGACTGTTTAAAAACAGAACCAGTTTCAAACAAATTATAATGAATTACGCCTTGTTGTTGGTCGGTTTTAATACGCTGATGTTGTCCTTACTTAATCGTATTAGATACAGAAAATAAACAGTACAATTAGCATGGAGAAAAAACTAACACGATTACAACATATATTCTTAGAATCATAATTTAAGTGATTTTTTTTTTTCCTTTTTTTAAGTTTTTGTATGCAATAGCATTTCAACATATGAACAACCCCAAAAGCGTAAATATAGACTATGGCATAGCAAAATCCTTGAAAAAAGACAAAAATATTTTTGAAATAATGCGTTTCAGAAGGTACGGTAATACTACCGATGTAGCATATTTTCCATGACGATGTTGCGTCTGTCTGAACGAAAGGATATAATTGTATTTTCTATTCCTGGTTTATTTTAATTGTATTCTTTGTAGATATGACTTTGATATCAATCATGAAGGTTGCATGAATTAAAAAGAAAATATCAATTTTTCTGTACTTTAGTAGTTAAAAAATGAAAAGACTGCAAGTGCAATGTCAAATAACTTTCACCCAGAAAATAATATGAAATTACCTGTTTTTCTGTAACTCAAAACGTTATCACATATACTATTGTATTAACAATAGTATATAATACTAAAAGAAGTAGGTTTTATACACTACTTATAAATTTTTAAACGGAACTGTGTGCATCCCATTGCGGATAAGTTAGGAATTTTTTAGCAGAATGCACAAAATGGACAGTAAATGCACTCAAGACTTTTAATCAAATACGATTAGATAAAATGGATTTATTTCTGTATTACGTGTATTCCTGTAAACGAGAATGATACGTATTTTTTTACAAACGTATAACTTCATACCGAATTTTATACATCGAAACTAGGAAAAGATAAAAAAGAAACATAGCACCATTGAAGCGGAACAACGTAGCATGAAAAGTTGTTTCAACAAACCTTTATTACAGTTTTTATGTGTGGCCGTCCTTCATCTTGCGCAGCCACCGTCCCCACTAACGAAATTGCAGTCGTTATGGGACCCTCGTTATAAAACACAGTCTCAGTTTGCAGCCAGTGTCTTGCCGGTGTGATCACAACCAGTGTAAACCATGCCCTCTTCTAATTTAACTCAAACGTAGCAATCAACGAATTCCACTTTCCATCCGTTTTCTAAGATAAATTATGGTACAACTGTCAAGATACAGTATTTGATGTAACATCTGTGTCTTTTAAAAAATATTCCAGAGTCCACGGAATTCAAGTGAAAAATCTACTACCAGATTACATTTTTTAACTAGAGAAAATGACGTTAATTTCTAAAAAGTAGCTAAGAATTCTTCTCTTTTACGATTGCCGTTTCTCAATTACTGCCAAACATTTTATTTCTCTGTAATATACTCACTTTCGATAGCCGCAGTGCCAGCTACTGAGTAACGGGTTGGTCGCCTGACTTGAAGTACCGAATCGTTACTCACAAATTCATTTCGTTACTCGCATGTTTCGTTACTCGCATTTGTCGTATAGATGTCGGTTTGATTCGATAAACGAACGAACACGACGTATCATGCTTATGCGGGAGCTGGAACGGTTCGCCTAGCGATTGAATGAGCAAATGTTTGTTTTGAAATTAGTTAAGTGTGCTGCGATTGTGATATTAGATATTATTCTGAAGTATGTAATATTCAGTGCAGTAAATCAAATGTATGAGCAATTTATTGTACCGAAATTTACTTTACTCAATGAACAATTTACTTGAACTCAATTGTGCTCAATTGTATCAGAAGTAATGTGACATAGCAATCAATATATTTTAATTACCTCAGGATCCATGTGATCAATGCGGTACTAGCTTTGATGCTGAATGTTTGTTGTAACCACGACGCAACAGCAGTTAAGAATCTAATCACAAAAAGATGACTAATTTACAAAAATAAATGAAAAAAGTAAAGGAAGACTGTGGTGAAACCTCATATTTAAAAATTAAATACTTTGATGTGGTTATAATATTATAATATTTGTAAAATATATGTCCCATTATCATATCAGGCTTGTATGCAATGTTTTGAATAGACTACTTTAAAAAATAACCGTCATTATTTATTGTCACTAGATATGTCACAATCAGGTGAAAAGTAAGGTTTTTTTTTTTTTTTTGTATTCAAACAGGTGTTTGTTTTGAAATTATTCTTTCGTATATCATAATAATTACAGTAAATCAAGTATACATTCAGAGGTTTTCCGTAAGATCCATGTGCTAGTTACTTTAAGTTTTATCCAAACGAACAACTTACCTAAACTTATTTTACTAAACAAACAATTCACTGAAACTTTACCAAATACGAACGAAGTGATCCTGTATATAACGCGACTCGGTGCGATGCTTCATGTTAGTGTTCGATTGTATCAAAAGTAACGAGTAACGATTCGAAAGTAACGGGTACTGATTGGTTTAGAAACGAATACACACGGGTACAGAATTTCTCGTTACTCTTATAGCTCTAGTGCCTAGCGGCAGATGGGCAGCTACTGGCGGGGATAAGCCAAAAATTTCTTTCATCGAAACTTTCACTATTTTTTATTGGTTGCAGTATAAATCGTTTTTTTTCTGTTATTCATTTGGGCATTGCTCACTTTAGGTTCGTCTTCTTTATTCCTAAAATGAAAATGGCCAAGAAAAAAACCTGAAAAAGAATAGTAATCAGACTTCGTTTTTCTAATTGATTAAATTATGTTCCACTAATAGCTCCAGTATTTAAGAAATGATAAAAAATGTTTCTACTATAGCTATCCATTTTACGAAATTTAAAATAAATTAATTTTCAAGCAGTCGCAAAATATTATTATGTAGTCTCCCATCAAAATCAATTTTCTTTCTCCACAATAGACAGATGTCTGCCAACAATTATCATCGCAACAGGCAGATGCTTCTGTGACAATTTTCTGTGTCACATGCGATCATGTTTCGTTCATTTAACAGTTCACTCGCTGAAATAATTTGACGTAAAACCGCACAACCCAATTCAGTTGCCACATACTCGCTCTCCCTCGTGGAGTCAACGCAAAAAATGTATACAATTCCAGTGTAATATATCAACTGCAACAACGCTGACGTGACTCAAATGAGGATCAAATAAAAATTAGTGAAACAAGGTCGTAGTCTATGCGTTCTAATATCAGTTTACAACTAAGGGCCATCCAGCCTGTAGGGGGTCAGCAAAATGTGACATCACATGACAAGGGATGGAAGACGATACGAAGTCATAAGCTTTATATCTTTACATTTATTACAAAAAGCAGTAGGACCAAAAAAAAATTGTTCTTGTTCTTATACTTTTTCAGGAATTAGGAAGAAAAGGATTTAGATTTTAAATACAAATTATTATTTTAATATAGTTCTATAATTAAAATGAGTGATGTTACGATGAGTGATGGGAAGTATTTGACTGCCGTGACAAGGACGAGGGGAGAATGGTCAAAAACCATTAAATTTGTGTGACTTCATTTATCAGAAGGAAATTATTTTATTGTCTACAAGGTTAACAATCTAACGAATTTCGCACGGTAGCCAACCTGTTACGATGGCACGTCAGTGTTAGCGGAGGTTGTGCATACGGTAAATTTAATATCACTTATGGTTGTTAGTTTTCTTCACGTCTTACGTTCAGTTTAATTCACCACAATCCAGAAAACCTAATAAATAAGTAACCAAAGACAAAAAAGAGTAGTAGAATCACCCTAGGACTTTATCTCTTCAAGCGCAAAGACGGTTTCAGTAAATTAATAATACTTATGTTTATTACTTTCGACTCACAAATTCATTCTATTTTAATGCACTGCATTTCAGAAAACCGAAGAGCTAAATTACCGGAAGTCAAAAAATATAAAAGAATCGAAGGAGTAGTAGTATGATATTTCGTCAGTGTTTCTTGAAAGAAATGCTCATCTCAAATATAGAGTAATCTGTGACGCATATTTCTCGCTTCTTGAAATTGTTACAATTTCTTGTTCCCTTCCTCGGAGTTATAGGTGATAAGCTATTTGCAGATTTTAATCTGGACCATAAGTTCTCAAAATTTGAAAACACCATCCAAATTGCTGCAGTAATTTTTTCGTGGTTCCAATCCAAACTCTCAGACACACGCCGCTCCCTTAAAGATTTATAATAGTATAAATTTGTTTGTTCTCCTGGTGGTGCTCCGTTACAAGACAGCTGAAACATTAGGTTTTAATAAACGAACAATGGCCACGGATATCTACAAAATCGATTGCTTAATTTGCTCAAAACTTAAAAATCTATATTACATATAAGTGTTTTCAGTATTTTCAGTTTAAATATTGGGCATAATCGATACTGTGTACACATAAAGTCTAAAATCGACTACCTTGACGGACACTTACATTTTTTTCTCAAGGGAAACAAATTGCAAAAAATATCTTAGTTCCCTACATAATGAGCTCTAAACATCTATACCTCACGCATTGCGGTAGAAAAAATTTATTTTTCAACTCTATTTATTTTTATGTAAACCTCCCAGGGTATAAGTTTACAATATACGATATTTGTTTCAAACCTGAGTCATTAATTTATTCCTTTCAACTGCTAGACGGATAGACAGCGGAGCAGCACCATTAGGGTTCCGTTTCCCTCAGCGTTTGGAACATTATAAATAGGAGGGAGAATTCTGAAAAATATTTTAAAATAAAAAAAAAAAAACTTAAACTAGTAATTGGCGCGAATTAATGCAGGAAGACTTACAAGAAGATTACACTTCTGATTTATTCTGAAAAAAATCCCAACACAGATTCGTTGGTTTACTGAAAAAAACACAGAAATACCAGACAAAAAAAAATAAGCATTCAGCAAGACCGTATGTCAAAAAGCTATTCATCAGAATTCTGAAAAAAGTAGAAAAACAAAGATAAACTATCTGAACAGATGAGAAAACACACTAAAAGTGAAGAAATACTGGGAGCTAAGAAAAAAGAAGAAGGCATGACGTTATTTCCCACAGTGGCCAAAAAGATTAAATTGGTCAAATTGATACGCAAAAAAGCAAAATGATGCTGCTACCTTTTTTTCTGACCTCCGCTACAACTGAAATGAATGAAGCAATTAGATTTAAAATATTAGAGCCATTTTATTTAATGTATCCAAGCTAATTAATGAGATTCTTCATCAGTTTTACATTAAGTTTATTTTGATGCTTAGAAGTTTGCCTTTAAAGGTGTTTAAATAATATATCTCCTCTAAAGACGAAAAACTGAAGTTCATATCGCCTTTAAACATTCTATTATGGTAAGCGAGGTTCGTTTTATAAACGAAAAACACAATCCTCAAATCACAGACATAGAGACTTTGCAGTTTGTACCAGACCAAACTAAAGGCGGTTGAAACACAATAGGTAATTCAGATGTATTGCTCGACGATAAACCAATTTAAACAGAAAAGCCATCACAGTTAAAGTTGTATACTTACATCGTTTTCTTTCCTTCCTGCTGTTTTCAATTTTTAAAAGTTTGCACTCCCTATGCATAAAACCACAATACATCCACGCTCGTTCCACAGAGATCAATATTCCCTTGGTAATTTTAAAATATTTCTGAATGGAGGATCCTGTTGCCTGGCAGCCTATTTACGTTAATAACAAGACAAGTCGCACAAACCTTTATTTGAGGAACAGAGTATCCCGAGGGGAAAGGGGGCAATACGGATAAAATACTCTTCATAAATTGCGCTGTTTCACTCCTGCATACAATAACGCAAACCAGCGTTGCTCGGTTGCGACCCATAAATAAAATGAAACAGCGGTATCGAGAAAACAAAACTCTATATTTGAATCCCCAACTTTCTGTGAAAAAACGTTCCGGATGACATTATGCTTATAAATTGTGGTAAGGGTTCCAAGATGTTCACTTTGGTATGCAATAACCTCAACTCTCCCATAACGGAAGATTAATAAGTCGGTGAATCTTTAATTTAAATACTTGTCCCTATTGTAATTCTTGGTATCATGACAGTTGTTCTCATACCCAAATTTTGGGGTAATTTCTTTAAAGTTAACAGTCGAAACCGCAATTCCTAAACGAGTTTCCAGGTAAATTATTTGTTATTGTTAGATCACGCAATTAGACAATTACTGAAACTGTATTTCTTTGTCGGTTTCTGTATTCTTCTTGGATATATGGGTACTTTCAAACAAATAATAAATAAGAAGGAAAAAAAGCATAGAAATTACTAACAGTGCCACTCCTTGCTTTGGCGCACGGTAAGCCGTCAAGCAACAATAAAATGAACAAAGTGCCCTTTATTCTCATTAATGTCTCCTGGAGAATAGTTTTGCAATTCCAAAGAAGGTTATTAGCTAGCTGTAGACCAGAATTTTGTAAGTGAATTAAACATCGAAACCTTACCAGGTCATAAACTGGAGATTGTACAGATAAATATGATTACCATGGTTGCTGCTAGACCAACTTTTTTCTTTTAAAGAGAATAACATTTTAGAGATCATGAAGGGTAGTTTGGCTGTCTGAGTTTAAATGGCCTCTTCTTCAACCACCGTCTAAGTAACTACGCTAATGGTGGCATCTGTCTACGAAAAGTGTTCTGTATCAAAAGCGCACCTTTTACGAAATGTATATTTTCTGAGGTGTTACTTGGGACCCGTCCGAGCATTCGCCTCGGTGTTTGCAGGAAATCGCTTAAAATGGTAATCAGGAAGGCCGATTGTTTAAGCACGAGGTGTGAACAGGGTTTACTCTCTACCTTACCGTTGTAAACCTTATATTTTCGTCGTGGTGTGTGCCTACAGTTTCTAATTGACGTGAAACGTCAGTTCGTGAATCTTCAGTAAGCGTTGGTAGGTGAAGCAACCAAAATATCAACAGGAAATCGCTTCAACGAAGTTTTTTTTTCCTGAATGATAAACTGCTTTAAAGTCAATCTTATTCAGTACTTGCTTTATTCATTGTTTGTAATTAAATGTGTAATGCTTAATCACAACCTTCGCATGTGTTTTAAAACTTAAATAAAGCATTTAATAACAAATTAAATTTCTCTTTTCATGTTGGTAGCGAAAAATTTAAATGAAGGAATCTTGCAATTCATGGCCAGGTGGAAAAGATTGTATCTGGTAACTTCGGGCTAATAATTCATAAAGAACTAAGATATTTCACATCTACTTCGCCGTTGCAATATAGTGGTCACCATCACAGTGGTGAGTATTTTATCTTTTTCGACTCAGCTTATGATAAGCAATCAAAATAAATTAGTATGAAATTTCTTTTAAACTGCTTATTGTTTGATTACATGTAATATCTAGAAGTAGGTTAGGCTAGGGCTTTAAGCCTCGTCGACGTCGAGTTTATTAGAGGTGCGGAAGGAATGAGGGTATTGAACGGAAAGGAATTCGCCCATTGCCATTTCAATGCGCCACCCCGGCATTCACCTCTAGTAATTTCGGGAAACCATGGAAAGCCGAAATCTAGATGACCGGACGTGGATTAAGATCTGCGTTGACACGAATATAAAGCAAGAGCGTTAACGCTTATGTATAGAGTTTGTTGAATCTAGTGGCACTAATACAAAATAGCAGACTGAAACTACAGGAAATTTCAGGCTAAGTCATTCCATTATTGCTTGAGTTATCTTGGTCAAAGAAACTAATGACATATATTTTTTCTTATTTCTTTAAGCCTCGTCGACATCGAGGTCATTAGAGGTGGGAAGAACTGGCGGCAAGGAACGGGAAGGAATTCTGCCATGACCTATTTATGCGAGGCCAGACCGTTACCGATCACCCTCCAAGCTCGGTACGACGAATCGAATCGATATGATGACAGTGATCATCATGGAAATAAATAAACCAACATTTAAGAACTAGCAATATAGATTCACTGAAATAACTGAACATGTTCTGTGTCTTCTCAAGTCGAATTAATGAAAAATAAAAAATAGGAAATAACAGCCAAACTTACAGCAATAAGTAATCATAATTTTTCCACACTAATTTTGCCACACAGCAGCACAACGATTTATTTATTTTTCTTATAACCTTTAAATTCTACCCCTTCGTTCATTGCAGACGATTGTTCCATCCCAAAGAGCTTTTGATGCTCTGCACAGAATGGAAGATGATGAAGCACTTGCTCTCCCAATTAAGTGTCGAGTTAATTTATTCACAACCAGAGGTCCTGAGAGCCTTTCTTGGAGATATTAATTACAGGATTGGTAGACAAAGGAGCTACGGAACTGTTAACTCACAACGCCAGCAGAGCCGTCTTGAAACACAAGAGAAATTTATCTTACTAGTTACCTGTTTGCTATTGAGATACAGGCCCTCCTCATCGCCGAAATCGCTATGTACCAGAGTAACTATGGCAATGTTGAGAGTTGATGGTGCCCACCAGAATTTATATGGAAGGGTTGTGTTAAATCCCACATCTCTCCGTATTGCGTATGGTGTGATGGCTTGTATCCCTGTTAATGGTGATCCTTAAGCTTGACAACCAACATGAACAACACAGTATTTTAAAAAGACCAATCATAGTCATCTACACATGTATTAATATTTAATAACTATCATCATTGTGGAGAAGACACCTCATTCAAAATTTGTACAGGTATTATTTGTGAAGGGATATCACCGTCAAATAAACCCACCAACCTCTGGAATACTAGGCTGGACATGTATTATAATTAATGATGGAACAATAATATAACCGCTTACAGTTCTGTATGATTAGAGAAATTATTTTTTCCACGAGGAATTAGGGAATGAAATACAAAGGATTTATCGAGTGAGAAAACGTAGAATACGACAGAAGTAGTTCTCGAGAAACCTGCTCTGGGTTTTACATGGTTTTCCTAGATCACTCCAAGCTAATTCCGGGATGGTTCCTGTAATATCGTGTATATCTCTTCCCATGCATAAACGATTATAAATCAAGACACCACCAACTTCGTAGAGAATCGTAGAATAATATCAAAAGTAACAATAAAGCTGACTGAAAAACCTATCTGTCATCGTTCTGACTTTGTATTCCGAACAGTGAGGCACGTTCGATCGCTGGTCTGGACATTCAGATTTTGATTGTCCCTGGTTTCCCGAAATAAAACCAAGTGAATGCCGCGTTGGTGCGTTCTCAAACGCCATTGACGATACTAACTTGGTTGTGAGAGATTAACTTTCTGGCACGGCAACCTGAAGGGCATAGGTTCTATTCCCTGTCCGATCTGATGTCAGTTTTGGTGGTGCCCCAAAATCACTCCAGGTGAATAACTTACTGGTTTCTTCAAAATAGCATTGTCGACTTTTTTCCTTTTCCTTGTCCTCAGTCCTCTTCGGTCTATAATGCCCTCGACGTTAGCAAGTCGCTAAGCCTTAAGATAAGAAAGCTAATGACGATCTCCGTTCCTTACTCAGGATGCTCATTCGACTTTAATAACCCGTTATCAATGATGTCAAAAGTCCTGAAATACACATGACATTATTATAGTACAATACTACACGGACAATGTAGTTTTTTATATCGGAATACCTGTGACTTTATTTTTACTTATGGCTTTCGCCTCGTCAACGTCGAGGTCATTAGAGGCGGGGTGGGACTGGAGACATGGAACGGGAAGGAATTCTGCTATGGCCTTTTGAAGGAAGCATACAGGCATTCTCGTGGAGTTATTTGGGGAAATCGTGGAAAACTCAAACCTGGATGCCCGGACGGGGATTCGAACAGGTGTCCTCCTGAATGCGAGTTAACCGCTCACCCACCACTCTCGGTCCTGTGTCTAATATCCTGTTCTGTGTGAACCATGGCATTATTATTTCATCTATTGAAAAGAAACTATAATATAGAGGTTCCCAAAGATTTTCCTACCACTTCCCCCTTTCGTCAAAAGAAAAGTTTCCATCCTCCCCCCCCCCCCCCCCCCATCCACCACGATTTTATTATTAAAAATGAAAGAAATCAAATATATTTTTTTCTTAATTACTTGTAAAGTTATAAATTTTCCAAAAAATTAAAGGTAGTTCCAACATTATAATCAATGTTTGTTCTTAATTCCTTCTTCTTCCATCGTTATGCCCAACAGAGGAGCGTGAATTAAGTTATTTAGCAGATGTGCGTTTCTTCTTTTCCGCAAGATATCTTCATCCTCTCGCTGGGCTCTTTCCTACGTTCTTCCGTCCAGGTATTCCTTCTACTAATATATTGTTTGTTGACAAATTGGTGGTTATTTACGATGCTACTAAATCTGCTTCTGTACTGTATCATATCACCTGTGAATCCTATTCCCTGGAGATCCTTTTCGATTTCGGTTAGCCAGTTGTTTTTCATTTTCATTGAAATGGCCAGGTTGAGAATTCTTTTAGTTGGTCTGTTGTTATTCATTCTGATAACATGGCCGAAGAATTTAATTCGTATTTTCCTCAATGTGTCTGAAATTTTTTCCGAATGCTGATACAATACATCCAAATGCCTCCTGTACAAACTGGGCCAAAGATTTTCCTTAAAATTTTTCTTTTTTGCTTTAGAATATCTTTAATCAATTATCCACCACCAATAATCAAAACTTCCGATGCGTATAATGCCTCCTGTTTGATTACAGTGTTACAGTGTCTTAACTCGGCATTTCAAGATATTAACTTTTTGTTGTATCTGTTCCAGGTGATTCTTTAAGCTTTTTGTAATTTAGATATTCTTTCCTTATTTGCTACACGATTTAGTCCTGCAAGTGAATAACTTCTCCTAGACATCCGAATTTAATTACTTGAGAGGTATTGCTAAATCTCGTTTTCATGGGTTGTCCATCTCGGTACCGCGAAGATCCTTCCATATAATAGCAAGGTTGGACGGCTGTTCGCATCCTACTGTAGTGAGCATCTATGTAGAGTGGTTGAAGGATGGTGGAACCACGAATGAGCGACAAAGTGGTGGACGTCAACGCCTCATCACTCAACGTGGAGGTCGGAGGCTTGCCCACTCTGTAAAGCAGGATAGGCAGCGATCTGTGGTAGATCTAACAGCAGAGTGTGCTCCGAAACACTTGTGCCTGCACCAGCATTGTACTCTGCTGTCAGATCAGCCACAGATCGGAGCCTATCCAGCTTTACAGCCTCCAACCTCTACGTTCTGTGATGAGGCGTGGACGTCCACCACTTTGTCGCCCAGTCATGATATCACCATCCTTCAACAACTCTGCATAGATGCTCACTACAGTAGCACGCGAACAGCCGACCAGCTCGCCGTTTCCGAGATGCTCGTTCCCAGCGCCGCGCCCACAAACCGCTGGCCAGTAATTTAAGGAAATTGCGTGACCTTTTCGTAGACATCTGGTGTCAGACAACTCCGGAAACCTAACAAAGAATTTTCGAATCCATGCCACCACGAATCACTGCTGTATTGCGCTCCAAAGATGGACCATCACACTAATAAGCAGGTGGTCATAATGTTTTGGCTGATCAGTGTAGTAACGTCCGACGGTGTCGAGCTTGGCTAACATCCACACGGGTGTGGAAGCTATTTCTCACCCCGCACCTCTCAGTTTTGGAACCTATAGTCTAACAGAATGTCGTAATATGAAAAAAGCATGTAAATGTGCAATTAGAACTGAAGACTAAGGAACTCTGCTTCCAAATTACGACAATTCGCCTAGTTACACGTGATATAATACAGTTCACAAATATAATATTAGTTGTTCGATGTGCGTAATGTTTCTTAGTGTTAATACCATAGGACGAATACCTCGCTTACAATAAAACAGCCCAGTACCAACAACGGAGACTAAATGAAACTAGATCGCAGACCACAAGTCCGCCAGCGTAAACTTGATTTTCCTTCTGAGGAGAGTGCAAGTTGTAAAGATGAGCATTTGTTGGCTACCGTTAAGAAAACGTGAGTTGCCAAAAAAGGGAAGGGGGAATTATTAAAATCTAAAATAATTCCTGAAAATGAAAAATACATATAATAATGATGTTAAAAGGGGATCTAATAGGTTACTAACTAGAACCATGAATTTCAGACACAAAATAAAACCTCATTTATTGAGTCTTATGGCCTTACAAGGTCGGGTAGTAATTAACGTTACGTTAAACACAATTAGATCAGCAAAAACAGGCAATACCCGACGTTTACAATTCGCCGGAGTAAGCAAACAAAACTGAATGAAATATCTCAAACAAGTAATAAAAACAGCAAAGTTAACATTGAAATAACATGGAAACACAGGCCATCAAATTGAAGCTAACATTTTACTGTACAAAGGAAAATCCCAGGGGGTGCCGTATAAAGTGAATGAAAAGCATCAAAATTGAATTAACAAACAGCAAGATGCTTAAGAAAAAAATT
Source organism: Vandiemenella viatica (assembly GCA_031002005.1). Taxonomy (NCBI): domain Eukaryota; kingdom Metazoa; phylum Arthropoda; class Insecta; order Orthoptera; family Morabidae; genus Vandiemenella; species Vandiemenella viatica. The sequence goes on along the minus strand of CM061920.1, from coordinate 324,613,559 downwards.
GAATCGAAATATAAATTCAGCTAGCTCAGAATTTAAGTGACGGGAGCAGAGTCTTAACCCAGGCGTCGCTTAAGGGCACATAAGTCTGTTAAAATCCACTGAATAGTGACCGTCGTTTCTGGTACATTACCATAGAATCATCGCCGTGATGGTGAGCGACAAACACAATGCCACTGCCGCAATGGAAGCTAAATAAGCGGCTACGACCGCGTTATTAGCATAACTTCCAAATAATGGCAAGCATGCCACTCGACATCTCGCTTTTCCAAAGCAAGAAATGATCAACCACAATGATCATCAGAGAGCGTGCCGGGCTGACACGTCTATTCACCAGCTCGTCTTGGACCCAAGTCACGTCCGTTCATCAGCTCGTCTTGGACAGAAGTGATCTCTAAAATGGCTCCTTCTTCTTCCTCGGCTAGTTGCTCGCCACATGTAAAAGAACTCCACGGAATTAGTATTGTAGATCCCAATAAATGTTCAGGATTGGCTATCTACACATTTCCGTCGTCACGTGTTTAATATCATGCGTCGCATTCGCCGTCTCCTTCGCGCGTTTCCTACGTGGCCTTCGGGGTAGTAGCGGGGTAGGGGGTAGGTCACCGCCCGATTTCGAACGGGACTCAAGCCGGGCTGTCCCGACGCCACCAAGTCGCCTCGCCTGCTCCATTGTTCCACCCTCAACGGCCGAAATGGCAGTCTCTAGCCTTCAATATTTAAGCGTTCTGAGCCATGCGTTTACAGAAAAATTAATTTATAATAAACTATACCTTCGGCCGCCCTGGTTTAAACATACATTTAACCTACTCAGACAAACCTCATTATTTATAATTTATTTACACGTTCCAAGATTAAATAATTAATAAACTTGAATATAATAAAAAGGGGGAAAAAAAGAAATATGAATATAATTAATAATAATTTGATTATATTCATTGTGGGTGACGCTGTCACACCACAAAGTGTTGCAGAGAATGTAGAGTGGTAATGGAGATCGCCGAGGGCTGGCTGTCACCGTTGTTTGTCCGCGAGCGCCTCGGGTCTAACTGCCTCTGCTCACTTGGCTCCCGGCGGCAGCGGCAGCGGCTCGGAAACGGCGTTATTAGGTTACTGGAAGACGGCAGCTCGCCCGGCTGCTTCGAGCCGGCATTAAAGGGCTTATGAGAGCAGCCGGCTAAATCAATATTGGAAGCCTGCTGCGACACCGGAATTCGCCGAGGGGTGCGGCTGCAAGGAAACAGTGTGCCAGCCGATACTTTGATCCAGCAACTAGGTCTCAGAGAAAATCTGGTAAGATTTTAGATCATTTAAACCGAAACATCGTGTAGGCGTAAGTAACTGAATCATCGGAGGATGTCCCTCAAACTTTTTAACTCTGGACATTCGTTTCAGGAAAATACTATAGCTACCTTCAAACAGTTTTTCGAAATCGATCCAGATGAATTAGTTGAATCCTTCATACAGATCATGGTCAATCTCCTACAAGTTCCTTGGTGAAAATAATAATCATAAAATTTTTCAGTGTCAAAGGTATAATAGTAGTAGGGGCACTCTTCTCGAGAAAAAATTATTTAGTTTCATCCATTGACAAAGGGACCACAAAGAGCAGTCAAAATATGTGTGTGTTAAGCACGATTCTTTAATCAGGCCTTTCGGAATACAGAAAGAATGGAAAATCGAGGCGTTTGTAGAATGATTTTGAAAATTAAGAGGACAGACACAATGCCAAAGGAATATACTCAGGAAGTGGTCGTTAAGGAAAGAAGTTTGTGCGAAAGTATCAAGGAAAAATGAGACAGCATGATGTGTCAGGTTTTAAGATAAGCTTCTTCCTTTTTCACCACCTTTTCCCAACGTTTTGCGGTCGGCTGTCTTCGATCAGTTTGACTCATAGTTGACCTGGTCAAATTTGCAGCTATGGTTTACGGCCACATGCCCTTGCTAACGCCAAGGATTTTATAATTACTGCCAGGTACTAATGGGAGAAGTGAAGTTTTTCCATCTGTCTGTCAATCTTTAGCGCGTGTTAAGTGTATTTTTTCTGTGAGATGTGGAGTTTGTGAGGTGTGGATTAGGGACCATTCGGCCATTAACCTCGATGGATGCCGGAAATATAAAACCGCAGTTGGGACGGTTGTAGGTATTTATTATTAATCATAAAATATTTAGTCAAAGATACAGATTTAACTTCGTTTATTTCCAGAAGTCATCCAACTCCAAAGATACTGGTTGCACATGAAAACACAAGCTCCCACGATTAGACTCAATACTGCTTTCAAGACAATGCTGCCATACGCTATCACTGAACTGGATTACAAGACTCTCTGCAAACATAAATCTTGTACTACCGTTCGCGTAAAACTGTTCCAAAACTCGTCTCTGCCGATCGCTTATATAAGTTTCATAGAAAGTTCCAGAATATTACAAAGGCTTCTGACAGATGGTTCTCGAACTCTAACAATCCTTAAACAATTAAAAACATATTAAAAACAATCAAAATCAATTACAATCATTACGAAATGCACAGAAATGAAAATTAAAGATATTTACCAACAAAATTATTCACATAAATCAGTTTAAACTGTCGTAAATTGTCCTCTAAACATCATAAGTCACCTTAATACTTGTAATACAAAGATTTAATCAATTTTTCTTGCATAGTTCTGTCCTTAAACATATTAAATAATATTTACACAATTTTTTTATAAAATAAAGTCCAGTTACACCAATTCACAATAAATTGCAAGAAAAACATAAAAAATCATATCTACTTAACCTCTAGCTTACTTCAAATAATTCATAAAATACAATTTCATCTAAAATCAAGGTTTGAAGGCTGTCACAGTGGCCGGTACGTGCGAGCCTGGACTCGCGTCCGGTTCGTTGTATCTCCACGATCCAATGCGTGGCGATTTTAAAATAAGTGAGTTTGGTTAATAAGGAAGAGTTAAAATTGAGAAGTGTATAGGAAGCTGTGATTTAACAGATTAACTTATGAAAGGAAAACATTGAATATTGCGTCAAAGTGCTAGAGACACTGCTGACAGAAAAGAAACTTGAACGCATTCTTATAAAACGAGTCGTACCATGTAGTCTATTAACTCTGGTAAATGTTTGGCCGAAATATTTGTCGCTGTGTCCAACAATTTAGATTCAGAGTCAAATCCCAGAAGACATCGGTGTTGTCATATGGACTGATTTACCGATATGAAAGGAGGAATACTCTAGAATCATTTTCTATACTGTTTCACCGCCTAATTAAATAACTATTCTTCAATAACTAGCTGTAGCATTCTATACAAATGTAACAGTCTATCAGGAATGTACCTTCTGTATAACCTTAGGATGCCATATAGCAAGACGATATTTCAACAACAACAACAACAACAAAAAAAACGACGTAAGGCATTCGTTTTACATTTTGGTTTATAACTGAGGGCGTCTAAGTAGTGTACATTTTCTTTATGACCCATTAGGTGAACCAAAATACTTTTTCATTATTAGACTTGTTATTATTATGGTAGCTAAACCATGAGAAAACAATAATAATTGATAAAATTGCGAAGGAGCGCAAGCTCCAGAGGAAATCTCTCTAAACACCCGTCTTTCCCCTATCCTCTTCTCACCAACGTTTGGCCTTACTAATGTTTACTTTAAATTCATACAGAGTTTTTGGTAAAGTATTCATAATTTCTTTTCGTAATTTATTCCAGCCCTTTATACCCTTTCCTAAGAAATAAAATTTTCTCTTTTTACTCTGGAAAGATTAGCACGTCACACACAAAAAACTACATTTATGCTACCAAACATTACGAACTGCAGATCAGATTCTATCGCCTCATTTGTACGTCTGTAATACAATGGTTGGAAAGCACCTAAGCAGTCACTGAAAACGCTACTCAGTCTGATCCATCAGTCAGCAATAATTCCATTACTTTTTACTTCCATCAGAATTGTACAATTTAGTGGAACTAGGTTTCAATTAATATTCCAAAATTCTTGAGCCTCTATTTTAAAAATTTAAGCGAACCCTTTGGGATTTTCAAGAATTTTTTTCAAATGTGCAGTTCATGTTAGGTTTTCTTTACTGTAGTTTATCGGGGAGATGGTAAAGCGACATTTCTTACCTTAAAATATGTAGTGTTTCGCTTACTGTGGAAATGTACACATCTTGAGTGTTCATTTACTGTCCTGTAGAGATCAATAAAATAACCTCTGGCGACAGTAAATAAGTATAGGAGTTCTTTTCACTGAAGAGATTTGTAGTTATGTATTCCTGGAGCTTAATGAAAGCGCTCCGCATTCTGGTATTTTATGAGCCCAGCTGCGTCAGTTAATTTGAGATAATCCGTACCAATCATTCTTTCTGGCTGCATTTTTTGAGTCTTTTTTTTCTCTGTGTTGGAAATATGATGAATTTTCTAGTTAGAACACAGATTCTAGAAACATAATCCCTCAGTTCCAGTCATGCGGGATGAAATGCAGTTAGAGGGTCATAGGGGGTAAGATGATGAGAAGTCTAAAGGTGAAAACTCCGAGTGAACGTTTATCTGATAATCGCAAATCTTGTCTGTCTGCCTCTGAATCTGACCCACGATGAAACACTTAGCCTTCAGCCGACAAAGCCATTCGGAATAACTAGATAATTAGTTGCCCGTGACACCGGTATTCCTTCGAGTTGCCACAGTGCACTTAACAGCAGTAGTGATCCACTTTAATTAGACCGTCTAGTTTTCTACACATTAATACACGAATTCAAACTTTGATGCGTTGTACCCTTTGTACCCAGTTAATACTAGATTCATAAGTAAAACTTGCCGGCCCCCATGGTCTCTCTTCGAAGAGTAGGCCTGAATGTGCCCGTGCCCGTGCCTCCTGCCTTCTTCCATCTTCGTATACAGAACGCAAAAAAAAAAAAAAAAAAAAAAAAAAAAAAAAAAAAAAAAAAAAAAAAAAAAAAAACTGCGCTTATTAACAGTCATGTACATACGTACAAGAACACTTGCACAGAAGGGGAAAAGAAATTGACCGTCCTATTTCTGTCAAACACTTGCCTAATACGTCTCCTGCAGAAGGTACATCCGAACTTCCTTTTACTTTTGCAGTGAACTATATTTCTTTAACCTCAGTCGATATATTCTGTGAACTGGATTCTACAACGAGATTAAACTAAAACAATAAATATGCTCTCAACTGCGAAATGCTTTCAGGTGCTGATGATTCCGTAAGCACATTGTATACTACACTAAATTCACTTTTTTTAATTTTTTCTTCTTATTGCTTTACACCTCGTCGACGGCTAAGTTCATTGGAGGCGGGATGGGACCGGGTACAAGGAACGGGAAGGAATTCGGCCATGGCCTTTTTGAAGGAAGCATCCCGGCATTCACCTGTAGTGATTTGGGGAAACCATGGAAAACCCAAATCTGGATGCCCGGACGCGGATTCGAACCCACGTCCTCTCGAATGCGAGGCAATAACGTTAACCGTTCACCCACCACGCTCGGTGTAAATTCTAAAACTTAATGATGGTTTTTAAATAATGTCCGCTGTAGGTTTTGAAAAATTGTGTTTAAAATGGTGTAGTACAAATATAAAACAAAAATATTTCAAAAATAATTTTAGCTGGTCGTCAAGAAATATTGAAAAATTTCAAAACTAAGAATGCCACGAAATACTAACTATTTCATTGATGAAATTCTATCTCCAATTACATTTCTCGTTGAAATAGTTACCTTCCGAAGAATTTAATCTATTAAAGAATTCATTTATTTATTTTGCGAAAACCATAGCTACAGGATGGTCGCTATAGTATTCCTTTAATCCGTAGAAGATTAACTATCACTGTAAATTATTAAATAATTTTTACATTAGAACTGTCGAAAATAAAGAGAGGAGTTAGGATTGTTAATAATATTTTGACAAATCATGACCATACGTGAAATAATAATAAATCAAACATTTCCATATTCGACGGTTGCCAGCTTTCAGTTTTAAATCCAAAAAGATTATCTAAAGAATTTTTTTTAAATAACCCTCCTAAACTTCTTACAATTATTTTCATACTAATGATTTTTCCCAGTTTTACCTTATATTACTCCTAAGGGACCGTCCATAAACTACGTGGCTAGGTCTAGAAAAAAAAAAAAGAAAAAAAAAAAAAAGGGGGGGTAGAAAGCTACGTTGGAGGACGGGAGCCAGACCACGTAGCTTTTTAATCATATTATTTGTCACAGTTAAAATACGGTACAGTAGACACAACAGCATGTGAATATTTATTCCCGCAATTTAATAACCTCCTTATGTAATTTCCGATAGTCTGATAAAAGAAAACAGTATAAAATGTCTTTTGGAATAAATAGGGAAAAATCTAAGTGCCATGCGGGAGGGAGGTGGGGGGACCAAAAGACAAGTCAGGCTACGTGAGGGGAAGGTGGGGTTCATAGGAGGCCAAAATAGAGCTACATGGCTTATGGACGTTCCCTAACGTTAGTAAGCACTTACAAATGCACGCAAAAAAAAAAATAGTTTAAAGGTTCAAACGTTATTAGGCTCTAATAGATAGACACGCAATTAAATTAATGAGTCCTTCACACAGAAAGTACAGAACCCTGAAAAAACTAATGTTAAAGGTACAAGAATAAGTTTAACTAATGATATATTACGGTTACTTGTAAAAGAATGCATACCACATATTAAAGTATACATGATGTGTTAAAATGTAATTCAATTGGGAATTGTATGAGAGAGAAGCCGAGCCTCAAACAGTAGTTTGAAAGTCATTTACTCGAGTTTGATACAAGAAGAAGAACAGATTAAATTTTACTGCTTTCGGTTGAAAAACAGTAGGTCAATGTGATATTTGTGGGCCCCTAGTGGACCTGATCGAAGCAATTGACGTAGGTAACACGGTTAGCTCATCCAGCCAACAGTTAACACGCTCCACTGGTCAATAACTCCCTCGTATAAAATTAGGATACGTTGTCTCCAAAATTAAAAAAAAAATTGGAAGTTCATACTCGCAAGTAAGCCTAACACCTTTAAATATTAAAAACTCATGAGCTCAAAAATTTTCATAAGCTTTCTCTAGAATTTTTTTAATGTGGTAAGAATTTTATTTACTCCCATATTCTACGTGTCTGGCAGTACATGCATAAAGAATATCGAAGGAAAACCAAACAAACATCTTCCTTTTTAATATTTAGAATAAATGTTAAATAAGACATCATTATTTTTACTGCTGAATGACTTCATCTAAAACTGAGAAGTTCATATCAATATATTGAATATCTTCTGGTGTCTAATAAATAGTTAACGCTGACTTTGCAGTTATAAGAACATTTTTGGCTGAATTTAATTTCTTGATATACGTCAAAGTGAAGCTTCAGTAACTAACACTCGTCCGTTTGTGTAAAACATCATTTCATTATCTTTCCAGTGTTCGTCTCCGTTTTAAGCTACAAGCAATAATCAACTGATTGCTCCATCTCACAAACAAATACTTACCACTAGGCATAAAACCAAGTTTGTGAAATATAAATAATGTTTTCCCAAACTGATGTTTGACTGCAAGAATTTTTTTTATAAAGAGAGACAGCTTTCATTTCGAATAACACGAAAAATAATTCATGATACTGGAAGGAATCTTTGTACCAAAGTATATGCTTTGAATCTCAGGTTTTTAGACGCACATGTTAGTTCTAATTTGTACACATCTTCTAATATGTTTTTCAGACTCTCCGCCGACATGCTTTACTCACTAATTATATCCAACATAAATATATTTAAGTTTAACAACTTATCCTTCTGGTTCCTTCAATAGTTTGTTCGAGCGTTTATGCCTTTTACTACTTTTTAATACCATATTTATTGTTTAAATTTACATAACTCAACATATTAGGTAACTCATATTTCTAATTAAAATACTTAAAAGTAGGTCTTCGCCTCGGAAGAGTTCAATACTTCGCACTTGTTTTATTCTTTTACAAAAAGTCTATCATCGACTTTCTTCATGACTGTTCTTCACATTATCGACATCTCACATAAACCCCTTGCTGCTGTTTGCTCTCCTCTCTCATTTTTCCTTGTCACTCAGTTCCTTTCCTTCAATACAATCTCATATCACTTACCATTACATTCATTTTCATGTTACAACAGTAAATCATCAACTTAGAATTTTTCTGTCTTTTTTTAGTGTAATTATGATATAGTGGGGGATCTAAAGATTTCTCTGGAAAATTAGATCCTACTTATGAGATAGAAATATTTTATTTAACGGACTTGAAGTTGGCAATGAAAAAAAAAAAAAAATAACAACTAACCTGTGAGCTGGACAGCCTCACTGAGGGGTTTTTTTTTTTTTTACTTGTTGTTTTACGCGTCGTCGACGGCTAAGGTTATTAGAGGCGGGATGGGACTGGGGACAAGGAATGGGAAGGAATTCGACCATGGCCTTTTTGAAGGAAACATCCTGGCATTCGCCTGGAGTGATATGGGGAAACCATGGAAAACCCAAGTGTGGACGACCTCACTGAGTGTGCAAATAAATACTAAAATAATATTTGAAGATTTATTTGTTAGAAAATACCTATGCTATGTCAACTTAAAACGATAAAGATTTTCAAGTCAGGTAGAAACAAATGGTGCACTCCAGGATAATTAATGTGTAAGCCCAAGTAGATCTGATGGAGCGAGTAAAGTTCGATTTTATATTAAGAGTATAATATAGTTTACTCTACTAATAGGATGAATAAGAATTTTATTGTAAAGTAATGTGTTCGTTTCATGGAGATTGAATATGTATTTAAAGTTATACAAAAGATAATTGAATTAAAGTGTGGAACTTTTATGAATCAAAGCAATCTTTAATGAACGAATTGGTTTGGAATTTTAGGAGAGCATTGCTATGAAGTGATTGAAAAATGAAGTATTTAATTGAAGAATAAGCTACTGAAAATTAACTATAAAATAAGTGTACTATTTTCAGTTGTTTACAGCGCAAGCGGAAAGCTGTCCCATATCTGTAACTTGAAAAGGCTAAACGCAAGATGAGGAAACCAATTCAAGTAAAAATATTTATATAATGCCTACCACTACTTTAATTCCGTGATCGTGACAGGAGAAGCGTGGGTTGATGATATAAAGCCTTCTCTGAATTTTCCATCCTGATTTGCTGATGAAATTAGTAAGAAGCTGTTTGTACTAAATATTAAATGAAAACATAGTTGAATGTTTATCAAGTCTTTATTTCTCAGTTTCGCATATTAATATTTATTTTCAGCGTATTTTAAACATACTGAAGGTGGAGTACCGGCAGTGCCTTTGGCGAATCTGGAAAACCGCCTAAAAACCACACTCAGTGATGTGTAGAGCGACGATGTTTCGCCTTTTTTTTACTTATTGTTTTACGCCTCGTCGACGGCTAAGGTTATTAGAGGCGGGATGGGAGTGGGGACAAGGAACGGGAAGGAATTCGGTCATGCCATTTTTGAAGGAAGTATCCCGGCATTCGCCTGGAGTGATTTGGGGAAACCACGGAAAACCCAAATCTGGATGCCCGGACGGGGATTCGAACCTACGTCCTCCCCAATGCGAGGATCTTTCACCGCCGTAACCGCTTTGGTCTCCACAGACGCCATGCAAATGTCCCCCAACAATGCAAGGCGGGCCCTGACGTCACAGAGAATCAATCGTTTCATTAGTTACACAGTCGGAACGGTCAAGCAATATCAAAAAACTTCACTAAATAAACATTACTACCAAAACTGTGCGAAAATTGAGTCCTAAACAATTACCGAGTAAATTATCCACTGGTTCCTGCTCACATTAAATGTAGTCCTTGCAAACCTGCATTCTACTGAGTAAAAGTATATAAAATCAAGTCTGTTGTGCCACCATTATGCCTTCACTCGCTGTAGGTTATGATTTACTCTTCGTTTATCTCACTTTCCTCCCCATTTTTAATCAGCTATTTTCCTCCTGGTGTATATTCCTGAGTGCTACTTTAACGTAGAAACTAGTTCCATTTTACTCTCATTACAGATTTATCTATTCTTGTTACATGTAGCTCTCACATGGTAGATGTTTACGAGACAGATTTGTATTTGAATTACACTAAATGTGACCTAATATAAATCTATCACGTTGT
>CM061920.1:324512749-324602412 GCA_031002005.1 Vandiemenella viatica | reverse complement strand
GTGAACACATAAGACATCTTAAAAATAATGATGTCAGCAAATCAACTGGAGCACAACATTCGGCCGACAGTGGGCATGCTATTTTATTTAGTGACACTAGTGTACTGGTTCATGAAAGCAGATGGTGGCCCAGGCACATCAGAGAAGCGCTGGAAATTAAAAAGAGACCAAATAATATGAACACGGATGGTGGGCTACAACTTGACCAAATATGGTCATGCTTGCGTAGGAAAACGTGGGACGCAAGCCCCCATTGGACAGGCCACGCTGGCAGCAGTAGCTTGAGTGACGTAACCCCAAACGGTTAGTGCGCTTTCCGGGAGCTATATATAGGTGACAGCGTTCCCAGCCTCGACAGTCCTCTGAAGAAGGCCGCAAAATGATGGCTGAAATGTTAGGTTTTGATAAATTGATGCGGTTTAACCCGGACAACTAAGATAACTTCAACAACAACCGGGGAAGTCAGCGCACCCACATATATATGTCATGTCTCAAATCCATATACATAATCCTCCAGCACTGTTATGATTTTCTGAAAACCTGCCCAGAAATGAGATCCAATCTTCCCGAAACCCTCCTTGTCCCTCCCAAAACTTGTTTCAACAGTCCTCCTAACCTAAGTGAACTCCTAGTCCACAAACGTAGTATTCCTTGTCCCAATTGGATTTTTTATACAGTCTTGTCTGGAACTGATGTCGAGGTCTTGCTCAGTGAAATAAGATTGGATGAGAGGAGTGCACTTTAGTAACATTTTAGCGCGTTGTAGCATCTCGTCATCTCCTAATTAAAAAAAATAAATTAGTTGGCAGTTATGAAATTCTATCTGGCAACGAGGGGCTTATGAGGCAGAGAGCTTATTTGTTGTGCCACAGTCACCTAGATAGTTTCCTAACATAGAGAGCATTTGAATGCATCAGAATATTTCAATGCCAATTTTCTTGACAACAGCGAAGAAGCACACTGCTTTGTCACATTACACCTCTGGTTATGAGCTTTAATTACCCAAAGTATGAATCGAATCTGAATTTTACAGTTGGTGGCCTCCCCTTGTGAAAAGTAGCTACTCAGGTTTGTATGATGAAATCACATCATCTGTCCTTTTTCAAACTGCATACATGTTTCGAAAATAATTATCTTCCAACAGAACTAAAATCACCTCTTAGAAACAAATATCTAATTTTTGGTATTATTTCTCTAATTCTGTGGGTGGACTATAATGATTATGCACCACCATCAAGGAAAACAAACTCATGAGAGGAAATCACATAGAATGAAACATTAGTACTATAACAAATTAATATACCAATGTCACTTAAAAATTTACAACCAGATTCCCATCGTAGGACAAACATAAATTCTTATATAACTGGTGCAAGTAAAGAAAGTTCATTAAGAGTCTTGGTAGGAAGAGAGAGTTCTAAAATTACCATTTTATTAAATTTTCTATAACTCTGTTAGTAGTTTCTTTACAGCATTGCAATTTGATACCTATAGGGGTTAAATGCTAATACTTAATAAAACATGAAATTTTCTACATTATTCTTTGTTTCAAATTATTTCAGTATACAAACATAAATGAATACCTGTATTTGGTAAAGAAGTATGTAATCACTCACGTGGTTGTTGATTAGTACATTGTGCCAGACATAATTTAAATTCGTTAATAATTGATGGTGATGGAAATACAATTTTTTTTCGAAACAGTGCAAGACTTGTATATTTTTTTTAGAAATAGCATTAAGCGTTGGGATCTACACTTAAAATTCACTGTGTCGCATTTTATTTATTTATTGTTGTCGTATTTTCTATGATGATACTCCCTTTAATGTTTAATTTAGATATTCTACCTTTTTTACACGCTTTATATTAGCTTGACTTGTATGTATGTATGTATGTATGTATGTATGTATGAATGTAACGGAATTTTACAACTCCATTTTGACCCACTTCCCGATGTCCGAGCTGTTTGAAATTTGGCACACATATTAAGAACCGGTGACAATACAATAATTTCATAGCTATATCCTGCTATGCTCATTACTTTGACAGTAACAACAGAAAAATGGTTGAATGTCGTGGAATTTTGCAATATAATTTTAACCCAATTCCAGATGTCCGAGTTGTTTGAAATTTTGCTCATGTATTGATAACTGATTACAATACAATAATTTCATAGCTATGTCTTGATATTCTGATTACGTTGACAGTAAAAACATAAAAATTTTGCACACGTTTTAAGAACGGTTGACAATACAGTAGTCTCTTAGCAACGTCCTGCTATTCTCGTTACTCTGACGGTAACAATAGAAAAATGGTTGCCATGTAATGGAATCTTTCATTTCAGTGTTTACCCGCTTCCTGACGTCCGAAACGTTTTAAATTTTGCACACTTATTAAGAACCGATAAAAATTCAATAATTTCACTCTCACCACGTTGTCAGTGTATCCTATACTTGATGGGATTACTGAGTTAGGCAAATGCAGCCGCGACATTAGTGCACAGGTGCGATTCGAGAAATCTTCGTCATTTGGCGGCCACACCCTTCGGAGATTTCCCACCCAATATAGCCATCATCATCATCATCGTTCTCCAGTTTCCCGGGTGTGATTTACGAGCCTTGGTTGCTGTAGACGATCGTCTTCTGCTGTCTCCTATCCAGAAAGGTTTCTCTGTCTGAAGTCGCTTAACGTGATGTTGAATAGTAAGTATTCGAAATATTACTTCGTACTATTATAGAAAAGTAGCCTTCCTCGTTTACCGTGCTATTGGATCTCTTGTTGAGTTGACCATTTAATTGTATTTTACTCGTGGGAATAATAATTAATAATGAAACTACAACTCAAAGAAAAAGAGAGATTGGCGAAGAAAAGCCAACAGTAAGAAACATACTTTTTAAACTATCTGAACTAAAAAGTTAAAAATAAAATTGTAGTTTAAAAAACTAAAATCACGCTTTCGTAGTAATGTGAACTAAAAGGTTAAAAATAATATTTAATATAAACATTTTGTTTAACAGTGATAGGACGTCCCACAATTCAGGATAAATTAATTTTTTTGGATAAGCTTAAAGTATAAAGTCACTGATTACAAAATTAACTTTAATGTTAAAAAAGCGTGGGGTGCGCTCTACATAACTTTTGACAATGACTCTGTCTTTACAAACAGCCAACGACAAAAAATATAAGACAACTGAAATAGCACCCCATGCTTTTTTACATTAAAGTTAATTTTTAATCAGTGACTTTATTCTTTAAGCTTATTAAAAAAATTAATTTATCCTGAATTGTGGAACGTCCTATCACTGTTAAACAAAATGTTTATACTTAAATATTATTTTTAACCTTTTAGTTCACATTACTACGAAAGCGTGATTTTAGTTTTTTAAACTACAATTTTCATTTTTATTTTTTAACTAGTATATACGATCGTCTTTAACTCATGAATGAGTGAATCTTCAGCTTACTGTTTATTCAACTCATTCTTCATACTTCAAATAAATAATAAACTTATATGACTTAATTCATTTTTTATTATCATGTAATAATATCCTTAATTATCCGAATGTTTACAAGTTCTTTCAGCAACTTAAAATTCAAAGCGAACACACCAACGGTTGTCCGATCTTATATCTATCTTCTCTTTTTTTATATAAACACTAGATGACCCGGTGAACTTCGTTTCACCTACATCATATATGTATTATGTATTGAGATGGCAACACCTATCAAAAACTCTTTATTGTCATGACTGTACAATAGAGTTTCTTTTGTGCACGTCATGGTTTATGCAGTTGTTCTACTACAGACACTTATTTCAACCAATAAGGTGCCTATAATATTTTTTTGGTGTCTAATATAATATGTATTGCCCGTTTTGAAAAAAGTGGATTGAGCGGCAGGACAACCGATGTTCATGTCCTAGTTGTTATAACATTTTGTTACGTTGTGACGAATGTAAAACAATAATAATTTTAATTTTGACGGCTATATTTTAGTAAAAACACCACATATACATTTCACATACACCACACTCACACCCTCACACACATTCAGTATACTATATCTTACACTGTTTTAATTTCGATCGGTCACTAAACGAAATTTGCTAACAATTCAAATGAATACAAAATGTTTGTTACATTAATTGCAACACAGTTATACACTTAATCAATTTAAAGCTTTCTGATGACCTATATTTTTTGCGGTGCGTAAATATATAAAGATGATGGTTTTCCGTCGTGCTAGCACGCGACTTATAATTGTCCATGCACGAAACAGGGAAACTCCAAGTTGATTCCGAAAACTTACAATGACTGACTTTGTGATTTATTTATGGTCATCACAAAGGCCAGACGCACGGGAAATTGTAGACGCTTAAAATCAAATGGCAAATCTGTTGGAATCATCGGTATACGCGGGATCAAGACATCCTCTCTTTCGTATTTCCCTTGATGATCTTGGTTTCGATCACATTATTCATTAGCTTTTTCACAACCAGTCTCATTCCATTGCACAGTCAAGGTTGATTAAGGTTACACAGTATAATCACAACTGATCCTCCTTTTAATTGAAAATTGTGATGTGGTAGTCCAGGCAATTCCAGTGAATTTAAAAACTCTGTGGGGTAGTTGATTCTTGGCTGTCCGGGTGGCGCCGCTTCATGTTTCTTGAAACCGACGTTTCAACCCTCATTCTGGGGTCTTCTTCCAGGGCAGAACTGCATCTTCGGTCAGCGAGTGGTCTTGTTTTAAACTGAGGCCCGCGTCCGTCTAGATGGTTCGATTTGTCCGGGGTAGTTTACTAATCATCCTGGTTTGTAACTGTATCAACTGATTTGTAAGAAAACAACTCTCCAGGGTCGCATTGAGATCATTGACATCTTTGTTTTTGGCCGCCAGTATTGCTCGTTCACTCAACCAATTATGGTTACTGAACTGTTGTTCTATGTCCGTAAAAACACGCTGAATAAGCTCCTCTTTTGAGTTGGTGAAGTGACAGAAATGCGTGGGTAGTGTAATTAATCCTATCGAGGTGTCAACTGCGACTTTTACCATATGCAATATCTAATAACTGCTTCGAAAACACAAACGCAGTTTGATCTGTTGGCAAAACCACCTCGCATGGTTAGTTGTTAATTGGAGTTTCTTTACATTCCGCCACAAATTAGTTGATTTTAGGAATGCTTTTAGTTCGTCAGTTGATCGGGGAATAATTGGAAGAGTCTGACGAAAATCACCTGAAACAGATTCATGGCTCCCACCAAAAATGTTTTGGTAGTCACGAAGATCTTTTAACGTTCCGTCCAGTGCCTCCAGTGACCTCTTGTGGGCCGTCGTACATTCATCCCAAACGATCAATTTGTATATCTGTAGAATAATTCACCCATTGCGCTGTTTTTGGTGATGTTGCAAACTGGTGCTTCGTTGAATTGCATGTTTAATAGTAATTTCAAGGCAGAATGTGCAGCTCGTCCACCTTCTAACAATGTTGCAGCTATTCCAGATGAAGCCGACGCTAGGGCTACTTCATTTTGCGATCTGATCTTTGGCAACCAGCAATGAAATTAGGAACGTGTTTCCCCAGTCCCTCCGAGAGCATCAAGGAAGTAAATTCCACCAGATCCACTGTTCACAGCTTTAATCAAAGTATCGTACACAATTCGTTGTTGGCCATTCAATTGCGGAACATTTGAAACGAAATGTTTCGGTCAATACTTCAGTATCGTACAGTTGTTCTCTTTGTATATCGTGGTTAAATGCATCGCGCATAGGA
The DNA here is from genome assembly GCA_031002005.1 of Vandiemenella viatica. Lineage (NCBI taxonomy): Eukaryota > Metazoa > Arthropoda > Insecta > Orthoptera > Morabidae > Vandiemenella > Vandiemenella viatica. Next base: position 324,596,640 of record CM061920.1, on the reverse strand, counting down.
CGATTGGGTGATGTCATGCCCAAACACGACAATACTTTATTTACCACCAATAAACACATATCTTCTATCATGATTAATGTCTCATTGTAAATTTATGTAGTATAGGATTCAAAGTTTGACAACGCACATGATGCAACACATCCTCAGACATGTCATCCCTATATTTCATCCACAAATCTTTCGGATTCGAGGGGAAACATGTTGATATTATAATCGCAAACAACGGGCGAATTCGATGAGGTGATGAGGATATGACGGATTCCTTGAGGCGTATTATCCCAATGCGAATCGTTCTCGAGCAATTGTAGTAGTTAACACGCCTCGCGGTATGTCGCACGTCCATCAACTGTTCTCAGTTGTTGAAACGATGTCGGACCATGAACATTCACCAACAACAATTGAAGATAATAACATTCATCGTTAATTGAATGAACTGTGTAGATACGACATAAAGAGCATCTGAGGCAAATACATTTGGGTGTCCTTCAACTGGTGTTCCTTTTTTCCGATGCTGAAACGATTTCGATGATGCGTTACAAGTGTAATAGCGTGGCATATCAGCATACAGCAAAGTGCGTGCGAAAACATCTGTTTGACAAACTGAGAAGAAACTTGTTTATGTGGTCGATTGTGGACGTGCCGCCCTATCCGCCGCGTTCTCATGATTGAAATACACTCGTTGTCCATTTTCTAGATGAACTGCTGATGGACTACTGTAGGGTGTCTTTCGTGGATCGCAAATGCAAATATACGCCAAATAGCTTCGTTCCTTCTTATATAGCGACCCATCTGATACTGACATACTTCGTCATTTGCATTTGTTACAGCGAAGATGGCCATGTCGCTACCTTTGTTAACATATTTACAGGGGCGGATCCAGGATTTTAGTTTGGGAGGGGCATGAGCGGACTTTGGTTTGGGGGAGGGGGCTTGGTTTGAGTGAATTTTGGTTTGGGGGGCTTGCCTTCAGGGGGTGGCTTGAGTCGGGCAAAGGGTAGTATTTACAGTCTCCTCGGGCGTTGAATCCGTAGAGCTAAAAAAAAAAAAGTCTCCAAAATCACAATATCGGAGGTGGAACTACATAATTTTTTGTGGAGGGTGGGGATTGAGCCGCCCTGCGCCCTTCCTCTCCCCCCGGTTCCTCCCCTGTATATTTTCATATGTACTTTACCGACTTGACGGAGTTACAATATTCCTCATTGATGTGAGCTTCAAAAGCTTTTAACAATTATGACGAGTACCGCACAATCCAACGATAGTCTACTTCAAAATCTTGTCCTTTTACCTTCACAACTACCGATCGCCCACCGTCCACAACTGATCGTCAACGATACAATGGGTAACGGTCATTTCCCGTGATGGTTTAAGCAATCACTTCTCTCGGGTATCGCTTGGAGCATTTGCCGTCGACTATACAGGGTGAATTGTTGTTGAAAACTCCGTAAGGTCCATGTATCATGTGTTTAGTCACTACTGCATACAATTTTGGGTCAACTATTTCATCTGGAATCTCAGCTGAAATTATGGAATCAATTTCATCTGGCCTTAATTTGTCAACTAACCAAACTAATATGTGCGCATGTGGAAGACCACGCTTTTGCCACTCAACAGAGTACATCCAACAATGGCCTTGGCCATACACACGATGCTTTATAAATGCTTTATATATAGGCAGTATTTTTCTGTATATTTAATTGTATAGGTGTGCAATTTTTCATCGAAATCGGACAAAATCTGTGGGTTTGTGTAAATTATGGGGATGTGAAGGGGAGGAGGGGGTGGTTTTTTGGAAATTTTATTTCTTAGGAACCATCTCCGAAACACTCTAGACAACTCACCAAAGTTTCACTGTAATCGGATGAACGGTTTAGGAGCGCATAGAGCATAAACAATACTCACATTGATTTCTATATATAAGATTAAATTGTCATTTTTAATATTTTACTCACAATTTTTCCACTTTTTCTCACTGTTTAAACCTTCCCTGAACTTCCACAAATAGTTCAAGATCAAAATTAGCCAAATCGGCCCAGCCATTCCCGAGTTTTAGTGAGACTAACGAACAGCAATTCATTTTTATATATGATTTCGTGGCATTCTTAGTTTTGAAATTTTTCAATATTTCTTGACGACCAGCTAAAATTATTTTTGAAATATTTTTGTTTTAAATTTTTACCACACCATTTTAAACATAATTTTTCAAAACCTACAGCGGACATGATTTAAAAATCATCATTAAGTTTTAGTGAATTTACACCGAGCGTGGTGGGTGAACGGTTAACGTTCTGGCCTCGCATTCGGGAGGACGTGGGTTCGAATCCGCGTCCGGGCATCCAGATTTGGATTTGCCATGGTTTCCCCAAATCACTACAGGTGAATGCCCGGTTGCTTCCTTCAAAAGGGCCAAGGCCGAATTCCTTCCCGTTCCTTGTACCCGGTCCCATCCCGCCTCCAATGATCTTAGCCGTCGACGAGGTGTAAAGCAATAAGAAGAAAAAATGAAAAAAGTGAATTTAGTGTAGTATACAATGTGTTTACGGAATCATCAGCACCTGAAAGCATTTCGCAGTTGAGAGTATTATATTGTTTTAGTTTAATCTCGAAGTTATTGTAGAATACAGAACACAGAATATATCGACTGAGGTTAAAGAAGTACAATTCACTGCAAAAGTAAAAGGAAGTTAGGTTGTAACTACTGCAGGAGACGTATTAGTTAAGTGTTTGACAGAAATAGAACGGCCAGTTTCTTTTCTCCTTTTGTGCAAGTGTTCTCGTACGTATGTAGATGATTGTTAATAAGCGTATTTTTTTTTTTTTTTTTTTTTTTTTTTTTTGCGTTATGTATACGAAGATGGAAGAAGGTAGGAGGCGAAATCCGACATGGGCACATTCAGGCCTACTATTCGGAGAGAGTCCATGGGGGCCGGCAAGTTTTACATATGAATCTGGTATTAACAGAAACAGGATGGAACGCATGTCTAATTAAAGTGGATCACTACCGCCGTTATGTGCACTGTGACAACTCGAAGGAAGCAGAAAATCCCGTACCAATCTCACGGGCAACGTATTATCTGGTTATTCCGAATGGCTTTGTCGGCTGAAGGCTAAGTGTTTCATCGTGGGTCCTCACCACTGGTCAGATTCAGAGGCAGACAGACAAGATTTGCGATTATCGGATAAACGTTCACTCGAAGTTTTCACCTTCAGACTTCTCATCATGTTAGCCACTATGACCTGCCTAACTGCATTACATCCGCATGACTGGAACTGAGGGATTATGAATCTGTTCCATGACTAGAAAATTCATCTTATTTTCAACACAGAGAAGAAAAGGGTGATTTTGGCTAAAGCTTAGGAAATGCAGCCAGAAAGAACGATTGGTACGGATTATCTCAAATTAACTGACGCAGCTGTGCTCATAAAATACCAGAATGCGGAGCTCTTTCATTAAGCTCCAGGAATACATAACTACAAACGTCTTCGGTGAAAAGAACTCTTATACTTATTTATTGTCGCCAGAGGTTATTTCATTGATCGCTACAGGACAGTAAAAGAATACTCATGATGTGTACATTTCCATACTAGGCAAAATATCCTTTTTGAGGTAAGAAATTTTGCTTTACCTTCTCCCCGATACACTACAGTAAAGAAAACCTAACATGAACTGCAGATTTGAAAAAAATTCTTGAAAATCCCAAAGGGTTCGCTTAAATTTTTAAAATAGAGGCTCAAGAATTTAGGAATATTAATTGCAACCTGGTTCCACTAAATTGTACAATTCTGATGGAAGTAAAAAGTAATGGCTGACTGCTGGATCAGACTGAGTAGCGTTTTCAGTGACTGCTTAGGTGCTTTCCAACCATAGTATTACAGACGTACAAATGAGGCGATAGAATCCGATAGGCAGTTCGTAATGTTTGGTAGCATAAATGTAGTTTTTTTTGTGTGTGACGTGAAACAATCTTTCCAGAGTAAAAAGAGAAAATTTTATTTCGTAGGAAAGGGTGTAAAAGGCTGAAATAAATTACGAAGAGAAATTATGAATACTTTACCAAAAACGCTGTATGAATTTAAAGTAAACATTAGTAAGGCCAAACGTAGGTGAGAAGAGGATAGGGGAAAGACTGGTGTTTAGGGAGATTGCCTCCGGAGCTTGCGCTCCTTCGCAATTTTATCAATTATTATTGTTTTCTCACGGTTTAGCTACCATAATAATAACAAGTCTAATAATGGAAAAGTATTTTGGTTCACCTAATGGGTCATAAAGAAAATGTACAATACTTAGGCGCCCTTAGTTATAAACCAAAATGTAAAACGAATGCCTTACGTCGTTACTTTTTTGTTGTTGTTGTTATTGTTGAAATATCGTCTTGCTATATGGCATCCTAAGGTTATACAGAAGGGACATTCCTGATAGTTACATTTGTATAGAATGCTACAGCTAGTTATTGAAGAATAGTTATTTAATTAGGCGGTGAAACAGTATAGAAAATGATACTAGAGTATTCCTCCTATCATATCGGTAAATCAGTCCAGATGACAACACCGATGTCTTCTGGGATTTGTCTCCGAATCTATATTGTTGGACACAGCGACAAATATTTCGGCCAAACATTTACCACAGTTAATGGACAACATGGTGCGACTCGTTTTATAAGAATGCGATCAGGTTTCTTTTCTGTCAGCAGTGTCTCTAGCACTTTGACGCAATATTCAATGTTTTCCTGTCATAAGTTAATATGTTTATACCAGTACACCCATTACAATCCACCTCTTCAATCACAGCTTCCTCTACAGTTCTCAATTTTAACTCCTCCTCCAACTTACTAACTAACGAAACTCACTTATTTCAAAAGCCCCACGCATTGGATCTGGGAGATACAACCAACCGGGCATGAGTCTAGGCCCGCACTTACCGGCCGTTGTGACAGCCCTCAAATCCTGATTTTAGATGAAATTGTATTTTATGAATTATTTGAAGTAAGCTAGGGGTTGAGTAAATATGATTTTGTATGTTTGTATTGCAATTTATTGTGAATTGGCGTAACTTGACTTTATTTTATGAAAATAAATTGTGTAAATACTATTTAATATGTTTAAGGACAGAACTATGTAAGAAAAATTGATTAAATCTTTGTATTGCAAATATTAAGGTGAGCTACGATGGTTGAGGGACAATTTACTACAGTTTAAACTGATTTATGTGACTAACTTTGTGGGTAAATATTTTTAATTTTCATTTCTGTGCACTTCGTAATGATTGTAATTGATTTTGATTGTTTTTGATTGTTTTTAATATGTTTTTAATTGTTTAAGTATTGTTAGAGTTCGAGAAACATCTGTCGGAAGCCTTTGTAATATTCTGGAACTTTTAATGAAACTTATATAAGCGATCGGCAGAGACGAGTTTTGAAACAGTTTTCTGCGAATAGTAGTACAAGTTTATGTTTGCAGATAGTCTTGTAATCCAGTACAGTGATATTGTATGGCAGTATTGTCTTTGAATGCAGTATTGAGTGTAAACGCGGGAGCTTGTGTTTTCATGTGGAACCAGTATCTTTGGAGTCGGATGATTTCTGGAAATAAACGTAGTTAAATATGTATCTTGGACTAAATATTTTATCATTAATAATAAATACCTACCACCGTAGTAACTGCGGTTTTAGGAGATTTCCGGAATCCATCGAAGTTAATGGCCGAATGGTCCCTAATCTCCACCTCACAAACTCCACATCTCACAGAAAAAATACACTTAACACGCGCTAAAGATAGACAGACAGATGGAAAAACTTCACTTCTCCCATTAGTACCTGGCAGTAATTATAAAATACTTGGCGTTAGCAAGGGCATGTGGCCGTAAACCATAGCTGCAAATTTGACCAGGTCAACCATGAGTAAAACTCATCGAAAGCAGCCGACCGCAAAACGTTGGGAAAAGGTCGTGAAAAAGGATAAGTTTTATCTTAAAACGTGACCCATCATGCTGTCTCATGTTTATTTGATACTTTCCCACAAACTTCTTTCCTTAATCACTACTTCCGAAATATATTCCTTTGGCATTATGTCTGTCCGCTTAATTTTCAAAATCGTTCTACAAACGCCTCGATTTTCCAATCTTTCTGTATTCCGAAAGGCCTGATTAAAGTGTCGTGCTTAACACACCCATAATTTGACTGATCTTTGTGGTCCCTTTGTCAATGGATGAAACTAAATGAAGTTTTTCTCGAGAAGAGTGCACCTACTGCTATTATACCTTTGAGATCGATCTTGCTTCGACACTGGAAAATTTTATTATTATTATTTTCACCAAGGAACTTGTAGGAGATTGACTATGATCTGTATGAAGGATTCAACTAATTCATTTGGATCGATTTCGAAAAACTGTTTGGAGGTAGCTATTGTATTTCCCTGAAACGAATGTCCAGAGTTAAAACGTTTGAGGGACATCCTCCGGTGATTCAGTTACTTTACGCCTACACGATGTTTCGGTTTAAATGATCTAAAATCTTTCCAGATTTTCTCTGAGACCTAGTTGCTGGATCAAAGTATCGGCTGGCACACTGTTTCCTTGCAGCCGCACCCCTCGGCGAATTCCGGTGTCGCAGCAGGCTTCCAATATTGATTTAGCCGGCTGCTCTCATAAGCCCTTTAATGCCGGCTCGAAGCAGCCGGGCGAGCTGCCGTCTTCCAGTAACCTAATAACGCCGTTTCCGAGCCGCTGCCGCTGCCGCCGGGAGCCAAGTGAGCAGAGGCAGTTAGACCCGAGGCGCTCGCGGACAAACAACGGTGACAGCCAGCCCTCGGCGATCTCCATTACCACTCTACATTCTCTGCAACACTTGCACTCTGCTCAGAAGGAAAATCAAGTTTCCGCTGGCAGACTTGTGGTCTGCGATCTAGTTTCATTTAATCTCTGTTGTTGGTACTTGGCTGTTTTATTGCAAGCGAGGTATTCATTCTATGGTATTAACATTAAGAAACATTACGCACATCGAACAACTAATATTATATTTGTGAACTGTATTATATCACGTGTAACTAGGCGAATTGTCGTAATTTGGAAGCAGAGTCCTTAGTCTTCAGTTCTAATTGCACATTTTACATGCTTTTTTCATATTACGACATTCTGTTAGACTATAGGTTCCAAAACTGAGAGGTGCGGGGTGAGAAATAGCTTCCACACCCGTGTGGATGTTAGCCAAGCTCAACACCATCGGACACTGATCAGCCAAAACATTATGACCACCTGCTTATTAGTGTGATGGTCCATCTTTGGAGCGCAATACAGCAGTGATTCGTGGTGGCATGGATTCGAAAATTCTTTGTTAGGCTTCCGGAGTTGTCTGACACCAGATGTCTACGAAAAGGTCACGCGATTTCCTTAGATTACGGGCCAGCGGTTTGTGGGCGCGGCGCTGGGAACGAGCATCTCGGAACCGGCGAGCTGGTCGACTGTTCGCGTGCTACTGTAGTGAGCATCTATGCAGAGTGGTTGAAGGACGGTGATATCATGACTGGGCGACAAAGTGGTGGACGTCCACGCCTCATCACAGAACGTGGAGGTTGGAGGCTGTAAAGCTGGATAGGCGCTGATCTGTGGCTGATCTGACAGCAGAGTACAATGCTGCTGCAGGCACAAGTGTTTCGGAGCACACTCAGCTGTTAGATCTACCACAGATCGCCGCCTATCCCGCTTTACAGAGTGGGCAAGCCTCCTACCACCACGTTCAGTGATGAGGCGTTGACGTCCACCTCTTTATCGCCCAGTCGTGGTTTCACCATCCTTCAACCACTCTGCACAGATGCTCACTACAGTTGGACGCGAACAGCCGACCAGCCTCGCTATTATATGGAAGGATCTTCGCGGTACCGAGATGGACAACCCATGAAAACTCGATTTAGCAATATCTCTCAAGTAATTAAATTCGGATGTCTAGGAGAAGGTATTCAACTTGCAGGACTAAATCGTGTAGCAAATAAGGAAAGAATATCTAAATTACAAAAAGCTTAAAGAATCACCTGGAACAGATACAACAAAAAGTTAATATCTCGAAATGCCGAGTTAAGACACTGTATGTAACACTGTAATCAAACAGGAATCATTATACGCATCGGAAGTTTTGATTATTGGTGGTGGATAATTGATTAAAGATATTCTAAAGCAAAAAAGGAAAATTTTAAGGAAAATCTTTGGCCCAGTTTGTACAGGAGGCATTTGGATGTATTGTATCAGCATTCGGAAAAAATTTCAGACACATTGAGGAAAATACGAATTAAATTTATCGGCCATGTTATCAGAATGAATAACAACAGACCAACTAAAAGAATTCTCAACCTGGCCATTTCAATGAAAATGAAAAACAATTGGCTAACCGAAATCGAAAAGGATCTCCAGGGAATAGGATTCACAGGTGATATGATACAGTACAGAAGCAGATTTAGTAGCATCGTAAATAACCACCAATTTGTCAACAAACAATATATTAGAAGAAGGAATACCTGGACGGAAGAACGTAGGAAAGAGGCCAGCGAGAGGATGAAGATATTTTGCGGAAAAGAAGAAAAGCACATCTGCTAAATAACTTAACTCACGCTCCTCTGTTGGGCATAACGATGGAAGAAGAAGGAATTAAGAACAAACATTGATGATAATGTTACAACTACCTTTAATTTTTTGGAAAATTTGTAACTTTACAATTAATTAAGAATTAAATATATTTGATTTCTTTCATTTTTAATAATAAAATAGTGGTGGATGGGGGGGGGGGGGGAGGGTGAGGGCATGGAAACTTTTCTTTTGACGGAAGGGGGAAGTGGTAGGAAAATCTTTGGAAACCTCTATGTTATAGTTTCTTTTCAATAGATGAAATAATAGTTCCATGGTTCACAGTCAGAACAGGATATTAGACACAGGACCGAGAGTGGTGGGTGAGCCGTTAATTCGTATTCAGGAGGCCACCGGTTCGAATCGCCGTCCGGGCATCCAGATTTTCCCAAATCACGAGAATGCCTGTAATCTTCCTTCAAAAGGCCATAGCAGAATTCCTTCCCGTTCCATGTCTCCAGTCCCACCCCGCCTCTAATGACCTCTACGTCGACGAGGCGAAAGCCATAAGTAAAAATAAAGTCAAGGTATTCCGATATAAAAAACTACATTGTCCGTGTAGTATTGTACTATTATAAAGTCATGTGTATTTCAGGAATTTTGACATCATTGATAACGGGTTATTAAAGTCGAATGAGCATCCTGAGTAAGGAACGGAAATCGTCATTAGCTTTCTTATCTTAAGGCTTAGCGGCTTGCTAACGTCGAGGGCATTATAGACCGAAGAGGACTGAGGACAAGGAAAAGGAAAAAAGTCGACAATTCTATTTTGAAGAAACCAGTAAGTTATTCACCTGGAGTGATTTTGGGGCCCCACCAAAACTGACATCAGGTCGGACAGGGAATAGAACCTATGCCCTTCCGGTTGCCGTGCCAGAGAGTTAATCTCTCACAACCAAGTTAGTATCGTCAATGGCGTTTGAGAACGTACCAACGCGGCATTCACTTGGTTTTATTTCGGGAAACCAGGGACAAACAAAATCTGAATGTCCAGACCAGCGATCGAACCTGCCTCACTGTTCGGAATACAAAGTCTGAACAATGACAGATAGATCTTTCAGTCATCTATATTTTTACTTTTACTATTACTCTACGAAGTTGGTGGTGGAGTGTGCGTTGCACCTGTCTTGATTTGTAAGACAAGGTATCGGAAGTTCCCATGGACTGTCTTAAGGAAACATCCCGGAATTAGCTTGGAGCGATCTAGGAAACTCGTGTAAAACCCAGGGCAGGATGACCAGGCCGCTTTCTCGAGAACTATTTCTGACGTATTCTAAGTTTTCTCGCTCGATAAATCCTTTCTATTCTATTCCCTAATTCCTCGTGGAAAAAATAATTTATCTAATCATGCAGAACAGTAAGTGGTTTATATTTTAATTCCATCATTAATTATAGGACGTGTCCAACCTAGTATTCCAGAAGTCGGTGGGTTGATTTGACGGTGATATCCCTTCACAAATAATACCTGCACAAATTTTGAATGAGGTGATATCCCTATTGTCTTCTCCACAATGATGATAGTTATTAAATATTAATACATGTGTAGATGACTATGATTGGTCTTTTTAAAATACTGTGTTGTTCATGTTGGTTGTCAAGCTTAAGGATCACCATTAACAGGGATACAAGCCATCACACCACACGCAATACGGCGAGATGTGGGATTTAACACAACCCTTCCTTACAAATTCTGGTGGGCACCATCAACTCTCAACATTGCCATAGTTACTCTGGTACATAGCGATTTCGGCGATGAGGAGGGCCTGTATCTCAATAGCAAACAGGTAACTAGTAAGATAAATTTCTCTTGTGTTTCAAGACGGCTCTGCTGGCGTTGTAAGTTAACAGTTCCGTAGCTCCTTTGTCTAACAATCCTGTAATTAATATCTCCAAGAAAGGCTCTCAGGACCTCTGGTTGTGAATAAATTAACTCGACACTTAATTGGGAGAGCAAGTGCTTCATCATCTTCCATTCTGTGCAGAGCATCAAAAGCTCTTTGGGATGGAACAATCGTCTGCAATGAACGAAGGGGTAGAATTTAAAGGTTATAAGAAAAATAAATAAATCGTTGTGCTGCTTGGTGGCAAAATTAGTGTGGAAAAATTATGATTACTTATTGCTGCAAGTTTGGCTGTTATTTCCTATTTTTTTATTTTTCATTAATTCGGCTTGAGAAGACACAGAACATGTTCAGTTATTTCAGTGAATCTATATTGCTAGTTCTTAAATGTTGGTTTATTTATTTCCATGATGATCACTGTCATCATATCGATTCGATTCGTCGTACCGAGCTTGGAGGGTGATCGGTAACGGTCTGGCCTCGCATAAATAGGTCATGGCAGAATTCCTTCCCGTTCCTTGCCGCCAGTTCTTCCCACCTCTAATGACCTCGATGTCAACGAGGCTTAAAGAAATAAGAAAAAATATGTCATTAGTTTCTTTGACCAAGATAACTCTAGCAATAATGGAATGACTTAGCCTGAAATTTCCTGTAGTTTCAGTCTGCTATTTTGTATTAGTGCCACTAGATTCAACAAACTCTATACATAAGCGTTAACGCTCTTGCTTCATATTCGTGTGGACGCAGATCTTAATCCCCGTCCGGTCATCTAGATTTTGGTTTTCCATGGTTTCCCGAAATTACTCGAGGTGAATGCCGGGATGGCGCATTGAAAAGGCAATGGGCGAATTCTTTTCCGTTCAATACCCTCATTCCTTCCTCTCCTCTAATAAACTCGACGTCGACGAGGCTTAAAGCCCTAGCCTAACCTACTTCTAGATATTACATGTAATCAAACAATAAGCAGTTTAAAAGAAATTTCATACTAATTTATTTTGATTGCTTATCATAAGCTGAGTCCAAAAAGATAAAATATTCACCACTGTGATGGTGACCACTATATTTCAACGGCGAAGTAGATGTGAAATATCTTAGTTCTTTACGAATTACTAGCCCGAAGTTACCGAAACATTCTTATCCATCTGTACATGAATTGCAAGATTCCTTCATTTAAATTTTTCGTTACCAACATGAAAAGAGAAATTTAATTTGTTATTAAATATGATATATAAGTGTTAAAACACATGGGAAGGTTGTGATTAAGCATTACAAGTTTAATTACAAGCAATGAATAAATCAAATACTGAATAAGATAGACTCTATAGAAGTTTATCATCCAGGAAAAAAACTTCATTGAAGTGATTTCCTGTTGGTCTTCTGGTTGCTTCACCTATCAACACTTACTGAAAATGCACGAGCTGACACACCACGACGGAAATATAAGACTGAGCGAGGACAGACGTTTAACGTTCTGGCCTCGCATTCGGGAGGACGCGGGTTCGAATCCCCGTCCGGGCATCTAGATTTAGGTTTTGCATGGTTTCTCCAAATCACTCCAGGCGAATGCCGGGATGCTTCCTTCAAAAATGACATGGCCGAATTCCTTCCGGTTTCTTGCCCCCAGTCCCATCCCGCCTCTAATGACCTTAGCCGTCGACGAGGCGTAAAGCATTAAGTAAAAAAAAAAGGTAATATAAGGCTTGCAACGGGCAGGTACAGAGGAACATCCTATTCTCACCTCGGCCTTGAACAATCGGTCTTCTTGACTACTATTTAAAGCTATTTCCTGTAAACACCGAGGGGAATGCTGGGACGGTTCCCAAGTAATACCTGAGAAAATATACATTTAACAAAAGGTGCACTTTTGATAAAGAACACGTTTCGTAGACAGATGCCACCATTAGCGTTGTAACTTAGACGGTGGTTGAAGAAGAGGCCATTTAAAGCCCAGTCACTCAGACAGCCAAACTACTCTTCATGATCTCTAAAATGTTATTCTCTTTAAAAGAAAAAAGTTGTTCTAGCAGCAACCATGGTAATCATATTTATCTGTACAATCTCCAGTTTATGACCTGATAAGGTTTCGATATTTAGCTCAGTTACAAAATTCTGGTCTAAAGCTAGCTAATAACCTTCTTTGGAATTGCGGAACTATTCTCCAGGAGAAATTAATGAGATTAAGGGCCATTTTATTCATTTTACTGTTGCTTGACGGCTTACCGTGCGCCAAAGCATGTAGTGGCACTCTTAGTAATGTCTATGTTTTTTTTTCATTTTTATTATTTGTTTCAAAGTACCCATATATCCAAGAAGAATGCAGAAACCGACAAGGAAATACGGCTGCAGTGATTGTCTAATTTCATGATGTAGCACTAACAAATAATTTTCCTGGAAACTCGTTTAGGAATTGCGGTATCGACTATTAACTTTAAAGAAATGACTCTAATATTTGGGTATGTGAATAACTTTCATGATACCAAGAAGTACCATAGGGCCTAGTAGTAAAATTAAAGATTCATCGACTTATAAATCTTCCGTTAGGTGAGAGTTGAAGTTATTACACACCAAAGTGAACATCTTGGTACCCTTACCACAATTTATAAGCAAAATGTCATCCGGAACATTTTTTCAGAGAAAGTTGGGGATTCAAATATAGAGTTTTGTTTTCTGGATACCGCTGTTTCATTTTATTTATGGGTCGCAACCGAGCAACGCTGGTTTGCGTTATTGTATGCAGGAGTGAAAAAGCGCAATTTATGAAGAGTATTTTATCCGTATTGCCCCCCTTTCCCCTCGGGATAGTCTGTTCCTCAAATAAAGGTTTGTGCGACTTGTCTTGTTATTAACGTAAATAGGCTGCCAGGCAACAGGATCCTCCATTCAGAAATATTTTAAAATTACCATGGGAATATTGATCTCTGTGGAACGAGCGTGGATGTATTGTGGTTTTATGCATAGAGAGTGCAAACTTTAAAAAATTGAAAACAGCAGAATGGAGGAAGGAAAGAAAACGATACAACGTTAACTGTGATGGCTTTTCTGTTTAAATTGGTTTATCGTCGAGCAATACATCTGAATTACCTGTTGTGTTTCAACTGCTTTACTTTGGTCTGGTACAAACTGCAAAGTCTCTATGTCTGTGATTTGAGGATTGTGTTTTTCGTTTATAAAACGTACCTCTCTTACCAGAATAGAATGTTAAAGGCGATATGAACTTCAGTTTTTCGTCTTTAGAGGAGATATATTATTTAAACACCTTTAAAGGCAAACTTCTCAGCATTAAAATAAACTTAATGTAAAGCTGATGAAGAATCTCATTAATTAGCTTCGATACATTAAATAAAATGGCTCTAATATTTTAAATTTTAAATCTAATTACTTGATTCATTTCAGTTGTAGCGGAGGTCAGAAAAAAAGGTAGCAGCATCATTTTGCTTTTTCGCGTATCAATTTGACCGATTTAATCTTTTTGGCCGTAGTGGGAAATAACGTCATGCCTTCTTCTTTTTTCTTAGCTCCAATTATTTCTTCACTTTTACTTTTTTTTCTGTTCTGTCCGGATAGTTTATCTTTGTTTTTGTAGTTTTTACAGAATTCTGAAGAATGGATTTTTGACATACGGCCCTCTTGAATGCTAATTTTTTTTTTTTTTGAATTTCGTGACTGCTATTTCTGTGTTTTTTTCAGCAAACCAACGAATCTGTGTTGGGATTTTTTTCAGAATCAAACAGAAGTGTAATCTTTTTGTCAGTCTTCCTGCATTCATTCGTGCCAATTACTAGTTCCAGTTTTTTTTTTCGATTTGAAAATATTTTTCAGAAACTTCTCCCTCCTATTTATAAGGTTCCAAACCCTGAGGGAAACGGAACCCTAATGGTGCCGCTCCGCTGTCTATCACAGGTCTCTAGCACTTAAAAGGAAGAAATTAGTGACTCAGATTTGAAAAAAATATCGTATATTGTGAACTTATACTCTGGGAGGTTTACATAAAAATAAAGAGTTGAAAAATAATTTTTTTCTTCTGCAGTGCGCGAGGTATAGATTTTTAGAGCTCGTTATGCACCGAACTAAGATACTTTTTGCAATTTGTTTCACTTGAGAAAAAGGTTTAAGTGTCCTAAAAATAGTCGATTTCAGATTTTATGTGTACACAGTATCGATTATGCCCAATATGTAAACTTAAAATACTGAAAACACTTATATGTAATATAGATTTTTAAGTTTTGAGCTAAATAAGCAATCGATTTTGTAGACTTCCGTGGTCGTTGTTCGTTGATTAAAACCTAACGTTTCAGCTGTCTTGTGAAGCTTTTAATAAATTAACGTGGCACCACCTGGAGAACAAACTAGTTTATACTGTTATAAATCCTTAAGGGAGTGGCGTGTGTCTGAGGGTTTGAAATGGAATCACGAAAAAAGTGCTGCAGCAATTTGGATGGTGTTTTCAAATTTTGAGAACTTATGGTTCAGATTAAAATCTGCAAATAGCTTATGACTTATAACTCCGATAAACGGATTTTGAAATTATAACAATTTCAAGATGCGAGAAAAATGCATCACAGATTATTCTATGTTTGAGATGACCACTCCTTTCAAGGAACACTGACGAAAGATCACACTACTACTCCTTCGATCCTTTTTTAATTTTTTGACTTCCGGTAATTTAGCTCTTCGGTTTTCTGAAATGTAATGCATTAAAATAAAGTGAATTTGTGAGTCGAAAGTAATAAACATAAGTAATATTAATTTACTGTAAACGTCTTTGCGCTTGAAGAGATAATGACCTAGGGTGATTCTACTACTCTTTTTTGTCTTTGGTTATTTTTTTATTAGGTTTTCTGAAATGTGGTGAATTAAAGTGAACGTAAGAGATGAAGAAAACTAACACCCATAAGTGATATTAAATCTACTGTATGCACAACCTCAGCTAACACTGACGTGCCATCGTAACGGGTTGGCTACCTTGCGAAATTCGTTTGATTATTAACGTTGTAGACAGTTAAACAATTTACTTCTGATAAATGAAATCACACAAATTTCATGGTTTTTTGACCATTCTCCCCTCGTCCTTGTCACAGGTGTGATATACTTCCCATCTCTTATCGTAACATCACTAATTTTAAGTTTAGAACTATATTAAAATAATAATAATAATTTCTATTTAAATTCTTAATCCTATTCTTCCTAATACGTTTTAATCAAAAAGTATAGGAACAATTTTTTTTGGACCTACTGCTTTTTGTAATAAATGTAAAGACAAAGCTTATGACTCCGTACCCTCTTCTGCCCATTATCGCGTCATGTCACACTTTACTGACCCCCTGCAGGCTATATGGTTCTTAGTTGCAAACTGATATCAGAACGCATAGACTACGACCTTGTTTCACTCATTTTTATTTGATCCTCATTTGAGTCACTATAAAAATAAATGAACATAGACTCACGTCAGCGTTGCTGCAGTTGATATATTACACTGGAATTGTATACATTTTTTGCGTTGACTCCACGAGGAAGAGCGAGTATGTGGCAAGTGAATTGGGTTGTGGGCGGTATTACGTCAAATTATTTCAGCGAGTGAACTGTTAAATGAACGAAACATAATCGCATGTGACACAGAAAATTGTCACAGAAGCCTCCGCCTGTTGCGATGATAATTGTTGGCAGACATCTGCCTATTGTGGAGAAAGAAAATTGGTTTTGATGGGAGACTAAATAATAATATTTTATGACTGCTTGAAAATTAATTTTTTTAAATTTAGTAAAATGGATAGCTATAGTAGAAACATTTTTGATCTTTTCTTAAATACTGGAGCTATTAGTGGAACATAATTTAATCAATTAGAAAAACGAAGTCTGATTACTATTCTTTTTGAGGTATTTTTCTTGGCCATTTTCATTTTAGGAATAAAGAAGACGAACCTAAAGTGAGCAATGCCCAAATGAATAACAGAAAAAAAACGATTTATACTGCAACCAATAAAACACAGTGAAAGTTTCGATGAAAGAAATTTTTGGCTTATCCCCGCCAGTAGCTGCCCATCTGCCGCTAGGCACTAGAGCTATAAGAGTAACGAGAAATTCTGTACCCGTGTGTATTCGTTTCTAAACCAATCAGTACCCGTTACTTTCGAATCGTTACTCGTTACTTTTGATACAATCGAACACTAAAATGAAGCATCGCACCGAGTCGCGTTACATACGGGATGACTTCGTTCGTATTTGGTAAAGTTTCAGTTAATTGTTTGTTTAGTAAAATAAGTTTAGGTAAGTTGTTCGTTTGGATAAAACTTAAAGTAACTAGCACATGGATCTTACGGAAAACCTCTGAATGTATACTTGATTTACTGTAATTATTATGATATACGAAATAATAATTTCAAAACAAACACCTGTTGGAATACAAAAAAAAAAAAAAAACCTGACCTATCACCTGACTGTGACATATCTAGTGACAATAAATAATAACGGTTATTTTTTAAAGTAGTCTATTCAAAACATTGCATACAAGCCTGATATGATAATGAGACATATATTTAACAAATATTATAATATTATAATCACATCAAAGTATTTAATTTTTAAATAGGAGATTTCACCACAATTTTCCTTTACTTTTTTCATTTATTTTTGTAAATTAGTCATCTTTTTGTGATTAGATTCGTAATTGCTGTTGCGTCGCGGTTACAACAAACATTCAACACCAAAGCCAGTACCGCATTGATAACATTGATCCTGAGGTAATTAAAACACATTGATTGCTATGTCACATTACTTCTGATACAATTGAGCACAATTGAGTTCAAGTAAATTGTTCATTGAGTAAAGTAAATTTAGGTACAATAAATTGCTCGTACATTTGATTTACTGCACTGAATATTACATACTTCAGAATAATATCTAATATCACAATTGCAGCACACTTAACTAATTTCAATACAGACATCTGCTCATTCAATCGCTGGGCGAACCGTCCCAGCTCCCGCATGACGAATGGTACGTCGTGTTTGTTCGTTTATCGAATCAAACCGACATCTGTACGACAAATGCGAGTAACGAAACAAGCGAGTAACGAAACATGCGAGTAACGAAATGAATTTGTGAGTAACGATTCGGTACTTCGAGTCAGGCGACCAACCCGTTACTCAGTAGCTGGCACTGCGGCTATCGAAAGTGAGTATATTACAGAGAAATAAAATGTTTGGCAGTAATTGAGGAACGGCAATCGTAAAAGAGAAGAATTCTTAGCTACTTTTTAGAAATTAACGTCATTTTCTCTAGTTAAAAAATGTAATCTGGTAGTAGTTTTTTAAACTTGAATTCCGTGGACTCTGGAACATTTTTTAAAAGACCCAGATGTTACATCAAATACTGTATCTCGAAAGTTGTACCATAATTTATCTAAGAAAACGGATGGAAAGTGGAATTCGTTGATTGATACGTTTGAGTTAAATTAGAAGAGGGCATAGTTTACACTGCTTGTGATCACACCGGCAAGACACTGGCTGCAAACTGAGACTGTGTTTTATAACGAGGGTCCCATAACGACTGCAATTTCGTTAGTGGGGACGGTGGCTGCGCAAGATGAAGGACGGCCACACATAAAAACTGTAATAAAGGTTTGTTGAAACAACTTTTCATGCTATGTTGTTCCGCTTCAATGGTGCTATGTTTCTTTTTTATCTTTTCCTAGTTTTGTTGTATAAAATTCGGTATGAAGTTATACGTTTGTACAAAATACGTATCATTCTCGTTTACAGGTATACACGTTATACAGACATAAATCCATTTTATCTAATCGTATTTGATTAAAAGTCTTGAGTGCATTTACTGTCCATTTTGTACATTCTACTAAAAAATTCCTAACTTATCGGCAATGGTATACACACAGTTCCGTTTAAAATTTTATAAATAGTGTATAAAACCTATTTATTTTAGTATCATGTATTATTGTTAATACAATAGTATATGTGATAACGTTTTGAGTTACAGAATAACAGGTAATTTCATAATATTTTCTTGGTGAAAGTTATTTGACATTGCACTTGCAATCTTTTCATTTTTTAACTAGTAAAGTACAGAAACATTGATATTTTCTTTTTAATTCATGCAACATTCATGATTGATGTCAAAGTCATATCTACAAAGAATACAATAAACCAGGAATAGAAAATACAATTATATAATTTCATTCAGATAGACGCAACAACGTCATGGAAAATGTGCTACATCGGTAGTATTACAATACCTCCTATAAAGCATTATTTAAAAAATATTTTTATCTTTTTTCAAGTATTTTTTATGCCATAATCTATATTTCTACTTTTGGGGTTGTTCATATGTTGAAATGTTATTCAATACACAAACTTAAAAAAATAAATGTAAAAAAATCATGTTAATTATGATTCTAAGAAGTTATGCCATTTTACTCGTGTTAGTTTTTCTCCCTTCTCATTCTACTGTTTATTTTCTGTTTCTGATACGATTAAGTATGGACAATATCAGCGACCCATAACCAGGCGTAATTCATTATAATTTGTTTGAGACTCGTTCTGTTTTGAAACAGTTTAAACGTGTTTACTAACAAGTCTTAGTATAAGATTTTGTGTGCTACAGTGCATCATAATTCATAAAAGATCGATATTTAATTTATTTTTGTATTTATTAAAGACGGTTACATATTTAATAAAAAAAACCACTGCATAGAGTAGCAAATTGGATGTAAATTTTTACATGCTGTTAGATCTTAGACATATTTATGCTAATTTTAAACATTACACTAATTTTAAACGTATTTATGCTAATTTTCTTAAAAGAAATTAAATGGATACCTATTACTATTTGAGAAATTATTAATATTTGCTATCACTAAGTAACTTTGTGATACATGTTACATGGATGGCAGGTTTTGCTTTGTTCCGGACGTACTAAACTTAAGTACTTTTTTTTAAAAAAAGGAAAAAGCTGCAGCCACCTTTGCTTACGCAAACAATCCATCATTTTTTAGGAGCTAGATCAGAATCGGAGGATACTGCGAGCTTTCTATCTCTTGCAATGGTAACTGATTTGTGAGTTTACCAACGTTCAAGTTGCGCTAATACAATCTCCACTGATGTCACGAATAAAGTAGCCCACTGAAAATAAAGAAATGGCCCTCACTTTGGAACACGCGGTTGATGGCCCCGTTCAGTTAATAAAAAAAATCGTAACTTGGGTTTCAGAAGGTTAGCTTTCAAGAAAAATTAAGTGTTTCTGTTCATTAAAGGAAAGGGTAGCTCTCTAATTAACAGTTCAAAAATCTTGATAGGTGAAATAGACTTTAAAGAAATCTCCCGGAGCCTCATATGGGCGCTAATACTAATTATTCGGAAACATGGCTACACTACACATACGGGAGATACTATCTTTAATTTAATTTATTTTTTTAATTGCAATGGAGCACACGCTCCAGTGGCAATTTCCCTACACACCCATCTTCCCCCTATCCTACACTCACCTACATTTTCCCTCTGCAAATTATAACTTTAAATTCTTTTAACGATTTCGATAGGTTATTCATCATTCCCCTAGGTAACTCATTCCAATCCCTGACACACTTACCTAAAAAAGAAAATCTTCCCACACCCTTGTGCCTGAAATCGAGTCCATCATGGCCATCTTTTCCCTTCCAAGAACTACTTTTCATACCTACTGCAATATATTTCCATGCCTCATCGCCAGTATACGCCCTGTACACTTCCATTACCCTCCTCATCCTCCTCCTGTCTTGCAATGAATCCCATTCCAGCTCCTTTATCATATCTGTCACTGATTGCATTCTGCGATAATTTCCAGAAACAAATCTAGCAGCCCTTCTTTGCACCTTCTCCAACTCCTGTATTTGATACTCAAAATGTGGGTCCCATACTACACTACCATATTCGAGCAATGGTCTGACCAAAGTTTTGTAACCCAATTCCTTTACTTCTCTCGTGCATCCCCTCATCACTCTCTCCAACAAATGAAGAATTTTGAAACATTTTCCTACCACCTGTCCAATGTGTCCTGCCCAGTTAAGCTTGTTATCAAATGTAATGCCAAGATATTTACATTTCAAGTCTTCAGCAAGCAATTCTTTCCCCACTTTATATTCATAATTAACCTTCAAGGCAGACTTCACGACTTGTAACTGCACCTGAAGATGGCGATGTAGTTAAAGTCGCCGAAATATTGTGCATTAATAACAACATCACTCGGTTTGTTTCCCGAGAAACGTTTATAAATAAACAACGCCGAGAAAGATTACATTCATTTATAACTTTTGTTTTTTATTTGTGTATCTAATTAGCTGACTCTTCTTTGCATTTATCTTCATCCCATGTTTACCAACCCAACTAGATATCCTGTCCAGATCACCCTGCAACTGTTTACAATCCTCTATCGTTTTGATCCTTTTATACAGCATTATGCCATCTGCAAACAATCTAATTTCAGATAGTAAACAATTAACACAATTATTCATTAGAATAATGAATAGCAACGGTCCCAATACGCTACCCTGCGGCACTCCAATTTTTACTTCCACTTCCTTTGATACCGTATTTCCCATCCTAACTTTCTGTTTTCTACCTTTTAAAAATTCTTCTACCCAGCAAATCACTTTCTCATCCACTCCAATAGTTTTTACCTTATTTACAACCATTTTGTGGCTTACTCTGACAAACGCCTTTGAAAGATCTCTTGCTTACACACACTTCCACTTGTAGCAACTGTATAAAACGAACTGGTCATCTATCAACTTCAATGCTATACCTGCTAAAGACCGTAGACACTACACATGTTGAGAAAGCTTTGTTTATAATACGATTACATAGATTACATGAATTTCAAAGATGGATTTATTTCACAAACGATTGGGGTAGTGATTAAATCACAACACGGACACCAGATTAGACTGCTGTTGATCGTTCATGTGACTAATAAATTTGGCAGAGGATAAACAGATGCACGAAAGGAACATATCTGGTTTCAAAATATCTTATTTTGCAGTCCCGGTGGTTTCACGATAAAAATGTTTGTGGTTGAATAATATTTTTCTACCCGTCTTGTATTAATTTCTTCACAGTGATTCACAGTTCTTCCAACAGTGTTTTTCACGAGAACAATGACTTTAGTATTCCAGATCTGAACTACTCAATTCCTTCAGCATTACTAACGTGTGTTACGCAACGGCACTGTAACAGTAAGGCATTGATATGCAACATGCTTGGTGAGTAATGAAGAATGAATAGCTGTTAAACACCATTGTAAATAGTATTTACAATATAACTAACAAATTTTACTGTTTTAGGATTTCATTAAAATTGTTTTAACTAAAAATGTAAAACTAAGTATTTATTTCAGCATAGATTTGTTCCAGATACGGTACCTTGATGGTAGGCGAAACGCGTGCACATAGATAGTTAAAAATGTAGTTCCATGTGTGTTACTGATTTATTAACAACTAGCTGGTACCCACGACTTTGTGTTTGTAAAGAATTTGGATTGACAGCTACCGACATCTAACCACCATAGTGCACGATGGGAGAATCGATGCTATGACCACACACAAACGCCAGTCATCTGCGGTATATACGAGTAGTTCAGGCAGCAAAGTAAAATATACGGACACACATGTCCTTGGTCGAAATACAAAAATATCCTTGATCTACCACTTTCAACGACCATATGTCCCACACTCCAACAGTTACAGAAATTCGACCAACGTTGTGATCGATGGGTGACTCTGTGCTACTACCACACACAAACACCAGATAGATAGATAGTTTTGGCTGAAAAGTGATACACCATGACATATACGTTTTTGGTAGAAATATGAAAGTGCCGCAGGTCGACCACTTTCAACCCCCACATCTCCCACATCCCCATAGCTACCGGCATCTAACAACCATAGTGCATGACAGGAGACATGATACTACTACCACACATAAACATGAATGGCCTATGCTATGTAGTTGTTGCAGAAAAGTGACATATGCGGAGACACATGTCTTTCGTCGAAATACGAAAATATCCTTGATCGGCCACTTTCAATGACCATATCTCCCACACTCCCACAGTTACTGAAATTCGGCCAACGTTGTGATCGAAAGGTGACTTTGTGTTACTACCACACACTAATGCCAGTGATCTGCGATAGATAGTTTTCGCTGAAAAGTGATACACCATTACGCATGCGTCTTTGGCAGAAATATGAAAGTGGCGCAGGTCGACCAGTTTCAACCACCATATCTCCCACACCCCCATAGCTACCGACATCTAACAACCATAGTGCACGACAGGAGACACGATATCACTACCACACAAACACCAATGATCTACGCTATGTAGTTGTGGCAACAAAGTGACGTAAACGGAGATACACGTCTCTGGTCGAAATACGAAAATATCCTTGATCGGCCACTTTCAACCACCATATCTCCCACAATCACACAGTTACCAAAATTCTGCCAACGTAGTTATCGACAGGTGACTCTGTGCTACTATCACACACAAACACCAGTGATCTGCGCTAGACATTTTGGGCTGAAAAGTGATACACCATGACATATACGTTTTTGGTAGAAATATGAAAGTGCCGCAGGTCGACCACTTTCAACCCCCACATCTCCCACATCCCCATAGCTACCGGCATCTAACAACCATAGTGCATGACAGGAGACATGAAACTACTACCACACATAAACATGAATGGCCTATGCTATGTAGTTGTTGCAGAAAAGTGACATATGCGGAGACACATGTCTTTCGTCGAAATACGAAAATATCCTTGATCGGCCACTTTCAACGACCATATCTCCCACACTCCCACAGTTACTGAAATTCGGCCAACGTTGTGATCGAAAGGTGACTTTGTGTTACTACCACACACTAATGCCAGTGATCTGCGATAGATAGTTTTCGCTGAAAACTGATACACCATTACGCATGCGTCTTTGGCAGAAATATGAAAGTGGCGCAGGTCGACCAGTTTCAACCACCATATCTCCCACACCCCCATAGCTACCGACATCTAACAACCATAGTGCACGACAGGAGACACGATATCACTACCACACAAACTCCAATGATCTACGCTATGTAGTTGTGGCAACAAAGTGACGTAAACGGAGATACACGTCTCTGGTCGAAATACGAAAATATCCTTGATCGGCCACTTTCAACCACCATATCTCCCACAATCACACAGTTACCAAAATTCTGCCAACGTAGTTATCGACAGGTGACTCTGTGCTACTATCACACACAAACACCAGTGATCTGCGCTAGACAGTTTTGGCTGAAAAGTGATACACCATGACATACGTGTTTGGTAGAAATATGAAAGTGCCGCAGGTCGACCACTTTCAACAACCATATCTCCCACACGTCCATAGTACACGATAGGAGACACGATACCACTACCACACAAAAACACCAATGTTTTATGCTATGTAGTTGTGACAGGAGAGTGACATATACAGAAAGACATGTCTTTGGTCAAAATATGAAAATGCCCTGCATCGAGCCCTTTTAACCATCATATCTCCCACACCCCCACAGCTGTCGTCATTCGGCCAACGTTGTGCACGGCAGGAAACTCCATGCTATTTCCACACACAAAGCCCAGTGATCTGTGCTAGGTAGTGGTGGCTGAAAAATGAAATATAGGAAAACACACGTCTATTTTTATATATATATATATAAGATTCATTTTTAAATTAGATCTATCGTTACTCTTGGAACGTGGGTGCATTTTTTTCCCTCTCAATCATCGATCGCTGCCGCAGTTTATTTTTCCTCTAGCAATTTTTTTTTATTTAACATGAAATAGTCATTTGTCTTTCACTACAAGGAAAAATGTTGTTAGATATTATAACACAGAGCGCATAGACATATAAAACACGATTTTATTTTCATGACATTTTACAGGTATTTCTTCTAAAGAATCGTTTCTCTTTCAGTATATGGTTATTTTAAAATATTAGAGCTTCTTGGAATAACGACAATACCCTCCTGAATAAATTTCTTTTTTAATAAATTACAACCCAAAGGTTGCTAAAAACGACCTCAAAGCTGTTTGTCTGACACCACTCTGATGTTTCAGCACTGTTGAGCTTCCACGCTCATCAATATACAAATTGTTTAAGTGATTAACGTAATCATAATCCGAAGTATTGTAACGTCAACTCCCTACCTTGAAATCTAATACTAGCTTGCTTCTGATGATAAATAATCGTAATAATTTATTTAATTTAATTGCAATGGAGCACACGCTCCGGTGGCAATTTCCCTACACACCCAACTTCCCCCTATCCTGCACCCACTTACATTTGCCCTCTACAAATTTTAACTTTAAATTCTTTTAACGTTTTCGATAAGTTATTCATCATTTCCCTTGGTAACTCATTCCAATATTAACACTGAATAGTCGATCAGTGTTGTTTATATATATATAAGACATTGGCGTTGCTCATAATGAGTTTTTACAACGCCAACAAGTTTTTTGTCGGTTTTGTTTTAGTATCACCACAGATAAAGATGATTTCAATTTATTTATGTTTTACATTTTCAAAATGTGTCTATATAAGACAAATATTCCAGTTATTTTCTATTCCATTTAAATAAAACATTAATAATATTCATAAATATTTTCTGTGCTTCAGCAGGATGATTCATAGGTTTGACAGTATTTGTCACTTCTTTCGCAGCGGAGAAAGGTGCCAAATCATTACTGAATTTCGATTACTTCAAAAATGACAAGCATTTATTTTTTAGAAAGTATTTAAACGATAGTCATCAAGAAAAATATGTGTTTTTTCTGTAAGTTACATAAAGTAGGATACAGTGTCTTAAAGAACCAAAGATTTATTTATAGTTATGATATATTGAGTAATTTTATTGCATTCTATATTAATGGTTTATTCATCCTAAACCTGGTTCAGGCTTCCTCTTCATCCAATATACACCAGATTTTTTTTTTTATTTACGCGGTTTTGCAAACGGTACCAGCTAGTGGAAGTCGTGCGCAGAAGATATTTTCTGCCCTGAAAGTAACACTTGACTGTGATTCTACGGTTAAGAACTTAAGGAAAGTTGTACTCTAAAACATCTCAGTAATTATTATCAGTTGAAGAGTTTCGTTTTTTCACTATATGAACCGTTTATACTTCAAGAATCTACGCATTTAAATCGTATCTGATATCTCTTGCAATTTCAATTTTCTTTGATCGTATCTGCGGCCGATAAGCTATTGGAAACCTTGCCCAGATGGATTTATAGTGCTGGTATTGACATCGGCAAGGCAGGGACGTGAACTGTCGGTGGCCGTGATCAATAGTGGCTGGCGTAGTGGAGAGATCCTTGTCTCGGCCGTAAGTCGCGTCGAGTCACGCTAGGGAACGGCCCAGCTGCACCGGCCGCAGAATAGACCACCGCAGGACCGGCTGAATAATTCAGCCTGCAAGGTAGAGGCGCTTGACCGACTGCCACCTCTCCCATTCTCCAGCATTTATTACCTGTCCGCAAAGTAGGCGGACAAGCTGGTGCTCTCGAAAAGCAAACCGAGGGTGTAGGTGAACGGTTAACGTTCTGATCTCGCATTCGGGAGGACAAGAGTTCGAATCCCCGTCCGGGCATCCAGATTTGGGTTTTCCATGGTTTACCCAAATCACTCCGGGTGAATGCCGGGATGTTTCCTTCAAATGGCCATGGCCGAATTCCTTCCCGTTCCTTGTCCCCCATCCCATCCCGCCTCTAATGACCACGCCGTCGACGAGGCGCAAAGCCCAAGCAAAAAAACAAAACAAAAACACGAAAGTTATTCTATACTCAATTACGAAGGTCATCTTATGTCCGGCAAGTGGTATAGTCGAATATCCAATATTGAGAACAATGGATTACTTCGGCCTGAATCTTTTGTAGGAATACCAATCACAGGAACGAATTCTTTTTTTAAAAAATGTCAGTAGTCGAAGAATTACATACTTTAATAAGCTATAAAAACTGTGCTTTGGAAATCAGATTTGAACACCACCCTAGTGGTGCAACACAAAATGCTAAATAAACGGACTCTGATTTTGCAGTAAAATGTAACAGCAAGAAGATATGATTTATAGCTTTACAGGCTATGCCGCGTCGTTTATTGGATTATCTAAGTTTTCGGCTGTTATACTCCAGCCTTCTTCAGAGACACTGTTTATATTTATGTTCACATAGTAACAGTCGCCAAGCATCGCAGAGGAAAAGACCGCTATCTTCGTTGATGTCGTTGGAATTCCTTAAGATTTCTGCTGCCTCTTTCACACGTCGAGGCCACACTGGTCTTTTCCTCTGCGATGCTTGGTGACTGTTGCTATGTGAATATAAATATAAACAGTATCTCTGAAGAAGGCTGGAGTATAACAGTCGAAAGCTTAGATAATCCAATAAACGACGTGGCATAGCCCGTAAAACTATAAATCATGTACAAAGACGACCGCGCAAGTCTTAAGAATCATTTAACAAGAGGATATTTCAGATTAAATGTTTGCACTGCATTGCTAACATCTGACTGTTGCAAACATATAAATTATTGTTGCAACTAAACTGTGGGATGATTACCTCCGGAGAAATCGGAAATGGTAAATAGAAATATAACATCAGCTTCGTTGTATATAAATCTATAAATAAATGTAAATATCTTGTGCATAGTGGATTTGTGTCACATAACTTTCGCGGTGGCAGTATTGTAGAATAACTTCTTGGGTTTCAAGCCGCATCAAAGTTAAATAGTCTGGCGACGTTTCGGAAGCTCGCATTGGCAAGCCCCGCTTAACACCACTAAAGTACGCTGCACGGTAGTCTATTATCTAGGCCTACCAGCCGGGAGCGGAGGGAAAAGCGCGTGGAGAGGGCGGTGTGTTGGGCCCCGCTCACTTGGTGACGTCATGATCGGGTCGTAACTATGTCCTAATATGGCTCGATCCCGTGTGGCTTACAATAATCCAATTACCGGTTCCCTTGTTTGGCTTAAATTGAGTCCCTAATCGCTATTAATAACATAATTGCAAAGCGTAATCTCAATCGTCTCCTTCACAACAGTCCTAGACGTTATCTGCATAACAAAGCGTGTCGTTTTGTCGAAGCATAGCTCGTGCCCGTTGCCAATGGCGTGTTCGGTTATAGTAGATTTTTCTTTTTATTTGTGTTTAAAATATCTAATGTGTTCTTTGTGTCTTTCATCGATCGTCCTTAAGGTTTGTCCTATATAAGAAGTGCCGCATTAACATGGAATTTTGTAGACTCCAGGAGCCCGAAGGTTGAGACCATCCTTCGTTCGTAACAGCTGCCCTATTTTTGGTGGAGGCCGAAAAATCGAACGGATGCCCTGTTTGTTGAGCAGCCTAGCTATTTTTATGTTACTGCTTCACAGAAAGATAAGAAGGCACGCGGCTTGTCCCGGTCTCTGACATCTGATTTGGTTTTGTTTTTTCTTCCAATGATTGCATATCGGATTTCCTTAGTGCCATAACCATTGGCACGAAACACGCGTTCCAGGTGTTGTAGTTCCTCCTGTAAATGTTCCTTGACGGATACCATCTGTGCCCTATGGACAAGAATATTCAGCACTCCTAGTTACTGAGAAGGATAGTGGAAACTTAGTGCATAAAGGTTTCGATCGGTATGCGTAGGTTTTCTGTAAACGTTGTGTCCTAACCTTTTACTGTAAGCTGTGAAGAATGGCGATTTTTCTGTTCTATGTGCTTGTTTATTTGAATGTGAATATGATCTTGATCGAAGAGAGAAAAACTATTAAAAAATTTAAATAACTATCACGGCTTTTTATCGGAAGATTTTTCTTATTATTTTCGATTTTTTTTTTGTTTTGAAGTGTACCGTATATTTACCAAGCATAGGTTTGATTTGGTTTCCGTATTTATAATCTTGTTTGAAATTGTATTGAGATTAATTATAACTTATTACAGGCACAGAAAATGTAACAACGTTCTTTTAAGATGAAAGTTGTAGTTTAAATGTCCAGTTCGAAGCGATTTACCAGATTCATTTCAATGTGTGCTTGGTCTAATAACAACAGAAAATTTATCGACAAATTACACTATTTGGGCGTTGAGATCCGAATGTATCTTTAAGATTTTTTTTCTGTTTATTTCTACTAAAAATAGGAAAATACCGGTTAATATAGATTTAATATTAAACCATTTACCTTAATGTTTCCAAAAGGCATTTTAGATGAGAATGGGGGAAAGAAAATGGGGGAACTTTTTAATAAGGCATCGTCACAACAGCAATTTGATAATGATTTGAAGTTCACAAAACCGTAGATGGCAGAAGGGATTTAGCACCAAAACTAACGTCGGTCCTTTGAATTACGATTCCCAAAGGTGCGACGGAAGAAAAATATATACATGTGTAAGTAGACGAGACCGGGAATGGTTGGCACAGGTTTTAACATTTTAATTTTTACAGCTTATGCTGTGAGAAACATCCCAAGTTTGAATATATCGCTGTAATCTGCATCTATAAGGTTAGATTTATGTATATTTATTTATTTATTTTTTTTTTTTTTTTTTTTTTTTACGATCAGCATGTTAAATTGTACGACTGTAGGAATTCGCAAACAGTGCAAGTCGTTGTTGGCCAACCAACTCCATACGCGGCGTTGGCTCGGTTCGTTAGCGTAACTCTCGCGAAACATTTGAAAAAAAATGAGTTGAGAGAGAAAAAAAAGGAAAAATTTCTGGAATTCGTGGAAATACTTTACGTAAACAAAGTAGGTTATTGTAATTCATTTGCTAATATTTTAATTTAGAAACTAGAAAACAGAAGGTAGAAAGTGAGCCTGAGAGATGCTAAAAGAAACAAAGGACTCTAATTATCGGAATTAAATCAAATATGCTTCATGTAAACGTGGTAGAATCGTTGAAATTGCCTCATTAGTTGTGGATCACGAGTTTCTCACATTTTCATATTTGCACCAGTATCATCTACTTTTTTAGATCAAATCCAAATCATACCATACTTTACCATTGTTTTAACTAGAACATCAGATTTGTCCAATTATGTTACGATTCTTATATACTGAGCGGCATCATTGGTGACCGCTGCTGGTTATTCTTAAGCGGAGGCTACTTTATGTCTTCGGCTTTTGACCTCACCATTATTATCTTCTGGACAGATATTAACTGGGCTTCAAAGCCCTACATCCTGCTCGCTCGTGTTACTGTCATGTAATAGTATACGTTCATCAAAGCTATCATATCTGTCAGACCGAGAATGGTGGTGTAACGGTGAGCGTTCTGGCCTCGCATTCGGGAGGACGTCGGTTCGAACCCCCATCCGGGCATCAAAATTTGGGTTTTCCGTGGTTTCCAAAATCACTCCAGGCAAATGCCGGGATGCTTCCTTCAAAAGGCCATTCCGAATTCATTCCCATTCCTTGCCCCCCCATCCTTTCCCGTCTCTAAAGACCTCGCTGTTAAGAGTTAAAAAAAATCTCTGTCAGTGTAACTCACTGATAGGCGCTCTACCCCACTTGAAATCGTAAAACAGATTTGCTCCTTGCGCTTAGTTTCTTCGTTTTCCCCAGCTTTGGTTATGTGCCAACCAACTTTGAACAAAGATGGCCAACCTTCCTCAAACACGTTTCTATAACAAAGATGGCAGTTGTAACAACTACCATACTGACAATGAATGTTTTAACAGTGTAAAACATAGTCCTTAGTTCAATGATTCAGATGTACTATAGAAGTTAAGCCTATCGCATGTAGCCTGTGCTACAGCAAGCAAATAAGATAATTCAGAAAAATTACTTACTGAAAAATTTACGACAATTACCCCTCAAATAGAGAATTCACATTGTTTTTTTGTTGGGAAAAAGTTTAGGCCATGATGGTCACGTAGTCAGCAGGTGGCGCTTTCACACACTCAAAAAACACAATTAGAAACTGATGGCCAATCTGCCCCCTACGCCAACCAGCCCCGGTCTCCTCTACAGTTTCACATTGTTCACTTTTGTCACAAATGTTATTATTTTATAGTTACGCGTATTACTTCACTGAACTTTACAATTTAATTTGCATTATGTTCAAAGGTCACTTTAATAGTAATATTTTCGTGTGGTGGTATTGAACTGGTGACAAAGTTAACGGTTGTGCAGTCTGGCTCTGTAGTAGCCACCTAGCTTACAATGAAACACACTGTGTCCTAGTACAACAAAGCAAATGTTTGCCAAATGTGAAGGTCAGTATCAAGCTGCATGAAAATTACAGTCGGGGTCTGGACTCCAACCCGTAACTCTTCGATCGCTAGTCACGTTTCTTAACTGAAACCGCAGGTCACGTTAAAACAGCAGAATTTTATGCATTATTTTCAATATGTAACTAATGAGGCCTCTTAAGTCCTGAGTACTGATAGTCAGAATTTCTAAGGGTTTAAGCTTAAATGATGCTATCGGTCCACGTTTCGTGTAACATTTTTTTGTTTGTGTAATGTTTAGTTTATGAAGTAGAAATTGGGGATCTCTCGACATTCGTCTTGGTGACTGCGGAAAACGTATTAAAAGCCGCAGCCAGGACGCACGGTATGTGGGGTCCAGGACTCGAACCTAATACCATTATTCCTCCACGATCTAGTGCGCTGGTGCCTTAACGCGCAGTAACACTGCCATGTATTGGTGGGCTAAATGCCATGAAATTTAAGGCAAAGAAAAAGATAACCAGGAAGAACGAGACAGTTGACATGAGAATTATGAAGACAGGAGAACAGATGAAAAAACATGATTAGTTTTAAAGATCGGAGGCGTATTGGGGAGGCATGTGACAGAAATGATGGAGATTGATTGAGCTGTAAGTACAAGAGGGAGCTTATTAGACGCGTTAGAAGACTGATTTAGGAAAAGGATGTGGATCAGATGAATACGGTAGTAATTTACTACACGCATACTGCCGAAATATGGAAACTGAAGAAGTGGGATGTTAATTAGATACAGGCGAGTAAAATAATATTTTAAAAATGGGGAAAATTAGGGATAAATTGGTTAGGTTTCCTCATTCGAAAGAGTATATTTAAACAAAACTAGAATGGTATAGACATGGGAGCATAAAATATCAAGAAAATCACATGGTATCAGTGCTCGAAATTGACCGGGTGCTAGGCGTAATTACGCCTGAATTTTTTCGTTTTACGCCTTCAATCTCCTTCAAAGGCGTAGAAAATACGCCTAGGCATCAAAACATAAATAAAAAAAAATTCATTTGAGAATTTCTTTTTCAGTTTTGCATGTTCAAGGTTTAATTCTAATAATTAATTTCAATTATAATTCCTGTAGTATTGTTGATCTATAATACGTTTCTGAAGTTCAGAAGATATGGTTACAGTGTATGGGAAGTACCACGAAGTAAAAAACAATTCTAGTGCGCACGTTATTAGTTTTAACGAAGGAAGTAAAGATGTCTCATAAAATTACTGATTTTATACCATTTATAAAGACAAGTAGCTACGGTATATTGAATAAACTAAATGTTTTTGTCTCAGCGATCTTGCTAATAAATTATGCTGCAAAAATGTGAAATAAAATTATTATTAGAATTTGTACATCAAGGAAAATACTTTTCAATTTTTAGTTTACATGTTGATTTATTTGTATTTAAAAAGAAATAATCCTCTGGCGATGAAGTGGAAAGAAATTCGAAAATATTTAGTAATCGAACAAATTACCTCTGAAGATAAAGATCAGTGTGTAAAACTTCAATA
The DNA here is from genome assembly GCA_031002005.1 of Vandiemenella viatica. NCBI lineage: Eukaryota > Metazoa > Arthropoda > Insecta > Orthoptera > Morabidae > Vandiemenella > Vandiemenella viatica. The sequence continues at coordinate 324,564,426 of CM061920.1, read as the reverse complement.
ATAGTATTAACCTATTTCACAATTTTGGTATATAATATATTGGAATAACATACTTTTTTTTAGACCTATTTAGAATTTTAAATTGTGTTGGAGTAGGTTGTAAGCTATAAAATCTGTATTTTCATAATTACAATATAATTACGCCTGAACATTTTCATTTTACGCCCGAGTCTGAAAGTTAGGAGTAACAAATACTCCTGGATTTATAAACGAATTTCTAGCACTGCATGGTATGAAGATAAAAGAATAACTATACAGATGAAGACTACGGGATATAGGGCTGAGAGCAGTAGAGGAGTGTGTGCTGAAATATAGAGTGAACTAAAACAAGTCTGTAACGGAGAGATGACGTGAAAAGATATGGTAATAGAGAGGCTCGTGTGGGAAGCAGGCTTTGTCAGTGTGGGGGAGAAAGGTATGCATCAGTCCCGTATTTTCGTTGGTGTATTGAAGTACGCTGACGCTGCTGTACGGCCCGACACCTGTGTCGCCTGCGCCCGCCCCGGGCACAGTGGCGCGCTCCGCCGGTTATCGAGCGCGGACAGCCCCCGCCGAGCGCGACAGAGTAGTGAGAGCTGAGCATGCGCCGGGCGGCAGCGCCGCGGGCGGGCCAGCGCCTGGCCAGTCGGCCACCAAGCACGCACCGGGCACTGTGCACTGCACGGCTGCCGCCTCAGTAGGGGCGACATGGACGACAGTGGAGGCGGCGGCGGGGCCGGAGGCGGCGGAGGTGGCGTGCCCAGGCCCCCGCGGCTCGACCTCGACCGCATAGAGAGGGCCTGCTCCATCGAGGACCACTGTCTGCAGGTGGGCCGACTGACCTACTCACAACCGCAATGTCAGAACTCGCTCTGTGCAAATTTACATCCAACCTTAGAGAGCCTTTACCGATCTTTCATCCACATCATCTGGCTTTTACGGCGCTTTACACAGGATGACGATTATTTGAGTTTAATCTAAATGATAGAATCTCATCTCATAAGTAATATCTGCTGGAAACATGCAGTTTAACGTGGAACCCGAAAACGCAAGCGTTCTGGCTACTTCACTTACACAACAAGCTGTTCCGGAGATGAAGGCCGGGTTAAGGACCTTTGAAAATCTCAACTGAGATAAGGATTCGAACCAAGAACCTTTTGAACTCCCGTCTTACGCCTTAACCACTAAGCCACCAGACCACTTTGTGGTGGAGATTATGAAGATTATTATCGTATTTCCAACAAATGATTACCAGATTACACCGTACTCATTCAACGAGCGTGGTGGGTGAACGGTTACGTTCTGGCCTCGTATTTGGTACGACACTGGTTTGAATCCCCTTCCAGACATCCAGGTTTCGGTTTTCCGTGGTTCCCCAAATCATTTTGCACGAATGCCAGGATGGTTCATTTATAAAGGGCATGGCTGAATTCCTTCCAGTTCCTTGCCCCCATTCCATTCTCACCTCTAATGATCTCGACGTCGACGAGGTGTAAAGCTACAAGAAAAATTAGAACCCAGCATCCGGTTTATTTGTCATAAGCATGAGTAATAGGGATATATTTCACCTGTTCCTTTACGCCCGACCAGTTTTAGACAGTTTTATGAACTTCATTCTATATTCCTAAATAATTACTGATATCTTGTTAGCTGTCTATGGCATTTTGTGCAGGCTGTTTCATAATTTTGAAATTGAGTCGGTCATGTAGTTCTACTTTATATTCAATTGTTGTTACATGAAAACCTTAAATCAATTCCAATTCTTTCAGTTGATCAGAGAATCACAATAAACATTTAAATATTTTTTATATATCTTGCGAAACTGTAATTCTGGAGTAAGTGAGAAATATTTTGTTACATTTAGTAGTCAATATTTTTTAGATGTTGATTCTGCGGATGCAATTGAAACAACTCGTTACCTAAAACGTTTGAGACTGATGAAATTGAAATGAGCTCATATTGTTTCGTGCGCGGTGTATTAATTAGATATTGAAGTTTGGTTGTTATGACCAGGAAATTACACATTGTGGCAATCTCGCCTAATCTTTGTGAAACCACGAAACTTCTTATGATTGGTTCTGATGTAACCGGCGAAGTTACGAACGAACTGTTAGTGATTGTTCTTTCTTTTCTCTCTGTATTCTTTTTTTTTTTGTTTCTGGCTTCTTGTCGACGTCGAGGTTAATAGAGGTGGGGATGGACTGGGGGTAATGAACGAGAAGGAAGTAGACCATGGCCTTTTGAAGTGGCCACTCCATTATTCGCCTGGAGTGGTTTGGCGAAACCATGGAAAAGCCAAATCTGGTTGGCCCGGCGGGGATTCGAACCCGTGTCCTCCCAAGTGCGTGGCAAGAGCGTTACTGTTCACCCACCACGCTCAGTTCTCTGTATTCAGAAGATTCTGTTAATTCTGTAAATAAAGCTAGGTTGTGAAAACCGCTTCTCCCTTGGATTAATGAGATACTTCCGGAATATTTCGAACCAGTAAACCGTTATTTGCATTTGTCCATGTGAAATGGTTAATATCGCTTAGATAAATACTTAACATTAATACGTAGATATAAACACTAAGCGTGCCACTGGTAAATAAAGATAACGCTTTGAAATCACTATCTATTGGAAACATACGTTGAAGCTGTATTCGGTTGCCTTCGTCTTCGTTTAGTTGCAGATGGAAACCGTAATTTCTTTATGATATTATTAAACTAACCAGTATTGTTAAAATTTATTAAGAACGCGTTGGTGAAAAGTTTCAAAGAGTTTTGCAAATCTTGATCGAGTTATTAAAGAAGTGTAATATTAAAAAAGAGCATGTCAAGAATTTTAAAATATTGAAATTTTCAACGGCGGACTGCGTTGTAAGAACACAATATTTCGTTGGCTAGCTCTGCTATCTTTTTCATCTTAAGAAGTCATTGGAGATGTCGAAACATCATGTTTTTAAAACACGATCACCAACCCTATTCCGAAATAGTCTTCGATATTATGAATTTAAAAAAAAAATCAAAACCTTATAGAACTTAGTACACGTTATTCTTCATCTTTCACTTCCCACAAATCAATTTATTTTCACAATTATCAACACAGACAACACGCAATACAGAGATTGAGGGATGATGTAAGTAAGATAAAGATAATTCAGACAAAAGACCATGTGACTCAAAGATTCACTATAATCTCGTATGATGAATTTTTCATCGATACGATAATTCCTTTGAAATTTACTATTTAAAAATTTTCCCTCGTGCTCTCAAAATCTCCTTATGACAACTATTGCTTACGCAGTTATCGAATGTAGCAGTTATTGTCTATCCTTATTGTAAAACTAAAAAGAGTTGCTATGAAACCTGTAAGTATAAACGAAACTTACTTTTACTGACTTCAGCATTTGTTGGAGGAAGGAGGAACAAGGTAAACATAGATTATAAATAATATTTCAACGATATTTTTTTAATAAGTTCTATCGTTGAAGTTTTTCACCATTAAAACATAGCAGATTTACAGGAAATATTGTGATAACGATTGTATATCGAACTTCGCTAAGTTCCAAAAGAATATTTATTTTTATTGATCTAGATATTAAAGTTTTACCGTGTAGTAAATTAAACGCAATTACAACTGAATAACAATGGTTTTATGTACAAAGTTCTCAAGGAACTAATTCTGTTTTGCAGATCCGTTGAAAATTCGTTCTACGTACTGCCTTTGATGTATGATTTAGAACAAAAAAATATTTTTTTTAGAGCAAACGGCCAACACCTCAAATCATTTTTCAGTAGTCATCAAAATTTTATTGTAAGAACTCGTGGAACATACCTTTTCTGTTATAAGAACATAGAGGATATATTTTCCAACATATTTTTGCTCTGATGTTGAGCATAAAGAGAACTGACGCAGTTACGACATAGACGAAAGTAAGTTGTAATGAACAAGTTTAATTACGAAAAATTATCATGTAACAAGCTACGCCAGATCACATATAATAGATTCCAGCTTCCGTAGGGAGGATCGCGACATATAACGAAGAGTTAAAGCAGACGCAGAGATTCCTGCAAATAAATTTTCCTTATACATAGTGAGAAGAAGGAATTTAGACATCTTAAATTAGCACTCCAGGGGGCTACGTGACAGATACAGCTCCGCCTGTTCACCGATTAGCATGCATATATAATCCCCATTGATGAATCACTGCAGTTTTTTTGGTCTCATCACGCTGAAAATATAATCTTATTTGCAAAAACAAAAATAACGTCTTCTGGCAATACTTATTACGTTTATTTGTAACACTCTTTGTAAATAACTTAGTTAAATCGGCGGGCAAAAAGTATAATCAAATCAAATAATAATGAACTATGCCGGGACAAACATCAAAGAGGATCTGTTATTTATAATGCAACATTCTTCCTCCATGTGAATTTGGTATCTACGAAAGATGAAACCTGAGCGTTCTCCTAAAATCGTCTCATTATCCTATTTAACGAATAAACGAAAAAAAATAACGAAAGATGAAACCTGAGCGTTCCCCTAAAATCGTCTCATTATCCTATTTAACGAATAACGAAAAAAAAAGTGGACTAAAGCTTCATGGACAGCATGAGAGCGGTTTTTTTCCTACGACTGACACTTTAAAGTTTAGTCTGTGGATAAAATCCGGATATTTTCTAGTGACGTTCAAACTGATATTTGTGAAAGGTAAACCTAAACATTATTAAAATTAATACCATATTGTAAACGAATCTCAGAATAGAGTACATAAGAAAATCAATATTCTTTTCCTCAAAATAATGCCTAGCGAGGTCTTATGTAATTCTCTTCTTATAGAGAGTTATTTTTTTCTCAACATTTCCAGTGCAACGTAGTACTTTCGGTAAGAAATCATGTATTCTCGAATGTCTTAAAATGTCTAGTTTTCTTTTTATACTCTTCCAAAAAAGTTTTCCTCTTCTTTTATTTCTAGGACTTTACAGTTATTTTATATTCATAATTTTTAATTTATTTCTAACCAACCAAATTTCAGGCACTTTAATTTTCGTTACTTTTGATGCTTCAGAACTACAGGATTCAGTTGTGAAATGGCGGAATGCACAAGAATTATTTTGTGAGACTAATATCGAGCGTGGTGGGTGTGCGGTAACGCTCTGGCCTCGCATTCTGGAAGACACGGGTTCGAATCTTCTTCCAGCCATCCAGATTCGTTTTGCATGGAAATCACTCCCGGCGAGTGCCAGGAAGGTTCTTTCAAAAGGTCACAGTCGAATTCCTTCCATTTACTCTGTCCTTTCCTGCCTCTAATAACCTCGAAGTTGACTAGGCGTAAAGCAATAATGATACTAATAAAAAAGACTAAAATATATTTATTTCAGAGGATCTCTTTTCTGCTTTTAAGGTTGCTCTTGATTTGACTCGCTATAAAGTTCGCTAGTCAGTTGTTATGGGAAGCTATTTAGCAGAGTGAGAGGTGTTCATTTCTTGAGTACTTATGAACTCAGTCCTCCTTCGATCAGTGTTAATGATACTATACCAACTGAAGCATTAAATTTCTGCTGATTACTTGATGGGAGCCGTTGTATGAATCTGAATACAAATTATTTACTAGGGATTTTTAAATAATATTCTTACTTAAAATAATGAGATAATGTTGGAAAGAATGTTCTAAAATTTTCATAGAGATACAAATTTCACCAGAAAAATTCAAAAGTCAGCTTTAAGAACATTTGGGACGTTGATACTGTTAAATCTAAAAAAAAAAAAAAAAAAAAAAAAAAAAAAAAAAAAAAAAAAAAAAAAAATTGATTCGAATGAAACAGTGGCTTAAAGGATGCCTGTAGGTTTCATTCGGGTATTAGGTAATGAAGTGTCTCGCTGATTGCGGCACCAGGAAAAGATGGTTAATTTTATTTATTGGAATTTTATTATTTAATATTAATGAGAAGATGGGAATTAATCAAGGCATCAATTTAAATTACTATTTATTGGATCACGTACATGGATTGATTAATTAATTAAACGTGATTCAGAGATGTGATTTCTTATTATAAACTGTCCGGCATATATTGTTGTTCATCAGGGTCGTTACTGGGCTAGTGGACGCGGTAGGTGGACGCACGCAATACACACAATACCGTATGGTTTCTCCTGCGACGGCAGCTGCGGGCTTCTTGTGATGACAGCTGCGGTCAGGTCTGTGGTGGCGCTTCTTGCGACACGACTGCGGGAAGTGGTCTCATCAGCTCATGGGTGGCGTCGTTCGCCTCACGTTCGACGCAGCACAGACGTAGAGTGATCCCTCAAGCAGCTAGGACGCAGTCTGGCGTCGAACCTGCTCCCTGGAGATACGGACTGGAAGGCTCTTCCAGCAGAAGCGCGAACTCACACTTTCACTCGCGTCTTATATTCCATCGTCCGGCCGCGTACCGCCACGAGGTGCACACCTGTGTGGCCTCCAAGCGAGTGTCCCCACCCCATCCGCTTAGCGGTCCAGCGGATTCGGGGAAATACGAGGGGTTGCTACATTCCAGTGGGCGACAGCTACCTGCCTGCATCTAGCTGCAGCCTCACAAATCCGTTGGCAAACATAGGTTGCTACAACTTCACACGTATGTACTGTGTCAGTACTGTAAGTATGATATTTAGTACATCAGTTACCATATTTTTTGAGAACGCGATAATTCTGTGATTCTGCATTCGATGGTAGAGTATGCAATTTAAGTCACTGAATAGGTACCGTAAACATGTTTAATTTGCTTCCAATAAATGTGAAAAGTTTTTTATTGTACTTATAAAATAAAATTAAAGCTTTTAATTTATTATATCTTCTCAAAAAGGGAATAAAATATAAGTAAATCTCTAATGATGGAGATTACGAATTCAGAAAAGCAGCTGTTTGCTTATACAAAGATAATTACCAATCTTTGTTGATATGTTTGGTTCAAAACTATTGATTTTGCACTATATTAATGCATAAAAAAATGATACTTATACGAGCTATGGAGGTAACGTTATGGTAATGCTGTATCAAACAAACACAATCAATTAAATAGAATAAAACATAGGTCCTGATACCGTTTTAGATCGTTTCCCATAACGAACCGCTTTGAAAGTGTCGAAATATCTGCTCAAGGAGGTTTCCGTAAGCCCTTAACCTCTGCCACAGCATGCTGTGCAATGTGATGTATCTCAGAACACTTCCGTGGTTCTGATTCAAGTTGTAGGTCCCCTGTACCCGGTAGGATTACCGGGTTAGGTTAAGGTGGCTACGATAGGGGCGGAATGCGCAGCCAATAAAAACAATGTCACCAGGTAATTACGACCACACGGAATTATTATCATCGACAATTGAAGACAATAATTTTGCTACTATATTACGCTGTCACTTTAAGCGTATTTCGAAATGATTCTAATCTCCGTACCCCTAGACATTTGAAAGTGTCTACAGATGTTTCCTGAACTAAGTGAGATCCTGTATCGTAGAAGCAATGACGGTCACCACCTTTCTACGATGAGGAAGACGGAACTGTCGAACTGTCGACTGTTATCGCGTGTTGTATGAAAATCTTGACATAGGCACCATAGTGCGACAAATTAAAAATTCAGCAGTGGTGTGAGTGCTCAATCGCAACAAACGCACCACAACCGTCCACGAAACAGCGCAAGGCAACACCAGGAAACATAGTGGCTAGTTATATATCCTCACGTTGCGGGCTAAGGCAGCTATAGTCGCGCGTTACATTCGCCTTGCGTTCATACTCACTACGGTTGATTGAGAGAACTTTCAAGAGAGTAAATAAATGGTGTGAAAGATACAGAGCAACCGAGTTGACTCAGACGGAGGAATGTCATTATAAAAATAATAAAAAAACACGGTATTTTAGAAGATTTTTTTTTAAATTTTCATATACACTTACTAATCACGAGTTCCTGACAACATGAACCACGCTTGAAAATCTCTCTAGCATGCGGCCGGACCAGTTGATCGTGGATGAACGAATTTTCGACGGCGTAACGTGCCATCATCTTCAGGTTGCGTCTGCTGGCTGGCGTGAGGAGCGCAGTCCGGAACGCGACTGCTGGGCCGATCGGGCCGTGTCCTGAAGATGATGACACGTTACGCCGTCGAAAACTCGTTCATCCACGATCAATTGATCCGACCGTATGCCCGAGGGATTTTCAAGCATCAGATTCGCCGGGAAAACCTTCGATTACATAACATGAATCACATTTACTGTAAATTATTTAGGAAAACCACGAAAGTCTAAATGTTGATGGCTGGGTGGGGATTTGAACCCATGTTCTTCTAATGCCAGGCGCAAGCATTACTGATGCGGGAATAAGAGACATGGCAGGCAATGGGAACAGAATTTAGAAAGATCGATGCTACAACGGCATTCAGTCTAATTGAAAACGACGAACCACAGTACACAAAAGTCTGTTTTGATTGGCGGAATACGAACCGCGTCAACTACAATGCCAGATCTCAATGTTGCCACCCATCTACAGGGTGTTACAAAAAGGTACGGCCAAACTCTCAGGAAAAATTCCTCACACACAAACAAAAAAAATATGTTATGTGGACATGTGTCCGGAAACGCTTACTTTCCATGTTAGAGCTCACTTTATTACTTCTCTTCAAATCACATTAAACATGAAATGGAAACACACAGCAACAGAACGTACCAGCGTGACGTCAAACACTTTGTTACAGGAAATGTTCAAAATGTCCTCCGTTAGCGAGGATACATGCATCCACCCTCCGTCGCATGGAATCCCCGATACGCTGATGCAGTCCTGGAGAATGGCGTATTGTATCACAGCCATCCACAATACAAGCACGAAGAGTCTCTACATTTGGTACCGGGGTTGCGTAGACAAGGGCTTTCAAATGCCCCATAAATGGAAGTCAAGAGGGTTGAGGTCAGGAGAGCGTACTAACATACTAACGAAACTAAAATGAGCTCTAACATGGAAAGTAAGCGTTTCCGGACACATGTCCACATAACATATTTTCTTTGTTTGTGTGTGAAGAATGTTTCCTGAAAGTTTGACCGTACCTTTTTGTAACACCCTGTATAAGGCCCATGAAAATTTTGCCTAGTGAGGTTTGCTGGTACAAATTTCTTATGCTGCTTGTTTGTGGAGTATTCCATGACGTGTACCCATGGTAACTGTATATCAAAGTATCTTATTACGAAGTTATATCAGCGGTAATATTTCTGCAAACTTCATGTTGGTACACGAATACTTTGAGCTTTGATTAAATTTGCCATTTCTTTGTTACATATAAGAATACATAGTCCATAATTTCTTGATGGAATAATCTCAAACAATTCAGGATTGGTTTATTTTTAAAAAAAGGTTATTTTGGAGAATTATAACAGTCTAAAATGTTAAAAAAGACTGCTTTTCTCGCTTTTTTCAGTAAATATTATAATTGATATACGGATAATTTATAATATTTTTTGAGAAAGTTTTTCTCAGTTGATATATACAGAGCGATTTTCTTTTCCGTTTCCCCAGAATAGCTTAGGCAGCGACGGATATGGCATCAAGAAAAACTGTGGGCCATTCGGCACCGCAAGCATCTCCAGGTAGAATAAATAAAACCCTTATAGTGGCGGTAGTAATAACTACGAAAATAGAACATTTCATCGACTATACACAAAACGGAATATGTATGAATTGAAGATGCAAATGTTCCGTCTGATTATCAGCTTATTTTTGTTAATTTTAACTAGCAACTGTAATTCAAAAAATATTCTCTCCAGTTGTGGGGAGATAAAAGCAGAAATTTTTTGTAATGTAGTTATTCTATCGTTAGCTCCTGCGCCGCACGGAATAACGTCACGTTTCAAAGTAATTGCAATCAAAATTTTAGAAGTTATATTTGTTTCAATGTCTCCCGCAATTCATGATGAAGTCCCGGGAGTTTTTAAAATGTATTGTATAATGACTACTGTCAAATAACACACGCCGAAATAATAACAGTAAAAAAAAACCCTAGTATGCCTGCTAAAAAGCAATCGATCTACTTTTCCCACTGAGCATGGTCTTTTAAAGTACCGAGGCGAATTTTACTGGGAACATTTTTTTCTAGCATTGTTCAGAGAGCGTATCGAAATTAAAAATTTCTGTTTTTTGATTTTCTGATTAGACTTCTCCTTGATAAAGAATTAATATTACAGTTAGTCAGTTGAGAGATAATTTGCTGCTCATAACCGCTGTTGGTAAAAACGTGTTATTGCGGTTAGCTGCAATGAAGTCTAGATCAGTTAAATAATGAGCTGGTTTGCAAAACAGACCAATAATTTTTGTTTGTGGTAACCGCAGTAACTGACAAAAAATAACGATCGTAAAGCAGAAACAATAACTCACATTCTCCGTGTAACTTCCGGGAATGTGTTGTTCAGTAGTAGTCTGTGTAAAGCAATGTCATGGATATGATTAATTATGTAACTGATAAACATGAAGTAAAGTAATACGTCTAAATCTTCAATAACACTAATAATAAAAACAAGGCAGTTGCTTATGGATTCTGTTTGCGCTGACCGTGGCAAGTCTTAGTTACTGTTTATAATAAATATTTCCTTCAAGTTTTGAGAAATCTAATTCCACAGTATTTGGTAGCCCTTCCCTAATTATTCACCCAAATATACTGATTAGGTATTGCATATAGCCAATTTGAACTATTTTCTTGGTCTTGGTTTGAATTAATTGTGGATGTTATAACTTTACAGTACTTAACGATTTCACAAAAGAAATTGTACTCACTTGAAATAATACCAAATCGATGTTTCACATAACTGACTTTTATTAATGCTTCTTCCAACGTTTAATTAACATAGCTTGTGATAGTACATTTCCCTTTCCTTCTACACTAGAATTGTCATTTTTGCAATACTTATCAATTTTAGATTTATATAGCACCTTTTAAAATGTCTCCATTGCTATGTATTCAAAGAAAAAACTACAACTAGAAAGAGTTTGCTCTGTGGGTCGGCGCTGACAACATTAATCCCCGGTTCAAATATAAAATATCTGCTTAAAATGAATTCTGTACACAGAAGAATTTATCACATTCACTTATATGGTATTTCCTTATAAAGTTTATACATCAGTGTTACAAGTAGGGTTGTTAGCTTTAGATTTTACGTGGAATCCGAACCATGGAAGCGGTCTGGCTTACTTGACGTTACACAGTAAGTTGTGCCAGAGGTGAAGGTCGGGTTAAGGGCTTATTACGGATTCGAACCGGGTCCCTTTCGATCTCTAGTCAGATGCCCTAACCACTGAGCCACCAGGCCGCTAATCGGAGTTAATGTTAATTTTACTGTTTTTATCTATGACATATCGCAAGGCGGTGGTGTAACAAAGACGGTGGAATAATATCGCTGAACTTGGGGTAGACGGGGACTTGAGTGCGTGAATGAGAACGGTTCGGATGTGTCCGCGAGGGTAGCGTTGTGAAGTAAGGATCATCAGCTACTATCAAGCAGCAGATGAGTTTTGTGTGGACGTTCCATTGAGTGAACTGCAGGATGAAGTGTTCTGTGAAGTGTTGTGCTGCGGGAAGGAGCTGACTTATTGATGTGTATACCAAAAGCGTGGCAGTGACATTGTTAGGGCACGCCGTTGCTGCGGGCGACGTCTTGAGAGTACAGTGTGCGGCAGAAACAATGACCCAGCTTACACATATTATTTAAGCATGAATAAATACACTTACACATTATTAGTGTGTACTGTTTGGAAGAACACTTCATACAATTTATTACACAAGTCACTTTTTGTAAATTATGTCCTGCAGGTGTCCACCGTTGTTGACGATGTAAGCTTCGGCACGAACACGCAGATTCGCCATAACCTTATGGAGGGTGTCGCCTGTTATTGCATCGATTTCGGCTTGAATGTTGTGTTTCAATTCCGGAATAGTTCTTGGCTTGTTCGCATACACTTTGGATTTCAGGAATCCCCACAGATAATAATCACACGCCGATAAATCAGGTGAACGGGCTGGCCAGTGAACATCACCAAAGCGAGAAACGAGATGCCGTGGAAACATTTCACGCAAGACTGTCATGGATCTTCTGGCTGTGCGCGCTGTTGCGCCTTCCTGCTGGAACCAGAACGACTGCACGTGGATATTTTTATTGCGCATTTCCTGCATTACGAACTCTTGCAACATATCGATCCGATGTTACAGTGAAACAATGAACTGCATCATTTTCAAATAAATAAGGACCAAAATACCCTGCGCAGGAACGCCACACCGCACAGTAACTTTTTCACTATGAAGCGGTTTTTCGTGAATCTGGTTGGGATTTCTAGGCGCCCAGTACCTACAGTTCTGCTTGTTCACATAGCCCGATAGATGAAAATGGGCCTCATCCGACATCATGAAATTGTCGAGGAAATCGGGTTGAGTGTTGATCATCTCTAGGAGCTGTGTACAGAAAGCTTGACGTGCCTGCTGATCTCTGTGCAATAATTGTTGCACCACTTGGAGATTGTATGGATGGAACTTCATATCTAGATGCAACATCCGTCGCACACTTCTGTCTGAGATGTTAAGGACTTACGAATGCCGACGAACTGGTCGCGTTGGACTACCCACTAAAGCAGCTGTTACTCGTGCAATGTTTTGTGGGGTGCGAACCGTACGTGGCCTACCAGGGGGCGTCTTGTTTGATGCAGATGCTGTTGCTCTAAACTGTTGGACCCATCTCCTAATCGTCTTTCGGGACGAAACTTTATCATTCCGACCAATGTTAAACTGTTGCCGAAACAAACGCTGCGTTTGTATCACACTATCACCACATTTGAAAAATGTTTCAATCACAAAAGCACGATGTGCATTCGACCAACAATCCATACTGACTGACAATGCTTTCAACTGCACTACACAGTGGTACCAACATCAACTGTCTAGGAAGCCGTGTCAAACTGTAGCGCGCAATTTAAAATGGGTCATTCTTTCTGCCGCACCCTGTATTAGTTAATTATATGAGTTTATTTCATTCCAACTACGAATGTGCCTTCGGAAATTTAATACGTAGTTTATTTTTGTCTAGCGTACTATAAACGGTTTGACTGAACAGACTATATGCAGACTGTGTTGTGAATAAGTTATGACCAAGACTTATTTTTGGTAATTGCATGATAAACGCATTATCTCCCTCTTCATAATTAAACGCCAGTGATCAACGTCCCAGGCTGGAATCAGAGTTCAGTTAATCTGACTATTAATGTTAGTGTATCAAGGACCAAGAGCATTTCTCAATTAATCAGTTACAAAGTTTTGTTGGAGACAAACGTCCACATCCTTAGGCATCCATTAGTGTTTTAAATGGTACTTATTTAAAACAATTATAGAAGTATAGTTAATGTTTCTATGAATAATTACTATATTTTTAAATTATTTTTTAATGATTATTATTATTTATTCCCATTTAATCTTCTTGTGATCTATACTTTCGGTTGTATTATCGTTGCTTCCCCCACCACCACCGACGGGCATTATCATTCTATGAGGCTGCGTCGAACGCAGGGCTTGTGCAAGCTCAGCTATGTACTTCTGCTAAATTGAAAAAGGTTGTTACCCGAAATATTGTTTTTTCTTTGTTTGTGTGTTGTTTTGTGTTGCTGCTGCCCTCCTCCCTTCAGCCTTGGCGAGTTCAAGTTGACGTACTGGGAAATAGAAAATTATGGTTTCAATATTTCTATTAATGTGTTACTAAAAACAAACAATAGTTCTTATGTAATTTAGACGATTTCTTGCACTTCTCAAGTGTCATTATCGCATAGAAAAAAAATCATGCTGAACAGCAGTCAATTAATAGAGGTTTCATTTCAAACGAGAGGGATCCTAGTAGCATTTTAATTGTTACTTCTGTGTGGACGAAGTGAGTGATGTAATTAGCTGTAAATTAAGTTTGTATACCAGCACAGAAAGTTTTGGTAAAATGTGGAGGAAATGCACGGAAAAAATATAAACCGTCTTCCATCAGATTAGTTTATAAACATTGGGTGCAAATGATGAAAAATCACCGAGCAAGAAGGGTGAGCACTGACGTTTGACGACGCATTTGTGAGAACGCGTAGTCGAATCCCCGTCCGGCACATTCAGATGTCGGTTTTTCATTGTTTCCCGAAATCACCCCGACGAATTCCTGGATAGTTCTTTCAAAAGGCCATGACTCAATTTCTTTTTTTTTTTAACTGTTTAACGTCTCTCTAACAACGTGGTCGTTAGAGACGGGAAAGGATGGGAGGGGGGCAAGGAATGGGAAGGAATTCGGCCATGGCCTTTTGAAGGAAGCATCCCGGCATTCACCTCGAATGATTAGGGAAACCATGGAAAACCCAAATCTGGATGCCCGGACGGGGATTCGAACCGCCGTCCTTCCAAATGCGAGGCCAGAACGCTATCCGTTACACCACCACGCTCGGTCTCAATTTCTTCCCGCTCCTCCCTTCCATTCCTTTTCCTCCTATAATGAATGATCTTGACGTCTACTAGTTTTTCATTACAATAACACAATTTCTCTCTTTTTGGTGCTATATTATTTATTCCTCACGTCTCTTCTTGAATATTCCTCTAACTGCTGTTATACGGAACAGGTAGTACCCTGAGTAAAAGCCAGACCTCGTTCTCATACGTTCCTCTGACGTTTAACTTCCTCTCGGTAGCTTCCGGGTTGTGGCGACTAAGAGCTGCGGTTTGTTGGTCTGGCTGCCTACATGCAGGCGCTTCCCAACCGGTCGATAATACGCTCGTACCAGCGTGTATCAACGGACCGGTTGAGGCGGAAACAATTTTTATATACTTATATCTGTTTTTTATTTTCTTATCAAACCATACTTAAGCCTTAATTGTGCTATTTGATTCAAGAATGCTGAACAAAGAATGACTACCGAAGGATTCTTATTTCCTTAATAAAATCACAGTTATGTAAGAGGCAATATACGCTGTTTGATTTAAAAAACGTATTAATATAAACAATAAACGTCTTAATATGGTTTCACGTATAAGTTATTTATTGAAAACGATTTTTAACTTATCGGAAGAATATTTGTTGTGCTGTACATTTTAACTTCATCAGTGCAATTACAAACACGCATTAGTGTTTAAATAATCGTAATCGTGAAAAAGTTTTGTATTTGATAGTATCAAGGCATTCAAACGCATAAGATAGTATATATAATGTTCTATATATTTAAAAATGTTTTAGGAAATCCGAACTTAATTTATTCTGAGGTACTCTGAAATTATTTTCATTATTTTTGAAATGTTGTATTTATGTAACAGATGTTTGAGGAAATTTGAGTAACTCATCAGTTTGTTTAAAAAATTATAACAAACTGTACGATAATCTTCCGCCGTGAATATATGCTCATATTCAGTAGTTTATATTTGTTTGTTTGTGGTACAGAGATAACGTAAAATAATTTAATGAATTATCGGCAGCTCTCTTGCACTATTTGCTAAATCGTATAAACACCAACTCTTTTAAATCTATGACAATACTTCATTTCTGTTGCCAACTCCCTAAACTCTGCACTATGTCTGATTTTGATAGAATATTGACATCCTCAAACATTTAAAATTAACACATAACAAAAAATCTTGCAAGTTCCCATCGGGTCATCCAAATTAGTAAGTTCACGCGTGTAAACAAAAGATTCCAACCAAAACTAATGTTCGTCAAAACGGCAAATATCCGGTTGCAGTTTTTTTAAAGAAGAACTTTTTATGGAATACGTTCGGTTCTGTATTAGAAACTGCAACTTGAAATTTAATAATCGAGTTCCTTATGAACCATCTTATGTACAAAGTCTTATGTTCAATATGTTTCAGTAGTCGCAGAAAAACCCACTACCATAATTGATTTTGAGAAAAAAAAATCATAAACATGCTTGTCTTTGCGAAAGATCCTTAATTATATCGTTATATAAGATTTTACAATTCAGAAGCTTCGGAGGGAGCGTTAAATCAACGAGATATATAGCTTATTTACATTCGTCGTAAACAGTCGACAACGCTCCTTTCGATGCCTTGTGCTGATCTTCGGCATGATAATTACTTGTATAGTTGATTCGTGGCGTAAGCTCTTTTGTACACCGCCAGATCCTAAGGGATGAAACAGATGATTAGAAAAAGGAACTGGGGTTTTTCTGTCACTCCGAGTTTAAAATACCTGTGTTCCTTGCGCCATTTCTCTATTGTTCTTTAAGTTTATCCTTAATAACTTGTACCAATTACTAAGGGAAATCCTTCAAAGAAATAAGATTTGTTGAAAATATAAATCGTGGTCAAGTCCAAAACTTACGTCATACTAGCAAGAAAACCATAAAATTGTTAATAGAGGAAGAAAAAGAGAATATTTTCTTATTATTCAATGAAGTAAGTTCAGTGCGTTCATTCATTTTACACGTTTTACACGTTAGCGCCTCTTCGGTAGTTTAGATTTTTTTTTTGTAACTGCTTTACGTCTCTTTTTAACATCGAGGTCTTTAGAGACGGGAAAGGATGGGGGGCAAGGATGGGGGGCAAGGATGGGGGCAAGGAATGGGAAGGAATTCGGCCATGGCCTTTTGAAGGAAGCATCCCGGCATTTGCCTGGAGTGATTTGGGGAAACCATGGAAAACCCAAATCTGGATGCCCGGACGGGGATTCGAACCGCCGTCCTCCCGAATGCGAGGCGAGAACGCTAACCGTTACACCGCCCCACTCGGTCGGTAGTTTAGAGAATACTTTATACACTCAGGTATTTCGCAGAAAAAACAAGGGATTTTGTTTTAAAAAACAATACAAAGACATAATCATTATCAGCCAGTTAAATCATTAAATGATGTGACCTCTTAAAGTTACGAGTTGAATTAGAGCTCGAGGAGTTTTCTTCAGGTTGAACAGTCTTGGGCAATCCTGTGCCAGTTAATTCCAACAACCCTGCGTATGTCTTTGCTCCCTCGGCCTGGTGGTCTTCGTCTTGGTCTCCGGTGATCTCTTGGGTTTCAATCTAAAACTGTTTTGGTCCATATTTCCTCCAAGCAACAAGGTTCGCCCACTGCAATTTCAAGGAGGCTGTCTTCTCCAAGATGTCTGTCACTTTTGTAACTGATTTAATGTCAATTACTCTCTTCTTGACTTTTCTAGTTGAACTTAACATTGGCCTTTCCATAGTTCTTTGCGACATTCTAAGTTTTTCTTTCAAAATTCGTTTAGCGTTCAGGTCTCACAAATGTAAGTGAACACGGGAAGAATGCACTTGTCGTAAACTATTTTCTTTAGATTTTAAGATAATTGAGTGCACCTCAAAAGTAGACCACCAGGGCACCAGTAGATAATAGAACTGTTTTAAGCAGTTAATATATGCTGGGTTATATTTTATAAAAATTTTCATAAGTATCTGTAATCATACTTAAATTACTTTTCCACTGAAGTTTAATATCAGATCCCATAAGCTGCTTTTGGTTTATTGATGACTACAATATTAATAGAGGGATTAAAAGCATACCTCTCGAAAGAAAGGAGAAGTGAATCTAGATTTATCACATATTTTTCGGATGGTGACCTGTAGCAGAAGGACTTCTGTTTGATAACTAATAGATTACCCGGCGTTGCTGGTGTGTGATACGATTATCATAATCTTTCTCCGTAATGTGAGTGGAGTATTGTAAACCAGATATAAACATTACTTTTCCACTTACTATAAAGCATATGTGCACAACGTTCGTTGGAGATCAGATAGAAGCTGTGGTTTGTATTAAGAAAATTTGCAAAAAAAAGAGAATAGTTATACGTGTAAATTTTGCTTGAGGGCGGTAAAGAGGGAGAGAGGTTAGGCTTTTTAAATCAAATGTAGACAGTTTTTCCCATTGTTTTAAGGTATACGTGCTGAAAGTATTATCAAAACGTATAAAAACAATTTTTAAATTTCACTTCTGAATTTCTTGGTCGCTTATTGACCGACCATAACCGGTGTAATCCCAATATCCATGAAATTTTATGGCCTTTGAGAATACCACCTTCCATTTTGGACGGTTTTCCTAATGTTTAGGATATATTTTCAAAAAACTCGTATAATTTTTCCTTAAATGGGTGGTGGAGAAAAGGAAGTCAGTTTTAGTAAACCAAAAGTTTTGGGCTTTCAGAATACCACCATTTACGTTGGCTGATTTCCCAAACGTGTTTGAAATACTTCCACAAAAAGACACAACCTAAATTTTCCTTAAGGTGGAGGGGGTTGTAGGGTGTTTTGCGGTAGAGGAGTGAGTTCTTGTAAAGCGAATGTATATAACACCGTATTTTACCTTTTGTTTTAAAGTATACGTGTGCAAAGTTTCATCGTGATGGGTTAAAACTGTGGACTTTTATGTAATAGAGATCATAGTTATAAAACGCTCCAAGCAATATTCTTGTTATACTTTTAATTCCCGGAAGGGGTAAAACACAAGCTATGTACTTCATTTAATCTCAGAAATGTTTACAGGCATTCGTTTTTAGTTTTTCATTTCTAGCGTTTCATACAGATATCATTTCTTTAGTCAGGGAATATTGGTTTCGTGAATTTTCTGCGAGTGAAAATCGCTTACCTCTTAGCGTTTTCATTGTTGAATGAAAGAAGGAAAATACAATTTCACGTAAGTTTTTTTTTTGTAATTAGTACGGATTTTTTTTTATTTTTTTAAAAATTTCGGTGTCCTGTTCATGGCATAACTGATGCAAATTTAATTATTTAGAAGTAGTTTTAATGATTAATCTCGAAACATTGATGCCAATCCGTTTTGAGGAACTGAAGAATATACGAATTTGAATTAACTGTCAACGATTGTAACATGAGTAATCAGGAATGTGATTTGAGTGAGATAGTTGCTATTTGGTTTCACACTAATTTTTTGCAGTCTGTCGCCTCCTTTGTATACAACTGTGCCCAAGTTTCACTGTTCTATGATAGTATCCAACTGACTACTTCATTACTGTGCTCATAAACAGTTCCGCGTTGTCATTCGTGTCGATTTAAACTAACGTGCATCGTGGCTCTTTCGCGCTTCGTCTGCTATGTAAATGACATACAAAAGAGATTGCCACTAATCGTTACCAATTGTTCGCATTCATTCATCGTCACATTTAGTTATTTCCCGTGGGGTAACGGCCAACTTAGTTCATTGATGCAATAACTGATTGAGTATTTTTATGTAATGAATGTTACAATTTCCCTTCAACTGTACGTTTATGTAGCATAAACTGCCACAAAGGGAGGACGTTCTGTCTCCAGTTTATCGAAAAAACGTTTATTTATGAATGAAAGATTGAAATAAAATTTATGTAATTACTAGTCAGTAGCATAAAAATCATGTTTTCGTTCAAAAATATATCTTGACGTTTCTTAAACTAACTTTTCAAATAAAGGCTCAAATTTTCGGATTAAAAATTTCCACCAATTACAGATATGGTAGAATGGAGGCATAAGTATTTTATATTACTTTAAAATACAGAGCTTATGCAAATAATGTTAATGAGTGCTAGTACTGAAAAGACTCTATGTAGCTTAATACTTCAAACGTAAGCAAAAGTAAGCTCACCTTATCTCACTCGCAGTATTTTTTTTTTTTAAAGCATTTCACGGCGGTTCCGGCTTCGTCGATCACACATTCCGCAGAAGTAAAAAAAATGCTACAATTCCCCGAAGTGGTGCCCGCACATGACACCATGTATTTAGTTTTCAATAATATAAATTGCCTTCGTGAGTCCAATGTTACTGGCGCCAATACTATTACCGTAAGCTGAATTTATTTGACTTCACGAGTGCAATGTTACTAAATAATCAAAACAACAATATTTACAGAATCCAAAGAGTGTGGTGTTAATCTTTGATGTAGTGTGATCATTGGTGCTTGTCTGTTATTGTAACGAAAGGAGTATTCATCTTTGATGTAGTTAAATCTTTGGAAGCCTACCTGTATAGGTTACGAACAGATTATCATTTACTACTCCTTCCACCGTTCACGTAGAATCATAAGACACAGTAGTTTTTTAATTAGTCCCTAAGCTTCAAAACTGTAAGAACCCCATCCGATTCGATTAGCAGTATGTGCGCAATGCGTCGGCAAGGAAAACCAACGGAAATGGCTACTTACATATTTATATACGTAGTGAGCTACACTGATGAGACAAAACATTATGACCGCATACTTAATAGCGTGTCGGTCCCCCTTTGGAAGGTAGTGTAGCAGCGATTCGGCGTGGCATGGATTCGACAAGTCCTTTGTAAGTTTCTGGATGTATCTGGCAGCAGATGGATGCACAAAGTTGACAAAATATGCCTAAATTACGGGCCAACGGTTTGTAGGCGCGGAACAGGCGCCCGATAGTGTACCAGATGTGTTCTATCGGGTTGATATATGCCCTTGTGAAACAAACTTTTATAGCACGATTCTGCCCTTGTGAAACAGAAAGTTATCATACTGGAAGATGCCATCGCCGTTGTGGTAGACATGAAACATGAAGGGATGCGGGTGGTCAGCAATAATGTTCATGTAGTCCACAGCTGTCATGGTGTTTTCGATCACTACCATTGAAGCCCTGGCGAATGTTCCCCGTAATGGTCAGCGTCCGTGGCATGGCGCATGTTTAGAGTAAACGTTCGCCTGGAAGACGGCATTTCTGAATACAGCCATCGATCTGGGGTAACAAGAAATCTGATTCATCAGACGACACATTTCCATTTATCCACGGTCCAATCTCGATGATTTCATGCCCACTGGAAACGTAATTGACGATGTTGTTTGGTCAAGATGGGAACACGTAGGAGCCGTCAGCAGCGGAGCCCAATGTTCAACAATTAGAGCTGAACGATGTGGTCCGAAAAAAATTTGCTCGCACCATTGTTGTAGTCTGCCTTTAGATCTGCCAGAGGTCGTCTCCTTACAGAGCGGGTAAGCCTCCGACCTCCATGTTCTGTGATGAGACATGGACGACGCTATTCGTGATTTCTTAGTCCTTCAACCACTTTCCATAGAAGCTCACTGCAGTAGCACGCGAACAGCCACCCAGCTTCATCGTTTCCGAGATGCTCGTTCCCAGGTGCCAGATCATAAAAATTTGCCCTTTTTGAAGACACTTATGTCAGTTGATTTCCTCGTTCGTCACACGCATCGTTGCGGGAATGGCTACGCCATGCAACTAGATCCGCTTATATACTTTACTTACCACATGATGTATCCACAACGCCACCAAACGCGGTTGGGAGTGGGCAGAAGGTTTTGGTTCATCAGTGTATAACTTACTTAATAGCTCGATAAACAAAGTATTTGTTGTGTTCTAAAATTTATAACTTTCCTAAAAGATAAACATGAAACTTATTTGTTGTTGGGAGACTGTTCAAAAGTTTTCTGTAAGACGTAATCAGCCTCAAAGGTTATTTTTTATGGAGCTAATAATTTTTTGAAAATATGTTTACAGCTGCGTGTAACAAATGCTGTACGATAGACAAATGAATGAATAATATATCGGCTACTCTACCTAAAATCTTAAACGATAATAATTCATTGTAAAAGGAACTAATGTCTGTCTTTTTCTATATGTGCAAGTTTGTGTATATGTTGGTACACTTGTTCTGTGAATGGATTAACGGTTTGTCGACAAACTAGATTAATTGGTAGTTTCGATTCAAGTCACCATCTGTAAGACAAGTGTATATTATACGTTAATTTTTGTTGCATGATTGTGTTTGAAAAGTATAGTTCAGGGTCATTAAATAGAGTAACACCCAAGATTCGCTTTGACTGCGGAAATGTGGAGTACCGGATACAGTATTTTGTTTGATGCTAGTGCAAGGAAGCTTTGAAGGTACTGGCCCACGTTTCTCTCTCTGGCTTTAACAGTGCCAGCAACTGCGATAAATGTTGGACGCAGAGCCGCCAGCTGTGTCGAGGGCAGAGCGTTTCCGACAGCATCTTGCAAAGCGCCGGAAGTTCTCTCTCGATCGAACGGGGCCGCTCGTCCTCCGACCTGTATCGGTAGGCAGCCCCTGTCAACGCGACTCTCCCGCTAAGCGCCCCCGTCTACGTATCTCGCCGTGTGAATGGGATGACAGCTGCTCGACCCACATACTGGTCAGTGCCAATCTCGAGAAGTGGTAAACATAGTTCCGTGTGCTGTTTCTTACCTCTTTACATACTTGACTTATCTCTTCCCACATGCACTGAACTACAGAGAATATAACCTGCAGATTTTAAATAACAACTTTTCGGGGACGAATTTAAATTTTACTACCAAGCCTCGTTGAGGAATGGTAACATTCTGTTCTGCCAGTTGAGAGGACGCGTGTTCAAATCCCAGCTGCGGTGGAGGCATTTAATATTAATTAAAATTTATTGTTTTTTAAAAATAGCACTAAACAATTAATTTACATATTATAATTTTTCAATATAGTCCTTTTTCACTTCAATACGGAGTCACCATGTTACTGATATGCTACATGTTCCTTATGAACATTTTTTTCTTGACGATATACTCATATGTGAAGAATGTGGTTCATCAACGACATGTTCTCGGCCATCTTTGAAAGCATAAACATTATAATTTCAAAAACTAAAAAATACCTTTTTGTGAAATGTCAACAAAAAAGTTGAAAACAATCTTGAACGTAAAGAATTTGTTCAATAGCAATAGATGTCCCACAATTCAGCGTAACTTAAGAGTTTGAATGAGCTTAAAATTTGAATAAAATCAGTGACCAAAAATTTAGGTTTAATGTAAAAATCGTGTGGTCCTATATATCATTTGATTAATTTTTTTTATCGCTAGCTAGTCATAAAGAGTCGTTATGAAAAGTAAGTAGAAACCCCCCTACGCATATCTTTTACATTAAAGTTAATTTTTGGGTCAATAAGTTTATTTTCATTTTAAGCTTATTCAAAAAATTAAGTTATACTAAATTGTGGGACATCCTACCACTGTTGAAAAAAATCATTATATTTAAAGTTTATTGTTAACTTTCTAATTCACATTGGTACAAAAATTAGAATAATTAAAAAAAACTAATTTCAACTTAGGTTTTAAACTAAATTTTTTGTTAGTCTTAAAACAAACCTGAAGATGTTAGTGATGATGAAACTATGATTTTAGCATTTCATTAATGATGATGAACTTAAAATTATTCCTTTCATTTTCGCGTAACCTAGCTACTTCATCTAACGCGTCAACATAACATTGAACTTTCTCCTTTGGCTTGCAGCAATCAAGTTTTTCTACTTGGAGACTATCCAGTGACTTTATTCGACTGACAGCTACATTGGCCTGTACCACAGGCAAGAGTCTAGTTGATCGAAATCTAAGCAGACTTTGTTTAACTACTTTGCTGTTTTGAATTTAGTGTTTCCATTCAATGGAGAGTTGCTTCAGAAGAAGGTGATGAGGGTGACGCCTGTGTATTTGGAACCTCCTCAACACTGATATCCGCACGATTGCATGGCACACAGACGACTACTTGCTGCATTGAGAATTTTTTTTACTGCCAAAGTAATCAGATCACCAGGACATAGCAATAAAATTATTGTATTGTAATCGGTTATTAATACATCTAAAAAATTTCATATAATTCTGACTTCTGGAATTACATTACATTCGTATATACATACTGATCAAGCTAATAAAAACTGTTGTTACCAGACTCACATTGACATTATTAATATACTTTTAAAATCAAATGCCTAGCACCCGCTTTGCAAATGAATTTACGAAACATACATGTAGGAGTAATTGCTAGGAAATGAGCGACCCTGAATGAAAGGAAGATGTGACTGGCAATTGTTTGATAATAAAACCTCAACGGATTGCTCATGTTTCTGGTAGTCCTTAAGTAGGTGATTTGCGTGGGCTAGATTGTACTCAACGCACTGTCAACCGAGGACGGCAGCAAATCAAGCCTAAGTGGATTAGCTGTGAGCCAGCTGTGTTTGAACTCTAGGCGAGTTGAAGTAGCTATTACTTTTCCTCGTTGCTTGGACACTCCAGTACTACAGCGTCAGTGTGATGTTTGGACGGACCAGTTCATAGCGTCGTCTTCTCTCAATCTGTGGTTGATGCCGTTTGATTTTCCAGGTTTCAGTAGTGCTCCGTGAAGATATACGTACTGCAGATTCTTAAGAACAACCCAAAACAAATTTAAAAATTTTCATCGTCATTTTTTTAATGAAAAATTTGAATTTGGAGGTAACCATTAAATACTCTAACCGGAGATTGAGGCCTATTCTATTGCAATAAGAGTTGTTATTTTATTCGCTGTGTATACTGTAGCCGGTAACGCTAAAGCCCAAATGTTTTCGTTTGCCCATTAAAGCAGCTCAACCTATTGACCCATTCGATTTTGAGCCATCGATATGAATTACTAAGGCGGTTGGCCAAAACTTACACTTTGCTTGTTGCCTCCAGTTGTTGTATATTGCATTTTACAGTGCACCGAGGTTACTATAGATGATGTTCTCGTACTTGTAAATGTCCAGGTTGGTATACAGACGCCCATATTTGCCAAACTATCGTCACTTCTGAGTCTTTCAGATATATCTGATGGTTGTAGATTCAACTGTTTGCTTGGAGTTACTTCTTCGATTGTACCTGTCACACAAAAGACATCACACGGTTCTTTTTTGTTATTAGTCTCTCGACTGGTTTGATACAAACCTCAACCTCTCCCTATCTTAAGTTAATCTATTCTTCTCAACATGTCCTTCACAGCCTGCGTCATCATTTACTTGCTTCACTTATTATAATCTTTATCTTCCTCTTAAACTCCTTCATTCGATTACTCCCTCCAGCAACAAGCTAATTAATGCTGCATATCTTAAAATAAGCTCCACCATTCTGTATCTTATTTTTATGAAACTTTTCTACCAGCCTCTTCACCCACTAATTTCCAGATAATTTTCATTTCGTACTTCATATGTCCAATGAATTTCGACCATCCTTAGACAGGAACACTTGAAATTTATTTTTGTCTAGTATTCCTTAAGTCTAAGTTTAACTTCCATAATTTATTTTGTTCCATACATATAGTTATGTACTTATGAAATACGTACTGTTGAATTCTAGATCAATATTTTAAACTAAAAGAGTTATCTTTTTGAAGAAGGCTGGATTTGCTTGTTCAACAGTTTTGGCAACGTTCTTACTTTAGCCAACAGTTGTAATTCTACTTAACAAATAACAGAATTCTCCCACTTCTTCTGTTATATGTTATTCGACATTGGACTTGCTTTGGATTATATTTAATCCAAATTCTTCTGACGGTATTTGGTTCATGTCGTTCAGTAGTTTCTCAATATCCTTTTTTGTTTGTTATTAGGACAAAGTTTAGTATACTGATTATTTCTTCTTCAACACTTACGCTTCATGCAATTATGTTATTAGATACTTGAATTAATCTACTTCCGTAAGTTGAATTTTTAATTGATGCTTGCCTCTTATAATTCTATACTTTTATTATAACCACCTAATTCTTATGTAGACTATTGGATCCTTTTTCTTTAAAATTTGAATGTTGTCTCATATAACATTATCAAAGGATATCATAGGTGCAGAAATGCTATACAAGAATCCTTATTTTTCTTGATCCGTCCCTTCAGTATAATAACGTACGTCTATAGCCAAAAATGTTACTCTTCTACCCCGGATTTTTCTAAATCAAAACTTATCTTCAACTAATATCTCTTCCACTATATTTCTTGTTCATCTCTGTATTATCCTATTCAGGGATTAATCAGAGGTATGTTTTGTTACAGAGCTACAATTTTCACATTTGTCAGCTTGTGCTTTCTTCATGAAAGTGATGATGATACTTTTATTAAAATCCCTTGGACTCTATCCTATTTCGTAACTTCTCGATACCAGTTTAAATAATCCTTGTTTAAGCTCAAATGTTTCGGGGCTCTGTCAGATTCTGTTCATTAAAGCTCCTCGCAAATCATTTATATCAAAATTCTCTTTCCAGTACATTGTTGTTCGAAGTACCCTTATCACAAATTTTCCGCGTACTAGTTTTTGCAAAAATTCTCGCCTCGCGTTAACTAGAGCGATCATCTTCCGCTTTTTCTTTTTTTTTAGATGCTAACTAAAATAACAATTTAAATTTAAAAATCTATCCTCCAAACAGGAAATGTGACGCTAAGGCGAATTTTGTATTCAGCTCGGGCGTTATGGCGTCTTAAATTCTTTACCCTTTTAGATAGACCACAAAACTACAGCTTATGTTTCCTTTTGGAAAATCGCGTTTAAATATAGTAAATTTGTATCAAACCTTACAACAATGCATACACAACAGACAATAGTAACATCCTATATCTCGTAGCGTTCATCCACCACGCTGGGTTGTTAACTCGATGGCTATATAGGTTCTTTGAGATATTTACGGCAAAGGTAAGACCTGAGATACGGTGCGCGTCAGAAGAGTACCTGCAAGAATTATTAATTTTTTTTTAAAGAAACAAACCATTTTCATACGCAAAAATTACCGAATTTTGCTTTTCCATTGTTCAGTAAGAAAGCATTTCCGTCCACGCAAAATATTTCGCCAGAATTGGGAATTGTGAGCTGTAGTATGTGGACTGACAGAAGAAAAAAAGAATCATTACTATTTTTATAACTATCGTTATATATCGCTGTTTTGTATAACTCGATAAACCGATTTGTAAAAATTAAATTTCTGCTGCTCGTAATAATAATCGAAATGTATTTAGAAATCACTTTAACAACATTAACGATCTCGTAAATTTAATATTCGTATCAGCTGCAAATATGCGTATCTTCATCGTTTTCCAATAATTGTAGAGCATTGTTATAAATTTAGTTTAAATCTATTGAGTGACGCTCTCTTACCAGTCGGTCGTAAACGGACGCTAGCCCCAAATACGATTAGCGCAGTAAACGTTTATTAAATTCAGTAATCCCCAAATGAAATAGACAAAGAGATTTTAATCCCATCTGCGCTGGGGCCATAATCTGCGATGAAATTTATAGCCACAGAAATTAATTTTAACGGAGGATTCGCAG
This sequence comes from Vandiemenella viatica, assembly GCA_031002005.1. Lineage (NCBI taxonomy): Eukaryota > Metazoa > Arthropoda > Insecta > Orthoptera > Morabidae > Vandiemenella > Vandiemenella viatica. The sequence continues at coordinate 324,537,406 of CM061920.1, read as the reverse complement.
TTTATCGCTCAGAGCAAGACGTGCCTTATCAGTTGCCAACGCGCTAGACGTAAAACTTGTTAAACACCTATAAATACTGTGCAGGAGTGGGCACGCAATTTTTTTCTTTTTAAAATCAAGCTTCTTTTGCATCGTTTGGCCGTTGCGATTCACTTGCTTTCGACGATATTATAACGGCACCTATCACTCCTTGTCTACAACAATCGGTTGTGGATCTCCAAAGCCAATAAATATCACTATAATAGCAAAAATGCAGCCACCGATTGGGTAAATTGAAATTACTAAGATGGCAATATAGCAAAGAAATCAAACTATGAAGATAAATATAAGTGTGAATGGAATTATAGCGGAAGGAAAACCGTTTCTTCAATTTCTAGGACGAAAAGTGTGTTGCGTCAACGTTTCATTGATCGTTATCTAAATTTTTATCCTAGTGGTTTAAATATTTTTAATTTAAAAAGCGTTTACAGAAATACTCACGCAACTTCCATAAACAAATCCCCAAGTTATTCAATACGTCATTCGCAGATTTCACTGCGATATTATGACAGTGTATCGAATAGCCACATAGACACTTGGTTCAAGTACCTGTAGAAGAAGAATTTTCATATGCGGAACTTACCCAGCAGGCTAGCACAGGTGGTGATGCATAATTTCTAAACTCCATATCGTGTGCCAGAACACACGTTTTAAATGCCGGACCTCTCCGCATTGGAGTCATGTGGCACTGTTGTGATGATTCGTCCGTCGGATGAAAACGCCAAGTTTGGCAGCACTATTGTATCGTTCCGAAGTGTAGGCCTCAGTGGGCCGGCATCGGGATTACCCTCTCCCTTCTTTCCACTCTCATCCACATTACAAGGATCATACTGCACTGCACCATCAAAGTCGCGAAATCTTTTTCATACGGAAACGCAAAGGAAAACCAGCTCAGTAACTGTACATCACCCTAGGACTTTGCTGTGAAGGGTAAAATCCTCAGTACTAACCAACTGCTCCCGGAAACCGAGATTGTAACATACTACTCCCTAACAGACGGACGGTTGCTGGTGACATTGAGGTCATTAGAGTTATGAACAAGGAATGGGACGTAATTCGTCCTGCCCCTTTTGAAGGAACCGTTCCGACGTTTATGTAGAGTGATTTCAGGTAACCTCGGAAAACCGAGTGGACAGTCGGATGAGTGTTTGAACCCGTGTCCTCCCGAATAAAAGCCAGGAGCATTGTTCATTTATTTATATCAGCGACCTGGATCTCAGTGGTTAATGTGCTCACCTTGAAAGAATGGGGTTCGCGGCTCAAATCTTGTCCAGTCCTGGAATTGTTATGGAAATTTAATCTAAACTTTACCCTTGGCAATGCCTTTAAGCAGTGACAGAGGTAGAATGCTAGACAACTTCAAACTGTTTAAACCCTTAACTCCACCGGGGCTCCCGGTCGGGTTCGGTTGCAGGATTCTCGCAGCTTGTATCAGTTTTGATCTCGTTATGATAAAACTTAATTACTAGTTAAAGTATGTTCTCTTCTTTTAGAACTTTATTTAGATGAAATAAAGGAAATTTATGTGGTGTTTTGAGTTTTAACAGTTTGAAGTTGCCACGCATTCTATCTCTGTCACTCCTAAAAGGCATTGCCAAGGGTAAAGCTTGGATTAAATTTCCATAAAAATTCCAGGATTGGACGAGATCTGAACCGAGAACCCCATTCTTTCAAGGTGTGCACATTAACCACTGAGATCCAGGTTGCTGATTTAAATAAATGAACATAACCCTGATTACATTAAGATGCAAGACATTTTATAGACAGAAAATTTTAGTTTATTAGGAATATTATAATGTGAAAGTCTAAATATTCTTGTAAATGTATGATATTTAAAACAATTTTTGAGGAAATCTGTTTCGAGTGCAATTATCTTGAGGGATTTTTTTTTTCAGAATTTTTTCAACGATCAGTTTGAAAAACTGGATGCCAAGCCACATTATAAAAATTACCATCTCTCTACTTTTTTTTGGGAAGCATTCTAATTATATTTTTTATTATTTGGCTACGGCAACTGTTTCTGAATCAATAAAACATATCATTCTGTGGATTTTAATTATAATCTGTGTAAACTGAGAGAAATTACTGGACTTTGACATTCGGAAGAATTGACATGACATAATTATAAGGATTTCATTTTGCTTTCCACCCCCTAAAAACGAAGTGTCTCTTCCAATTTGCTGGTAGCAAGTGAAATTACACACTTTTAACTCTTATTTGTTTTCGAAGTGGTGGCGCGACATCATTGTTTCAGTTACGGTGCAGCGACGGGAAGTGATTTCGCCAAGTGGGGAGTTATCAGCCGTTCGGGTTCCCTTTTATGTCGCACGCTGTTGTTCGTTGCTACACACAATATGCAACTCGTAGTCCATCTGGATGGGCACGAGTGGTCTAACAATGGTCTCATGGAGGGAATGGAGTGACACAGCTGGGGCCAATTGTGGGTCTCCCTGCGTCCTGACCTGCGCCAGAGATGAACTTTGAGCGAATGGCTTTTTTTTCTCTCGCTCTTTTATGTCCCTCTGTGAGTTGTGGGCAAATACTGCCTCGTGATGGCTGTTTCATAGAGGCAGTTTTTCCAGCTAACATCTGCCTGCGGGGGGGGGGGGGGGCATACCGAGGGGGCTCGCGTTGGTCTTTTATCTCTGTGTGACCCAGGAACTTCCGGTCCGTGGGAAAGTTACACACATGTGATGGTCCTCTTTTGTCGTTCTATTACTGCTATGGATAAATGAAGTTGACATTTCGCTGACAGATATGACCTGATTGTACGATTTCGCCGCGAATCAATATCCGCCTCGCCTTCCGCTGAACGAGGGGGGCTCTTCTCTGTTTGCACTCGCTGTTGCAGACCTCAGCACGCAGCAGCCACGTCAAGTTTTAGCTGTGACTTCATATATATGAGCCAGGTGTACTGGTGAAGCACTTAAAATTAAAATAACTTTAAATAATTCGTCAAAGGGGACTTATTCTCCACATTGTGTGTTCCTTACACCGATTGTGTATTAGATTAAATACGCTATTAAAGACATGATATCGAAGGTTTTTTTTTGTTTTTAAAAAATCATTCAGAAGTCATTTTTACATCGAGTTCATTCTTTGTTTGGCGAAATTCTCTTTTAAATGATAATAATGATATAAACCATACCAAAAAATTCAGCTGAAAAGCATCATTGTGGATCTTACAAAAAATTTTAAATATCTAGAAACGTATTTTCATGACATGATTATTTCCCAACTCACGATATTCCCTATCGAATAATATTATCCACTGAAGAATTGAATCTGTTATAATTATTATTTTAGCTGTTTTGCGAAAATCGTAACCTCCGGATATATCGCTAAGTTTCATAACACCGTAAATAATGAAAGATTCTTTGGATCATCACTTTCTTAAATATAGTTGAGGAATTGAAGCTGTTAAATACTTTTTCACCAAAAAATTATTCGACTCCTTGAGAAGAAAATTAATGAGAAATATTTTCAGCAACGGCATGCAGCCATCTTTCATTTGGTTCAAATTACGAATATACATATAAATCCTTCTAACACTGACACAACTCCCCTCAGTTATTTTCGGCCTCATGATTGTGTGTAGCAACGAAGTGTGTTAGGGGTAGTAAGACGTCAAACAGAGAACAATTAAAATTCTATGTTAAAAGATTGTGATAGATGGACAGACAAACATGCGGTAATTCAGTATCGTGTGCAGTTTAGAAGACAAAAATTTAAAATCTAACTTTTTTTTAAATAGAATTTTGAACATTATTACATTATAATAATTTACTTAATTACGTATATACTACAGACTCCCATTATTTTAAGAAAATTTGTGGTATTAATTACATATTACTATTTTTTAAAACTTTTTTCTGTCCCCCTTATAACGAAGCGCCAAATTAATCTGTTTTTAAGCCAGACCTAAATTTTTTAAGCTGTAAAAGTAACAATCCATTCAGTTGTTTTTAAGTGATATACAATTATAACTTAAAAATTTAATTTTTGGAACAGATTTTAATTCCCTGCTCCGCTGTCAGGCGGCATAGCGTGAAGAGACTGACTAAACAAGTAGAGAAAAAAAATTCTAATATAAATATTTCGGTTTCAGGGGTTTCAAAAATATCTGTGTTACAATTTTATGATATACTAGTTTCTGCTCGCGATTGTATCCATTAGCACCAAAGAAGTTATCGGTTGTTTTTCGTAATCTTATCATCATTAACTTATTAACATTTTATGTGATGAATCGATAACGTAAGGAGTATTCTTATGAACACAGTTTGCTCACAGTAGAACTCACCACAGTCCTTACCAAACATGTTCCATCCTAATGCAAATTCACTCTTAAAAATTCGCACGATGTTAAATCTTTTATGAGTATCTATAAATTCGTTATCAATCTGAGTAATCCATTTCACTAGACCTGCCTTTTCCTACATTTTATAATGGCGGAACCCTTAGAGATGAGCCACGTACTTCTTAATAGCAGTAGTAATAATAATAATTAAAAACTGATATTCTAGAACTGTCATTTGATTGCTCAACTCGCATTTGACACATTATGGCGTGTTCTCAAGTCTTCATTTATGCTTTCGTCATCATCATAATCATCCTCAACAGTTCCCAGCCTCTGGCCGGGTCTGCTTCATGCACAAGCCTCTCCATTTCCTTCTTTCATCCCACCACCACTCTGTTACCACCTTGTTCCATTCCTCTCCTCTCTTCCGTATACACTCACTCCTCTACTCCTTTCAGCCATCCATCTCTTGGTCTTCCTCTGGGTCGTTTACCATGCATCTTAATTTCGTGGATTTTTCTTGGGATTCTCTGAACCTCCATTCTCTATACATGTCCATATCATCAGTCTGGTCCTCTCTACTCTTTCCTGTAGGGGTTCCTCTTTTATGGTGCATCAATCACTTCATCCCTTATTCTGTCCATTTTAGTAACTCCTATTCTACTCTTAAAAACTTCATTTCGCTTGCTTGTACTCTGTTGATGTCCCGCTTGTTCATTGTCCATGTTTCAGCAGCATAAGTCAAGATAGGCACATAGTATGAATGATATATTATTCTCTTGCTTCTCTGTGGCACATCTTTATTCCATATCAGGCTTCTAATGCTCCTTAGAAATGCTTCTGCTTGTCTTCCTCTTTCACTTATCTCGCCTTTATTTCCTCCACATTCCTCTAATATACTCCCCAAGTACTTGAACCTGTTTACGTTCTTTAGTTATTATGCTTTCGAAATTATTAATTTTATTTTTTTTCAAGGACCCCTTAGTATACGTCCGCGTCAGACTATGGTCCCCTATCGGGTTTCTAGTCTGAATACCTGATACTCACAAAAATAACTGAAATAATAATACGTATGACGTTATTCGCCTGGAGATTCTGAAGGGTAGTTCGGTCGGCGGTTTGACAGATTTTCGAATCGACGCGCATGTGCATCTGTCACCGAGGCTAACTATCCTAACACCGTAAAGGTTAATATGGAATCGGAACCACGGAAGCGTTCAGGCGTCTTTCACATTACTCAGGTGGAGGTCGGGTTAAGAGACTTTCAAAATCCCCGCCAAGGCAGGGAATCAAACCTGGACCCATTGTAACTCCACGTGTCCAGTACAGTCGCTCTTTAATGAGCACGTCCCGTACGGTGGATATTCTAACAATTTGCTACTTCATTTCACATTCGTATCGGCAACGCCTAGAAATACGTGTATCAAATCATATTTGCTACAAACCTCTTTATCATTTGCAATCGACGTATCTATTCTTAATTACTGAGTTTCTAATCTGAGTAAAACAACAACTCTTTAAACTTCCCATGGTTTTGCTCAATGAAGGCGACTTAATAGGAAGCGACTTTGGGATCTCTTTATGTTTATCCAACTCTTCGAAAGAAATCGCGAGTCAAACATTCGAATCAATGACAAAATCTTTCTTGAAATAGGTTTCATCAAATGGTTTATTCCTTTATTATATAATACACCATCTGCGAGGTAGTATATGACAAATTAGCACATATTTGTCTAATATTTTATCGATAATTGCTACCAGTCAATATTATTTTGTGCTTGCTTCTGAATTTGTAAAACAAAAAAAAATTCTTTTTATAAGCAACATATATGATTTTTTTTTCAGAAAACTACAAACAATGGAACTCGTTCAGGATTAATCTAGCATAATATACGATATTAATTGTTTCATCTGATTTGAAGATCTTTTAGCCACAATAAAAAAGATGAAAACTAAATATATGATCAAAAGGGACGCTATTAGGATAACCACTTTACCTCTAAAGGATTTTCATAGCGTTCTCTTTTCATTGTATGTAATACGATATCAGTGAAATTCGCTGTTATTCGCATGAGATGGTATTAATCCTTCACTTTGAATATTTTTAAAACGAAATTAAGATATTCATTTTTCTCTTATATCCTTTTAAATCTCTCGCCTGTCTGTTAATCGGTTCTTTTAAGTTTCTCTTTCAAAGCAGAAAGAAAAGAATGGCCCATTGTCAGAAAACGCGCGGAAACCCGTGTTTTAAAGAATTTCTGCCTTTTTATTCGGCTCTGTTTCCTTACTTATCTCCCAGTAGATTCAACCTTATCACCTCCTTCAAATTATCTTGTATTTCGACCTTTTCATAAATGAAGGAATTATTACTATAGTAACAAATCACAAATGGCACTCACATGCACAAATTAATTTTTTTCTGAAATTTCCATGGTTTTTAATTATTTTCAGTAATTACTCCAGGTGAATGTCGGGATGGTTTTTTCGAAAGATCTTTGCCGAAACCCTTCCTGATACTTTCTTCTAATTCCCTCACGCCTCTAATGATCTCGACGAAACGTAAACAACAAAGAAAAATTAATCTAAATTCATTCCACTGTCATATATGAATAAGGAAGAATTATACCATATAAGTGAGAAAATTGTAATGTCAGCATAACGTTTTGACCTATTTCTAGAAATTCTATTTTGGTTTGAATAATTTTGAACATTAAAAATACGCAATAGAGCTTTACAATGTGCCCCAGAAATCATGGATGTTTAGTGAACTGCGTGTTAGTCTTTTATCAAACAGCAATATCCCAAGTTCCGCAGCTGTACATATTTTCTCAATGAATGTTACAGCCGTATGAAAATGGTTATTACAGATTAAATGACAAGTGAGGCAACTGGAGAGTAAATGTATTGCGATAATGTTAGTTGCAAGCCGTACAGGATAAATTTAAGAACGTTACAAACCACGCAAAGACGTTTTATAAATTCTCTGCTCCGATCATGCATTACAAAGGACTAATTTATATATATACCATCTGCAGCATGTAAAATACCAAATTTCAGAATGATTAAGAGTAAGATAACGGTATAGTTTATAAAAATTTCTGGTATTGGAAGTAAATATTATAGATAGCTGAGTAACGCGACCTAGGTTTCAAAATGAGTTTACACTGATATATTCTTAAGCGGCCAGGAGATTTTAGAACGTGTGCGTTTGGAGGGACACTTCAGATATTGGGGTAAGAACTTTCATAAGAAAAGCCAATCACTTTAGAAGTTTAGATGAGTTTCAGGCAAACGTATAAAATTATGGATCTGACCATAATTTGCTGAAATAGTAATTTACGTTGAGACAAATGAAGTGATATATTAATTTTAACACCATGTGAAAGAATATTGATGCCTGGTATAAAACAGATGACCTAAGCAGCCAGGCCTAACTTAATAAATTACTAAGTAATTAATTAATCAACCTAATGTACTCTCCAGGAATATTTACGTGTGATTTCTCCCCAAATCTTCCAGAACTGGAACTGCATTGCCTGCAACAAATATCTTCAACCAATTGCGTGGATTTAACAAACAAGTAGTTTTGTCTTCAAGGCAAAATATTTCGATTTCCTGCACATTCCGCCTCTGTCTTTGTTCGTATCTACAGTTTAACATGAAACATTATTGTGTTCTGGCATACAGAAACCAGTGAGACAAAGCATTTTCAGTTTCTGCAAAAAAGTGACAGAACTTACGGGGAACCGCATCCGCCACCTTGAGGTTTCAAAGCAGGCATTTTAACCATCAGTTACCGACCAGGCTGATGACAGCAAATAGTGACGACAGTAAATTAAATGTAAACGTAATCAACAAACCGAAGGTTGGTTGCATCCTACCGGAGCATACGTACTTTCTCAGTGTGTCAGATTTACTAGGAATACAAGAGCGGGACCTACTGTTTGACGTAGGGGCCATCCACAAATTACGTCACACGAATTTCATGTTTTTTGGACCCCTCCCTCCCCCCATGTCACAGGTTGTCACATTTGTGGGACCACCCCTCCCCCTCCCCTGATGTGAGTCACATATTTTGCAATTTTAAATTTATAAATTAAAACAGCATTTCCAAAATGATTTATGTATTTCTAGTTAAAAAATCATATCAACAATAAATCAAACATTTAAGAACATATATATATAAAATCGAATTAATGATACAAAATTGAGTCATCATGCGTCCATGGATTTTGAACCCATTCCTTGATATTGTTTATTATTGGCATAATAGTCACTTCATTCTTGATTTCGATAGTGTTGGGAACATTCGATGTGTCAACATCATCTTCATCTTCCACCACGAGCCAAAAAGTGATACAAATTAGGCATGTGATGTCACAAAGTTTATGACACGTCCCCTCCCCCCCCCTTGACACACCATGTCACACTTTGTTGACACCCTCCCCCCTCAAGGTGTGACGTAATTTATGGATGGCCCCTAACAACGGAATAATAATATCTTACATCATAGATAGAAAGCTAGGTGAGGGCCAGGTTAAGGGTCTGTTTAAAAATCCAGACAGGACTAGTTTGGAAAGAGATTCATTTTGTCTTGCCACTAACCCATAGACCACGTTAGTTGTAAATTAAGGATTAATGAACCCTATATTAACACCAGACCTATTGCTAAATATGAAGAAGGCGTGCATTGAGTTATAGATTTCGTTAGTGGCTGTCTCACTGAGCAAAATCTGAGTAACCACACTGAATTCAATAAATCATCAATTTTCTAACGACTGCATGATATTTTTAAGACTAACATTACTGCCAAATTTCACTAAAGTTTGTGAGCTGATATTTGAGTTATTGAATACGAGATCTATAATTAAAGGTAAGAAATATGTATAGTGAAAAGATGATGTTAATTTTGTATTCTGGATACATTTATCTCAAAGAAAATTTGGTAATTCAAACAGATTTTCGATAGCCAAAAAGAAATGATTTTTTAAAAAAAAAAAACAAAAAACACGTAAAATGTGGCTATCTGGGAGATTATGTAACAAACATGTGAGTTATTATGTCTGCAAAAGTCTTACACGCTGAAGCCTAAACACGGACCTATGATAAAACTTATTGAGAAACGGTCGGAACATATTCAAGGAAATTTTAAAAATTAAAGATCAATTAAAATCATGGATTTTTTTTTACCTTTTTGTATTTTGCCTCCCTTAGCTCTACCACTATCACAAAATTTTAGTACTAAAAATGAATTCACATTACTGATGTAATGTGTGTAGAAGGAGCCATCTAAATTATTACCCAGCGGGTCATATACGCCAGTCCAGGCGTCAGAATTAATTTGTAGATTTTTTTAAAACTGTTTTTCAATTCCAAAAATGCTTATCAAAAACGTGGTGGCTGCCGTGAGCCTATAGCGACCAACAGAGACCGGAAGAGGGTTATGAAAAGTGCAAAAAAAACGCATGTGTGCGCAAACCAACATCGACATCAAACGCAAACCGCGCATAAATGAAGCCACACGTGTATACCGAAGGGCAGCAAGCAGCAAACCCCATAGAAATATACTCTTCTGCAATGAGTATTCATTATGTTGATATTAAAAACGTATAAGTAAATGTTACTCTCCGTGATCAAGAGTGCTACGCGGTTTAACAGTTCAGTTTTGTTGCTGCTGTGAAGTGGAAGGAATTAGTCGTCACAAAACCTTTAATAACAGCAACTCCAAAATGAAAGGTTTATTACCGTCTGTGCTGGTTTTATATACGATGTAAAAACGAGACATTGTTGATATTGCCTCGCTTTAACCTTTGTTTGTCGCAGGTGATAAAACATACGTCAAAAAAGTTTTACCACAGAAACGGTAGTAGTGATATTTAAAATGCTGTCGAGAAACGAAAATAACGAAGAACGGGGAAAGTAAACCACAGCTAGAGGTGGAAGGTCGTGTCGAGCAAATAAATACGAACAGACTTGACAATTTATTGTTAGAAACTTGAATCACGTTTAGAGGTGGGACATATAACAATAGGGTCAGGTGTATATATATACATTGAGAATCACCATATAACTGCTTCCATAGAAGTGAGCAGGGTGAGCATGGCAATTGATGCGGAGAGAAGTAGACAATGGATAATTTAAAAAGTAGTATAATCTCTGGACATGCCGTAAAAAGTAATAAAATAAAATAAAGAAGGAAATTTTTTTGTTAGAATATTTATTTATTGGATGATCCAAATTTTTACTTGCGGCCTTTGCAGAGATTCTCGTTTATCGTAATTATCGATTTTTCTGTTACGCCTTCCACCATTGTTATCCCCATACTTCCCACCTTATTCATTATTGACTTAAATCATGTGATGAGACTCAGTGTGTACACATTTGATATCCTTGTCACATATCTCACCTCTAAACACGATTGAAGTTAATGTTAATGGTAAAGTACTCTGAAGTGCATTCGTTTTTATTTGTTCGTCACGGCCCTACTGCCTTCATCTGTGGTGAATGATGGGTTTATTTTCTCTACCATTCCTTAGTTTCTTATCAGAAGCACCGTGGATACATATGTGAAAGCTGTTGTACCGTGAACGTTATGTTTGTATTTTGGATTTATTTATTGGCAAATACTCTAAAGAATGAATGTTTGTTAGTTATTGCTAAAACGGTTAGTTCTTCCAGCTCAAATGATCTACACAAATACCATTAGAATCTGCCGATACTACTCAGCACCTTTTATAAGCCAGTTAGATAAACAGAATCAGTGAGGCACTGAAAGTGGACGTTGACAGCACATTTCCGAGCAAATTAATTAGAACTAAAGAACAAGTGTCAGTCATAAGTGCATTTCACCAAGTTTCGGACAAATGCCGCGCGTTTTTGCTACTCGTGTAACTATTAAATGAAAAATCTTTGCTGTTATTACTCATTGGTAATCCCAGACCTAACATAATCATAATAATCATTAAAAAGTAAGTCAAATCTGTCAAATAGATTTTAGATTTTCATAAATCTATTTCCGCGATCTGAAACCATGAGAATTTTTGAATTATACAGGTGCGTGAGTTTCCATACGAAACGGTATATACACACTTTTGGCGGATAACCCTAATACTGCTTGCTTTTATCCTGTTAATTTTTAACGTAGATCGAAGGAGAAAACCATATATTTTTTTTGTTTAGATACATTACTGTTTGCGAAATTGCAACACCCAAAAGGAATGGTATGAGTCACTCCAAATTTGGAGGTTGTGTGGAACATTGCAACCATACTAAGTGATAAAGATCGCAGAGAGAGGGTGTGCAGGTAGACCCAGCAGCGTTGTCTCTGGTATGACCAGACAGGTCAGGAAGATTGCCGGTATGCCTGGTCAGTAACAAAGGGCGCAATATCAGCATGAGAGTACGAACGTGGCAGAGTTATAGGTTTCCGGGAAACGAATTTATCGTACCGTGACCGTGACGTTTCGGCATGTGCAGGGCACGCTGCTACGAAAGAGACGCGTGTGTGGGTCCAGTGGATAGAAGATGGTCGTATACAGCAACGAGCAGGCACTGGACTACACAACGTGACCACAGCAAGGTGTGGCTACCATCTGCTCCGCATGGCCGTAACCGACGAAACAGCTTCGTCCACAGTGTTGGCTTGACATTGGAGCACTGCAACGGGTGTTGACATGTCAGCGTTGACTGTTGGATGCAGTCTGGTGAGGGCTGGACTAATAGAACGCATGCCACTGCGTCGGCTTCCATTTATCAGAAATCACCAACGTCTCAAAATGTATTGGGCACGTGAACGTCGTCACTGGCATGCTGAGTTGTAAAATGAAGTGTTTACGAATGAGTCTCCCTTAATCATGTGCTACAATGATGGCCGCGCACGTGTTAGACGTTACCTCGGCTACTGCTTTGTTGAACTATATAGCAGACAAATGCCTGGTGTAAGGGCCGGGGCGCCGTTGGTTGTAACAAGCGTTCTCGCTTCCTAAACGATGAATGGAATCTGAACAGAAACCGCTACATCAGGGAGGTATTAGAGCCTGCCCCTCCTGCAAGCAGCTTCATACGCCATATTTCAATAGGACGATGTCCGGTTAATGTGGCAAGGTATATGCAAGCCTTCTTCGAAGGACGACGGGAACCACTGCTTCCCTGGCCTATATGTTCACCTGACATGTCGGCCATCGAACATGTCTAGAGTATGGTGGTTTTGCAACTTGTCTGTTTTGGTTTTCTGCAACTACTGTCAATGCTTTATGGACGTACCTATAAACCGTGTGGCAGTGTTTTCTCCAGCAACATATCCAGGCTATCTTTGATTCCATGCCACGACGTCTAGAGGCTCTGATTGCATCACTTTGCGGCTTCACATCGCATTTAATTCTAACGGTAAAAGTGCATGTACAGTTATATAACTCTAATCATTTGTGTATTGTCTTCTAAACTGAGGAACAAGTTTCATTGAAATCACACATCTTCTTCTTGGTGTTGAGATTTTCAGAACAGTAGAATATTGACGTTCTTTCGCAACATTATAAACACAAGTGTTAGATATTGAGTTTGCTGGCTATTGATGAAACAGGACTATGAATTCGTCACGTTTATAACATAAATACATCAAAATATTAAGCCCCTCACTCATCGCCAAGTTTGAATTAAGATACAACAGGAAAATATGTATCAGTACCACTATTTCAAGTACAAATTGTTTTGATACGTACTCACTCCGTACAGCATCGTATTAAAAAATAATATGAGGAGAATGAAAGGAAAACTTTAATTCCAGTTTAGTTCCAGGGTTATTCTTATTGTCCTTATTATTATTTGGTGGAAATGACTACCAAAAAACAAAAAAATAATGTTTAAAGTACGACTGTACATTGCTAAAATCATTCATTTTAGAATTGACTGGACAATCCACATCAGTGCTTGAGGTTGGCTCTCTCTTTTGTTTACTCAGTTTGTTGAAGTCCTCACTTAATACAAGGGATGCATCTGATTTAAATCATGTCAACATACGGTGTTTTGTCTATGTGGTAAGGAAGAGCAAAGTTGGTTCATAGAATTAGAATTTCAACACTGTTTGAAGACATCAAATCAGAAGATAGTTGTAGAGGTATTTATCAGTCCTTGTCTCATGGTGATATGACGCCAAATTTTCAATGATACACTCTTCGAGATGGAAGATATGGTACTGCAGTGGCGTTCATATTGATATTATCAAGAATTAGTAACTGTTTGGAAATAAAGATGAGGAAGAAATATATTAAAACAATTACTTTTTGTATACGGTTGTATTGCTCTGCTTCTTTCAGTATGACTACAGCACAATGTATTTGAGCATCAATTATGAAATGAGTGCTCTATTGATCAGTGGTGGGGCTAAATCATGTTGATGGCCGCTCATTAACAATTGACTTTTCATAAATCAAGAGATATGCGTCCGCTAGTCAGCGCGGGTCCAGCGCTAAGCTGGAATTAGAGTGAACCGATGGACTGGCGATTATGGAGAATGGTAATACGTCTTTGGCAGCATGTAGGGATCAGCACGGTTGCACCGTCTCTCAATGAGATGACTGAGAACGAAGGTAAGAAAACATTGCGTGTGATGTGTGAGGATTTACAAACAGTTATTCATAGACAGTCACACATTCGTTTATTAGCCTACTGCTCTTTAAATTACAATCTATACTATTATAAACCTGTTAGCGTGTTGAGTATGTCTGTCCATTTGCCCATTCATCACGCAAAAACTACTGATCCAATCTGAATAGGGTTATCACAGTTTGAAAGCTTACGGTCTAGCTTAAAATCTACGGTATATCTTATAACTCTACGTGACCGGGAATTGAGCAAGAGATGGTAATTCGTTCGTACTGAGAAGAGATAGGAGCCACAGATCATACTGTATCTCTCATTAACACTGCTTTACCAGATAACAACCAAAAATCGCGTTAGAACACAGATAAACACTCCGCCCATTGGATTCTGTTAATTTCTCCAATTTTCTGAAATATAGTACGTTATACATGTTAACGTTAATCAAACCAATACATCAAAGAATAGCGCTCCAATAATAGTAACGAATTTGTGTAAATTATTGTCTGTTGGCTTTTGTTGTCGGTACATGAGTAGATGATATTTCAGTAATGACCTGGAGCGTTTTAAGTGTGCTCTGAAATCTTCTATCTTCTTGGATGTCTCATTTCTTACTGTCACTTCTCTGACACACTGCGTTTGATGTACTTTATGGAATGAGCTTCTAGACTTGATAAAAACTTGTTTATTAACCGAAGAGGATTGCAATCGTTAGAACAAGTCCATACTCTTAGATAAAATGAAATGAGTTCCCAGCTTGATAAGCGCCTCTTGGTACTGCATATTTCAAGAATGAACATGATTGGTGATAAAGTCAGACGATTTGTCAAATACCCGGAGGCTGGTGACCTATCGATGAAGACTTGATAACAAAGAGGTAAATATATTCGCTTAGACTCCCCACGAAACGTCTTATTGAAGTCGGAGGACCGTACTACCCAGTCCTGGATAGATTGGTTCAGCATTGCTGCCGACTGGAATATTGTTACCTCCTTCTTTTAACTGCTTAACGTCTCTTAACAGCGAGGTCTGTAGAGACGGGAAAGGATTGGGGGGGGGAGGGGCAAGGAATGGGAAGGAATTAGGTCATGGTCTTTTAATGGAAGCATCCCGGCATTTTCCTGGAGTGATTTGGGAAACCATGGAAAACCCAAATCTGGATGCCCGGACGGGATTCCAACCGCCGTGCTCCCGAATGCGAGGCTAGAACGCTAACCGTTACACTACTACGCTCAGTGGAATATTTTTACCAAAATGAATCTAAGTACCTCAGTATCCCAATTTGTTTAGAAAATTTTGAGACCTATTACGGCTCTCACATTATTTGTATTATTGTAGGCCTTTCCTTCTGCAGCTGTGATGTGTAATTTAATTTACGTTAAATGTTACAGAGACCTTACATTACAAAGTTTATGTTTGCTACAAAAAAAAAAAAAAAAGGTATATTCATGACTAATGTCCGCGCCGACAAAGCAGCGGGAAAATGCTAGTTGTCTATAAGAACGCAGAACTCGGTTACATAATCTCTAATTCATAACTTACACGTATCACATATTTGATAATGTGTTTTTGTTGGCCTGTTTTTAAATCTATCGAGTAACACAGATATATAACATTCCTAAAATGATTTTCAGTAAATAATAAAATCACTTAACATACAGGGTTGTTGGGTTGTTAACAGCATGTTGTTCTACAGTGTCTGATTTTTAATCGATATACATATATATATATACATTGCAAATAGTTAGCTGCTCGACTAGAAGAGAGCTCTTATTGGTCCATTGGTTTCGAGGAAGTACCTCTTGCGAAATTTCGTAATTTTTTCTGTGTTATAGAACTCTTTTTGTAAATTTTTAGTTTACATTGTTCTCTACTACCAGTTTTCCTAGCTTTTCGTCACAATTTCACAGTTGATATTAATTGTTTACTTTTGTTCACTCCGTACCGTTCCAAGACATTCCGTAGTCCATAATAGGCAAGGCAGCATTTGTTCCTAATATTAGACAGACTCACTAGTGATTGTAACACTGTATCTTTAATATTGCCGCATGAACGCCAGTGTACCGTCTGCCAGCATGGCGCAGCGGGTAGCGTCACGAATTGCGGTACCGAAGGTCGCCGGTTCAATCCCGCCCACTGACAAAAATTATTTAATTCTGTTTATTATTTCCAGAAGATTCTACATGTTTCCTAAGGTCACTTGTAACTTCTACACATTTCATTTGTTAACTACTCTTGTAATCTCTAGTACGTTCTATCTGTGTATAAATAGAAGAGCATTCTGCCCAAGAGGCAGTCAGTGCTGCGTGTATGTTTGAGTTCTCAATAAACCTGTTCTCAGTTTAAGTGCTGTGTTCATTGACAAGTAACCTTCGAATTCACACCTGCCCCGGTTGCAACGCGACATAGTTTGGTGGAGGCGCCGGGTACCCTGTGCAACAGCTGCATCATCGTGGCTCCGATTAGGCAACGTAAAAGTCGCCGCCTACACGGACTGGAACCGGACTACAAAGGATATACTCAGTACGTCCTTCCGAAAGTCCGCGTCATTAGGAAACCCATGGCGGCAAGCCAGCTGCACATTCGACACCCATCGGTGTTCTCTGGAGACGCTGGACAGGACCCTAACAAATGGCTAAAAGGGTTCGACCGAGTCGCCAAGTACAACAGGTGGGATCATACCATGTGCTTGGCAAATGTTTATTTCTATCTGGACGGAACCGCCCAGCAGTGGTTCGAGAACAACGAAGATAAACTGAATAACTGGGAAATGTTCCAGACGGAACTTAAGAAAACGTTTGGGGACCACCAGCGACAAATCCGCTCGGCGGAAGAACAACTGAAGAACCGGGCCCAACGACATGGGGAGCCGACGCAATCTTACATACAGGATGTTTTGGCCCTATGCAACGTAGTCAACCCGAATATGACTGAAGCCGACAAAATCACGCACCTAATGAAAGGTATTGCAGAAGACATGTACCAAGCTCTTCTGATAAAAGACGTCGCTACGACGGAAGAGTTCATCAAGTGGTGCCAGCGGATTGAGGAGATGCAACAAAGGAGGGTTGGGCGAAAGAAGTATGACAGACTTCCCAACGTAGTCCCTATGGCAGTTGTGGAAGACCAGCACGACTTTGCGTCTCTCATACGACAAATTGTGAGAGAAGAATTACAACAGTTCATGGCAGCTGGGACTCTTGAACCGAGTGAGCATCAGATCATGGCCATGGATGTAAGCCCAGTGGGTCATGAAGGAGCCGACGCGGCGGAAAAAGAGGTATTTCAGACAATAGCTCCTGTCTGCCGAGCCAATCGCACTCGACGTGAAGAATGGCCTCGCCCTGATATGACGTATGCTGCAGCTGCCAAACGGCAGCCTAGGAACCGGCCGACACGGCCACAACCAAATCCTCCGGCACCTATGACGTCCCGCAGACGAACGGACGTCTGGAGGACAGAAGACAACGCGCCAGTATGTTTCCACTGTGGGCGCCCTGGACATGTCGTACGATACTGCAGAGAGAGAAGACGAGTATTTGACGATTATTTTGCCGCAAGACGTCCGCCATCAGAACAGTTCTACCCCAGGCAGCCACCCGCTGACGAGTTCGGTCGACCTACGGGAAGAAGCCCATCGCCGTACCCTAGACGAGGTCGATCCCCGACGCGCCGCTGCCGTTCATCGTCGCCGGACAGAGCTACCAGCCGCTCCCCTAGCCGCCGCACGCAGGAAAACTAAGCAAGGCGACCATCTACGGAGGTGAGGCCGCCGCAGATGAAAATCCTCCATGGATGACAGTCACTAAGATGTCGGGAAATCTCATCAACGTTATAATCGACGGCCAACCTGTCCGGGCGCTGGTTGATTCAGGAGCTTCTTTCTCCGTATTGTCGGACAATTATCGTCGCACACTAAAGAAGACAATGTTCCGTGATACGGGGGCAACTGTGCTAAAGGTCGCAAATGGAAAGTACGTCCAGCCAGCTGGAGCTTGTGTCGCGAGAATAACCATCAACAACAGGACCCAGCCAGTTGAATTGTCATTTTAACAGAATGTAGTCATAATGTCATCCTTGGATGGGACTTCCTTAAGGCATCCCAAGCTGTCATTGACTGTGGAACATCTGAGCTGCAAATTGAAGAAGTCGTTGCGACGGTGTACACGTAACACAGAATCTTCTGGGAAGTTATTCGCCGTTGACAACGTGACAATCCCGCCGTTCGCAATGAGAAGAGTCCCCAGTCAAAAACACGGACGACCGCAAACTTGAAGTGCTTGTCGATAGTAGAAAGTTTATTAGGCTCACGAATAGAAATCTACATACCAGCGGCTATCATAAGCATTATCGGTGGTCGAGGAGACATTGGATCACCAACTGTCACGAGCAGTCACAAATTATCCCCAAGGGAATGTGCATAGGGACAGCTGAACCAGTCAGGAGGGCGAGGCTCAACGTCATTAACGAAAGATCCATGCTCTGTTACTAGTACCGACAACACGCTGGAGGAAACAACTATGGAAGCTGCCAATAGGGTCCGGCCTGACCAAGGAACAACACCACCGGGTGTTAGCTATACTACGCCAATTCTCTGGTGTATTCACACCCCAGCAAAAAAAAGGTCAGACGAAACGGCCCACGATAAAGCATCGTATGAATACTGGGGATCATCCGCCCATTAGCCAGCGCTCGTACCGATTGTCACCAGTCGAAAGGCGAATAATTCGAGAGGAAGTGGAGAAGATGTTGCATAATGACATTATTCAACCTTCGAGAGTCCTTGGTCATCTCCGGTGGTCCTCGTAAAGAAGAAGGATGGTACGTGGCGATTCTGTGTCGACTATCGGCGGCTGAACAAAATCACAAAGAAAGATGTCTACCCCACTGCCGCGCATCGACGACGCCTTAGACTGCTTGAAAGGAGCTACATACTTCTCAACCATGACATGCAGACAGGCTACTGGCAAATCGAGGTTGACGAAGCTGACAGAGAAAAGACGGCTTTTATTACACCTGATGGCCTCTATGAATTCAAAGTAATGCCATTCGGATTATGCAACGCTCCGGCCACATTCGAACGCATGATGGACAACTTACTTCGACACCTTAAGTGGACGACGTGTCTTTGTTATTTAGATGACATTGTTGTTTTCTCGAAAACATTTGAAGAACATCTGAGTCGCCTGTCAACGGTGCTGAAGTGTGTTCAGACTGCAGGACTCCGCCTCAATCCGAAGAAGTGCCTCTTCGTCGCCAAGAGATAAAAATCCTGGGGCACCTGGTCAACGGAGATGGCGTCCGCGCTGATCCAGATAAAGTAAGGGCAGTCATGGAATTTCCAACTCCTCAGCACATTCGTGATGTGAGAAGCTTTCTTGGGCTGTGCTCATACTTCCGGCGTTTCATAAAAGGATTCTGTAACATGGCACGTCCACTGCAAGAACTTTTGCAGGGAGACGCCAAGTTTTACTGGGATGAAACTAAAGAAAGATCTTTCCAGGCACTTAAGGAGGCTCTAACTTCCGCACCAGTTCTAGCCTTATACGACGAGAATGCAGAAACTGAACTTCACACTGACGCCAGCGGTTATGGGATCGGTGCAGTGCTTGTGCAAATTCAGGAAGGTGCTGAGAAGGTGATAGCCTATGCATCAAGAGTATTCTCTAAGCCCGAGATAAACTACTCTACAACCGAGAAAGAATGCCTCGCAGTTGTCTGGGCTATCAACAAGTTTCGTCCGTATTTATTCGGCAAACCTTTCACCGTCGTAACAGACCACCATTCTTTATGTTGGCTAACCAGCTTGAAGGATCCATCAGGTCGACTAGCAAGATGGGCACTTAGACTTCAAGAGTACGACGTCACGGTGGTATTCAAAAACGGACGCAAACACAAGGATGCCGACAGCCTTTCAAGGAATCCTTTTTTTTTTTTTTTTTTTTTTTTTTTTGTAACAGTTTAACGTCCTTTTAACAACGTGGTCTTTAGAGACGGGAAAGGATGGGGCAAGGAATGGGAAGGAATTCGGCCATGGCCTTTTGAAGAAGCATCCCGGCATTCGCCTGGAGTGATTTGGGGAAACCATGGAAAACCCAAATCTGGATGCCCGGACGGGGATTCGAACCGCCGTCCCCGAATGCGAGGCCAGAAACGTATGTAGATACCGTGTAACCACCACGCTCGGTAAGGAATCCTTAATAGAACACAACAGCATGAATGGAATTTCAGCCTCGCTGAATTAGGTGACGTTGCAGCTGAACAGAGGGAAGATTCAGAGTTATTAAGACCATAGACGCCTTGGAGAAAGGAGAACCGGCCAAAGGAGAGTTTCAATTGATAGAGGGACATTTATAAGAACAACTACGATCCACTAGGCCCCAAGTGGCTTCTGGTCGTTCCAGCTCATCTCCAGCCAGCTATTCTCAAGTATTTCCACGACGCTCCAATATCCGGTCATCTGGGATTGTGAAGACCCTGGAACGAATCAGACGCAGGTATTACTGGAAGGGTCTCTACCGATCTGTCAAGCATTATGTGAGTCACTGTAAAGAGTGCAGCGACGGAAACATGTGCCGCAATTACCTCCAGGTCATCTAGTACCAATTCCACCTGCAGCAGCTCCATTCCACCGAATTGGGATCGACTTTTAGGGAGGTTCCCGAAGTCGACAACCGGTAACGATGGATAATAGTCTGCACCGACTACCTCACGCGCTACGCTGTCACCAAACCTGTGCCGACTGCAGAAGCTCCAGAGGTTGCAAAATTTCTAGTAGAAGACATTATTTTGAAGCATGGAGCACCACGTGTGATGATATCCGATCGTGAAAGGTATTCCAGTCAAGACTAGTATCAGAGGTCATGTCAAGATGCGACGTTGTCCACAGGAGACAACTGCATACCACCCTCAGACAAACGGTCTCACAGAACGCTTCAACAAGACATTAGCCGATATGCTGTCGATGTATGTGGATGTGAGCAGAAGGATTGGGATACAATACTGCAGTGGTCACATTTGCTTATAATACAGCAAGGCAAGATACGACAGGCTTCACTCCGTTTTTTCTGCTCCATGGCCGTGAAGCTGAGACCACAATGGATACGCTGTTCCCATTCCAGCCGGACGATACTCAGGATGACTATATAAAACAGCTCATTACCAGGGTCGAAGAAGCAAGACAGCTGGCTCGCATACGAACACTGGCCACCAGGAGAAGGACCGTCAGCGGTATGACGGCAAGCACCGACCTGTTGCGTACAACCCAGGAGATCTCGTATGGATTTTTACCCCTGTCCGGAAGGTTGGGCTATCAAAAAGTTACTGAAGCGGTACTTTGGTCCGTATCGTGTCATACGCCGCCGGTCAGACGTCACATACGAAGTCGAGGATTATGAGCCGTCTTCGAAACGACGAAAGCGAAGGGACATTGTTCACGTCCTCCGCATGAAGCCTTACTACAATCCTGACGAGCAGCTAGGCACAACCAGCTTCTTGTTCAAGGACTCTGAGGACGGTTTGGATACCGAGGAAGTCGGACAGGAAGATAATAGTACAAACAGGAGGGGCCCTCCAGAAACTGCCATACAGAGGACCCACGACAAGATCAAGATCCAGGACACTTCAGCTTGCCCCAAAAGAAATCTAACAGCGGGACGCTGTTTTCCTCAGGAGAGGGAGCAATGCCGCATGAACGCCAGTAACCGTCTGCCAGCATGGCGCAGCGGGTAGCGTCACGAATTGCGGTACCGAAGGTCGCCGGTTCAATCCCGCCCACTGACAAAAATTATTTTAATTCGTTTATTATTTCCAGAAGATTCTACATGTTTCTTAAGGTCACTTGTAACTTCTACACATTTCACTTGTTAACTACTCTTGTAATCTCTAGTACGTTCTATCTGTGTATAAATAGAAAAGCATTCTGCCCAAGAGGCAGTCAGTGCTGCGTGTATGTTTGAGTTCTCAATAAACCTGTTCTCAGTTTAAGTGCTGTGTTCATTGACAAGTAACCTTCGAATTCAACACCTGCCCGGTTCCAACGCGACAATATTAACATCAAGATCTTTGTAGTCTTAGGCTTCCGCGGCCAGAGTTAGTTGGTTGTTGCCTGTCCGAGTGACGACGCATCATGATGTGTGCAGCCGACGTTTCGACCATCCTTCTGTGGTCTTCGTCACGGAAAGAACTCAGAACACATTTTAAGACATACAGGATTGGTTAATTTGCTAGTGATGGGACAATCGAAGATATGAACTGTGGAGGAAGACAGAGATTAGAGTATATGAAGCGTATAAGTGAGGACATGTGTCGTAAGGAGTATTCGGAGATGAATAACTTAACGCACGATAGTAGAGATGGAGTATTGCCTTAAACCAATCTGACACAGATGACGGCACAAAACAAAAAAGAAAAGGAAAGAGAAAGTGGGAGAGAGAAAGAGTATTTTAATCACCAGGTAGGCACAAAATCTGCCAAAAGAAAGTAATTTCAACGTTCAGGTTTGTGCAGCAAAAGGTCTGATAGTCTAAACAGTAATAAGATATTTGTGCGTTTATTTAAGCGTAGTTTGAATGTAAATATACGCACTTCTAATCTCTGTTGAACGATGGATCATCTATGCCAGTCATATCGATTTAATCCGAGTGGATCTGTCCATGGAATGAAGCGAACCGATAAAAGATAATAGACATGATATGACAGTGATATTTTACATTAAAATAGTACCAAAATACATATGCATTTATCAAAAACCAAATCTAGGCCAAATTAAAGTTTTTATATGGTAAAGTACGGCACATTACAGACATTTCATCAGATCAGCGAATGGTGACAAATCCTCTAAGTATTTAAATTCGGGTTTCGTTCTTTAAAGTATGATTTCTCGTACAAGAGGTATCAGTACCGCGAACAATGGTAATAAATCCAGCTGAGCCAAACATCTCCAACTTCACGTTTTACGACATCCTATGTATGTCGCGATCCTGTTGGCGCCACAGTGCCATCACAGATAACTTCAGCACCTACGTTGCCGAAACTTTCAACCTCGAGTTAATTTAATTTATGACGCTTATCCTAAAACTGACATCGGATACCTACACTCCCGAGTGTCGTATTGTTAATATTGGCGTTGAGTTTGTTTGCTAATGCTTCTGTATGTTTCCCGTACCGCCGTGTTCCTCAGCTCCGTACCTGAGGATAAATAACCGTTCCACGTTATCTACACATTTCTACTTCGTGTATTTCATGGCCTTATTTATACTTCCCCCTAGTATAGCTTGTATGACACAAACCTATTTTTATTTAAAAGACTTACAAATACAGACACCTGTTACGTAATCATTGCGTTACGTTTATGGTATCTGTTGAAATTTACTTTTGTGCTAGCATGGTAAATTACATAGTTTCGTGACGTATTGACTTATCAACACTATGCCCACTATGAAATAATAATTGTTGCTCAGCCGAGGGAAAGGTGTGGTGCAAGGGACAAACTATGTGTGGTTCTTGAGCGGCATAGGCCAGGATTAAATTCCATAAAAATCGGAATTAATGACGGTTCTCCACCTTCAGTCCTTATATGATTGCATCTTGCTGTAGTCCAAGTGCTAACTTATTGGCCATAAGGGTATGTTGGCTCTGAGTAATGTCTACCAGACTGGAGAATCTGTGATTTCATTTATGTGCAATCGACGACTCAATTTACATCACTGTCAATTACATTCGAGAATAAGTAATAATTTTAAATGTAGCAGATCACTCTTTACTTCCTAATTTCGCGCTAAATTAGTATTACTATGATTGCTTCAGTAAAAAAGTTACGTCTGGATACTACTAAATCCTACGGAAGTATTATCTTGTGAGCTTCCAATTATCCTGCGAAAGGGTCAGCCAACTGTGAGCTAAACACTCCGTTAGTGATTAAGACCTCTTATTTAGATGAGAAGGACTCAAATACTCCTGTTTTAATACATTCAAGTCGTTAGTTTGGATAAACAAATTGAGAAGTATTTTGACATAGTCGGAAATTAAAACACTCTGTTCTGGTCGAAATAATAATATGAATTTAATTATACCATTCTTTTACACGAATTTAAGACATATATCACAAAGAAATACGTTTCACAAGCTATTTTAGCTTGAGTACGATGAGCCTGTACTCGCGCATACAATCTTCTGCGAGGGGCGCAACAAACACATTGTTCCGCACCCTGCTATGCTACAACGCAGGCCACCAACTAAACAATCGCTACCCGCACGGCTGTGCAGCTATCTCAAAGATTGTTACTTAAATATAACACACTATCCTTCCCCGGTTACTAAGCAATTTACGGTCTGTGGAAATCCAATAATAATACAAATCAAGTTACAAACATTAATACAGTTATTCATGATATTTATAATTGATAAATACTACAAAATTCATTAATAATAATAATAAATCAACAACAAAACAGTTATTAGGGAGTTCGTCATAATGTTAAAATCTCTGAAGTTTTCGTTCAGATATAAGTATCCTTTTTCGTTAACTTAGCCTGTTAAGTGGCCTTGATTAATCCACAAACTCACTAAAAAGTAATTCCATGAATTTCTGAGAATGTAGAATGAAACACAAAGCTAACATGGAATATAAAAATAAATAAACCACCGCCCTAATGTTGCACTGCATGACCGGCTAGTAACTATTGTCAGTGAATCTAACTCAAGCAAAGGGAATTATATCGACTTGC
>CM061920.1:324476746-324511749 GCA_031002005.1 Vandiemenella viatica | reverse complement strand
ATGAAAACTCAACTTTTCTCCTTTATTTGTGAAACTATAGATCCGAAAATTATTTCAGATTACACAAAAATTATAGCGATCGATCTGGAGTTCCTAGATCACGTAAAGAAATTAAATGAGTAATTTTAGCATGTTTTGTTCTTCAATAAAAATAGTATGTCATTCGTTAAGGAATTTCGTGACTCGAATAGTAAATATTTTTAAAAAATAATTAATACTTTTTTATAAAAAAAAATCCAAGCCTCACCATAGTTATTTTTTTTTTTAAATTACATCATAAATTTTTAAGTAAACTCAATGTAATATACATTTTGGTTACCGATTCTCAGTAATCTCACTTCACTCATTTCTCTTATTGAATCTCATATTCATAAGTTGTTAAGCTGACAAAAGTGTTAGTATGCGCTTTGATGCGCGCGGGTCGTTCAAATATATCACAATAAATCGTTGCGCACAAATCGTGTCAAACAATTCCTATAAGTTTAGGCACAGAGTCATTTAGATGCATAAGAAAATTAATTTTTATGTTCATTGAGCTAAGTTTTAAAAATCGGTAGCTTTCAGCACCACAAATTGGGTTAGGACATTATAAAGACTCGGTTACGAAGCGGGTTATTTTCTGATGAAGAAAAAATATATCCATCTGAAATGAAAGTGGATCGCCATCGGCATGATGTGTACAGTAACGAAATGAATGCATAACGTATCTTTAATTATACACAGCGTATAAAACCAACAGAGCTTTCTGCTTCTGTTGATCACATTAGTCTACAGACTAATGAATTCGCTTCCGCAAACGAGCCGTGCGACTCGCTTGTTTTATTAATGTTGAATTTGGGACAAGTTGACCGTGATTCAGAGCTTTGTCTTTGATTCTGATTTAATCACTCGGTTTGTTGGTTCATACTGGTCTGTGCGCATCAAGCTCATTCTCTCTTCTATTTGTTACATGTAACTTGATACCGCTATTCATCAACATTGACAGAATTATTATTTGACTGTAGCTTGTTTGTTTACATCCATGAGGCTAACATTCTCGTTGTTGAAAATTAAAATTCAATATTATCGAAAATTCGAATGACACTGAAATTTAAATTATGATTTGAATTTAAGGCCTGTTAAAGGAAACAAATAACGAAGTTTAGTATCATTGCATTATGAGCGTTAACAAATGTTAACATACTTCAGGTTGCTCAGCAACCAACTTGTGGCATTATTTCTTCTACCGGGTGTTTCAAAAATGACCGGTATATTTGAAAAAACAATAAAAACTAAACGGGCAGCGATAGAAGTACACCGTTTGTTGCAATATTCTTGGGGCAACAGTAAATTTTAAGGCAGACAAACTTTCGCAATTAGTTACAATTTTCAGCAACAGATGGCGCTGCAGGCTATTTGAAAGATATAGAAGTAAACGCAGTCTGTGAGTTAGCCATTCTGTAAGTCGTCTTTCTGCTGTAAGCGTGTGCTGTTCACAAATTGCAAGTTTGCTGTGAAAAAATGGTTTATTCCTTAGAATAATCGTACTTTAGATTTTTCCAGACTGCAGCGCCATCTGTTGTTGAAAATTGTAATTAATTTCTAAAGTTTGTCTGCCGTATTTCTATCGCTTCCCGTATAGTTTTCATTGATTTTTCAAATATACCGGTCATTTTTTAAACACCCTGTATGTTTATAACTCTAGAAGGTGTGAAATTAGTAAAGCAACGGATTTTTTATGTTTCTTACAATTTAAAACATCATAACATTTTAATTTTAGAAAAATTGGTGAGTAATGCTGTCAAATGAAATAATTTTGTAGAGCAAGCATCACAAACCTGTCAAGAATTAATGCAACGTGACGTAGGAAAACATCAGCGATGGGTAGAATTTTTTATTTCATGTAATAGACAACGTAGCTTAGTATCTGTGCACTGAATATCGTAATATCTAAATCAATTTTATGATATTTCTTACGTTATCAATTAAGTCTGAAATATCCACATATTTTGAAGGCTTGATTTAGCAATTTTCAGATTAATTTCTTCTTTTTTTATCCCTGTATAGAAACTACTTAACACGAGAAAAATTTAGACTACTAGAGTTCCACGTTTCCTGGCTATTAAATATTTTCGCAGTTTCCTTTGTGTATTAAATTGTGTTAGGACAAACCAATAAGCAATGAAAATTTTTTTAATAAAATATCTACCACATTTTATTCTCCTTGAACCTAAACCTGATGACAGAACAGTACTCTTTACAAGTTCCGCTGCTAAATAATAGATGAGAAATGTGATATAATATATGCGTCTTTTCTGGGAGATGGGGTGCCTGACTTTTAATGAAGGAAGACAAACTGATAAAAAATAAAAGCAGTCGATGAGTTACGCCGTAAATATGAAAGTTGCAGACCCTACGCTACCGAAAACACTAGACAATAAGAAACCATAAAACAGTGTTATCGTCTTTGGTCCGCAAAATTGCATGGAATTCTTCCCTAAATTAAGTTGTGTAATGAAGTCTGAGAAACTTAACGGTGATTTCCGCCAATTTCTCTTACTCTTCAAAATACTAAAATTTGTGCCAGTTTGTTACAGAAACTAGAGGATGTTATCGGTCTGTTAAATAAAGCCACGCCTCCGTGGTTATACAAGGCCTCCAATAGTTAGGTAGCGATCCTAAATTACATGGCTAGATCTAGAGAAGGGAGGAGTTGGGTAGAAAGCTAAGCTGGGCTACGTGGAGAGGGCGAGGGGGGGGGGTGGTCAAAGCTTTTCATTCATTTTGTAATAGTTAAAATAAGGTACAGAACACATAACAGCATGTGAATATTTATTTAGTTCATTTAATTATTTCAGTATGTAATTTACGATAGTATGACGAAAAAACAGTACAAAATATCTTCTAGAATCATTGCGGAAAAACACTACGTGCCACGTGGGAGTGAGGGGGAGGGGGAGGGGGAGGGGGAGGTAGGGAAAAGCCACGTCGGGCTAAGTTGTGAGGAGAGGAAGTTCAGAGCAGGCCAAAATGGGGCTATATAGTTTATAGGCGCCCCCTTAGATGTCCACGAGGGAAACAAGGAAGACTTTGAACATACAGGGGAGAGGAAACACCTCGAATCATCAAGAAATACAACTTTAAAAAAATAACACAATATAAAATAATTGCTTAAATCACTTTTCGAATAACTTATAATCTGAATGCTCCTTGTAAATGATTGACCTTGATTGTGTGGCGGTTTAGTTTGTGGGCGTTTTATAATATTATTAAATTTAACAACTATCACGTGGGCAGATTATTTCCTGTATAGAATTACGTTAAATCGTCAGTCTGACACCAGGCCAGTTAAGTGAAGCAGACTCGCCAACTGCGTTAATTAGTAATCAGATGGCAAACTAACAAATAGATAAAATTATGTACTTCTTACCTTAGGGACATATTAATCACATCATATACATTTGCACCTGAAACAACTGGGTAACTTACTCTAACGACTGATAAATGATTTGGGAAATACCAGCAGAATGGATTGAATGAGAGTATTGATTCATTAGATGCCGAACATACATACGTCCGACTAAGCTATGACGGGAGGAATAACACTTACAGTAGGCTCGCAGGTTTACCAACATATACTGTACGGTATATTTGATCAGATTTGCGAATGGATACGCGATTTTCTAAATGATCGGTCACAGTATGTCGTTGTTGATGAGGAAGCCTCTTCTAAGATAAATGTTACTTCGGGCGTTCCTCAAGTGTAATTTCTTAATTTTTATAAACGATCTCGGTGACAACGTTAATTGTATTATGCAATTTTTTTCTGATGATGCACTTATTTATAGAGAAGTGAGGTGCTCTGACGATTGCTTAGAAATTCAGCGCGATCTAGATGTTATTTCGGAATGGTGCCGTAAATGGCAGCTTACACTTAACTCCAAAAAGTGCAAGGCAATGCAAATCAGTAATAAAAAGACCCCTTCTACACACGAGTACAAAGTTAACAATTCAGTTGTTGACACGGTAGATTCCCTGAAGTATCTAGGCGTAACAGTACAAAGCAACATGAAATGGGACTTGCACATAACTTCTGTCGTAGGCAAAG
Organism: Vandiemenella viatica; assembly: GCA_031002005.1. Classification (NCBI taxonomy): domain Eukaryota; kingdom Metazoa; phylum Arthropoda; class Insecta; order Orthoptera; family Morabidae; genus Vandiemenella; species Vandiemenella viatica. Next base: position 324,507,662 of record CM061920.1, on the reverse strand, counting down.
CTAATTCTAAACTACGTTTTATAGGTCGTATTTTGAGAAATTGTAATGCTCTTACAAAGAAAATAGCGTACAAAACACTAGTGCGTCCACATTTGGAATACTGTTGTGGAATTTGGGATCCGTATCGCAAGGGATTGATTGTCACGTTAGAGAATGTACAGAGGAGAGCCGCTCGATTCGTGACCGCTAGTTACAGTCCTTACGTAAGTGTCACAGAGCTGATACGTGGGTTGGGCTGGGATTGTTTGGCGGACAGACGACGTCGTTTTCGTTTGAATTTGTTGGAGAATTTGCGAAAATCTTTAATTTACAAGTGCAACGAAATAGTTCTTCCGCCAACCTATTTAGGTCGCAATGACAGGATGGATAAGATTCGAGAAATAAGATGCCGTACTGATACATTTATGTATTCTTTTTTTCCTTGTTCTGTTAGGGATTGGAATGCACTGAAGTAGGATTGGTGCTTAGCACCCTCTGCCACCCACAGTAATTCTGAATTTCAGAATATATATGTAGATGTAGATGGTATTAAACGATAATTGAACTATGTCTTCTTCAGACGTTAGATATTCACTTAACTATAGCATGAATTGGAAACAATGATCGGTGAATAACCGATTAGAACCCAACACGAACATTATGAAATTATTGATGCAAGTGTCGTGAAGCTATAAGTTAAACTATTAAATTAGTAAGGCATTACAGACAGACGAGCTATAGAACAGAATGAAATAATAATACTACGAGAAGACTAGAAACAGACTAAGTCTAACTGCCTTGCGGTTGCAGACCGACTCGCAAATCCTACCTTGCTACATCTTGTCACGTCCGTTCGTCAAGTGAGCTGGAGAGAGAGGCAAGATGGCGTCGTATCTTTAAATAGTCTTAAGTTACTGACTCTTGCTCGGGCATTATTCTTTGACATGTGTATGTAATTTGCGACTCGGCGCTTGGGGAGCAGGCATAAACCACGTAGCTCCATTTTGGCCTCCTGTGAACCCCCCCCCCCCCCTCCCACGTAGCACGTAGATCTTTCCCTTTTGATTCCAGAACACATTTTGTATTGTTTTATCTCGTCAGACTATCGCAAATTACATAGGGAGATCATTAACTGAGGGACATAAATATTCAAATGCTGTTGTGTGTTCTGTTGCTCATTTTAACTGTGAAAAATTTTATGAAAGGAAAGCTACGTGGCCTGGCTTGGAACACCCCCTCCCACGCGCACCTAGCCCAGCGTAGCCTTCCAGCCAACACCTCCCCCCCCCCTGGACCGAGGCACGTAGTTTGTGCACGCTCCCTTGATGCCTTCGCTCGTGCGCTTGACTCTCTCTGGGGACAGGTCGTCCTGACAGCCGATACGCACTCTTGCTATCTACTTGTCACTCTGCTCTGTGGCTGGTGTATGTGAGAGAGCCGGTCTACCCTGATTAGCGGAGACACGCGGCCTGAATATGCATCGGGGTGGCGATGGGGTGGCGTGCGCCGCCTACCAATATTCGTCCCCATTTATGGCTACCGGGAAAATTATGTAAAAGCCTCGGCGCGTAAATGAGGGCCTCCTTTTGTGCACCAGCGCAAAGTGGTCCAGTCGCGGGTGGACGGAGGGGTGGGGGTGTGGGGTTGGTAAGAGCGGACCACGCCACGTCGATATCGGTAATGAACGGACGTGTCCGGCCCGAATAATAGCTTATAGCCGGGACAACATCCACTCTCCCAGAAAAGAGAGGGGTGGGTCTGCCTCCATTTATTCACTTCGGAAACTTGCTGTGGATGTGGCCCCGGAGCTGACGTTAAAAACCTCCACTGAATATGGTATAAAGGAAAGCAGAGACCTTCTACGTAATGACGCCCGGGGAACGATTTTTACAGGCCTTCACTTGCCACAACGACACAAAAACGGACGTAAATTACGTCCCAGGCAGGAGGAAAAATCGGATAACCCACCCTATTCATTTCTGCGACGTGGTAATAAATAAAGTGGGTAATATGAATGAGCGGCAATGACACGGATTGCTTGAGGAACGCCCACTTACACCACTATTCAAAAGATTTTTCCGTCTCCTCTTCTTTCAGTCTGTTGACATTTTATTAATCGTTTTTCTGCGTAAGCGTTCTTTTTAACGTCACAAACACTTCCTCGGAACTTGCAGCGTTATATCAGAAGCGAAAATAATGAGATAATGTTACCAGAAAAACGTTGGAAATTTCCGGCACAGTGTTTCAGTGTAATTATTATAATTTATAAACAGGATGGAATTATGCCGTTCATGAATAGAATATACATAAAGTCTCATAAAAAAAAACAGATTTTTTATTCAGTGTCTAGATAAAATACAAATACTCGATTCAAAATAATGTCCAATTTTTTAGTCATAGCAAAGAAAGGCAATAATTAGCTAGCGTGGGGTACAAGAAGAAAGCTACATACCAGTTCGGCATCTGTAAATATTCAATATTCACTATTCAACTGAAAGGGATCCCGTTGTGAATATATTACTGTTTTCTTTTCACTTGAAGTTTGTATATACGCACTAACGTAAACAGAAATTTACCGAATTCTTGCTTAAAGTCCCTTCTTCCCCTAAATACTATGACAGCAGATTATACTCGCCTTGAATTTTTCGAAAGAAAGATGATGAGAAGACTCAGCAGTATCACCAACATAAATAAACAAGTGGGTTATGTACAATACCCAGCCGAAATGGTCAGAATCACACGTTTAGAACAGTGCAATCATAAAACAAATAGTGTTTAATATCGCGAAGAGATGGCGTGCACGCAGGCCCAGCAGCGCATCCTTTTGTGTTACTTGAGATATAAACGTTACGCCACGCTCAGTCAGTGCATAGCCGTCAAACGAAGTAGAAACGTTCAAGCATCTTCGACGTCAAAGGGTGCAAGATCAACATGTGAATGGCAGAAAGGTTGGTCTCCAGGAAACTGGTTTTTCGTACCGTGAAATTGATTGTTCTCGTACAGAACACTCTGCTACGACAGTGACACAGGTGTGGAACCAATAGATAGAAGAGGGTCGTACACAGTGATAAGCGGGTACTGGGGCACCACAGTGAGGGATCTTGTCCGAATGGCCGTAACGGATAGAACAGCTTCGTCCACAGTATTGATTCGATGTTGGAGCACTGCAACATGTGTGGACATGTCTGTGTCGACGGTTCGACGCTGTCTGCTGAGGGCTGGACTAGTGACACTCATACCATTGCGCTGTCTTCCATTGACTAAAAACGGCCAACATGTCGGACTGCAAATGGCATTTCCGGACAAGTACCGCTTCAGCTTGCCCTACAGTGACTGTTTAGTACGCGTTAGACGCTACGGTAGTAAACGCAATCAGGAAAACTGGATTGTTGAGCGGTGTAGCGGACAAACACAAAGTGTGATTGTTTGTTGTGCCATTGGCTATAACATGCAATCATGTATCCTAGGTATTGAAGGTAATCTGATTAGCAATCGCTACATCAGGCACTCTTCATTCAACTTTAGGCAGTGTAAGTTGTCAGATAAGCCAACGTGATTTTAGATAGCGAGCGAAATTATTTAACAGAAGTCGACTTTTTTTTTTACTTACAGCTTTACGCCTCGCTGAAGTCGAGGTCATTAGAGGCGGGATCGGAGTGGGGGACAAGGAACGGGAAGGAATTCGGCCATGGCCTTTTTGAAGGAAGCATCGCGGCATTCACCTGGAGTGATTTGGGGAAACCATGGAAAACCCAAATCTGGATGCCCGGACGGGGATTCGAACCAGCGTCCTCCCGAATGTGAGGCCAGAGCGTTAACCGCTCACCCACCACTCTCGATAACAAATGTCTAAAACTGCTAACCAGTACATAATCGTAAAGTACAATATATATTTCTGTTTGGTGGATGTATAATTTTTCGGCTTGGAAGTGGTTTTATTTGTTACTCAACTGGGAAGAATGTAAATTTCCTGGGAAGCAATCCATTGTGTACCACGCCTACTGTGTCCCTTCGTAAGAATGGACACCATCTTTTGTAAGGAGAATAGCTTCTTTGTTACTGCTCACTCATTGTACTTTTTATTTTGAAATAAATCAACGATGTATTGTCGCGAGAAAAAGCTTTGAATAGAAACAGTAGAAACCGTTCACAAACATAAAAAAGTGACCACCAGCCAAATTCTGTTGTTTTAACTTAAAATTTATTCAACGTTCATTAGAACTGTCGATTCTCAGTTTCGCTGACGTACGTAAATCTTTGCTGATTTATGGGCTAAAAAATGTCATCATAAAGAAAATATTAACGTGGAGAATAAAATAGTTTTTTTTAAAAAGAAACGTATCATATTCCATTTTTGCCAGAACATCGGGCTCATGATGGAGAGATTCCGTCGAGATAGAACGCTTTCTAAGAGAAACAGCGGCCTGCATAGTCAGTACTAACCAAGAAGTCCTCACTCCCCCGCTACCAATTGGATTGCGAGTTGAGTTGAAGGTGGAGGCAAAATCCTAACAATAGTTAGCGACTAAACACAGTGCGAGCAGAACTCAGTAAGTCACTCTACCGGTTAAGCTGCAGGCTCTTTTTAAACAAGAAAACTCGCTTCAATGTTTTTCTGGAAGTGCACCTACGAAATAAAGGCTCTTTCTTATCCTAAGTACAGATATACGTTTTATTTCCATCAAGTGTGTAGATTATTGTGTGTTGTCTGTATGAACACCTGACCGATGATAGGGTGAAATCGGATGTCGGCCATAAAGTTGGTCGCCAAGATTTGCCTCCCCATCCAGCGGAAGAATCTCCATCAGCAACATTGTAAAATCTCACTCCTTGTGCTCTACAGAGGCATTTGGAATTTAATCCAGGTGTATTTGTTATAGTCTGCTGACTGTTAAAATGGATCCGTGTCTCTCATATCCTGATGTCCAAGTTCCAATTAATAAAACTTTCTTGAACCATCAGTACCACAATTGACTTTTATTTTTACTTTTGCTCGTCAAGAACATGAGAGTCAAGAGAAGAAAGTGGACTAGGACGGTAAGAAATTCTGCCACGACCTCTCGAATAAATACAGCAATTTACCTGTAAGAAATAATGGAAAATATAAATCTGGATCGGCGATCTGATGATCAAACCCGTTTCTTCCCCACTCGCATAATAACTTTGGTTCGAATTAATTCACTCCATGTCGAGAGCCAGACTCTGTTGCAGAGTTTTAGCAATTCAGTTGCGAGGTAACTTACTCCAGCTGTAAAAAAAGATTTGTATTCAACCAGAAGATTTGTTACACTCTCCAGATCGTGGTATGCTTATCCTGGTATTGTAGATAGGATGCCCAGTTCATTTGCTCCTTAACCTGACATATCCCAGTAATACTATCTTTTGCAGTGCACCTACATTTTAACGTTAAATCTGAGCCATTCACATCACACATCAAGCTATGCCAGAGGTGAATGTTGGGTTACAGGTCAATGAAACTGCCAGCTGAGAGCGGGAATCCAAACGAGGACTTTTCGATCTCAAGTCATACACCTTCATCACTGAGCCACAAGAGCGCAATTCCAGCTGTAGAACGTACAAATATTTGTATCTGCATTCAATGCCCCATTCCTCTACCAAGAAGAAATTTATATTGAAGGTGTACGTTTTGTTCCACTAGATCAATCGTTGCACAAAATTTCTACCAACTCTTTTCAAAGTTGCCTGTTTGAAACCAGAACACTGCCATTCTGAATGAAAAAATAACTCGTAACATTAGACATAATAATAATGGAATTAAATGAAAATAAGACCGTTGTTAAGCGAATTATAGTTGCCGAGGGAAGGTATGTTCGAATAATGACCAGTCTTCCCATTTTTATACTGTTGACGACTGTTTATTAGAATGTTTGTAACAATCATTGAATAGTTCCATCTGAAATTTGTAGCTCTTAGTAACAGGACTATATTATTATTCACAAGTCACAAACATCAAACACATATCTAAAAATTTTACAAGTTAACCACTTTAAAACCATTTCGCCCAGAACTTCACAACGTCAAGTACATGTTGCTCGAAACAGATCATTTTCATTGCAGGATGGTAGGCACGCAGAGCACTGAAGCATATGTTTCATGGTTTGGTCCTCACCACATTCACACTTCATGCGTCGATAAAACCCAGTTTCATCAAATTTGCTTTATGTACCTTGGACCTACCCACCATTCCTGTAACTTCAAAGACCTCCAGAAGCTCGAATTCTGTGCATGACCGAGTGGCAAGCTCTCTTCAACTGTCTGTGGTCTCGAGATGTTGGGGACTATCAACAAGGCAATGTGATTGACCAGGAAACTCTTATTTGTCCATGTCCCTGTTCCCAACAATATTAACTTCAACGATAGGATGCATAAGTATGTTCTCATCGTTTCAGAAAATGTAGCCAAAATGTGGTGTTCTCCTGCGTTTTATGGAGGTCTGGAGTTATCTGTTTTTACCGGCTGTCAGTTTTGGTGATTCTTGGCAGTATGCGCTGGAGTAGACTCCCAAGGCATAGCGGTTCCTTTTAACATGCGTGTCAGTGCGTGTGGACTGCTCGCAGCGTGTGCTGATTAGGCGGCGACCCAGAGGAGAGCGGCTGGGCTGAATATTCATGCGGGCACCGGACACAGGCAGCCAATCGCAAGACGAGGCGCAGAGGAGCGCATTAATTACCTGCGGGCTCTCAGCCTGGATTGAAAGAAGCGGAACAACACGCGAGGCCGCCGCAAGCGCCACGTCCCACATCAAAGCACTGTGACGGCACCGCTGTCTGAGGGCCCCTTCGCTATCTCGTTTAACTAACAGCAGGCGCTTACCTCGATACCTCTACTTCATTCATACCGTGCTCTCATTATAAGGGGTTAACATCGACGTCCTTTTGGAGCTGTTCCATTCAACATGGTATGTGTACCTTGGTCTCCTTTCGATTATTAAAATTTTACAGTAAGTTATAAAAGAGTAAAATGTATATATGTTATGCTCAAATACCGAAAACACTCATTGAGTGATAAAAACGCCCGCAACGCGTTCTGGTTTCTTGAAAACGACCACAACGGGTTGTAGCTTATCAGTATCTAACTTTCTGTGCTCACGACAAATCGGTCCAGGGTGCGTTTAATATAAATGATTCTTCTTACCCGTCGCTTTACAGGGCTCTCTCAAAAAAATGTCGTCTTGTGTTCAGAATGTGACCTGAACCAGACGCGAATTTCGCGTTGAGACCTTTTTTAGTTAGCCACAATACATTCTGGCTGTTTTTGTAAGTCCCATAATGTGAATAGCGTGTTGTGGCCGTTTTCAACGCGTTGTGATAGTTTTTTGTTTTTTTATTTGTTTTTTTTTTCGCTCAGTGAGAGTTTTCGTTCTTTGAGCATAATATATGTATATAGTTTGAATAGCCTCATACAGTTGGAGGTTAAAATTAAAATTTGAAATTTTCTTCTTTCAATATAAGCAAAAATCATTTGCGACGAGACCATAGACAATATATTTATCACGGAAAACACTTTTAAAAATCCTCAGCCGGATTACTTAATTTTGTGAGTTGAGCCTCTGCAACAATTTTTCGAATACCCTTCAAGAAATTTACGATTTTTAATATGAAAATCTGAAAAAAATGTTATCCAGAGCCTAAAGTATTTGTGCAGAAACAGCAATTTGGAGATAAAAAATCCCTAAACATCGTATTGATACCAGAAACGTGGTTGGAGACCCTCTGATTTCAATAATTTTCAAATATGTTATATCAGACAGAAATCTTAGTCCGAAAAATTATTTTGTCTGCAGACAAATATATTTGGGGGTAAATAATCTTAATTGTAAGGGTTTCCTGGTACACTGAGAAATAAATAAGTGAACTGGTTTAGGCCTTATCATCTTATCGATAGCTAGGGGATGACATGAATTCGGACATCATGATTATGAAGGAACGGTCGATGTATCAGCGTAGAGTACACTCGGAAAATAATGGAAACAATATTGTGTAATTCTAAACTGATTTCCAAATAAACGTTCAATGTTCACACCGATTTGAAGTAAAATATCTAAACTGCAGTTCATTTCGTAAGTCTCATTTACATAAAACTAAGAATGATGTAGAGACTTAAGTAAACTCCAAACTTCATGGGGGAAAACAGTATTAAATTTCCGTGATAAATTTGTCGCCAGAAATAAGGTTCAGAACAAAGAAAACTCCAGTTTCTAAAGTCGAATAAATTAAATTCGTGCCAAACTCATTACAATAATATTTATGGGTAACGTTTCACAAAAGTTTTAAGATCATGCCTCCAGTATGCTAAACGAGTTTCATAACGCAGTTGACGAAGGTAGAACTAATAAAGATGTTTCCGCTGATTTTTTATTTATGTTCGCTATAGAAACCTACTTAGTAGTCGAAGTCTGATCAATGACAATCAGAAGTGTTTATTCTACGAACACTAATGAAATCCACGCTACTTGTTTTCAGGTTTGCAACATTATTTTTTCCAATTGTAATTTATTTTCTCTATGATGAATACTGCTAATTATAACAAATGATTCGTTCACTGGCTCTGTAATCTTTAAATGAGGCTTATTAAAAACTATTATCTGTAGCATTTGTTTCTATTCCGAATTTCTGTATATAATATTGTAACAGTGCAATCTGTGACTCTTGTATCATTTGGAAGATTTTGCTTAATACGTTAACTGAAGTATTTCTGATTTTAAATAGGCTTTACGTTTAATCCTGTTTTAATTACCACATTGATTACACTCTGGTATATCCGTTTCTATGTTAATGCCTTTAAATAAAATTATATTGATTTAGATATTTAATCAATCATCAGGAAACCGATGCCATAGTTGCGTGAAAAGCGATACCTGCGTATCAGTAATAAAATCAAACTTACTTTAGAATTGATGTCAAGTTTAGGCAGATGTCTGATCCGATGGGTGCCAGAATAATCTGGGCGTTTTGTTTTTATTGATTTTCGACGCACCACGGATATATTTACAAACACTGACTTAGATGCTTCAGCACCTGTAAACTTCAAAGCCCGTTATACTTTACAACCAATTGACACAGTAATAATTCTAAAAAAAAAACAATAAATAGTGAAACTTAATTACATGTTTCAAAAAATATCCAGCGTATAGTAGGAGCTCTGCTGTACGTAAGGAGTGAAGACATACGATACTGTTGATAGGGATTGGTCCTTCGTAGTGAAGTTAAACTTTGCTTTCATGGTGGTGGCTTTCGGAAGAGTAGGCCGCCCTTCTTCCTGCCTTCGAGTTCTATTGTGGCTTTACAGTTAACAGTTTCATCTTGCTCCTCATTATAGCCCAAATATTAAATGACTATTACGTAAGCTGCTACAGTAGAGATGGAAGCAATAATTACGCGAGATTTGAGCTATATCATCACTTCATATACAAATCTTTGAGAAGGTCTCGCGTAAAAACTATCCAACCAATCTTAATGGATTTCACAGTTTGCAAGCTAAGGACCTATAGATAGCCGCCAAAGATCACACTACCTCAGAGAGAAATACGACTATCTTAACCTGAACAGATAGCTACTAAATATCGAAGATAAATACTCTGTTCATCGGATTTTATTGATACTAGAAGACCCTTGCGAAAATTTCGTGAATACGACTGGTGGTTTCTAATAGGACGACAGAAGAACCGCCTAATTTGTTTCAATTGTATGTTTGTTTAGTGTAATAGGCACGTAACAAAAGGTGACGCCAGTGAAGCAGTTTATTAATATCTCGGTGATATGTGTTACTTCTATCTAGCGGCTTGGTTAATGCGCGACATTCACGGTTATTACTTTTACCGTTTAAGGGTCAAATTCCGAAAAAATTTCATTCTTAATTTATAATGTTGCCTGAATGCAGACCTTAATCTTTCAATGATACCACTCTTATCGATTTAGATTAGTTGTCAAGGGAGTTAAATGACTCGTGACAAAACAAAAACATGTTATGGGAATAATTATATTTTTGCCTTTTAATGGTTGCATTCCGAAATATTCCTTTCTTAAGATATGATGTGACCAAAGAGCAATCTTAATCTTTAAAATGAAGTCTCATTTACCTATTTTGGTTAGATATCAAGGGAGATAAATGGCTCGTGACACAAAATAGCGTTGTAGAAATGTTGGTACTTTTGTCCTTTAAGTGTCGAATTCCAAAAAACTCCTTTCTTAATATATTATGTCACCCAAGTTGTGACCTTAATCTTTAAAATAATACCTCATTTATCTATTCTGGATAAGTATTAAGGGGGAAAATTTCTTATGACAAAAAAACACTTTATAGAAATAAGGTCGTTGATTACGTAACTTAGGTTACTTATTTCTTCGATTTTTTGAAATACACTACTTTGAAATACACGACAAATGTAAATTAAACTTTTCAGAGATCTACAAATACCCTTGACTTATGAAAGAACCACGGAAATCTAAAGACGTCAGTAACATGGCAATAGTAAAGGTAACATATAATACAGCAGAATATTATTTCTGGCCTGGTACAAGCTAATTTCAATCACAACCTCTGCAAATATGACCATTCTAAAATCTAAACATCATCCGTGCATTTGTCCACACATCTAGGGTCATGCGGACGAAGCTGCAGGTGAATAGGCCTACTAGTCCATTAAAATATAGTTTTTTATTCTACTGGGGCAGAGCAACGTGGATTGCCGTGAGTGGCAAAATAAGTATATCATACATAATGCACCACGAATTTTACAGCACGGCACCCAACGTCCCGGAAAAAATGTACCGCCCTCAGTGTCGTCCGGGCACACAATATGTTTCTCCCGGCGCGCACAGCGTATGCTCTCCCAGACGCGCTCTTGTGTGTGATAATCTAATGGTAAGGCCGTAAATTTTCAGCAGCAAACTGATGACTACCGCTCTGGAGTAACAGGTACGGCCTGCGTCACCACTCCGGAGGACAAGTAATATACGCTGCGACCACTAGGGGGCCAGTTATGGTGATTCACTTTGTCCCTTCACCCGGAAACAGAGCACTCATCATCCAAGATGCGTTCAATCTATTGCCCACATCCATATTCTGTGTTCATTAGTCACCACTGTGGCAGTTGTGGAGTAAATATAAACTAAAATATCACATAATTACGTAGTTTTTCTCGGCGTTGCAAATATAAATAATTTTCTCGGGTGACTAGCCGAGTTATATGAATGTTATGGTAGAAATTCGTCTCGCGTCTAACCTCGTCAACCGCGACAGCGGGTACCAGCTGAGTGAAGCCTGGACGCCAGTCATCAATACTATTCGCCGACAGCGCGACCGGGACGCATTACACAGCGCGTCCAGATCAACGGGAAGTTCGGTAGTAACATAAGTGAGCAATTTGTTACTCAGGCATTAATGATCAGCTTACGGGAAAGTTTTTGCCTTCTGATTTTTCCTTCTATGGAACGATGTGTTGATACGAGGCAGGACCCCGGCTACGATTGGTTACAAATCTGACCAATCATGTGGCAGCATGGCTCAATATGAGGCCCGCAACGGATCCGTGTTGACCCATCAGTTTGATAAACAATTTATGCTGAATGCTTTGTTTTATGATATCATCTTCGAAGGAGCGATGACTTTAAGCCCGTCCGCTACATGCCATGTAAAAACGGACATCAAATCTAGCCGTAACTCCACCTTAGCATCGATTCAAGCCGCAACGAGATTTGACCCCTGCTACGACTGGTTCTACAGCCGACCAATCAGAGGTTAGCAGCGGTAATCTGGTCTAGCTCAGCAACTTCGCACGTTCCTGACCTCACTTCACCAGAAGATGGCGTCGATGATTCAGTGCGCCGAAATATCGTGTAACCATAACATTCATATAACTCGGCTAGTCACCCGAGAAAATTATTTATATAACTAAAATATCCTTTATTCTTTTCCTCGCTTAAAACATTACTTCCGTGAAACATTAATATCACGTAGCAAGAGTGCAATGAAATACATCTTCCGCCAACTTATTTAGGTCGCAATGATAGGTAGGATAAGATTTGAGAAATAATATTCCGTACTGATGCTTTTATGTATTCTTTCTTTCCTCGTTCTGTTCGGGATTGGAATGCACAGAATTAGGATTGGTGCTTAGCACACTCTGCCACCCACAATATTTGTTAATTTCAGAATACAGATATAGATGCAGATGAACTTACTTAGGAGGAAATACGCGCCGGGGATAGAATAATGTTCTGAGTTCATTAATCAATGTTGTGGAATAATATAAATTTAACCTGAAACGTTATTTCTTCTCTTCCTTGCTTGAAACAGTACTTCGGCGATCTTCATGAAAAATCTCGTAGCAGATAAGCTGCAAGAACGTCAACAGCTTAGGTACCAGAACATTGATGATCATTACAAACATATGCAGGTACAACCATAGTAACTACTTTGACTCAATAGCATCTCACACTATAATGTTCGTACAGTTGTTCTCTTATCTGTTATCTTCTAATAAAATGGTGTCATCGTTTTACCTAGTGAGAATCATGTTAATCAGTAACACAACATACTTAAGTTTTTCTGTTTGCAGCCTCCACCTTCAATATCCATTGTCAGTAGCAGCAACTAACAAGATCGTACTGAATGCTCGAACACTTTGGACTACACGTTATCCATTTCCAATGCTTGTCAATAAAAATAATAATAATAATTTTAAAAAAAACGCTAGAATTTAAAAATTATAATTTATTTGTATTAGGGTTTCATAAAGTTTTCTTTTCTTTGTATTTGGCAGTCGGCCTGCGGCTAGTCGGCCATCACTCAGTGTATTTTTATATATCGTCAATGTTAATTAATCTTTCAGAATATTATGTGAACATTTTATTGTAGGACAACAACACAGGACTCACATAACACTTAAAAACCCCGGACTCAAACCGGCGAACTTCGATACGTGGAGCTAGTACTCTAGCCCCTACACTACCGAGGCCGGCTTCAGAAAGTTTGTGTACTTTATCGAACATTCTTGAAATTATTCTCTCCACCTTTTCGTGCAACAGGAATTTCGAATAAAAAAAGGATATTTACACGATTTGATTGTAGTGCTGAGTTGGCACCATTTACGAATTGAACAAATCACACATACTAGAACACTTATCAGTGACTAATTCTATTCACTTTGTAAGAGGGTGTTGTTCCGTTCAGTTCTAGCAAAACGAAATTTAGATTTTTTTTGAAGAATTATTATGAATCTTTTTAACCGCTATGCTTACATAGTCCGAAAAAAGACAACTTCTGTTGATGGCATAGAAAATTATTTACATAAATTAAAAATAACAATGGACCAAACATAGAACCTCAAGAGCACCATATTTAGTAAAAACTTTAGTCAAATCATTTTTGTTTACAAAGTGCATCGCTCAAAACCATTCAGTGATAATGTACATTCGGTTCAGGAAACCGACCATGAATGACCCCGATGAGATAAGAACATCGGCCACCCGAGATTGGTAACTTAATGAAAGAAAGGAAGAGCAAAGCTGCTGACTTCTCGTAAAAATTGGCAGTTTTTTCTCATTTTATTTATAGATTACATTCAGTTATTCCTGAATTTACCAACTCACTATCATTTTGTTACAGATAATCATTTCAATAAACCGGCTGAAATGAAGGAAAATGGAACTTACCTCCTCCAATTCATTATAACCCGGCAAGGAAAGTAAGATCCACTTATCCTGATATAGCCTACCTCATTCATCAACATACTCATTGTCTTTCAGTGGAATAAATCTGTCTCTTTCAAGAAGATTCATTTTCTGCCTGCGCCTGAATGATCACAGCTTCCCATCATCTGATAAGGTACTAAAAATTCAATTCAACACTCTATATCTCACTCAACTACTCAGGCATTTAAAAACCATCATGCATTTTTATTCCAGCTACACAACACATCTCTAAACTAAAATATACATTTAACATACTTCAGAAACCCTGAGAAATTTCTTTCTTATTTCTGCAGCAATATTGTGAAATAAACTCACCCTGACAATAGAAACGACTAAAAACTCACCCTATGTAATAATACCCTTAAAAATATTTCCTGTAAATAATTTGCCTCTCCGAGACACGATTTTATTCTAGATTTAACTTCTATATCTGCTTGAAGTTCAGGCTATCCGTTTATTAATTTATTTGCTAGCTAACATTAATATTTTAGTTACTAATTTTTCATAGTTGTAGTCTTCGAGAGAGAGCCGTAGATATGCATTGTACACATACTGATATGAAGTCCTTACAGCTCTTGAGCTTGACAAATCTTTAAATATACTTATTATTTTTTTAAAATGGAATTAGCCATTTATTGATAAGTAATTTCATAGCGATTATACATTTATTGGTAAGTAATTTCATAGCGATTTAAGTAATAATACCTACTATTTTAAGTTCTATACGAATTAAAACACGGCACCACATATCGCCTTATATAATGAAAGGTGAAATGTGACACCCCGGAAGAATGGATCACCACTAACCCACGATACCCCGTTTAAAAATTATCGAACAAGGAAGAACCTTTTACGTAAAATGCGCTACAAAAAACATATATGTATACACACAGTGAAAACTGGAAAGAATGGTATAGAGAACAAAAATAACAGAGAAATTCTCCGTATACACTGTGGTAGGTGCCTTGGTGGGCAAACTACGTTACAATTATCTTTCATACCTTTATGATGAATAATTATGGATTTTTAATTTTAATTTTTATGAAGGAGTGAAAATTTACTAATTATGCAAGAATCTCGACGTTAGTTGGAATTTAGGAAAAATTGTCACAATATGACATTTATTTTTTTATCACTGGCGATTACAAGTCTGAGCGAACTTACCGTTAACATTAACACAAATTGGCAAAATCATAAAAGCAACGCTCAGAGTTACAATTAGCCATCATGAGCAAGCAAACAATTATATTTACTTTTAAATATATCTCAGAATCAAAATTCAAGAAATAATGACAATTGGAACAATAAAAATACAAGTTATGACGACCTCAGACAAAGGTATCATAATACTGTGACTTTACAGTTAAAAAAGAAAATCATGGGCGCCAGAATGAACAATATATCATTCGAAAATAACTAGTTCTGGCAAATTATGCCGCTAGCTCAGGGGTTTTTACAATTACAAAGTGAGAACATGGACCTATCCTCTCAAAGTCGCTTACGGGTTCTGTTTCACGGAATGCACAATCAGATGGCTTGGTCGTAATAAGTTACCATTGTAGTCCTGCGTCTGATGTCTGCGGTGACTGTAGCGGACCCACGATATGTGAGATTATCTCACAAGTCGGCTATAGGCATCTCTGGTCTGACAATGCGCATCATCGCATTAGCGGCTGTGTTGCTGCGATAAGCTTGCTCCAGCAAGGCAAGCTGCCAGCCAGAAATCGTACAACGGCAGTTGGCGAGAGAAGCCGACTTTCCAAGTCAACCTCAGACTAGGCTCGCATAGCTTGGACTCAACGATCGAAGTTCGAATGTCCAGCTCCTCGCTCTTCGAGTCCACAAGGAAACTTCTCGCTCCGCCCCTTTGCAGTCTCGAGGCTCACATACAACAGAAATTCCCAGGATTTTGAGTTATACGCTCATTTTGACTGGATCTTCAGGTCGGCACCTAATGTCACGTGATATCCTCGATATGTGATTTGGCCAAAGTATCTAACAGAGGTCGGACATATTCGGCTAAGTTCGCCGGGGTGAGAGAACATTCGGGTTTCGGACGGCAGGCTTTTCCCGCCAGGAGAGTGACGTTGTTGACCGCCCATCCCCAGGGAGCAGAGTGTGTGGTCTGGCAAATCCCAAATCCGCGACTTCTTGTCGCCAAGGCTCGGGAACACCAAGATTAGCTTCAAGCCTACATAGCTCAATAATTCTTTAATATTCGCTTTACCAAGATACACTGTATGTTCATCATTTCATTACAGTCCTCACTTGGAATCTTGCGTACTTTAGAAAATTACAACAAAAATCTATTTAGGTGGTCGCCCAAGATTTATGTAAATTACTCTTATATTATTACATATATAATAAAAATGCACCTTGTAACGTGGCGACAGCGCGGCTCGTTACAATACTAAATTTTTAAAATTTAGTACTGCCACTAAATCTGTTTTATTCTATAATTTTATTCATAATCTTTAATTCACTGAAACAATTTCGCTGACAAAACACATTAGAATATGGAGACAAAGGGTAGATGATTCGAATCGGAATGAAGTTGAACTCTTTTTCGCCACATTCCCTGATTCATCTGCAGAAAAATCATCTCCTTCGTTTGCGCACCAATCTCCGCCCATTCAAATTAAAAGTTGAAAGACTGGCCTTCTGAATCAAGAATGTTCATCACAAGAGTTTCCTTGACGAGAAATCGATCAGAATAAAAACGGAGAACACTTCATTATTTTCCTTTATATCCAATAACGCCTGCTTCCCTGCATATTTCCAACGGAAAATTAAACCACTAATATTATTCCACAACATGTTTAAATCCTAACTCACTTAAAATGTTCAAGGTATAGGATGCAGTAACTCTTAGATGAACAAAAACGGATAGTCAAATCTATTTCATAAGAGTGTTGACAATAATAGGTGCAAATAAATAAAATTATTTTGCCTCATAGCCTCATAGTCAAATGTACAACATAACAAAGAAAATAAGGCCATTCAAATTTGTTTTTTTCTTAAGGATTTACGCACGCCCATGTCGTTATATGTGTGAGTGGATTTTGGACTAGGAACGGGAAGGAATTTGACCTTTTGAGGAAACCATACCAGCATCTGCCTGTATAGCTTGCGTGAAATCATGAAAAACCAAATCTGGACGGCCTGAAGAGGATTTTAATCCTCGGTCTCCCGAATGCCAGGACAGAGAATTTGATTCAAAGTTTGTAATTTACTAAAGTTTATTTGTTTACTAACGTAATTTGATGTGTTTTTAAACCATTAACATTAGAATATGAATAATTAATTTTACAGATCAAAATCTTTGTTTAGTTAAAAGCTTAGCGGTACGCAATAAGAAAAACCAGATTAGGTCGTTCTTCATACAAAAGATGTACACTAAACACACTTTTTTACAGTTAGTTTCTAAATTGATGCGATATCTTCTTCTACGTATTTCAGCGCTCTCCCAAATTCTTCATCTTCAACATGCGTTCAAACGTACGCCCTGATATAGAATTGCACTAATCTTCTGGCACAGGTAAATGATTATATTCCGTATGCAGAATATTTAAAATAGTTTTAAGCAATGCTTTCGTAGGGAGAAATTTAGTGGTATTTTTTGTTCAATAATTACATTTTCTGTTAATTTTTATTACTTTCTAAAGTTAGCGGTACCGTACTGCTAATATTCTCTCTCTGGACAATCTTCTCGCAAAACCCCCATTTTAAGACACAATTTAATTCATGCTAGCAATCTCCAAATTATTTCAGCAGTTAGCATGTTAAGGTGATACTCGCGAGAAACGTTTTGTCTAAACTCCTCATTCCTGAAATGTATCTCATTGTCCATAAAACTATTTTTTCTAGTGTTAATTCCCCTACATTTCTCCATTCATTCAATCTTACTACCCATTTACACTAGCAAAGAAGTAATATTATTTTACTCTCCGTGTTAATGTTTTGACACTCGTGCTGTTTATTTCTCTTTTTTCTTTCTGTTGAACCTAAGGATTTTTGTTAACATTTCGTTAATATTTAGTGAAAATTACTTCTTTAAAATTCTTTTTTAACAGCTAGTAGGGATAGTAACTTGAAGATTTGTCAAGAATACTAAAATGTTTCTAAATTACCTTCATTTATTCATTGAAAAAAGAGCTTAATAGCAGTAGTATCAGGACACTGCCTTGTATTTATAACCTATATATGTTTCCTATGCATTGTTACCTCTATTGAAGCCACTAAAATTATTCCTTCAATTATATATGGGGTTCTCGGATCAAACTTTGATCAAGTGTTCAACAACACACACCAGACTAACAAAAAATTAAAAAGATATTTTTGCGTTTTAATGTTTTGCCTGTCTATGCTTCCTGGAGTTCTAGGAAGAATCCAAAAAATTGTATTCACAGATTTGGAGCAGTAGTTTAATTCTACTAAGTATGATTTTTAGCTCCGTTTTCTCTGTTAGTGTCCCATAGTTTTATTTATAATTTATTAAACATGTCTTACTCCTGAACTTTCTGTCTATTGCTCTCTGTTCATAGTTTCATCGGCCCCACGACGTGCGTCATAGTATCAACTGTGATCTCTTCTCTCCATTTCATAAGTAACCACTCTTTTATGGAAAGAAAGAGCTATATAAGTGATAAAATATCTCACTGAGCTCGAGAGGTGCCAGATTTCATTCTCGTTCTGAGCCGGAATTTATACGTGCTTCAGCTGATCTGAGTCCCTGCCAATGCTTTACTTCTCTAACGTCAAGTGTGCCGCTAGTCTCGAAGGTTCTATTGCACGTAAAAGAGACAACATTATGCAAAGAAACAGGCAACCTAAAGCTCAATTTCTATGTTTTGTTGTCCTTTCGGGTAACATCCATGAAAATATTAACCATTAAACTTATATATAACCCAACAATTCTAGATACTTCCAAATTAATTAGTTCGTTCTAAATCATCGTATGTTCGGACATGAACAAGATCCTTCCTAAAAAAATCTAAATTATAGGTCAAGATATATGCCATCAGTTCATTCAATTTTTTTCTGATTTTTGTGATCTTGATCTGCGTTTTTTTTCTATTATAATGTTTTTTGGGTATCAGAGTAATTCAACGAACGAATTGATTCGTGGTTGCGATTGTACAGCTTGTCTGTTTGAAAGGCTTTATCAACTTAAAATACATGTTTGTACCGTCGATAAAATTCGAATTAATCGCTGCAGTTCTCAAGAGATGATTAAGAATAAGGGTATAGTTTAGAACCCACTCATTATGTATGTCTAGATTGAAATCTTTCGCAGCTTGGGTAGTTAATATAACGTTATCTGGCAACGAGTGTAGTGAAAACGGAGTTTGTTGTTGTTATTTCGCCGATACAAATCACCATGGTCATCAACTGTTGAAAAAGATGGCGACGAAGTTTTGAATCACTGAAATACCGTGTGTTAATTCAGTTTGTTATTAGAGAGCGTTATGTTGACATGAATCTATGTTAAATGGTTTTTAATGACGCTTAAAGACTCGTGGTTTAACAAGTTCTACGCGAGCGGATGTTCGCTATCCACCGTGTCACAGCGCGGAGGCTTTAAGAAAGCTGCCGGTAAGCCTACCTGCCAGGCTGACCGAGTTGGGCAGGTAGCAAGTTGCGTCTGAAGTGGCCAGCGGAGGGGAAGGGATATTTATACCCTTCAACAAGACCTCCGACAAGTTTGCGGGGACCTCTCAGCGGGTAGGCTTCTGCTAAGATAAACTTCCTAACTGGAGGTAGCAGAGGAACACGTAAGAAAGATTATATTTGACGTAATTCGCGTGTTGAGACAAATTGCCCTCTACTTCTTGTTAGTTAAGCTTAGTGTCTACAAGATGTTTCCACTTGTAGCTGTAATTTGAAAGTCTAAAAACAAATTTCTGAGTTTATTTAAGCACACAACCGTAAGAGCAAGATGATAAAAGAAGCCAAGATAGTTACGACGTTTCTTTTGTAACTAAAAAATTTCAGGCTTCCGTTACATGTTTAATAATTCCATGTGTGTCAGTATTCATTAATGGAAGCCTGCCTCATTATATTTTTTCTTTATATCATAAGTATCATAAGTTCTTTATTTATTTTATATATCTAAGGCAATATGACAGACGTAAAAAGAATTGAAAAGCCCGAAAAGGTGATGTTTAAAGTTCCAGATCTTTACAGTTGTCTGTGTGTTAGAAGTTGGAATATCTAGATAATGTAAAAATATTGAGAATAGAAAAGTAGGCGATCACTAGCCACAGCAAATAGTTTTAAAAAATTATTATTATTTGTCTGCCCTTTTCAATCATGAACTGTTGAGGCCTCTTACAATCATGAGTACTGAGTCTCTAACGACGTGAAGCATAGTCACCACGTCTGTTTCAGTCATTGGTGATCCTTCCGCTATTATAACGGGGGAAGCCATCTGTCCGCGATTTGTGTAACTTAGTTTCTTTGTGGTAGGTGTATTCTTGTTTGTGAGATGTGTAGTTTATGAAGCAGATATTTGGAAACGTCGGAGCTTTCACCTAGGTGACTGCTGAAAACCAACTAAAAACCGCAACCAGGACGGCCAGTACGCGTGGTCCAGGGCTCATACCCTGTTAGTTATAGCTCCCCAATCCAGTGGGCTGGTACCTTAACGCGCGTAGCCACGCTATAGGGTAATGCAGATACATAAATACAGGAAAATACATTTTTTTAGCAAAGCCCTTCTTCAGTCAGGAAAAGGGCACTTCAGTCACTGATATTTGGGAAATGTCCAATCCGCTTGGTGGTGAACAGTGGGGGCGGAAGCCAATATAAAACTAACTGAACGATTGTTATGCTGCTCAGAGGCAAAGTGACTAGAGAAATTAAGTTAGATTTTTTTTTTTTTTTTTTTTTGCTTTACGCTTTGTCGACGTCTAAGGTCATTAGAGGCGGGATGGAACTGAGGACAAAGAAAGGGAAGGAATTTGGCCATGGCCTTTTTGAAGGAAACATCCCGGCATTCGCCTGGAGTGATTTGGGGAAACCATGGAAAACCCAAATCTGGATGCCCGGGTGGGGATTCTAACCCGCGTCCTCCCGAATGCGAGGCCAGAACGTTAACCGTTCACCCAACACGCTCGGTGAGTAATTAAGATAGACATAGATACAGGAAAAGGGTGAAGAGGTAAGAGGTAACTAAGACCCCGAGGATGTCTGTTGCCTAAGATGTATTATTACGCCAATTCTCAGCATCGAAGCTCTTCTTTCGTGTAAAAATGGTCCGAAGAGTCATCGGATACGATTATAGACAATGATATTATTGGAAAACAACCCAACGAAAATTGGTAATGATTTGTTTGTATGAATGATTACAGATGAATGCTACAGCTATGAAACGCTGCATATTCACAATCAAATTATTTAGATCAAAAGCGAACGTTAGTTTTTTCTGAACACTTTTTTTGAGTGTCCTCCATCACGTTCCAAGAGTTAATTGACAGTTGGCATCGTGATGGAAAGTGTATTAGTATATTAAAAATTTGTTAATTGGTTAGTAATGTTCAGTGCATTTTATCCTCTAGATAGTAAGAATACCGTACTTAGGTTTCGTCAGTTCATTGAAATAGGGTGCCTTGCAAAGGCAATAGTTCTGATCAGCCACGTGTGTCTGATAAAATGAACGACGGATTCTAGAAGCGTTCTTTGAATTTCTGATAAAATGAAATCGACAAGCCAGGCGAAAACTGCAATTTTCTTAACCAACGGAGTGGAAAGTGTTAAAAAGAGATTGCTTTTCAAACTATATAGTTTACTTCTGCCACAAGCTTTTTACTAAAGTGATGAAGAACAGAGATTGATCAGTTCCATGAAGACATTTCCCCTTGATATCTGCTTGTTTCCCACTCTTTCTTTGTAAACAGCTGGAAGTTTAATGGAAATCCTTACTAGGATGTGCTAGAAAAAGAGGCTGGAGAATTAACTTTCGAATAAGACACATCGTCCCCCCCCCCCCCCCGTTTGCACTTAACTGTTTCCTAATACCTGAACGAGCCAGGGTATTTATCATTGTCTGCCATCTAAGCCGCTTCAGTTTTTGCACCACGTCTGGCTAAAATTGGCAAAATGAAAACGAGAATAATTACACCAAAACAAACTGTAACATCGGCAATGCTGCAGAGAGTGTGCAATGAGTTTGAATTTCGAGAAGATAACGTGCGGGTTTCTCGTGCTGGTCACACTCAAGATTTATAAATCTAGACTATTAATAATATGACATTTACAATATTATTTTTCGAGCGACTGATTAACTAACTTTGTAATTTTTTGCGTTTTGAATATATAGTATTTCCGAGTTAAGATATCCTTTTTTTTCCGAATCACCCATCTTTGGGGTACGTCAGATCAATCACTTCTTGGATGCTTGCGTTTTCTTCTTCTCCCAGTATTTCTTCATTCTATCTGATCTCTTCCTTCTTTCCTCTTCTGATATTTGAATCGGTTTTCTGGTGTTTATCGCAACTTGGAACCTCTTACTTTTGTCTTTGGTCACGGTCTTGGCTGTACCATTCTTTAACATCACTTCGGTAATCTGGAGTTCTCTCAAATCCTTTTCCACTTCCTTAAACCACTTGGGCTTAGTCTTCTTTTTATAAAAGAAGTCAAAGATTTTTTTTGTTAATCTGTTAGGATTCATTCGGAATATGTGTCCATAGAAATCAATCCTTTTTTTTTCTCATGGTTTCGGAGAGTCTCTCGGACTTTGCGTAGAGGGCTTCGTTTCTGTAGAAAACTTGTTTGTTATTCTGGAATTTGGGACCCATGATCTTCCTCAAAATTTTCCTCTCTTTGATTTCCAATTTCTCCATTTGTCCTTTCCTCCCCATGACTAGTGTCTCTGCTGCATAGAGTGCTTTCGGCTTAATTACTGTGTTGTAATGTCTTATCTTTGTGTTCAAGAGAGGCTTTTCTTATTGTAAGTGTTTTTGGTCTTCTGGAAGGCTAATTCCATTTTGGTCCTTCTCGCTTCCATTGTTTTACCTTCAAGGTTGTTCCATTCAATCCATTCCCCTAGGTACTTGAAACTCCTAACCACCTCTATTTTATGAGCTCCTACTCGGACTCTCGTAGGAGTGTCTGGTATATTTGTCATAATCTTTGTTTTTTCGAAAGAAATCTTAAGTCCTAACTTCCCTGCCTGCTCTTGTAATTCGGCGATTTGTTCTTTGGCTTCCTCCCATGTTTCTGCGAGCATCGCCATATCGTCAGCGAATGCCAAACACTTAATCGTAACTCCTTTATTTTTTGTTCCAAGTCTAATTCCTCCTCTGGTTCTTGCATTCCATTCTCTCACAACTTTTTCGAGTGCACAATTGAACAACAGGGGGGAGAGGCCATTCCCTTTCCGGACCTCTGTTCTGATCTCAAAAGGTTCTGACAGTTCACCCATGAATCTACCTTTGAGGTCGTATTTGTGAGGGTTTCTTTGATGATATTCAGGGTTTTCCTGTCCAAGCCAAATTCCTCCAAAATATTGAATAGCGACCCTCTGTCTATGGAATCGTAAGCTTTTTGGAAGTCCACAAAAGTCACTATATATGGTTTCGCCCTCTGTTTCTGGTATGCTAAAATGTTTCTGAGGTTTAGGATCTGTTCAGGGCAAGACCTTCCTTTCCTGAACCCTGCTTGATACTCTCCGATTTGGCAGTCCAGCTGGGATTCTGCTCGTTCAAGTAATGCTCTGGACAATATCTTATAGGTCACATCCACCAGAGAAATCCCTCTGTAGTTGTTCGGATCAGATTTAGAGCCTCTTTTATGTAGAGGGTGTATCAGGGCCATTTTCCATTCCTCTGGAATCGCTTCTTTCTTCCATATCTCCTCAAAAAATTTCTGGAGTGAGATAATTGCATTTTTGCTAGCATATTTCCATAATTCGGCTGTTATTTGATTTTCCCCTGATGCCTTAAAATTTTCCATGTGAGTCAGAATTGTCTGGATCTCATTTATAGATGGGGGTTTAGAGTCAGGGTTGGTGGAAGACTTCTTTCCATCATCGAACACCATCTTTTGGAGTGGTTCTTCGCAATTTAGGAGTTCCTTGAAGTAGTCTGCCAGTATCTTGCAGTTGCCCCTATTACTATATGCCATGTTCCCTTTTTTATCCTGAAGTTGGAGGGTTGGGGGGTTGTATTTATTAAGCTTCTCTCTGAAGATCCGATAATAGTTTCTCATGTTATTCTTAGTAAAGTCGTCATTAATCTTACTGAGTATTTGGTCTTCTTGAACCTTCTTTACTTTCTTGATTTCCTTGGACACCATCCTCCTAGTTTCCACAAAGTGCTGCCAGGAACTTTCGTCCTTTTTGGTTTGCCAGATGTGCCACGCCTTCTTTCTCAGATCAAGTAGTCTATCACACTCCTCGTTCCACCACCTGTGCTTCTTAATCCTGGAGACAGGAGCAAATTCTTCTGCCTTAGTTATAAGACTCTTCTCCAACTGTTTCCAGCCCTGGCCTTCTAGTTCGCTGGTTAACTGACTCCATAATCACACTATATAATTAATTATTATTAAGAGAAAGAATAATTTATAACAGGATTTGAAAAATTTTGAAACAATTTTTGACCCACGTAGCGCTAATGAAAGTAAACCGTTCGAGACTACACATGTGTCTTACTACAGTAGATCCAATTATCATTAAATTGGTTTTCTTGATTTGACACTGTTATCGTAAAAGCCGTGTCAAAATACTTTTAAATTGCTTTTTCTTATACTGCTGCACTTTGCTGCAAACTCTATTTACCCTTATTAAACTAAATACAAAATTTTTCTAAGTGGTGGTAGGGTTTGTTGTAAGTGATCAAGTCCCATGCTTGCCATGTAAATTTAGTTTATTCCCAATCAAGTCCTTTCAAGCAACGGTCCATCATTAACAGCTTCCAAGCATATTTGAGATTCTTTTACGCACCAACAACTGGCATGTTGCACTAGTAATATTGATCTGTGAAAATTCAGACGTCTTTCTATATCTTCTCGTCGCGGTATATACATTTTTCAGAGACTCGATCTCTGATACTCTGACATTTTCTGCCTGAATTCATTTTGCAACTGACCGCCTCGTCTGACCGATGATAGATAGTGGTCGAACAATACGGATCGTGAGGAGTAAATTCAGGTGAGATATTCAATGAACAGTGTTAATAAAAAACGACTGCGCCTTTATTTCATTGTTGTGAAACGTATGGGAACAAATATTTAAATAAATAGTATTTGCTACGAAAGTTATTTAAGATATGGAGGGGTAGAGAAGAAGAAAACTGCATTCCTGCGTTTAGTCCCATAGGAAGCTTTATCCCAGTTGCTCTCACCCCGAAAGTCTAGTTTCTTTCAGGTTGGAGACGGGGGTAAACCCAAGATTGAAAGCATTTGCAGAGGATTGAGATTACGTATGAGAGTAGTAGCCTGGCCCTGCAGGAAAGTAAGGAGTACATGTATGCATAAAGCGAAGTGGAAATCTTATACGCTTTCGAAGAAAACAAGAACGAATGTCTCGTGCGTTGAAACAGAGCTGATATTATGAAAATTGTGTCTATCATAATATAGATTATAGAGGGAGGCACGATGTGAAAAAAAAATAATAACCGCACAATGAATCGCTACAGTTACGATTAATCTATCGGAAGCTGCAGAAGATAGTACGTGTTATTCTGGATAAATATAGCACTACATTATCGGTCACTCAGTTTATTCTGAGTGTCGTAAGCAACAGCCTACATAGTTCAGAATTTCGTCTGCTTATTGTAGAAAAATGTCCTTGTACGATTCGTCATTGGTATAGAAAATGCGGTGAAATACTATAATCACTGACGGAGATACTATTAATGGCAGGAAGTGTTATCGCAGGATTCAGTCTTGTAAAGATTGGAAATTTCCTCCACATTACCAGCAAAAGGTCGTCATGGAAATTTACATACTGATTGTTTTTCCTTTGTATAGGTAAGTATAATCGTCTTTCTCTCATAGAGAACGGATAACAACAATGGTTGTAAAACTTCAAATATTTTTACACAAAAGGCCTGTTAACGATGATAAATAAAAAATAGACATCATACAAGTCAAACAACTACAGTGAAAATTTAGTGGCGACCGTAATCAGATTGAAAATATTTTATGACAAAACAATAGTTTTTTCATGGCGACAAGTTACAGACCAAAGAAATCATGGCAATACTTAAGTATTAAATGTTAGCTGTTTTTTTTATCTTTAATTCATCATTAACAGTCCAAATGGAAAAAATTAGCTAAAATCTATACTTGTTAATAGAGCCAGAATTGCCCCGCAGATTCATGTTTGGTACTATTTGGTATCAGGGCTGATAATAAATTGTGTTAAGTTCTTGGCACCACCACCATAGTTGAACACCTATACGTTTTGTTGTCCAGGGTACGGAAGAGAGAGGTTGTCGGTCAGTGGCACTGTGCGCTGGAGGGCCGCTCCACTCGAGAGCCGGGCTGTCTGTGTTCCCAGCAGGCCCTATCGATCCCGCCCGTCCACCCCCGCAACGTCGCTACAAGCCTCGCCCACTGACCCCTCTCCACTACGTGACAGGAAATCCGACGACAACTACCACTACCTGCTAACCGACTACTGCTCCCCTTTGTCTGCCAGTATTGTAGTTCTTCTAGCCCTCCTAGATGGAGGGTATCTGTTCGTTTCGGTAAGACCTCAAAACTACTGAACAAATTTTGATTGAATTTTCACCGAGCATGATGGGTAAGCTTTTAACGCTCTGGCCTCTCATTCGGAATGACGTGGTTCGAATCCCCGTCCCAGCTTCCAGATTTGGGTTTTACATGGTTTCTCCAAATCAATCCAGGTGAATACCGGGATGCTTCCAAAGCTCATGGCCGAATTATTCCCGTTCCTTGTCCCCAGTCCTTTCCCGCCTCTAATGACCACGATGTTAACGAGGCGTAAAGCTATAAAAAAAGATTGAATTTTCACTTTTAATTACTAGTGTCTGAATTAACACTTGAGCTATATCTTATCATGTTACGTCAACTAACTTCGGGGGGAGGGGGGGGGGAAGAATTTCTTCTGAACATCAAACTTTCTTCAGATAACCGGCATAATTTGAAAACAACTTAACAGTTTTTGACAACGTTTAAACAGTTTGAAAACTTATGGTCTGGCCTAAAATTAAAGATGTATATCATTACTTTACCTTAAATGGGATCGAACATGAAATTAGTATATTATTAAAAGCGGAACGAAGAAAAATGACACTCTCGTAACGTCTTTTGCTGGTTCTTTCTATAATTATATTGTAATCAGCCTCAAACTCATGTCCGTACCCCAGCGAAGCCGATATGTAAAATTAATAACAAATTAACTGATTCTCGGTGTATATTTAATGTGATGTGAATTGTTGAGAGAAAATTTTTGATTGCTCACAGCACTTTTGTTGCGCCAGTAAAGAAAGTTTTATTCAGAAAACTACGTGTAACTTGCGGAAACTGTTTGAAGTAGGGGAAATCATATTCTTGAGTGTAATAAAAATCTTTGAATAGGAAGCGGCGTAATCTGTGATTGATCTTCGTAAAACAGCATCAAAGCAAAGAGATTGTTGAAAAAGCTAAAACTTTTGTAAAAGTTGTTTGATACAATAAGTCAATGTACGAGTATTAACATTATTGTATTAATGTTAACGAATGGAGTATGTACACTGAATGTGGAAAAACAGAAAATTAAATTTTTATTTTGTAAAGATGACAATAAACGCAATTCACCTTATACTAATACAAAGGAAACTATGAGTTACCTATCTTTTAAGAAGGACAAATTTTACAATTACTAAACCCAAAACATATAAAAGTTTACTGATAAAATTCTTCTTCTAAGTTTTCACTTTATATCAACGTAACACCCAATATTACAAGGTTTTATACGTTTGGTAAGAGTGCCGAGATGGATCGAAGATCCAGTAACAAGAGTAAGAAAAAGAATCGATTATCTCGTGGCAGTAAATGTCAATAAATTAATCCTGATGATTTATATGTCGACAAATAATTGTCTACGTGCTTCTGTCGTTTACGTAGACCAAGTGAAGATAAACAGCTAGTACTTCATGAATCTGTTAGTAACAATGGCACTAACCCACTATATTTCAAAACCCTCGGGCATTAATTCTGTTGAAAAGAACAACTTAAAAAATATAGCAGAAAAATTTTCACGGATAACCTTCTAAATTTCTTACCCATATTGGTGGTTGAGCGCTAATGCTTCTGGTTGGCATTCTGTAGGAAGCGAGATCAGATCCCCATCCGACTTCCAGGTTTCGATTTTCCCACTGTTTCCCGAAACGACTCTAAGTGAATGCCTGGATGGTCCTTCACAAGACCACGGCAGAACTTCTCTCCTTTCGTTGTCCCTACTCCTTTCCCGTCGCTAATCATCACGCTGTCAACAAGGCGTAAAACCTTAAATTAAAAAGACTAAATTTATTTTTCCAAGCGATAAATGAAGTACAGCAAACCTTAAATTCCACGTCGTAAAGTAATTAAGTGTGAATGAGGATGAGAATGCCATGCAGCAACACTTCCGGAGTTTGTTGGAGCACCATGTCATGTTCTTTAACATATATTCTCCATTCCGAAAATATTTCACAAATCCGTTAGAAATACATGACGTAACATCACGCAGAATCACAAAAACATCAGTTTCCTTCTTATCTATTCAACAGCTTTGAATTGTGTTTGTTCCCTGCAGAGCGCTGTTCACTGTTAAAGCGTAACTGCGGCAGAGTACCGGTAGTTCTCAGTTTGTTCAAAAACTTACCGCAGTAGTCCAGGTCTCCACTCATACTTCAGGCAAACTTTTCCATAATCTCATAGAAATTTTATCACAAATTTGTGGCGTTTTTAATTAATAGCCGCTGGTATGTTTGAAATCATTATCAGGTTTCCACACAGAGAAGCCTTCCTGAATTTTATTTCTCTGTATAAACTACGGCTTTGTAGACACAAATAGATGATGAAAACAAATCATGTTCGGACTTCCGACTACAGGAAGTACGAGAGGGTTGCTTCCGGATAAATGATGTTACAAGTTCAGCTAAAAAATTTAACCTGTGGAATCTAAATAGTTGATGAGGCAGCGGGTGCATCTAAAGAGAT
The DNA here is from genome assembly GCA_031002005.1 of Vandiemenella viatica. Classification (NCBI taxonomy): domain Eukaryota; kingdom Metazoa; phylum Arthropoda; class Insecta; order Orthoptera; family Morabidae; genus Vandiemenella; species Vandiemenella viatica. Next base: position 324,478,818 of record CM061920.1, on the reverse strand, counting down.
TACAAGGAAAACGGGAACAATATTCTGAAATGAAAAATAAGAAACAAGAAAAACTGGTGGAAACAGAAGTGAAAAATATTTTGTCATAGCAGCCCAGATAAGGATGATATTAAACGATATCAAAATAACTTTTGCTTCATAGTACATTTCCCATAGTTTTAAAAATGAACCAACAAATTATAACACCAACCACATTTCTAATTCACTTAAAGAAATCTGTTACAAGCGAAGTAATCGTCAAACGTTAGCAGCGTGGTCGAATAGCACGTCTAGTATTAATTTAATAGGTGAAATAAGTTGTATAACAGAAAGAAAAGTAAGTCTTGAGCTCATTGTATTCATAGACAGCAAAGCGCGTGAAATCCTTAAGCATCAGACGAATTCAACCACGAAGTAAATGTTGTAATGTAACAGCATGTTAATATGAAATTTGATGCTTTTAGCAGGCGTCATATTTGTATAATTCCTGATATTTGTATAATTGCGGGTTCAGTCCTGCTTGAATGTTGTTGCATTGTCAACGTTTCGTCATGTAACGTGTGACCTTCCTCACGGGTATTTCGAGCTGATTTATCCTCTGCTGACGGCTGGTTACACCTCCTCGCCTTTCTGATGCTCACTAGGATGATCGTTTCGGATTTTAAAACAATCCGCTAAATAGCCCTGAAGATGGCCCTAGGTTCGGTGCCGAAACGTTTGCAGATGCAGCACATGAGTGCGTGTATAGCTGGGTGGAGGAGATTCTGTTGGAAAAGTTTCTATTAATCGCCATCCGAGCAGACAAATGAACTTTGACGCCAAATTCAGCGAGTGGATTAGTGATTCGTCACGCGTACAAGGGGCTTAAGTGGTGGTAACTAGTTTCCACTCAAGTTGGAAATCGCACATCAAAACCCGCCGAGCATCTTTGTGTATATTTGTAAATGTTTGCGTTTAGTAACCGCATTACTACAAAAACATATTTTAGCTGATCATTTGGTAGATTCAAAAAATAGATGTGGTGAGAAAAACTTCACAAAACTTTAACTTTTGCACATTTAATCAGGAACTGTACATTTAAATGTTTTCTTTAAGGAGGGCACTAAGTATATCAGAATGGATTGATGCGTCAAACTAAACCCCATAGTGTAACCTGAAACAGCTAATGAATGACCAGGCAATATTTTCATTACTGGACGAACTTCATGGTTGTGAGCAAACCTCTCTGGTCAGGAGCCTCTTGCGACATGGTAATGCACCCCTCTGTGAGGGGAAGGGTGGCAGAGGGGATGGGAGCGACAACTGGCCTGACCCGGCCACAGATACCGACAATGTTTGTCTCAGAGGGAAGGAAATCATGTTCGGATCGCTGACTACGGCATTGTCATCTCTGTGGTCCGAACAGAGGAAACATCGTTCCACGCAACATAACTGTTCTGTATAATCATCGGGTAAGTATTAACAACGACCTCGCACTATAACCTGCAAGCAGTTTCCAACCCGAAAACGAAACACTTTCAGAATATTTTATTGCTAATGGCATACACAAATCTATTTTGTATAGTGTTTGAAATCATTGTTAGTTTATATATTTAAATATATTTTTCTTTCAAAGAAATTAATTTTACCTAAGAACCTATCACTAATTCAGTATTCCTATCCTTTATTAATGTACTGTGAATATTAATTAGTAAATATTATTTGTTTCAATTCGTACATTTTATTTTACAGTGTTCTTAAGTCATCCGTAGCTAAAAAGAACACAAATTCTAGCTATCAACTGAATAATTCAGTTGATTGCTAGAATTTGTCTTCTTTGTAGCTACGGATGACTTATGCAGGAAGATTCAACTTTGGATGACACGGCCTCTTAGATAACGATATAGGCATCATCACTTCCATGCTGGATTTCAATTTTACTAAGTACGATTAGTGGAAGGAAACTACCAGTGACTGAATGAAATAATTAATTATTGGATTTTCGTATGAAAACAATAAGAAAATTCTTGGAGTTGATTTTGCGTGGCGCTTTATCAGAACCGTGTATCAAAGAGAGTGTCTTTTTTTATTTGGGCTTTACGTCTCCGGATGGA
>CM061920.1:324306087-324475746 GCA_031002005.1 Vandiemenella viatica | reverse complement strand
CGGAAAAAATGTAGACCGTCTTCGATCAGATAGTTTATAAAACATTGGGTGCAAATGATGCAAAATCTTCGAGCAAGGTGGGTGAGCGCTGACGTTCTGACGACGCATTTGTGAGAACGCTTTGTCGAATCCCCGTCCGGGACATTCAGATGTCGGTTTTTCATTGTTTCCCGAAATCACCCGACGAATTCCTGGATAGTTCCTTCAAAAGGCCATGACTCAATTTCTTCCCTCTCCTCCCTCCCATTCTTTTTCCTTATAATGAATGACATTGACGTCTACTCGTTTTTCATTACAATAACACAATTTCTCTCTTTTTGGTGCTATATTATTTATTCCTCACGTCTCTTCTTGAATATTCCTCTAACTGCTGTTCTACGGAACAGGTAGTACCCTGAGTAAAAGCCAGACCTCGTTCTCATACGTTCCTCTGACGTTTCACTTCCTCTCGGTAGCTTCCGGGTTGTGGCGACTAAGAGCTGCGGTCTGTTGGTCTGGCTGCCTACATGCAGGCGCTTCACAACCGGTCGATAATACGCTCGTACCAGCGTGTATCAACTGACTGGTTGAGGCGGAAACAATTTTTATATACTAATATCTGTTTTTTATTTTCTTATCAAACCATACTTAAGCCTTAATTGTGCTATTTGATTCAAGAATGCTGAACAAAGAATGACTACCGAAGGATTCTTATTTCTTAAATAAAATCACAGTTATGTAAGAGACAATATACGCTTTTTGATTGAAAAAACGTATTAATATGAACAATAAACGTTTTAATATGGTTGCACATATAAATTATTTATTGAAAACGATTTTTAACTTTTCGGAAGAATATTTGTTGTGCTGTACGTTTTAACTTCATCAGTGCAATTACAAACGCGTTAGTGTTTAAATAATCATAATAGTGAAAAAAGTTTTGTATTTGATAGTATCAAGGCATTCAACCGCATAAGATAGTATATATAATGTTCTAATATTTAAAAAATTGTTTTCTGAAAAATGAAAAAATATATCTAATAATGATGCTATAAGGGGATCTAATAGGTTACTAACTAGAACCATGAATTTCAGACACAAAATAAAACCTCATTTATTGAGTCTTATGGCCTTACAAGGTCGGGTAGTAATTAACGTTACGTTAAACACAATTAGATCAGCAAAACAAGCAATACCCGACGTTTACAATTCGCCGGAGTAAGCAAACAAAACTGAATGAAATATCTCAAACAAGTACTAAAAAAAAAAAACAGCAAAGTTAACATTGAAATAACGTGGCAACACAGGCCATCAAATTGAAGCTAACATTTTACTGTACAAAGGAAAATCCCAGGGGGCGCCGTATAAAGTGAATGAAAAGCATCAAAATTGAATTAACAAACAGCAAGATGCTTAAGAAAAAATTGAATCGAAATATAAATTCAGCTAGCTCAGAATTTAAGTGACGGGAGCAGAGTCTTAACCCAGGCGTCGCTTAAGGGCTCATAAGTCTGTTAAAATCCACTGAATAGTGACCGTCGTTTCTGGTACATTACCATAGAATCATCGCCGTGATGGTGAGCGACAAACACAATGCCACTGCAGCAATGGAAGCTAAATAAGCGGCTACGACCGCGTTATTAGCATAACTTCCAAATAATGGCAAGCATGCCACTCAACATCTCGCTTTCCCAAAGCAAGAAATGATCAACCACAATGATCATCAGAGAGCGTGCCGGCTGACACGTCTGTTCACCAGCTCGTCTTGGACCCAAGTGAGTCTAAGATGGCTCCTTCTTCTTCCTCGGCTAGTTGCACTCCACATGTAAAAGAACTCCATGGAATTAGTATTGTAGCCCCCAATAAATGTTCAGGATTGGCTATCTACACATTTCCGTCGTCACGTGTTTAATATCACGCGTCGCATTCGCGACTCCTTCGCGCGTTTCCTACTTGGCCTTCGGGGTAGCGGCAAGGTGGGGTAGGTCGTTGTCCGAATTCGAACGGGACTCAAGCCGGGCTGGCCCGGCGCCACCAAGTCGCCTCGCCTGCTCCATTGTTCCCCCTCAACCGCCGAAATGGCAGTTCTAGCCTTCGATATTCAACCGTTCTGAGCCATGCGTTTACAGAAAAATTAATTTATAATAAACTATACCTTTGGCCGCCCTGGTTTAAACATACATTTAACCTATTCAGACAACCCTCATTATTTACAATTTATTTACACGTTGCAAGATTAAATAATTAATAAACTTGAATATAATAAAAAAAAAAAGAGGAATTATGAATATAATTAATAATAATTTAATTATATTCATTGTGGTGTGACGCTGTCACCCACAATATACCTGCTACCCAATCAAAATAAAATTATGCCAATAATTTTATTTGAACTATTGTAACCCTACAGTTGCATCAAAATCATTGCCTACACTATAGTTTCATGGTTCCAGCTCACTCGAACTATCGCATACATGTGACCTCTTTAAATATGTAAATACGACACGTGACTCTGGTTGAACATAAATCATAATGAAATGTCTTATTCTAATATGCAAAGTAAAACATCATAAAACATTGACAGGTACATAGATGTAAATGAACAACAAAATAGATCTGCTCAATCAATAAACAAAAAATGATGTAAGCACAAGATATTAACATTAAAGTTAGACAACTCAATTAATTATTTACAACGGACTATGCAAATCTAGCACATGTGTTGAAGTTAGATTTTTCAAAAAAAAAAATAATGCACCGAATGTCCATTATCAAGGTCGACACAAGTATGTCGAAACCACATAACATGAAAATCAAATGGAAAAAAAAAATCTTCCGCGAATTTACATAACTATCCATACAATACAAAAAAAAAAAGACAGTTCTCGCAAAATGAACGACATTATGCTTTCCAAATTTCTACACTCGTAGCAAAGACATCATAGCGGTGAAACTAAGCGATCAGCTGTTTCCACTTTGTCCGCTCTGTTGTTGTCAGTAGGCGCTGTCCCGTTAAGCTTGCGGCTCAGGCTACCTGCTTCTCGTTTAACCCTGATTGCAATCTTTCCAGGAAAACTGGCGGTCGGCACAGCTGCTATTCCATAACAGCTGAGTGTCGCTACCGGTTCTCGCTGCGTTAGCGCTAAGCTTGTTAGGCAATTACGTGTCTCAAGACTGACACTCTTACTTTTCCAAACACATGTTCTATGCTATTACTTAACTACATCATAGTCTTCATATATCAAATTTATGCCTATGCTCTTAAATTTTTATATATTATTTACAGACGACGTCAGTCGCTGCCGTAAATTGTTCGTTATTCAGCGTGTGTCCGTTGATAAATTTTATACACCCCGTTGCTTCATGTTGCGCGTCTTGTTAGATTGTCAGGACCGCTAATTGTTGTGCAAGTCATTATAGTATCATTATCACAGGTAACTATTATACCTCGCGTGGCATCACGGAATTTACGGCTCTACTTAGTGCTTAAGAAATCCTCCTACTCATTTGATCAGTAAATTTTCTCACGTTTCAACGAAGAACTGGTACTCAACAAGAAACTGCCGAACGATGTGGATCAATCCCACAGTCGAACACATTTGCCTCGGCAAACATATGCATAAAACCCTTGGACTCATTCATTAACACCGCCGAAGGAAGCATCGCAACCTATTTTATGGAACACGACCTTTATAAAACCTTGGACTTACGCATCAAGATGACCAAATGGGTAAGAATCGCAACTTATTTAGTTCAACGCATTCTTGATAAATTGATAGCAGTCAGCTCATTGTTTGGACCAAAGTATTCTCCTTGATTAGGATGAGTTTTTATGCACAAACCAAACTCTGAAGGTTCCTTGGTACTTAATAACCGTATGCCGTACTGATTCGCTTGAAGATTGCGCGACACGCATACCATATCTTTTTTATCTGATAATGACTGAAAGAAAACGGTCATCTTCTACGTTCATTAGACGCCTATGTTGACAAACTTCTCAACATTTTTGCGGTGACCATCAAATCCTTTTTGTTCGCTCATGAAGGCAGTAAAATTCTTCTACACGGCTGTAAGGGTGAATCTGCGGAATCAGCGATCAACGCTGAATGAACGTTTCCTTTTTACGACTCCAAAATTCGATATGTCCAAGACCTCGCCGTTTGTCATCCTTTTTCGGCATGCGTACTACTCAATAATGATGAACAATGCCTATTCAGTGACCTTGAGGCGTCCATGGACCTTCTTGTGAAAATGAGCCTGTTTGCGGAATATGCGTCTTTGCCGCATTCGCAGAATCTCGGGTGCTCGAAACTTTTGACTTACAAGGTCCCAAGCTTCTCTTTGCATCGACCTGCCAGCCAACGGAATTTCTCGAAACACCGTTTTGTAAAAGCTGCAGGGTGTTTGGTAGCGGACTCGGCAGATGTTTGGTGTTTCCGTCACATGTACAGTTACTCAGGTCACCGACACGGCTGACCACGAGGTTTTGCGTACTCATGCCACGTCACGAACCATCTCACTCCGACCAATTCAATAAACCACTCAGAAAAACATTTCAAACCCCGCATTTGTAGCGTGAATTCCCTGAGGGCAAAGAGTGAACAAATTGATTCCCGTTGCACTCGACATTGCGGACGGAAAATTTCCACCCGATGTTTAGAAATCGCGAACTCGGTGGACCGTTTTCGCTTTTCTCCAAGCAATGAAAACTTTTACGGACACTTCTCTGGCTTGAAGGAAGCATGTGTACTGCGAATCTTTCGCCTCGTGTCCTAGGAATGCTTGTATTTTCCCGACTGACGTTCCCTTTCTTTCGGCCCATGATCATACAAACAATTGAAATTCCTGAGCTTAGAAATTTTTGCCTTTAAGCAGCAAATTTCCTTTATCAGACGCTGAGTGTTGAGTTCATCAAACGTCTCATTCGCAATCTGCAATTCTTCCTCAGATTGATTGTAGTGAGCATGCTCTAACTCTACAAGCGGTTTGCCCGTGATTTTGAAGGTCAACTGCGGCAGAATTACTTATTTCCGCCACACTGGTGTTCAGCTTTAACACGACTCCTTCGTCGGCATTCTCCACTGAAGTACGAACTATTCGAACGTCAGCAGCAGGCTCTTCCACTGCTGGGACGCTTCTTTGCACTTCAACTCCCCATTCTCAATGCTCCTTCGCGATTCCGCGAAATGTTGTCTTATATCTTCCTTCAACGACTCAGAATTTCTTCTCATTTCTTCCTTTATTTGCCTACTGAATTCCTGCCAGCATGTTAAAGATTAGTTTTGGTCTTGAGGTTGTGCGGTCGCAGGTGGCAATTCTACCGTGCTTTGCGACGCACGTGTTTCAACTTCTGCCCGCATGGGTGGATTTTGAACGGTTTCATTGTCTGGGGTTGGAAAACTTCCTAACTGTTCCCCATCTAATGATGCATTTGAGTGAATGCTGCGTGTACTAGGAGTATCATTGCACTCTTCGTTCGCCAACGGCATTTCGTGTACTTCCGGTGCTTGATCCATCGCGTCAGTTAGCTCGGAAATTTTATGAACAATAGATTGATCTGCCCTACTAATGGTGCGCGATCTCAACTTCATAGATTTGAACGTAGATACAAACTCTCAACTCCGAACAATTACAACGATCGACAACAAACAAAATACAACCGGCACGAGTTTACTCAAACAAAATACAGCATTAAACAAATCCCGCGCATAAATCCCTTCAACATGAAATAAAACCCATCCAAAATAAACAACAAGGAAAAACAACGATGTTGCATGCGACACGAATACCTCAACACATGAGCATAATCAGCATAAAGAAAAATCTTAAGTCTTATCATGCATGAAATTCAAAAGCACTGACTCTATCTTTAATTTTAAACTAATCATGCTTGATGCAAGTGAACGAAAATATACTTGAACAACTGATTGAAATAAATCACACATTTAAATTTAAATCAAGCATGGCAAACAAAATTCAACAAAAAAACTTATTCTAAAATAATAAAATGAATCAACACAGGTCACATCCATGGATTTTTTAAGACTTGTAAAATTCTCAAAATAATTTCGACTTGGGAAATTAATTTGTTAGATCCCCAGGTTGGCAGCGCCAATTGTATTATCCATACAATTTGGGGCTGGCAAAATGGCCTAAAAGGGGATCCACAAAAGCCCGAAACGTTGGGTGCCAATTGTATTAGATACAATAAAACGGGTGCTACGTGGGTGAGCAGAAAACGGGAGGGGGGATTTATAATTATTTTCTGAAAAAATGAAAAATCATATCATAATAATGATGCTATAAGGGGATCTAATAGGTTACTAACTAGAACCATGAATTTCAGACACAAAATAAAACCTCATTTATTGAGTCTTATGGCCTTACAAGGTCGGGTAGTAATTAACGTTACGCTAAACACAATTAGATCAGCAAAAAAAAACAAGCAATACCCGACGTTTACAATTCGCCGGAGTAAGCAAACAAAACTGAATGAAATATCTCAAACAAGTAATAAAAACAGCAAAGTTAACATTGAAATAACGTGGCAACACAGGCCATCAAATTGAAGCTAACAGTTTACTGTACAAAGGAAAATCCCAGGGGGCGCCGTATAAAGTGAATGAAAAGCATCAAAATTGAATTAACAAACAGCAAGATGCTTAAAAAAATTGAATCGAAATATAAATTCAGCTAGCTCAGAGTTTAAGTGACGGGAGCAGAGTCTTAACCCAGGCGTCGCTTAAGGGCTCATAAGTCTGTTAAAATCCACTGAATAGTGACCGTCGTTTCTGGTACATTACCATGGAATCATCGCCGTGATGGTGAGCGACAAATACAATGCCACTGCAGCAATGGAAGCTAAATAAGCGGCTACGACCGCGTTATTAGCATAACTTCCAAATAATGGCAAGCATGCCACTCAACATCTCGCTTTCCCAAAGCAAGAAATGATCAACCACAATGATCATCAGAGAGCGTGCCGGCTGACACGTCTGTTCACCAGCTCGTCTTGGACCCAAGTGAAGTCTAAAAATGGCTCCTTCTTCTTCCTTCGCTAGTTGCACTCCACATGTAAAAGAACTCCATGGAATTAGTATTGTAGCCCCCAATAAATGTTCAGGATTGGCTATCTACACATTTCCGTCGTCACGTGTTTAATATCACGCGTCGCATTCGCCGACTCCTTCGCGCGTTTCCTACGTGGCCTTCGGGGTAGCGGCAAGGTGGGGTAGGTCGTTGTCCGAATTCGAACGGGACTCAAGCCGGGCTGGCCCGGCGCCACCAAGTCGCCTCGCCTGCTCCATTGTTCCGCCCTCAACCGCCGAAATGGCAGTTCCTAGCCTTCGATATTCAACCGTTCTGAGCCATGCGTTTACAGAAAAATTGATTTACAATAACTATACCTTTGGCCGCCCTGGTTTAAACATACATTCAACCTATTCAGACAACCCTCATTATTTACAATTTATTTACACGTTGCAAGATTAAACAATTAATAAACTTGAATATAATAAAAGAGAAAAAAGAGGAATTATGAATATAATTAATAATAATTTAATTATATTCATTGTGGGTGACGCTGTCACACCACAATAGAGATAACGTAAAATAATTTAATGAATTATCGGCAGCGCTCTTGCACTATTTGATAAATTGTATAAACACCAACTCTTTTAAATCTATGACAAAAATACTTCATTTCTGTTGCCAACTCCCTAAACTCTGCACTATGTCTGATTTAAAATTAACACATAACAAAAAATCCTTCCCATCGGGTCATCCAAATTAGTAAGTTCACGCGTCTAAACAAAAGATTCCAACCAAAACTTATGTTCGTCAAAACGGCAAATATCCGGTTGCAGTTTTTTTTAAGAAGAACTTTTTATGGAATACGTTCGGTTTTGTATTAAAAACTGCAACTTGAAATTTAATAATCGAGTTCCTTATGAACCAACTTATGTACGAAGTCTTATGTTCAATATTTTTCAGTAGTCGCAGAAAATCCCAATACCATAATTGATTTTGAGAAAAAAAAATCATAAACATGCTTGTCTTTGCGAAAGATCCTTAATTATATCGTTATATAAGATTTGACATTTCAGCAGCTTCTGAGGGAGCGTTAAATCAACGAGATATATAGCTTATTTACATTCGTCGTAAACAGTCGGCAACGCTCCTTTCGTTGCCTTGTGCTGATCTTCGGCATGATAATTACTTGTATAGTTGGTTGGTGGCGTAAGCTCTTTTGTACAACGCCAGATCCTAAGCGATGAAACAGATGATTAGAAAAAGGAACTGGGGTTTTTCTTTCAGTCCGAGTTTAAAATACTTGTGTTCCTTGCGCCATTTCTCTATTGTTCTTTAAGTTTATCCTTAATAACTGGTACCAATTACCAAGGAAAATCCTTCAAAGAAATAAGATTTGTTGAAAATATAAATCGTGCTCAAGTCCAAAACTTACGTCATAGTAGCAAGAAAACCATAAAATTGTTAATAGACGAAGAAAAAGAGAATATTTTCTTATTATTCAATGAGTAAGTTCAGTGCGTTCATTCATTTTACACGTGGACGACAAGGTTAGCGCCTCTTCGGTAGTTTAGAGAATACTTTATACACTCAGGTATTTCGCAGAAAAACAAGGGATTTTGTTTTAAAACAGTACAAAGTCATAATCATTATCAGCCAGTTAAATCATTAAATGATGTGACCTCTTAAAGTTACGAGTTGAGTTAGAGCTTGAGGAGTTTTCTTCAGGTTGAACAGTCTTGGGCAATCCTGTTCCAGCTAATTCCAATAACCCTGCGTATGTCCTTGCCCCCTCAGCCTGGTGGTCTTCGTCTCGGTCTCCGGTGATCTCTTGGGCTTCAATCTAAAACTGTTTTGGCCACATTTCCTCCAAGCAACAAGGTTCGCCCACTGCAATTTCAAGGAGGCTGTCTTCTCCAAGATGTCTGTCACTTTTGTAACTGATTTAATGTCAATTACTCTCTTCTTGACTTTTCTAGTCGAACTTAACATTGGCCTTTCCATAGTTCTTTGCGACATTCTAAGTTTTTCTTTCAAAATTCGTTTAGCGTTCAGGTCAAACAAACGTAAGTCAACACGGGAAGAATGCACTTGTCGTAAACTATTTTCTTTAGATTTTAAGATAATTGAGTGCACCTCAAAAGTAGACCACCAGGGCACCAGTAGGTAATAGAAATGTTTTAAGCAGTTAATATATGCTGGGTTATATTTTATAAAAAATTTCATAAGTATCTGTAATCATACTTAAATTACTTTTCCACTGACAAAAACAGCTGAAGTTTAATATCAGATCCCATAAGCTGCTTTTGGTTTATTGAAGACTACAATATTAATAGCGGGATTAAAAGCATACCTCTCGAAAGAAAGGAGAAGTGAATCTAGATTTATCACATCTTTTCGGATGGTGACCTGTAGCAGAAGGATTTCTGTTTGATAACTAATAGATTACCCGGCGTTGCTGGTGTGTGATAAGATTATCATAATCTTTCTCCGTAATGTGAGTGGAGTATTGTAAACCAGATATAAACATTACTTTTCCACTTACTATAAAGCATATGTGCACAACGTTCGTCGGAGATCAGATGGAAGCTGTGGTTGGTATTAAGAAAATTTGCAAAAAAAGAGAATAGTTATACGTGTAAATTTTGCTTGAGGGCGGTAAAGAGGGAGAGAGGTTAGGCTTTTTAAATCAAATGTAGACAGTTTTTTCCATTGTTTTAAGGTATACGTGCTGAAAGTATTATCAAAATGTATAAAAACAATTTTTAATTTCACTTCTGAATTTATTGGTTGCTTATTGACCGACCATAACCGGTGTAATCCCAATATACATGAAATTTTATGGCCTTTGAGAATACCACCATCCATTTTGGACGGTTTTCCTAATGTTTAGGATATATTTACAAAAAACTCGTATAATTTTTCCTTAAATGGGTGGTGGAGAAAAGGAAGTCAGTCTTCGTAAACCAAAAGTGGACAAAGTTTTCCCCTTTGTTTTAAAGTATATGCGTGCGAAATTTAATAAATATTGGAAAAACTTTGGTTTGTGTATCAGCACAATAACTTTAAAAAGATTATTAAGTTTCAAGTTTGAATGTTCGAATTTTTCGGTCACTAACGGTCCGACCGCAACCGGATAGCGCTAGTAAACAGGAAATTTTTGGGCTTTCAGAATACCACCATTTACGTTGGCTGATTTCCCAAACGTTTTTGAAACCTTAAGGGGGAGGGGGTTGTAGGGTGTTTTGCGGTAGAGGAGTGAGTTCTTGTAAAGCGAATGTATACAACACCGTATTTTACCTCTTGTTTTAAAGTATACGTGTGCAAAGTTTCATCGTGATGGGTTAAAACTGTGGACTTTTATGTATATAGAGATCATAGTTATAAAACGCTCCAAGCAATTTTATTGTTATACTTTTAATTCCAGGAAGGGGTAAAACACAAGCTATGTACTTCATTTAATCTCAGAAATGTTTTCAAGCATTCGTTTTTAGTTTTTCATTTATAGCGTTTCATACAGATATCATTTCTTCAGTCAGGGAATATTGGTTTCGTAAATTTTCTGCGAGTGAAAATCGCTTACCTCTTAGCGTTTTCATTGTTGAATGAAAGAAGGAAAATACAATTTTACGTAGATTTTTTTTTTTTTTTTAAATTCGGTGTCCTGTTCATGGCATAACTGATGCAAATTTAATTATTTAGAAGTAGTTTTAATGATTAATCTCGAAACATTGATGCCAATCCGTTTTGAGGAACTGAAGAATATACGAATTTGAATTAACTGTCAACGATTGTAACATGAGTAATCAGGAATGTGATTTGAGTGAGATAGTTGCTATTTGGTTTCACACTAATTGTTTGCAGTCTGTCGCCTCCTTTGTATACAACTGTGCCCAAGTTTCACTGCTGTATGATAGTATCCAACTGACTACTTCATTATTGTGCTCATAAACAGTTCCGCGTTGTCATTCGTGTCGATTTAAACTAACGTGTATCTTGGCTCTTTCGCTCTTCGTCTGCTATGTAAATGACATACAAAAGAGATTGCCACTAATCGTTACCAATTGCTCGCATTCATTCATCGTCACATTTAGTTATTTCCAGTGTGGTAACGGCCAACTTAGTTCATTGATGCAATAACTGATTGAGTGTTTTTATGTAATGAATGTTACAATTTCCCTTCAACTGTACGTTTATGTAGTATAAACTGCCACAAAGGGAGGACGTTCTGTCTCCAGTTTATCGAAAAAACGTTTATTTATGAATGAAGGATTGAAATAAAATTTATGTAATTACTAGTCAGTAGCATAAAAATCATGTTTCCGTTCAAAAATATATCTTCACGTTTCTTAAACTAACTTTTCAAATAAAGGCTCAAATTTTCGGATTAAAAATTTCCACCAATTACAGATATGGTAGAATGGAAGCATAAGTATCTTATATTATTTTAAAATACACAGCTTATGCAAATAATGTTAATGAGAGCTAGTAATGAAAAGACTGTATGTAGCTAAATACTTCAAACGTAAGCAAAAGTAAGCTCTCCTTATCTCACTCGCAGTATTTTTTTTTAAGCATTTCGCGGCGGTTCCGGCTTCGTCGATCACACATTCCGCAGAAGTAAAGAAAATGCTACAATCCCCGAAGTGGTGCCCGCACATGACACCATGTATTTAGTTTTCAATATTATAAATTGCCTTCGTGAGTCCAATGTTACTGGCGCCAATACTATTACCGGAAGCTGAATTTATTTGACTTCACGAGTGCAACGTTACTAAATAATCAAAACAACAATATTTACAGAGTCCAAAGAGTGTGGTGTTAATCTTTGATGTAGTGTGATCATTGGTGCTTGTCTGTTATTGTAACGAAAGGAGTATTCATCCTTGATGTAGTTAAATCTTTGGAAGCCTACCCGTATAGGTTACGAACAGATTATCATTTACTACTCCTTCCACCATTCACGTAGAATCATAAGACACAGTAGTTTTTTAATTAGTACCTAAGCTTCAAAACTGTAAGAACCCCATCCGATTCGATTCGCAGTATGTGCGCAATGCGTCGCAAGGAAAACCAACGGAAATGGCTACTTACATATTTATATACGTAGTGAGCTACACTGATGAGACAAAACATTATGACCGCCTACTTAATAGCGTGTCGGTCCCCCTTTGGAAGGTAGTGTAGCAGCGATTCGGCGTGGCATGGATTCGACAAGTCCTTGGTAAGTTTCTGGATGTATCTGGCAGCAGATGGATGCACAAAATTGACAAAATATGCCTAAATTACTGGCCAACGGTTTGTAGGCGCGGAACAGGCGCCCGATAGTGTACCAGATGTGTTCTATCGGGTTGAGATATGCCCTTGTGAAACAAACTTTTGTAGCACGATTCTGCCCTTGTGAAACAGAAAGTTATCCTACTGGAAGATGCCATCGCCGTTGTGGAAGACATGAAGCATGAAGGGACGCGGGTGGTCAGCAATAATTTTCACGTAGTCCACAGCTGTCATGGTGTTTTCAATCACTACCATTGAGGCCCTGGCGAATGTTCCCCGTATCATATTACTGCCCACATCGGTCAGCGTCCGTGGCATGGCGCATGTTTAGAGTAAACGTTCTCCTGGAAGACGGCATTTCTGAATACAGCCATCGATCTGGAGTAAAAAGAAATCTGACTCATCAGACAACACATTTCCATTTATCCACGGTCCAATCTCGATGATTTCGTGCCCACTGCAAACGTAATTGACGATCTTGTTTGGTCAAGATGGGAACACGTAGGAACCGTCAGCAGTGGAGCCCAATGTTCAACAATGAGAGCTGAACGATGTGCTCCGAAAATAATTTGCTCGCACCATTGCTGTAGTCTGCCTTCAGATCTGCCAGAGGTCGTCTCCTATTCTGCTTACAGAGCGGGTAAGTCTCCGACCTTCACGTTCTGTGATGAGACATGGACGACGCTATTCGTGATTTCTTAGTGCTTCAACCACTTTCCATAGAAGCTCACTGCAGTAGCACGCGAACAGCCACCCAGCTTCATCGTTTCCGAGATGCTCGTTCCCAGGTGCCAGATCATAAAAATCTGACCTTTTCGAAAACACTTATGTCAGTTGATTTCCTCGTTCGTCACACGCATCGTTGCGGGAATGGCTACGCCATGCGACTAGATCCGCTTATATACAGGGTGTCCCAGAATTATCTTTACAACTTTAACATTGAATAAATTATGTTTGGAACGAGATATCACAATGCAGTTTTTTACATGTTACAGAGTATCTCTCAAAGTTTTTTTCTGTTTCATTTCAGGTGCAGTTTGGTGACAAGTAGGTAGTTACATCACATTTATTGAAAATGTACACCCCACAGGAAAAAGCTCAGTGTGTTTTCTGGTTTATAGAGACAAGGGTTACTTAACAGGCACGACATTCAAATTTGAGGTTCTGAACCTCCGCATGCATTTAGAGAGAGAGAGAGAGCGCGACAGCCCAATGGTTAATGTGTTGTGCGGTGTTATGCACAACCAAATCATTGGCCCCTTCTTCTTTGCTGAGAAGACAATCAAAGGCCCAGTTTACTTGGATAAGCTAACAAAATTTTTTGTTCCCCAACTGGAAGTCCTTCAACCAACAGTCATCTTCCAACACCTCCGCATTGGGCTCATGATGTCCGTAATTTTCTAGATAAACAATTTCCTGGTCGGGGTCCAATTGACTGGCCGCCTCGTTCACCTGACATAGCCCCCTTGGATTTCTTTCTTTGGAGATTTGTAAAAGTAATCGTGTATCAAACCCTGGTTAGAAATCTGGCAGATCTCAGGCAGAGGATTTCTGCAGCTATTACGACAATTGATCAAGGGATGCTTCAAAGAAGTGTTCTAGAGACAGAAGCAAAACTTTGAGAAATACTCTTCAAAATGCAAAAAACTGCATAGTGATATCTCGTTCCAAACATAATTTATTCAATGTCAAAGTTGTAAAGATAATTCTGGGACACCCTGTACTTTACTTACCACATGATGTATCCACAACGTCACCGAACGCGGTTGGGAGTGGTCAGAATGTTTTGGTTCATCAGTGTATAACTTACTTAAAAGCTCGATAAACAAAGTATTTGTTGTGTTCTAAAATTTATAACTTTCCTAAAAGATAAACATGAAACTTATTGGTTGTTGGGAGACTGTTCAAAAGTTTTCTGTAAGACGTAATCAGCCTCAAAGGTTATTTTTTATGGAGCTAATAATTTTTTGAAAATATGTTTACAGCTGTGTGTAACGAATGCTGTACGATAAACAAATGAATGAATAATATATCGGCTATTCTACCTAAAATCTTAAACGAAAATAATTCATTATGAAAGGAACTAATGTCTGTCTTTTTCTATATGTGCAAGTTTGTGTATTTTTTGGTACATCTGTTCTGTGAGTGGATTAACGGTTTGTCGACAAACTAGATTAATTGGTAGTTTCGATTCAAGTCACCATCTGTAAGACAAGTGTATATTTTATGTTAATTTTTGTTGCATGATTGTGTTTGTAAAGTATAGTTCAGGGTTATTAAATAGAGTAACACCCAAGATTCGCTTTGACTGCGGAAATGTGGAGTACCGGATACAGTATTTTGTTTGATGCTAGTGCAAGGAAGCTTTGAAGGTACTGGCCCGCGTTTCTCTCTCTGGCTTTGACAGTGCCAGCAACTGCGATCAATGTTGGACGTAGAGCCGCCAGCTGTGTCGAGGGCAGAGCGTTTCCGACAGCATCTTGCAAAGCGCCGGAAGTTCTCTCTCGATCGAACGGGGCCGCTCGTCCTCCGACCTGTATCGGTAGGCAGCCCCTGTCAACGCGACTCTCCCGCTAAGCGCTCCCGTCTACCTATCTCGCCGTGTGAATGGGATGACAGCTGCCCGACCCACATACTGCTCAGTGCCAATCTCGAGAAGTGGTAAACATAGTTCAGTGTGCTCTTTCTTACCTCTTTAAATACTTGACTTATCACTTCCCACATGCACTGAACTACAGAGAATATAACCTTCAGATTTTAAATAACAACTTTTCGGGGACGAATTTAAATTTTACTACCAAGCCTCGTTGAGGAATGGTAACATTCTGTTCCGCCAGTTGAGAGGACGCGTTTTCAAATCCCAGATGCGGTGGAGGCATTTAATATTAATTACAATTTACTGTTTATTAAAAATAGCACTGAACAATTAATTTACATATTATAATTTTTCAATATAGTCCTTTTTCACTTCAATACGGAGTCACCATGTTACTGATATGCTACATGTTCCTTATGAACATTTTTTTCTTGTCTATATACTCATATGTGAAGAATGTGGTTCATTAACGACATGTTCTCGGCCATCTTTGAAAGCCTAAACATTATACTTTCAAAAACTAAAAAACACCGTTTTGTGAAATGTCAACAAAAAAAGTTGAAAATAATATTTAAAGTAAAGAACTTGTTCAACAGCAATAGATGTCCCACAATTCAGCATAACTTAAGCGTTTGAATGAGCTTAAAATTTGAATAAAATCACTGACCAAAAATTTAGGTTTAATGTAAAAATCGTGTGGTGCTATATATCACTTGATTAATTTTTTTTATCGCTAGCTATTCATAAAGAGTCATTATGAAAAGTAAGTAAAAACCACCAGAGGCCTATCTTTTACATTAAAGTTATTTTTGGGTCAGTAAGTTTATTTTCATTTAAAGCTTATTCAAAAAATTAAGTTATACTAAATTGTGGGACATCCTACCACTGTTAAACAAAATCATTATATTTAAAGTTTATTGTCAACTTTCTAGTTCACATTGGTACAAAAATGAGTTTTTAAAATCTAATTTTTGTTTTAATTTAGTTTTTTAAAACAAAACTGAAGATGTTAGTGATGATGAAACTATGATTTTAGCATTTCATTAATGATGATGAACTTAAAATTATTCCTTTCATTTTCGCGTAACCTAGCTATTTCATCTAACGCGTCAACATTACATTGAACTTTCTCCTTTGGCTTGCAGCAATCAAGTTTTTCTACTTGGAGACTATCCAGTGACTTTATTCGACTGACAGCTACAGTGGCCTGTACCACAGGCAAGCGACAAGTTGATCGAAATCTAAGCAGACTTTGTTTAACTATTTTGCTGTTTTGAATTTAGTGTTTCCATTCAATGGAGAGTTGCTTCTGAAGAAGGTGAAGAGGGTGACGCCTGTGTATTTTCAACCTCCTCAACACTAATATCCGCACGATTGCGTGGCACACAGACGACTACTTGCTGCATTGAGAATTTGTTTTAATGCAAAATTAATCAGATCACCAGGACATAGCTATAAAATTATTGTATTGTAATCGGTTATTAATACATCTAAAAATTTTCATATAATTCTGACTTCTGGAATTACATTACATTCGTATATACATACTGATCAAGCTAATAAAAACTGTTGTTACCAGACTCACATTGACATTATTAATATACTTTTAAAATCAAATGCCTAGCACCCGCTTTGTAAATGAATTTACGAAACATACATGTAGGAGTAATTGCTAGGAAATGAGCAACCCTGAATGAAAGGAAAATGTGACTGGCAATTGTTTGATAATAAAAGCTCAACAGATTGCTCATGTTTCTGGTAGTCCTTAAGTAGGTGATTTGCGTGGGCTAGATTGTACTCAACGCACTGTCAACCGAGGACGGCAGCAAATCAAGCCTAAGTGGATTAGCTGTGAGCCAGCTGTGTTTGAACTCTAGGCGACCTGAAGTAGCTATTACTTCTCCTCGTTGCTTGGACACTACAGCGCCAGTGTGATGTTTGGACGGACCAGTTCATAGCGTCGTCTTCTCTCAATCTGTGGTTGATGCCGTTTGATTTTCCAGGTTTCAGTAGTGCTCCGTGAAGATATACGTACTGCAGATTCTTAAGAACAACCCAAAACAAATTTCATCGTCATTTTTTTAATGAAAAATTTGAATTTAGAGGTAACCATTAAATACTCTAACCGGAGATTGAGGCCTATTCTATTGCAATAAGAGTTGTTATTTTATTCGCTGTGTATACTGTAGCTGGTAACGCTAAAGCCCAAATGTTTTCCTTTGCCCATTAAAGCAGCTCAACATATTGGCCCATTAGATTTTGAGCCATCGATATGAATTACTAAGGCGGTTGGCCAAAACTTACACTTTGATTGTTGCCTCCAGTTGTTGTATATTGCATTTTACAGTGCACCGAGGTTACTATAGATGATGTTCTCGTACTTGTAAATGTCTAGGTTGGTATGCAGACGCCCATATTTGCCAAACTATCGTCACTTCTGAGTCTTTCAGATATATCTGATGGTTGTAGATTCAACTGTTTGCTTGGAGTTACTTCTTCGATTGTACCTGTCACACAAAAGACATCACACGATTCTTTTTGTTATTAGTCTCTCGACTGGTTTGATGCAAACCTCAACCTCTCCCTTTCTTAAGTTAATCTATTCTTCTCAACATGTCCTTCACAGCCTGCGTCATCATTTACTTGCTTCACTTATTCTAATCTTTATCTTTCTCTTAAACTCCTTCATTCGATTACTCCCTCCAGCAACAAGCTAATTAATGCTGCATATCTTAAAATAAGCTCCACCATTCTGTATCTTCTTTTTATGAAACTTTTCTACCAGCCTCTTCACCCACTAATTTCCAGATAATTTTCAATTCGAACTACATCTGTCCAATTAAGCATCCTTAGACATTAAAACTTGAAATTTATTTTGTCTAGTATTCCTTAAGTCTAAGTTTCAGTTCCATACATATAGTTATGTACTTATGAAATACGTACTGTTGAATTCTAGATCAATATTTTAAATTAAAAGAGTTATCTTTTTGAAGAAGACTGGATTTGCTTGTTCAACAGTTTTTGGCAACGTTCTTACTTTAGCCAACAGCTGTAATTCTACTTAACAAATAACAGAAATCTCCCACTTCTTCTATTATATGTTATTCGACATTGGTCTTGCTTTGGTTTATATTTAATCCAAATTCTTCTGACGGTATTTGGTTCATGTCGTTCAGTAGTTTCTCAATATCCTTTTCTGTTTGTTATTAGGACAAAGTTTAGTATATTGATTATTTCTTATTCAACACTTAGGCTTCATGCAATTATGTTTTTAGATACTTGAATTAATCTACTTCCTAAAATTGAATTTTTAATTGATGCTTGTCTCTTATAATTCTATACTTTTATTATAACCACCTAATTCTTATGTAGACTATTGGATCCGATTTCTTTGAAATTTGCATGTTGTCTCATATAACATTATCATAGGTGCAGAAATGCTATACAAGAATCCTTGTTTTTCTTGATCCGTCCTTTCAGTATAATAACGTACGTCTATAGCCAAAAATGTTACTCTTCTACCACGGATTTTTCTAAACCAAAACTCATCTTCAACTAATATCTCTTCCACTATACTTCTTGTTCATCTCTGTATTATCCTATTCAGGGATTAATCAGAGGTATGTTTTGTTACAGAGCTACAATTTTCACATTTGTCAGCTTGTGCTTTCTTCATGAAAGTGATGATGATACTTTTATTAAAATCCCTATTTCGTAACTTCTCGATACCAGTTTAAATAATCCTTGTTTAAGCTCATATGTTTCAGGGCTCTGTCAGATTCTGTTCATAAAAGCTCCTCGCAAATCATTTATATCAAAATTCTCTTTCCAGTACATTGCTGTTCGAAGTACCCTTATCACAAATTTTCCGCGTACTAGTTTTTGCAAAAATTCTCGCCTCGCGTTAACTAGAGCGATCATCTTCCGCTTTGTCTTCTTTATTTTAGATGCTAACTAAAATAACAATTTAAATTTAAAAATCTATCCTACAAACAGGAAATGTCACGCTAAGCCGAATTTTGTATTTAGCTCGGGCGTTATGGCGTCTTAAAGTCTTTACCCTTTTAGATAGACCACAAAACTACAGCTTATGTTTCCTTTTGGAAAATCGTGTTTAAGTATAGTAAATTTGTACCAAACCTTACAACAATGCATACACAACAGACAATAGTAACATCCTATATCTCGTAGCGTTCATCCACCACGCTGGGTTGATAACTCGATGGCTATATAGGTTATTTGAGATATTTACGGCAAAGGTAAAACCTGAGATACGGTGCGCGTCAGAAGAGTACCTGCAGGAATTATTTAAAAGAAACAAACCATTTTCATACGCAAAAATTACCGAATTTTGTTTTTCCATTGTTCAGTAAGAAAGCATTTCCGTCCACACAAAATATTTCCCCAGAATTGGGAATTTTCAGCTGTAGTATGTGGACTGACAGAAGAAAAAAAGAATCATTGCTATTTTTCTAACTATCGTTATATATCGCTGTTTTATAAAACCCGATAAAGCGATTTGTAAAAATTAAATTTCTGCTGCTCGTAATAATAATCGAAATGTATTTAAATCACTTTAACAACATTAACGATCTCGTAAATTTAATATTCGTATCAGCTGCAAGTATGCGTATCTTCATCGTTTTCCAATAATTGTAGAGCATTGTTATAAATTTAGTTTAAAGCTATTGAGTGACGCTCTCTTACCAGTCGGTCGTAAACGGACGCTAGCCCCAAATACGATTAGCGCAGTAAACGTTTATTAAATTCAGTAATCCCCAAATGAAATAGACAAAGAGATTTTAATCCCATCTGCGCTGGGGCCATAATCTGCGATGAAATTTATAGCCACAGAAATTAATTTTAACGGAGGATTCGCAGTTTATCGCTCAGAGCAAGACGTGCCTTATCAGTTGCCAACGCGCTAGACGTAAAACTTGTTAAACACCTATAAATACTGTGCAGGAGTGGGCACGCAATTTTTTCTTTTTAAAATCTAGCTTCTTTTGCATCGTTTGGCCGTTGCAATTCACTTGCTTTCGACGATATTATAACGGCACCTATAACTCCTTGTCTATAACAATCGGTTGTGGGTCTCCAAAGCCGATAAATACCACTATAATAGCAAAAATGGAGCCACCGATTGGGTAAATTGAAATTACTAAGATGGCAATATAGCAAAGAAATGGAACTATGAAGAATAGAATTATAGCGGTCGGAAAACCGTTTCTTCAATTTCTAGGACGAAAAGTGTGTTGCGTCAACATTTCATTGATCGTTATCTAAATTTGTATCCTAGTGGTTTAAATATTTTTTAATTCAAAAAGCGTTTACAGAAATACTCTCGCAACTTCCAAAAACAAATTCCCAAGTTATTCAATACGTCATTCGCAGATTTCACTGCGATATTATGACAGTGTATCGATTAGGCACATAGATACTTGGTTCAAGTACCTGTAGAAGAAGAATTTTCATCTGCGGAACTTACGCAGCAGGCTAGCACAGGTGGTGATGCATAATTGCTAAACTCCATATCGTGTGCCAGAACACACGTTTTAAATGCCGGACCTCTCCGCATTGGAGTCATGTGGCATTGTTGTGATGATTCGTCCGTCGGATGAAAACACCATTTTTGGCAGCACTATTGTATCGTTCGGAAGTGTAGGCCTCAGTGGGCCGTCACCGGGATTACCCTCTCCCTTCTTTCCACTCTCATCCACATTACAAGGATCATACTGCACTGCACCATCAAAGTCGCGAAATCTTTTTCATACGGAAACGCAAAGGAAAACAAGCCCAGTATCTGTACATCACCCTAGGACTTTGTTGTGAGGGTAAAATCCTCAGTACTAACCAACCGCTCCCGGAAACCGAGATTGTAAAATACTACTCCCTAACAGACGGACGGTTGCTGGTGACATTGAGGTCATTAGAGTTATGAACAAGGAATGGGGCGTAATTCGGCCTGCCCCTTTTGAAGGAACCGTTCCGGTGTTTATGTAGAGTGATTTCAGGTAATCTCGGAAAACCGAGTGGACATGCGGATGAGTTTTTTTTTTTTTTACTGCTTAACGTCTCCTATAACAACTAGGTCTTTAGAGACGGGAAAGGATGGGGGGCAAGGAATGGGAAGGAATTCGGCCAAGGGCTTTTGAAGGAAGCATCCCGGCATTTGCCTGGAGTGATTTGGGAAACCATGGAAAACCCAAATCTGGATGCCCGGACGGGGATTCGAACCGCCGTCCTCCCGAATGGGAGGCCAGAACGCTAGCCGTTACACCACCACGCTCAGTTCGGATGAGTGTTTGAACCTGTGTCCTCCCGAATGAAAGCCAGGAGCATTGTTCATTTATTTATATCAGCGACCTGGAATCTCAGTGGTTAATGTGCACACCTTGAAAGAATGGGGTTCTCGGTTCAAATCTTGTCCAGTCCTGGAATTGTTATGGAAATTTAATCTAAACTTTACCCTAGGCAATGCCTTTTAGCAGTGCAGAGGTAGAATGCGTGGCAACTTCAAACTGTTTAAACTCTTAACTCCACCGGGGCTCCCGGTAGGGTTCGGTTGCAGGATTCCCGCAGCTTGTATCAGTTTTGATATCGTTATGATAAAACTTAATTACTAGTTAAAGTATGTTCTCTTCTTTTAGAACTTTATTTAGATGAATTAAAGGAAATTTATGTGGTGTTTTGAGTTTTAACATTTTGAAGTTGCCACGCATTCTACCTCTGTCACTCCTAAAATGCATTGCCAAGGGTAAAGCTTAGATTAAATTTCCATAAAGATTCCAGGATTGGACGAGATCTGAACCGATAACCCCATTCTTTCGAGGCGTGCACATCAACTACTGAAATCTAGGTTGCTGATTTAAATAAATGAATATAACCCTGATTACAATTAGATGGAAGACTTATTTTATAGACAGAAAAATTAAGTTTATAGGGAATCTTATAATGGGAAAGTCTAAATATTCTCGTCAATGTATGTTATTTAAAACAATTTATGAGAAAATCTTTTTCGAGTGGAATCATCTTGAGGGACTTTTTTTCAACGATCCGTTTGGAAAACTGGATGCCAAGCCACATTATAAAAATTACCATCTCTCTATTTTTTTAGGAAGCATCCTAATTTTATTTTTTATTATTTGTCTACAGTAACTGTTTCCGAATCAATAAAACGTATCATTCTGTGGATTTTAATTATAATCTGTGTAAACTGAAATAAATTACGTGACTGTGACATTCGGAAGGATGGACATGACATAATTATAAGAATTTCATTTTGCTTTCCACACCCTAAAAACGAAGTGTCTCTTCCAATTTGCTGGTAGCAAGTGATGTTACACACTTTTAACTCTTATTTGTTTTCGAAGTGGTGGTGCGACATCATTGTTCAGTTACGGAGCAGCGACGGGAAGTGATTTCGCCAAGTGGGGAGTTATCAGCCGTTCGGGTTCCCATTTATGTCGCACGCTGTTGTTCGTTGCTACACACAATATGCAACTCGTAGTCCATCTGGATGGGCACGAGTGGTCTAACAATGGTCTCATGGAGGGAATGGAGTGACACCAGCTGGGGCCAATTGTCGGTCTCCATGCATCCTGACCTGCGCCAGAGATGAACTTTGAGCGAATGGCTTTTTTTTCTCGCCCTCTTTTATGTCCCTCTGTGAGTTGTGGGCAAATACTGCCTCGTGATGGCTGTTTCATAGAGGCAGTTTTTCCAGCTAACATCTGCCTGCGGTAGGGGGGGGGGGGAGCATACCGAGGGGGCTCGCGTTGGTCGTTTATCTCTGTGTGACGCAGGAACTTCCGGTCCGTGGGAAAGTTACACACATGTGATGGTCCTCTTTTGTCGTTCTATTACTGCTATGGATAAATGAAGTTGACATTTCGCTGACAGATATGACCTGATTGTACGATTTCGCCGCGAATCAATATCCGCCTCGCCTTCCGCTGAACGAGGGGGCTCTTCTCTGTTTGCACTCGCTGTTGCAGACCTCAGCACGCAGCAGCCACGTCAAGTTTTAGCTGTGACTTCATATATATGAGCCAGGTGTACTGGTGAAGCACTTAAACTAAAAATAACTTTAAAAAATTCGTGTGTTCCTTACAGAGATTGTGTATTAAATTAAATAATCTAAAGACATGATATCGATGATTTTTTTAAAAGTATCGAGTTCATTCTTTGTTTTGCGAAATTCTCTTTTAAATGATAAATATAAACCATACCAAAAAATTCAGCTGAAAAGCATCATTGTGGATTTTATAAAAAATTTAAAATTTCCAAAAACGTATTTTCATGACATGATTATTTCCCAATTCACGATATTCCCTATCGAAAGATACACGTGATTTGCTTCGTCGAATATTATCTACTGAAGAATTAAATCTGTTATAATTATAATTTTAGTTGTTTTGCGAAAATCGTAAACTCCGGAGCTTCATGAGGCTACACATCACCGTAAATAATGAAAGATTCTTTGGATCATTAATTTCTTAAATATAGTTGACGAATTAAAGCTGTTAAATACTTTTTCACCAAAAAATTATTCGACTCCTTGAGAAGAAAATTAATGAGAAATATTTTCATGAATGGCATGCAGCCATCTTTCATATTGGTACACATTACGAATTTACATATAAATCCTTCTAACACTGACACAACTCCCCACAGTTATTTGCGGCCTCATGATTGTGTCTAGCAACGAAGTGTGTTAGGGGTAGTAAGACGTCAAACAGAGAACAATTAAAATTCTATGTTAAAAGATTGTGATAGATGGACAGACAAACATGCGGTAATTCAGTATCGTGTGCAGTTTAGAAGACACAAATTTAAAATCTAACTTTTTTTAATAGAATTTTGAACATTATTATAATTTACTTAATTACGTATATGCTACAGACTCCCATTATATTAAGGAAATTTGTGCTATTAATTACATATATATGTTTTTCTTTGTTAATTTTTTACCTATTTTTTAAAACTTTTTTCTGTTCCCCATATAACGAAGCGCCAAATTAATCTGTTTTTAAGTCAGACCTAAATTTTTTAAGCTGTAATCCATTAAGTTGTTTTTAAGTGATCTACAATTATAACTTAAAAATTTAATTTTTGGAACAGATTTTAATTCCCTGCTCCGCCGTCAGGCGGCATAGCGTGAAGAGACTGACTAAACAAGTAGAGAAAAAAAATATCTAAAATAAATCTTTCGGTTTCAGGGGTTTCAAAAATATCTGTGTTACAATTTTATGATATACTAGTTTCTGCTCGCGATTGCATCCATTAGCACCAAAGAAGTTATCGGTTGTTTTTCGTAATCTTATCATCATTAACTTATTAACATTTTATGTGATGAATCGATAACGTAAGGAGTATTCTTATGAACGCAGTTTGCTCACAGTAGAACTCACCACAGTCTTTACCAAACATGTTCCATCCTAATGCAAATTCACTCTTAAAAATTCGCAGGATGTTAAATCTTTTATGAGTATCTATAAATTTGTTATCAATCTGAGTCATCCATTTCACTAGACCTGCCTTTTCCTACCTTTTATAATGGCGGAACACTTAGAGATAAGCCACGTACTTCTTAATAGCAGTAGTAATAATAAAAATTAAAAACTGATTTTCTAGAACTATCATTTGATTGCTCAACTCGCATTTGACACATTATGGCGTGTTCTCAAGTTTTCATTTATGCTTTCGTCATCATCATAATCATCCTCAACAGTTTCCAGCCTCTGGCCGGGTCTGCTTCATGCACAAGCCTCTCCATTTCCTTCTTTCATCCCACCACCTCTCTGTTACCACCTTGTTCCATTCCTCTCCTCTCTTCCGTATACACTCACTCCTCTACTCCTTTCAGCCATCCATCTCTTGGTCTTCCTCTGGGTCGTTTACCATGCATCTTAATTTCGTGGATTTTTCTTGGGATTCTCTGAACCTCCATTCTCTTTACATGTCCATATCATCAGTCTGGTCCTCTCTACTCTTTCCTGTAGGGGTTCCTCTTTTATGGTGCATCAATCACTTCATTCCTTATTCTGTCCATTTTAGTAATTCCTATTCTACTCTTAAAAACTTTTTTTTTGTAACTGCTTTACGTCTCTTTTTAACATCGAGGTCTTTAGAGACGGGAAAGGATGGGGGGCAAGGATGGGGGCAAGGAATGGGAAGGAATTCGGCCATGGCCTTTTGAAGTAAGCATCCCGGCATTTGCCTGGAGTGATTTGGGGAAACCATGGAAAACCCAAATCTGGATGCCCGGACGGGGATTCGAACCGCCGTCCTCCCGAATGCGAGGCGAGAACGCTAACCGTTACACCGCCCCGCTCGGTCTTAAAAACTTCATTTCGCTTGCTTGTACCCTGCTGATGTCCCGCTTTTTCATTGTCCATGTTTCAGCAGCATAAGTCAAGATAGGCACATAGTATGTATGATATATTACTCTCTTGCTTCTCTGTGGCACATCTTTATTCCATATCAGGCTTCTAATGCTCCTTAGAAATGTTTCTGCTTGTCTTCCTCTTTCACTTATCTCGCCATCATTTCCTCCACATTCCTCTAATATACTCCCCAAGTACTTGAACCTGTTTACGTTCTTTAGTTATTATGCTTTCGAAATTATTAATTTTATTTTTTTCACGGACCCCTTAGTATACGTACGCGTCAGACTATGGTCCCCTATCGGGTTTCTAGTCTGAATACCTGATACTCACAAAAATAACTGAAATAATAATACGTATGACGTTATTCGCCTGGAGATTCTGAAGGGTAGTTCGGTCGGCGGTTTGACAGATTTTCGAATCGGCGCGCATGTGCATCTGTCACCGAGGCTAACTATCCTAACACCGTAAAGGTTAATATGGAATCGGAACCACGGAAGCGTTCAGGCGTCTTTCACATTACTCAGGTGGAGGTCGGGTTAAGAGACTTTCAAAATCCCCGCCAAGGCAGGGAATCAAACCTGGACCCATTGTAACTCCACGTGTCCAGTACAGTCGCTCTTTAATGAGCACGTCCCGTACGGTGGATATATTAACAATTTGCTACTTCATTTCACATTCGTATCGGCAACGCCTAGAAATACGTGTATCAAATCATATTTGCTACAAACCTCTTTATCATTTGCAATCGACGTATCTATTCTTAATTACTGAGTTTCTAATCTGAGTAAAACAACAACTCTTTAAACTTCCCATGGTTTTGCTCAATGAAGGTGACTTAAAAGGAAGCGACTTTGGGATCTCTTTATGTTTATCCATCTCTTCGAAAGAAATCGCGAGTCAAACATTCGAATCAATGACAAAATCTTTCATGGAATAGGTTTCATCAAATGGTTTATTCCTTTATTATATAATACACCATCTGCGCGGTAGTATATGACAAATTAGCACATATTTTGTCTAATATTTTATCGATAATTGCTACCAATCAATATTATTTTGTGCTTGCTTCTGAATTTGTAAAACAAAAAAATTATTTTTATCAGGAACATATATGATTTTTTTTTCAGAAAACTACAAACAATCGAACTCATTCAGGATTAATCTAGCATAATATACGATATGAATTGTTTCATCTGATTTCAAGATCTTTTAGCCACAATAAAAAAGATGAAAACGAAATATATGATCAAAAGGGACGCTGCTAGGACAATCACTTTACCTCTAAAGGATTTTCATAGCGTTCTCTTTTCATTGTATGTAATACGATATCAGTGAAATTCGCTCTTATTCGCATGAGCTGGTATTAATCCTTCACTTTGAATATTTTTAAAACGAAATTAAGAAATTCATTTTTTTCTTATACCCTTTGAAATCTCTCGCCTGTCTGTTAATCGGTTCTTTTAAGTTGCTCTTTCAAAGCAGAAAGAAAAGAATGGCCCATTGTCAGAAAACGCGCGGAAAGCCGTGTTTTAAAGAATTTCTGCTTTTTTATTCGGCTCTGTTTCCTTACTTATAGCCCAGTAGATTCAACCTTATCACCTCCTTCAAATGATCTTGTATTTCGACCTTTTCATAAATGAAGGAATTATTACTATAGTAACAAATCACAAATGTCACTCACATGCACAAATTAATTTTTTCTGAAATTTCCATGGTTTTTAATAATTTTCAGTAATTACTCCAGGCGAATGTCGGGATGGTTTTTTCGAAAGATCTTTGCCGAAATCCTTCCTGATACTTTCCTCTAATTCCCTCACTCCTCAATGATCTCGACGTCGACGAAACGTAAACAACAAAGAGAAATTAATCTACATTCATTCCACTGTCATATATGCATAAAGGAAGAATTATACCATATAAGTGAGAAAATTGTAATGTCAGCATAACGTTTTGACCTATTTCTAAATTCTATTTTGGTTTGAATAATTTTGACGATTAAAAATATATAATACAGTTTTACAATGTTCCCCAGAAATCATGGATGTTTAGTGAACTGAGTGTTAGTCTTTTATCAAACAGCAATATCCCAAGTTCCGCAGTTGTACATATTTTCTCAATGAATGTTACAGCCGTATGAAAATGTTTATTACAGATTAAATGACAAGTGAGGCAACTGGAGAGTAAATGTATTTCGGAAATGTTAGTTGCAAGCCGTACAGGATAAATTTAAGAACGTTACAAACCACGCAAAGGCGTTCTATAAATTATTTTCTCCGATCATGCATTACAAAGGACTATTTTATATATATACCATCTGCAACTTGTAAAATACCAAATTTCAGAATGATTAAGAGTATGATAACGTTTTAGTTTATAAAAAATTTCTGGTATTGGACGAAAATATTATAGATAGCTCAGTAACGCAACCTATGTTTCAACATGAGTTTACACTGACATATTCTTAAGCGGCGCAATAGATTTTAGAACTCGTGCGTTTGGAGGGACACTTCAGGTATTGGTCTAAGAACTTTCATAAGAAAAGCCAATCACTTTAGAAGTTTAGATGAGTTTCAGGCAAACGTATAAAATTATGGATCTGACCATAATTTTCTGAAATAGTAATTTAAGTTGAGACAAGGGAAGCGATATATTAATTTTAAAACCACAAGAAAGAATATTGATGCCTGGTACAAAATAGATGGCCTAAGCAGCCTGGCCTAACTTAATAAATTACTAAGTGATTAATTAATCAACCTAATGAACTCTCTAGGAATACGTGTCATTTTCCCCCAAATCTGCCAGAACTGGAACTGCATTGCCTGCAACAAATATCTTCAACCAATTGCGTGGATTTAACGAACAAGTAGTTTTGCCTTCAAGGCAAAATGTTTCGATTTTCTGTGCATTCCGCCTCTGTCTTTGTTCGTATCTACAGTTTAACATGAAACATTATTGCGTTCTGGCATACAGAAACCAGTGAGACAAAGCTTTTTCAGTTTCTGCAAAAAAAGTGACAGAACTTACGGGGATCCACATCCGCCACCTTGAGGTTTCAAAGCAGGCATTTTAACCACCAGTTACCGACCAGGCTGATGACAGCAAATATTTACGACAGTAAATTACAAGTAAACTTAATCAACAAACCGAAGGTTGATTGTATCCTACAGGAGCATACGCACTTTCTCAGTGTGTCTGATTTACTATGAATAGTTTCTTTCGAGTGGGACCTACTGTTTGACGTTGAACGTAACAACGGAATATTAATATATCTTACATCATGGATAGAAAGTTAGGTGAGGGAAAGGTTATGCGTCTGTTAAAAAATCCAAACAGGACTAGTGTTGAACAGAGATACATCTTGACTTGCCACTAACCCTTAAACCGCGTTAGTTGTAAATTAGGGTTTAATGAACCCAATATAAACACCAGACCTAGAAATTAAGAACGTATTGCTAAATATGAAGACGGCGTGTACTGAGTTATATATTTCGTTAGTGGCTGTCTCACTGAGCAAAATCTGAGCAACAACACTGAATTCAATAGATCATCAATTTTCTAATGACTGCATGATATTTTTAAGAATAACATTATTGCCAAATTTAACTAAAGTTTGTGAGCTGATATTTGAGTTATTGAGTACGAGATCTATATTTAAAGATAAGAAATACGTCTATATGAAAAGATGATGTTAATTTTGTATTCTGGATACATTTATCTCAAAGAAAATTTGGTAATTCAAACAGATTTTTGATAGCCAAAAAGAAATGATTACAAAAAACATGTAAAATGTGGCTATCTGCGAGAGTATGTAACAAATATGTGAGTTGTTATATCTGCAAAAATCGTACACGCTGAAGCGTAAGCACGGACCTATAATGAAACTTATTGAGAAACAGTCGGAACATATTCAAGGAAATTTTAAAAATTAAAGATCAATTAAAATCATGCCTTTTTTGTATTTTGCCTGCCTTAGCTCTCCCACCGTCACAAAATTTTAGTAATGAAAATGAATTCACATTAGTGGTGTCTTGTGTGGAGATGGGGACCTAAATTATTACCCAGCGTGTCATATACGCCAGTCCAAGCGTCAGAATTAATTTGTAGCTATTTTTTTCTTTAGTGGTTTCCAATTCCACAAAAATGGTTACCAAAAAAGTGTTGGTTGCCGTGAGCCTATAGCGACCAACAGAGACCGGAAGAGGGTTATGAAAAGTGCAAACACACGCACGTGTGCGCAAACCAACATCGACATCAAACGCAAACCGCGCATAAATGAAGCCACATCGTGTATACCGAGGGGACAGCAAGCAGAAAAACCCATGGAGATATACCCTTCTGCAATGAATATTCATTATGTTGATATTAAAAACGTGTAAGTAAATGTTACTCTCCCTGATCAAGAGTGCTACGCTGTTTAACAGTTCAGTTTTGTTGCTGCTATGAAGTGGAGGGAATAAGTCGTCACAAAAACTTTAATAACAGCAACTCCAAAGGGAAAGGTTCAGTACCGTCTACGCTGGTTTCATATACGATGTAAAAACGAGTCATTGTTGATATTGCCTCGCTTTAACCTTTGTTTGTCGCAGGTGATAAAACATACGTCAAAAAAGTTTTACCACAGAAACGGTAGTAGTGATATTGAAAATGCTGTTGAGAAATGAAAATAACGAAGAACGGGGAAAGTAAACCACAGCTAGAGGTGGAAGGTCGTGTCGAGCAAATAAATACGAACAGACTTGACAATTTATCGTTAGAAACTTGAATCACGTTTAGAGGTGGGACATATAACAAAAGGTTCAGATGTATATATATACATTGAGACTTACCATATAAATGCTTCCATAGAAGTGAGCAGGGTGAGCATGGCAATTGATGCGGAGAGAAGTAGACAATGGATAGTTAAAAAATAGTATAATCTCTGGACATGCCGTAAAAAGTAATAAAATAAAATAAAGAAGGAAATTTTGTTTGTTGGAATATTTATTTATTGGATGATCCAAATTTTTACTTGCGGCCTTTGCAGAGATTCTCGTTTATCGTAATTATCGATTTCTCTGTTACGCCCTCCACCATTGTTATCCCCATACTTCCCACCTTATTCATTATTGACTTAAATCATGTGATAAGACTCAGTTTGTACACATTTGATATCCTTGTCACATATCTCACCTCTAAACACGATTGAAGTTAATGTAAATGGTAAAGTACTCTGAAGTGCATTCGTTTTTATTTGTTCGTCACGGCCCTACTGCCTTCATCTGTGGTGAATGATGGGTTTATTTTCTCTACCATTCCTTAGTTTCTTATCAGAAGCAACGTGGATACATATGTGAAAGCTGTTGTATCGTGAACGTTATGTTTGTATTGTGGATTTATTTATTGCCAAATACTCTGAAGAATGAATGTGTGTTAGTTATTGCTAAAACGGTTAGTTCTTCCAGCTCAAAGGATCTACACAAATACCATTAGAATCTGCTGATACTACTCAGCACCTTTTCTAAGCCAGTTAGATAAACAGAATCTGTGAGGCACTGAAAGTGGACATAGACAGCACATTTCCAAGCATATTAATCAGAAGTAAAGAACAAGTGTCAGTCATAAGAGCATTTCACCAAGTTTCTGACAAATGCCGTGCGTTTTTGTACTAGTGTAACAACAATTAAATGCAAAATCTTGACTGTTATTACTCATCGGTAATCCAAGACCTATCATAATCATAATAATCATGAAAAAGTAAGTTAATTCTGTCAAAAAGATTTTCAGAAACCTATTTCCGCGATCTGAAACCATGAGAATTTGTGCATTATGCAGGTGCGTGAGAACGGTATATATACACTTTTGGCGGATAACCGTAAGACTACTTGCTGTTATCCTGTTCGTTTTAACGTAGATCGAAGGAGAAAACCATCATTTTTATTATTTAGATACATTACTCTTTGCGAAATTGTAACACCCAGAAGGAATGGTATGAATCACTCCAAATTTGGAGGTTGTGTAGAACATAATAAGTGATAAAGATAGCAGAGAGAGGGTGTGCAGGTAGACCCAGCAGCGTTCTCTCTGGTATGACCAGACAGGTCAGTGTTCCGCCACGTTTAGTCGTTGCAGAGCTGTCAAAACAAGTTGGAACGTGCAAGAAGATTGCCGGTAAGCGTAGTCAGTAACAAAGGGCGCATTATCAGCACGAGAGTACGAACGTGGCAAAGTGATCGGTTTCCGGGGAAACGGATTTGTCGTAATGTGACCGTGACGTTACGGCATGTGCAGGGCACGCAGCTACGATAGAGACGCGTGTGTGGGCCCAGTGGCTAGAAGAGTGTCGTACACAGCAACGAGCAGGTTCTGGACCCCACAATGTGACCACAGCAAGGGATGATTACCATCTGCTCCGCATGGCCGTAACCGACGGGACAGCTTCGTCCACAGTGTTGGCCCGACATTGGAGCACTGCAACGGGTGTTGACATGTCTGCGTTGATTGATGGACGCAGTGTGGTGAGGGCTGGACTGATAGAATGCAAGCCATTGCTTCGGCTTCCATTTACCAGAAATCACCTCCATCTCAAAATGTAATGGGCACGGGAACGTCATCACTGGCATGGTGAATTGTAAAATGAAGTGTTTACAGATGAGTCTCGCTTCATCGTGTCGTACAATGATGGTCGCGCACGTGTTAAACGCTACCTCAGTTACTGCATTGTTGAACTACATAGCGGACAAACGCCAAATGTAATGGTTGGGGCGCCGTTGGTTGTAACAAGCGTTCTCGCTTCCTAAACACTGAACGGCAACCGCTGCATCTGGGAGGTATTAGAGGCTGCCCCTCCTGCACGCAGCTTCATACGCCATATTTCAGCAGGACGATATCCAGCTAATGTGGCGCGGTATATGCAAGCCTTTTTCGAAGGACGATGGGAACCACTGCTTCCCTGGCCTATATGTTCACCTGACATGTCGGCGTTCGAACGTCTGGGGTATGGTGGTTTTGCAACTTCTCAGTTTTGGTCCTTCTGCAACCACTGTCAATGCATTATGGACGTACCTATAAACCGTGTGGCAGTGTTTTCTCCAGCAACATATCCAGGCTATCTTTGATACCATGCCACGACGTCTAGAGGCTCTGATCGCAGCCCGTTGTGGCTTCACATCGCATTTAATTCCAACGGTCAAAGTGCATGTACAGTTATATAATAGCAATCATTTGAGTATTGTCTTCTAAACTGAGGAATAAGTTTCATTCTAATCACACATCTTCTTCTTGGTGTTGAAATTTTCAGAAAAAGTAGAATATTTACATTTTTTTTGCATCATTATAAACAAAAGTTGAGTTTGCTGGCCTGTGATGAAACAGGACTATGAATTCGTCTCGTTTATTATATAAATACATCAAAATATTTAGTCCGTCACTCATCGCCCAGTTTGAATTAAGATACAACAGGAAAATATGTATCAGTACCACTATTTCAAGTACAAATTGTTTGGATACGTACTCACTCCGCACAGCATCGTATTAAAAAATAATATGGGAGAACGAAAGGAAAATCGGAAACTTTAATTCCAGTTTAGTTCCAGTGTTATTCTTATTATTCTTATTATTATTTGGTGGAAATGATTACGAAAACATAATGTTTAAGGTACGACTGCACATTGTTAAAATAATTTTTTATTTTTTTTAGAATTTAACTAACTGGACAATCCACATCAGTGATTGAGTTTGGCTCTCTCTTTTGTTTACTCAATTTGTTGATATCCCCACTAAATACAAGGGATGCGTCTGATTTAAATCATGTCAACATACGGTGTTTTGTCTATGTGCTAAGGAAGAGCAAAGTTGGTTCATAGAATTCAATTTCAACACAATTTGAAGACATTAAATCAAAAGAAAGTTGTAGAGCTATTTATCAGTCCTTGTCTCATGGTGATATGATGCAAAATTTTCAATGATACACTCTTCGAGATGGAAGTTATGGTACTGCAGTGGCGTTAATATTGATATTATCAAGAATTAGTAACTGTTTGGAAATAAAGATGAGCAAGAAATATATCAAAACAATTACTTTTTATATACGGTTTTATTGCTCTGCTTCTTTCAGTCTGACTACAGCTAAACAGCACAATGTATTTGAGCATCAATTATGAAATGAGTGCTCTATTGATCAGTGGTGGGACTAAATCATGTTGATGGCCGCTCATTAACAATTGACTTTTCATAAATCAAGAGATATGCGTCCGCTAGTCAGCGCGGGTCCAGCGCTAAGCTGGAATTAGAGTGAACCGATGGACTGGCGATTATGGAGAATGGTAATACGTCTTTGGCAGCATGTAGGGATCAGCACGGTTGCACCGTCTCTCAATGAGATGACTGAGAACGAAGGTAAGAAACCATTGCGTGTGATGTGTGAAGATTTACAAACAGTTATTCATAGACAGTCACACATTCGTTTATTAGCCTACTGCTCTTTAAATTACAATCTACACTATTACAAACCTGTTAGCGTGTTGAGTATGTCTGTCCCTTTGCCTATTCATCACGCAAAAACTACTGATCCAATCTGAATAGGGTTATCACAGTTTAAAAGCTTATGGTCTAGCTTAAATTCTACGGTATATCTTATAACTCTACGTGACCGGGAATTGAGCAAGAGAAGGTAATTCGTTCGTACTGAGAAGAGATAGGAGTCACAGATCATACTGTATCTCTCATTAACACTGCTTTTCCAGATAACAACCAAAGATCGCGTTAGAACACAGATAAACACTCCGCCCTTTGGATTCCGTTAATTTCTACAATTTTCTGAAATATAGTACGTTGGAATATACATGTTAACGTTAATCAAACCAATACATCAAAGAATAGCGCTCCAATAATAGTAACGAATTTGTGTAAATTATTTTCTGTCGGCTTTTGTTGTCAGTACATGAGTAGATGATATTTCAATAATGAGCTGGAACGTTTTAAGTGTGCTCTGAAATCTTCTTGGATGTCTCATTCCTTACTGTCACTTCTCTGACACACTGTGTTTGATGTACTTTATGGAATGAGCTTCTAGACTTGATAAAAATTGTTTATTAACCGAAGAGGATTGCAATCGTTAGAACAAGTCCATACTCTTAGATAAAATGAAACGAGTTCCCAGCTTGATAACCACCTCTTGGTACTACATATTTCAAGAATGAGCATGATTGGTGATAAAGTCAGACTATTTGTCAAATACCCGGAGGCTGGTGTCCTATCGATGAAGACTTGATAACAAAGAACTGAGCGGGGTGGTGTAACGGATAGCGTTCTGGCCTCGCATTCGGGAGGACGGCGGTTAGAATCCCCGTCCGGGCATCCACATTTGGGTTTTCCATGGTTTCCCAAATCACTCCAGGCAAATGCCGGGATGCTTCCTCAAAAGGCCCTGGCCGAATTCCTTCCCATTCCTTACCCCCATCCTTTCCCGTCTCTAAAGACCTCGCTGTTGAGAGACGTAAAGCAGTTAAAAAAAAAAGAGGCAAATATGTTCACTTAGACTCCCCACGAAACGTCTTATTGAAGTCAGAGGATCTTTCTACCCAGTCCTGGATAGATTGGTTCAGCATTGCTGCCGACTGGAATATTGTTACCTCCTTCTTTTAACTGCTTAACGTCTCTTAACAGCGAGGTCTTTAGTGACGGGAAAGAATGGGGGGGGGGGGGAAGGAGGGGCAAGGAATGGGAAGGAATTCGGTCATGGTCTATTAAAGGAAGCATCCCGGCATTTGCCTGGAGTGATTTGGAAAACCACGGAAAACCCAAATCTGGATGCCCGGACGGGATTCGAACCGCCGTCCTCCCGAATGCGAGGCTAGAACGCTAACCGTTACACCACTACTCTCGGTGGAATATTTTTACCAAAATGATTCTAAGTACCTCAGTATCCTAATTTGTTTAGAAAATTTTGAGACCTATTACGGCTCTCACATTATTTGTATTATTGTAGGCCTTTCCTTCTGCAGCTGTGATGTGTAATTTAATTTACGTTAAATGTTACAGAGACCTTACATTACAAAGTTTATGTTTGCTACTGTAAAAAAAAGGTATATTCATGACTAATGTCCGCGCCGACAAAGCAGCGGGAAAATGCTAGTTGTCTATAAGAACGCAGAACTCGGTTACATAACCTCTAAATCATAACTTACACGTATCACATATTTGATATTGTGTTTTTGTTGGCCTGTTTTTAAATCGATCGAGTAACACAAATATATAACATTCCTAAAATGATTTTCAATAAATAATAAAATCACTTAACATACAGGGTTGTTGGGTTGTTAACAACATGTTGTTACACAGTGTCTGATTTTTAATCGATATACATATATATATATACATTGCAAATAGTTAGCTGCTCGACTAGAAGGGAGCTCTTATTGGTCCAGTGGTTTCGAGGAAGTGCCTCTTGCGAAATTTCGTCATTTTTTCTGTGTTGCAGAACTCTTTTTGTAAATTTTTAGTTTACATTGTTCTCTACTACCAGTTTTCCTAGCTTTTCGTCACAATTTCACAGTTGATATTAATTGTTTACTTTTGTTCACTCCGTACCGTTCCAAGACATTCCGCAGTACATAATAGGCAACGCAGCATTTGTTCCTAATATTAGACAGACTCACTAGTGATTGTAACACTGTATCTTTAATATTTAGACAGTTAATTAAGTAATTTTCAGTTGGCGAAACAGGCAAGTTATAAAAATGTATGTTTATTTACAATGAACTGCACTGGCTGTGATGTTATTTTACGACCTTGTCACTACTCAACCTTAAACGTATTGGAACATTTGCTGTTCACAAAAACTAACACGGAAAATTACTAAGTTGATTCTTCAAATTCCGCGAGCGTTTTCTGATTTTCAATACCATGTGACTCACTAATTAGGCGGTTTCAATTTCAATCCAACATTAAAAACACGTTAACAGCACACTTCAAATATTATCAGAAAGTCAAGTCTGAACAGTTTAAAATGATCGGAGGGTACGATGACACCATAAAGATCCAGTATAAGGGATGAAAGCCTAAATCATTCAAATAGAGTCCCGTAGATGAGTGGAAACGAGAGGACACCGGTTCAAATCCCCATCCGATCAGCTAGATATCTGTTTTATATGATTTCTCGAAATCATCTGAGATGAATTTCTGATCGAAATCCATCCGGAGACGTAAAGCCCAAATAAAAAAAGACACTCTCTTTGATACACGGTTCTGATAAAGCGCCACGCAAAATCAACTCCAAGAATTTTCATACGAAAATAATAATAATTATATATATATATATATATATATATATATATATATATATATATATATTTCATTCAGTCACCGGTAGTTTCCTTCCACTAATCGTACTTAGTAAAATTGAAATCCAGCATGGAAGTGATGATCACTATATCGTTATCTAAGAGGCCGTGTCATCCAAGTTGAATCTTCCTGCATAAGTCATCCGTAGCTACAAAGAAGACAAATTCTAGCAATCAACTGAATTATTCAGTTGATAGCTAGAATTTGTGTTCTTTTTAGCTACGGATGACTTAAGAACACTGTAAAACAAAATGTACGAATTGAAACAAATAATATTTACTAATTAATATTCACAGTACATTAATAAAGATAGGAATACTGAATTAGTGATGGGTT
The DNA here is from genome assembly GCA_031002005.1 of Vandiemenella viatica. NCBI lineage: Eukaryota > Metazoa > Arthropoda > Insecta > Orthoptera > Morabidae > Vandiemenella > Vandiemenella viatica. The sequence goes on along the minus strand of CM061920.1, from coordinate 324,438,819 downwards.
CTTAGGTAAAATTAATTTTTTTGAAAGAAAAGTATATTTACTTATGAAATATATAAACTAACAATAATTTCAAACACTATACAAAATAGATTGGTGTATGCCATTAGCAATAAAATATTCTGAAACTGTTTCGTTTTCGGGTTGGAAACTGCTTGCAGGTTATAGTGCGAGGTCGTTGTTAATACTTACCCGATGATCATACAGAACAGTTATGTTGCGTGGAGCGATGTTTCCTCTGTTCGGACCCCAGAGATGACAATACCGTCGTCAGCGATCCGAACATAATTTCCTTCCCTCTGAGACAAACATTGTCGGTATCTGTGGCCGGGTCAGGCCAGTGGTCGCTCCCATCCCCTCTGCCCCCCTTCCCCTCACAGAGGGGTGCATTACCATGTCGCAAGAGGCTCCTGACCAGAGAGGTTTGCTCACAACCATGAAGTTCGTCCAGTAATGAAAACATTGCCTGCTCATTCATTAGCTGATTCAGGTTACACTATGGGGTATGGTTTGACGCATCAATCCATTCTGATATTCTTAGTACCCTCCTTAAAGAAAACATTTAAATGTACAGAAAACTGCAGTTCCTGATTAAATGTGCAAAAGTTAAAGTTTTGTGAAGTTTTTCTCACCACATCTATTTTTTTTTTGTTTAAATCTACCAGATGATCAGCTAAAATATGTTTTTGTAGTGATGCGGTTACTAAACGCAAACATTTACAAATATACACAAAGATGCTCGGCGGGTTTTGATGTGCGATATCCGACTTGAGTGGAAACTAGCTACCACCACTTAAGCCCCTTGTACGCATAACGAATCACTAATCCACTCGCTGAATTTGGCGTCAAAGTTCATTTGTCTGCTCGGATGGTGACTAATAGAAACTTTGCCAACAGAATCTCCTCCATCCAGCTATACATGCACTCATGTGCTGCAACTGCAAACGTTTCGGCAACGAACCTAGGGCCATCTTCAGGGCTATTTAGCGGATTGTTTTAAAATCCGAAACGATCATCCTAGTGAGCATCCGAAAGGCGAGGAGGTGTAACCAGCCGTCAGCAGAGGATAAATCAACTCAAAATAGCCGTGAGGAAGGTCCCACGTTACATGACGAAACGTTGACAGTGTAACATCATTCAAGCAGGACTGAACCCGAAATTATACAAATATCAGGAATTATACAAATATGACGCCTGCTAAAAGCATCAAATTTTATATTAACATGCTGTTACATTACAACATTTACTTCGTGGTTGAATTCGTCTGATGCTTAAGGATTTCACGCGCCTTGCTGTCTATGAATACAATGAGCTCAAGACTTACTTTTCTTTCTGTTATACAACTTATTTCAGCTATTAAATGAATACTAGACGTGCTATTCGACCACGCTGCTAACGTTTGACGATTACTTCGCTTGCAACAGATTTCTTTAAGTCAATTAGAAAATGTTGTTGGTGTTATAATTTGTTGGTTCATTTTTAAAACTATGGGAAATGTACTATGAAGCAAAAGTTATTTTGATATCGTTTAATTTCATCCTTATCTGGGATGCTTATGCAAAATATATTTCACTTCCTTTTCCACCAGTTTTTCTTGTTTCTTATTTTTAATTTCATAATATTGTTCCAGTTTATCTTGTAATCTCTTTAGATGCACCCGCTGCCTCATCAACTATTTAGATTACACAGGTTAAATTTTTTTAGCTGAACTTGTAATATCATTTATCCGGAAGCAACCCTCCCGTCTTTCCTGTAGTCGGAAGTCCCAACATGATTTGTGTTATTTAATTATTATTTATTCACAAATAGCCTGTGGCTAATACATTTAACAAAATTATATGTACACTATATAATAACGAAAACAAAACAAACAAAAAATACTACAATATAATAATTTTTACAAAGCCACACAGCTTTCCAGCCATGAACCCACTTTTTCTCTACATCTTCCAACAGATACAGAATCCTTTATTTCTTGCGGTAATTTATTATATATAAATATTCCTTTATAAAAAAACAGTCTTTTGTGCCTTAGCACCTTGTTTATGAGTCACATGAAAATGATTAACCTATCTAGTCCCATAATTATGAACATCACAATTTTTTTGTACCAATCTGCTGAAATACTTGGGTAAGACATTATTTTGCAGTCTAAATATAAATGTTAACACATCTCTTACTATTTCTTTTTCAATATATAAATAACCCAACATTTTAAGCATATTGCTCACATTTTCTGTACGTCTTTTATTTAAAACTGCTCTGATTCCCTTATTAATATTTTTTTGCAATTTACTGATTTCTGTGTTACTTGCCATTATAAGCACTGTGGAGCAGTATCTTATATGTGGCATCACAATTGTCTTAAACAATAGTTACTTTCCTGTTCTAAACAATATCTTTCTTGACTTATATATTAAATTAACCTTTCTTGCAACTTTTTTGTTTACAAAATCTACATGAGCTTCAAAATTTAGTTTGTTATCAATAATTATTCCTAGATACTTATACTGTTGGACCCAATTTATTTTGGTTCCATTTATTAAAACTGACTATTTCTTCTGCCTCTTTTCTTGCTCTATGCTTCCCCATTATCATGCATTTTGTTTTTGAAACATTCAAACTTAAAGTTAGTGAATTATACTGTAGCCATTTACTAACACCTTTTAGCTCATAATTTAATATTTTCACTATATCAGACACACTGTTCCCATGGAAGAAAATCAAAGTATCATCTGCAAACATATGTAATTTACAATATTTAAGTATCCCTGGAAGATCATTTATGTACAGAATGAACAATAGTGGTCCCAATTTACTTCCCTGTGGCACTCCATACTTTACTTCTCTTTCCTCAGAAACAATGTCATTAAATTTCACCTTTTGGTACCTGCCTGTCAAATAGTCTTTCAACCATTCATATACATCTCCTTGTATAATATACAATTTATTTAATTTTTGTAATAATAAACTTCTGTCAACAGTCTCAAAAGCTCTTTTGTAGTCGAGGAATACAGCTACTATTGCCTCTCCCTTATCTATTAAGTTTAACCAATTTTCCATTACTAATTGAATTGCTGTCTCTGTACTGTGTCTACAAAGCCGTAGTTTATACAGAGAAATAAAATTCAGGAAGGCTTCTCTGTGTGGAAACCTTATAATGATTTCAAACATACCAGCGGCTATTAATTAAAAACTCCACAAATTTGTGATAAAATTTCTATGAGATTATTGAAAAGTTTGCCTGAAGTATGAATGGAGACCTGGACTACTGCGGTAAGTTTTTGAACAAACTGAGAACTACCGGTACTCTGCCGCAGTTAAGCTGTAACAGTGAACAGCGCTCTGCAGGGAACAAACACAATTGAAAGCTGTTGAATTTATAAGAAGGAAACTGATGTTTTTGTGATTCTGCGTGATGTTTCGTCATGTATTTCTAATGGATTTGTGAAATATTTTCGGAATGGAGAATATACGTTAAAGAACATGACATGATGCTCCAACAAACACCAGAAGTGTTGCTGCATGGCATTCTCATCCTCATTCACACTTAATTACTTTACGACGTGTAATTTAAGGTTTGCTGTACTTCATTTATCGCTTGGAAAAATAAATTTAGTCTTTTTAATTTAAGGTTTTACGCCTTGTTGACAGCGTGATGATTAGTTACGGGAAAGGAGTAGGGACAACGAACGGAGAGAAGTTCTGCCATGGTCATGTGAAGGACCATCCAGGCATTCACGTATAGTGGCTTCAGGAAACAGTGGGAAAATCGAAACCTGGAAGTCGGATGAGGATCTGATCTCGCTTCCTACAGAATGCCAACCCGAAGCATTACCGTGGGTAATAAATTTAGAATGTTATCCGTGAACATTTTTCTGCTATATTTTTAAGTTGTTCTTTTTAACAGATTAATGCCCGAGGGTTTTGACATATAGTGGGTTACTGCCATTGTTACTAACAGATTCATGAAGTACTAGCTGTTTATCGTCACTTTGTCTACGTAAACGACAGAAGCACGCAGACAATTATCTGTCGACATATAAATAATCAAGAGTAATTTATTGACATTTACTGCGACGAGATAATTGATTCTTTTTCTTACTCTTGTTACTGGATCTTAGATTCAGTTCGGCACTCTTACCAAACTTATAAAACCTTGTAATATTGAGTGTTACGTTGATATAAAGTGAAGACTTAGAAGAAGAATTTTATCAGTAAACTTTTAAATGTTTTGGGTTTAGTAATTGTTAAATTTGTCCTTCTTAAAAGATAGGTAACTCATAGTTTCTTTTGTATTAGTATAAGGTGAATTGCGTTTATTGTCATCTTTACAAAATAAAACTTTAAGTTTCTGTTGTTCCACATCCAGTGTACATACTCCATTCGTCAACATTAATACAATAATGTTAATACTCGTACATTGACTTATTGTATCAAACAACTTTTACAAAAGTTTTAGCTTTTTCAACAATCTCTTTGCTTTGATCGCCAGCGATGCTATTTTACGAAGATCAATGACAGATGACGCTGCTTCCTACTCGAAGACGCTTATTACACACAGGAATTTGATTTCCCCTACTTCAAACAGTTTCCGCAAATTACACGTAGTTTTCTGAATAAAACTTTCTTTACTGGTGCAACAAAAATGCTGTGAGTTTCTCTCAACAATTCACATCACATTAAATATACTCCGAGAATCAGTTAATTTGTTATTAATTTTATATGTCGGCTACGTTGGAGTAAGGACATGAGTTTAGAGGCCAATTACACTATAATTGTAGAAGAACCAGCAAAAGACGTTCAGAGAGTGTCATTTTTCTTCGTTCCGATTTTAATAATATACTAATTTTATGCTCGATCCCATTTAAGGTAAAGTAATGATATACATCTTTAATTTTAGGCCAGACCATAAGTTTTCAAACTGTTTAAAACGTTGTCAAAAACTGTTCAGTTGTTTTCAAATTATGCCAGGTTATCTGAAGAAAGTTTGATGTTCAGAAGAAATTCTTCCCCCCCCCCCCCCCCCCCGACGTTAGTTGGCGTAACATGATAAGATATAGCTCAAGTGTTAATTCAGACACTAGTAATTAAAACAGTGAAAATTCAATCTCTTTTTTTTTTATAGCTTTACGCCTCGTTAACATCGTGGTCAAGAGAGGCGGGAAAGGACTGGGGACAAGGAACTGGAAGAATTCGGCCATGAGCTTTGGAAGCATCCCGGTATTCACCTGGATTGATTTGGAGAAACCATGTAAAACCCAAATCTGGAAGCTGGGACGGGGATTCGAACCACGTCCTTCCGAATGAGAGGCCAGAGCGTTAAAAGCTCACCCATCATGCTCGGTGAAAATTCAATCAAAATTTGTTCAGTAGTTCTGAGGTTACTGAAACAGACAGATACCCTCCATCTAGGAGGACTAGAAGATCCACAATACTGGCAGACAAAGGGGGGTAGTAGTCGGTTAGCAGGTAGTGGTAGTTGTCGTCGGATTTCCTGTCACGTAGTGGAGAGGGGTCAGTGGGCGAGGCTTGTAGCGACGTTGCGGGGGTGGACGGGCGGGATCGATAGGGCCTGCTGGGAACACAGACAGCCCGGTTCTCGAGTGGAGCGGCCCTCCAGCGCACAGTGCCACTGACCGACAACCTCTCTCTTCCGTACCATCGTCAACAAAACGTATTGGTGTTCAGCTATGGTGGTGGTGGCAAGAACTTAACACAATTTATTGTCAGCCCTGATACCAAATAGTACCAAACATGAAACTGCGGGGCAATTCTGGCTCTATTAACAAGTTTAGATTTTTAGCTAATTTTTCCATTTGAACTGTTAATGATGAATTAAAAAAAAAAATAACATTTAATACTTAAGTATTGCTATGATTTCTTTGGTTTGTCACTTGTCGCTATGAAAAACTATTGTTATGTCATAAAATATTTTCAATCCGATTACGGTCGCCACTAAATTTTCACTGTACTTATTTGACTTGTATGATGTCTATTTTTTATTTATCATTGTTAACAGGCCTTTTGTGTAAAAAATATTTGAAGTTTTACTACCATTGTCTCTCTATGAGAGAAAGACGATTATGCTTACCTATACAAAGGTAAAACAAAATCAGTATGTAAAATTCCATGACGACCTTTGCTGGTAATGTGGAGGAAATTTTCAGTCTTTACAAGACTGAATCCTGCAATTAATAGTATCTCCGTCAGTGATTATAGTATTTCAGCGCATTTTCTATACCAATGACGAATCGTACAAGGACATTTTTCTGCAGTAAGCAGACGAAATTCTAAACTGTGTAGGCTGTTGCTTACAATACTCAGAATAAACTCAGTGATCGGTAATGAAACGAACACATTCTGTTGTGTAGTGCTATATTTATCCAGAGTAACACGTACTATCTTTTACAGCTTCCGATGCGTTAATCTTAACTGTAGCGATTTATTGTGAGGTTATTCTTGTTTTTTTTTTTTCTCATCGTGCCTCCCTCTATAATCTATATTGAGATAGACACAATTTTCATAAAGTTATCTCAGACCTGTTTCAACGCACGAGACATTCGTTTTTGGTTTCTATGAAAGCGTATAAGATTTCCACTTCGCTTTATGTATACATGTACTGCAATCTCAATCCTTTGCAAATGCTTTCAATCTTGGGGTTACCTCCGTCTCCAACCTGAAAGAAACTAGACTTTCGAGTTGAGAGCAACTGTGATGAAGCTTCCTATCTGACTAAACGCAGGAATACAGTTTTCTTCTTCTCTACCCTTCCATACGTCAAATAACTTTCGTAGCAAATACTATTTATTTACACATTTGTTCCCATACGTTTCACAACAATTAAATAAAGGCGCAGTTGCATTTTTTTATTAACACTGTTCATTGAATATCTCACCTGAATTTACCCCTCACGATCCGTATTGTTCGACCACTATCTATCATCGGTCAGACGAGGCGGTCAGTTGCAAAATGAATTCAGGCAGAAAATGCCAGAGTATCAGAGATCGAGTCTCTGAAAAGTGTATATACCGCGACGAGAAGATATAGAAAGACATCTGAATGTTCACAAATCAATATTACTAGTGCAACATGCCAGTTGTTGGTGCGTAAAAGAATCTCAAATATGCTTGGAAGCTGTTAATGTTGGACCGTTGCGTGGATAAACTAAATTTATATGGCAAGCATCGGACTTGATCACTTACAACAAACCCTACCACCACTTAGAAAAATTTTGTATTTAGTTTAATAAGGGTAAATAGAGTTTGCAGCAAAGTGCAGCAGTATTAGAAAAAGCAATTCAAAAGTATTTTGACACGGCCTTTACGATAACAGTATCAAATCAAGAAAACCAATTTAATGATAATTGGATATACTGTACTAAGACACATGTGTAGTCTCGAACTGTTTACTTTCATTAGCGCTACGTGGGTCAAAAGTTGTCTCAAAATTTTTCAAATCCTGTTATATATTATTATTTCTTTTAATAATAATTAATTATATAGTGTGATTATAAAAGGATATCTTAACTCTGAAATACTATATATTCAAAACGCAAAAAATTACAAAGTTAGTTAATCAGTCACGCCAAAAATATTACTGTTAATGTCATATTATTAATACTCTAGATTTATAAATCTTGAGTGTGACAAGCACGAGAAACCCGCACGTTATCTTCTCGAAATTCAAATTCATTGCACACTCTTTGCAGCATTGCCGATGTCACGGTTTGTTTTGGTGTAATTATTCTCGTTTTCATTTTGCCAATTTTAGCCAGAAGTGCAGCAAAAAACGAAGCGGCTTAGATGGCAGACAATGATAAATACCCTGGCTCGTTCAGGTATTAAGAAACAGTTAAGTGCCAACGGGGGGGGGGGGGGGGGGAGGGGGACGATGTGTCTCATTCGAAAGTTAATTCTCCAGCCTCTTTTTCTAGCACATCCTAGTAAGGATTTCCATTAACTTCCAGCTATTTACAAAGAAAGAGTCATACTGGGAAACAAGCTTATACAGGGGTTTATACAAGGGATAATTGTCTTCATGGAATTGATCAATCTCTGTTCTTCATCACTTTAGTAAAAAGCTTGTGGCAGAAGTAAACTATATAGTTTGAAAAGCAATCTCTTTTTAACACTTTCCACTCCGTTGGTTAAGAAAATTGCAGTTTTCGCCTGGCTTGTTGATTTGATTTTATCAGAAATTCACAGAACGCTTCTAGAATCCGTTGTACATTTTATCAGACACACGTGGCTGATCAGACCTATTGCCTTTGCAAGGCACCCTATTTCAATGAACTGACGAAACCTAAGTACGGTATTCTCACTATCTAGAGGATAAAATGCACTGAACATTACTAACCAATTAACAAATTTTTAATACACTAATAGAATTTCCATCACGATGCCAACTATCAATTAACTCTTGGAACGTGTTGGAGGACACTTAAAAAAAAGTATTCAGAAAAAACTAAAGTTCATAACGTTCGCTTTTTATCTAAATAATTTGATTGTGAATATGCAGCGTTTCAAAGCTGTAGCATTAATCTGTAATCATTCATACAAACACAACATTACCAATTTTCGTTGGGTTGTTTTCCAACAATATCATTGTCTATAATCGTATCCGATGACTCTTCGGACCATTTTTACACGAAAGAAGAGCTTCGATGCTGAGAATTGGCGTAATAATACATCTTAGGCAACAGACATCCTCGGGGTCTTAGTCACCTGTTACGTCTTCACCCTTTTCCTGTATCTATGTCCATCTTAATTTCTCACCGAGCTTGTTGGGTGAACGGTTAGCGTTCTGGCCTCGCATTCGGGAGGACGCGGGTTAGAATCCCCGTCCGGACATCCAGATTTGGGTTTTCCATGGTTTCCCCAAATCACTCCAGGCGAATGCCGGAATGTTTCCTTCAAAAGGCCATGGCCGAATTCCTTCCCTTTCTTTGTCCTCAGTCCCATCCCGCCTCTAATGACCTTAGACGTCGACAAGGCGTAAAGCAAAAAAAAAAAAAAAAAAAAAAATCAAACTTAATTTCTCTAGCCACTTTGCCTCTGAGCAGCATTACAATCGTTCAGTTAGTTTTGTATTGGCTTCCACCCCCACTCTTCACCACCAAGCGGATTGGACATTTCCCAAATATCAGTGACTGAAGTGCCCTTTTCTTGACTGAAGAAGGGCTTTACTAAAAAATGTATTTTCCTGTATTTATGTATCTGCATTACCCTATAGCGTGGCTGCCCGCGTTAAGGTACCAGCCCACTGGATTGGGGGGGGGGGGGGGGTATAACTAACGGGGGTTGAGCCCTGGACCACGCGTACCGGCCGTCCTGGTTGCGGTTTTAGTTGGTTTTCAGCAGTCACCTAGGCGAAAGCTCCGACGTTTCCAAACATCTGCTTCATAAACTACACATCTCACAAACAAGAATACACCTACCACAAAGAAACTAAGTTACACAAGTCGCGGACAGATGGCTTTCCCAGTTAGAATAGCGGAAGGATCACCAATGACTGAAACAGACGTGGTGACTATGCTTCACGTCGTTAGAGATTCAGTACTCATGATTGTAAGAGGCCTCAACAGTTCATGATTGAAAAGGGCAGACAAATAATAATAATTTTTTTAAACTATTTGCTGTGGCTAGTGATCGCCTACTTTTCTATTCTCAATATTTTTACATTCTCTAGATATTCCAACTTCTAACACACAGACAACTGTAAATCGCATGTATGACACAGATCTGGAACTTTAAACATCACCTTTTTCGAGCTTTTCAATTCTTTTTACATCTGTCATATTGCATTAGATAGGCCTATATAAAATAAACAAAGAACTTATGATATAAAGAAAAAATTAACGAGGCAAGTTCCATTAATGAATACCGACAAACATGGAATTATTAAACATGTAACGGAAGCCTGAATTTTTTAGTTACAAAAGAAACGTCGTTACTATCTTGGCTTCTTTTATCATCTTGCTCTTACGGTTGTATGCTTAAATAAACTCAGAAATTTGTTTTTAGACCTTCAAATTAGAGCTACAGGTGGAAACATCTTGTAGACACTAAGCTTAACTAACAAGAAGTAGAGGGCAATTTGTCTCAACACGCGAATTACGTCAAATATAATCTTTCTTGCGTGTTCCTCTGCTACCTCCAGTTAGGAAGTTTATCTTAGCAGAAGCCTACCCGCTGAGAGGTCCCCGCAAACTTGTCGGAGGTCTTGTTGAAGGGTATAAATATCCCTTCCCCTCCGCTGGCCACTTCAGACGCAACTTGCTACCTGCCCAACTCGGTCAGCCTGACAGGTAGGCTTACCGGCAGCTTTCTTAAAGCCTCCGCGCTGTGACACGGTGGATAGCGAACATCCGCTCGCGTAGAACTTGTTAAACCACGAGTCTTTAAGCGTCATTAAAAACCATTTAACATAGACTCATGTCAATATAACGCTTTATAATAACAAACTGAATTAACAAACTATATTTCAGTGATTCAAAACTTCGTCGCCATCTTTTTCAACAGTTGATGACCATGGTGATTTGTATCGTCGAAATAACATGTGAAAACTCCGTTTTCACTGCACTTGTTGCCAGATAACGTTATATTAACTACCCAAGCTGCGAAAGATTTCAATCCAGACATACATAATGAGTGGGTTCTAAACTATACCCTTATTCTTAATCATCTCTTGAGAACTGCAGTCGATTAATTGAATTTTATTCGACGGTAAGAACTTGTATTTTAAGTTCACAAATCTTTTCAAACAGACAAGCTGTACAATCGCAACATTTCAAGTGCTGGTTTTACTCGGCCAGCCACGAATCAATTCGTTCGTTGAATTACTCTGAGTACCCAAAAAGACATTATAATAGAAAAAAAACCGCAGATAAAGATCACAAAAATCAGAAAAAAATTTGAACGAACTGATGGCATGTATCTTGACCTATAATATTAGATGTTTTGAGGAAGGATCTTGTTCATGTCCGAACATATGGTGAGTTAGAACGAACTAATTAATTTTGAAGTATCTAGAATTGTTGGGTTATATATAGGTTTATGGCTTAATATTTTCATGGATGTTACCCGAAAGGACAACAAAACATAGAAATTGAGCTTTAGGTTGCCTGTGTCTTTGCGTAATGCTGTCTCTTTTACGTGCAATAGAACCTTCGAGAGTAGTGGCACACTTGACGTTAGAGAAGTAAAGCATTGGCAGGGACTCAGATCAGCTGAAGCACGTATAAATTCCGGCTCAGAACGAGAATCAAATCGGGAACCTCTCGAGCCCAGTGAGATATTTTATCACTTACATAGCTCTATGTTTTCATAAAAGAGTTGTTTCTTATGAAATGGAGAGAAGAGATCATAGTTGAAACTATGACGCACGACTTACGGGCAGATGGTACTATGAACAGAGAATAATAGATAGAAAGTCCAGGAGTAAGATATTTTTAATAAATTAGAAATAAAACTATGGACACTAACAGAGAAAACGAAGTTAAAAATCAAGCTAAGTAGAATTATACTACTTCACTAAATCTATGAATAAAATACTGTGGATACTTTCTAGAACTCCAGGAAGCACAGACAAACAAAACATTAAAACGCAAAGATATCCTTTTAATTTTTCGTCAGTCAGGCGTGTGTTTTTCAACACTGATCAAAGTTTGATAGGATAACCCCAATGTAAATGAAGGAATAATTTTAGTGACTTCAACAGAGGTAACGAAGCATAGGAAACAAATAAATAGTGAAGCAACGAAGTGTCCTAATACTACTGATGTTAAGCTCTTTCTTTTTAATGAGTAAATTAAGGTAATTAAGAAACATTTTAGTATTCCTGCCAAATCTTCAAATTATTGTCCATACTAGCTGTTAAAAATTAATTTAAAAAAAGTAATTTTCACTAAATATTAACGAAATGTTAAGAAAAATCCTTAGTTTCAACAGATTAAAATCCTCTTCCGGCCATCCTAATTTGGTTTTCCATTATTTCTCGCAAGTTATACAGGTAAATGACGGTATGGTTTCTTAAAAAGGGCAATAAACAGAAAATTTCCGTTCTTAGTCCCAAATCCAGTCCTACATATAACGACGTGGACGTGCGTAAATCCTTAAGAAATCAATCAAATGTGTGGTGAATGGCCTTATTTTTGTTGTTATGTTGTACATTTGACTTTTCTATTTGTCTGACTATGAGGCAAAATTATTTTCTTTATCTGCACCCATTATTGTCAACACACTTATGAAATAGTTTTGACTATTCATTTTTGTTCATCTAAGTGTTACTGTACCCTGTACCTTGAAAATTTTAAGTGAGTTAGGATTTAAACATGTTATGAAATAGTATTAGTGGTTTAAATTTCCGTTGGAAATATGCAGGGAAGCAGGCGTTATTGGATTTAAAGGAAAATAATGAAGTGTTCTCCGTTTTTATTCTGATCGATTTCTCGTCAAGGAAACTCTTGTGATGAACATTCTTGATTCAGAAGGCCAGTCTTTCAACTTTTAATTCGAATGGGCGGAGATTGGTGCGCAAACGAAGGAGATGATTTTTCTGCAGATGAAGCAGGGAATGTAACGAAAAAGTGTTCAACTTCATTGTCCGATTCGAACCATCTACCCTATGTCTCGATATTCTAATGTGTTTTGTCAACGAAATTGTTTCAGTGAATTCAAGATTAGGAACACTAAAATTATAGAATAAATTAGTGGTAGTAATAACTTTATAAAATTTAGCATATACGGAGAACTTCTCTGTTATTTTTGTTGTCTCTATCATTCTTTCCAATTTTCACGCGCGTATATATATATATATATATATTGTTGCGAATTTTACGTAAATGGTTCTTCCTTGGTCGAGAATTTTTGAACGGTGTATCGTGGGTTAACGGCCATCAGTTCTTCCGTGGTGTCATATTTCACCTTTCATTATAAAACACGTGGCCTTTGAAGGCAATATGTGGTGCCCTGTTTTAATTCGCATAGAACTTAATATAGTAGGCATAATTACTTAAATCGCTGTGAAATTACTTACCAATAATTGGCTAATTGCTATGAAATTACTTATCAATAAATGGCTAATTCCATTTAAAGAATAATTTATATATTTAAAGATTTATCAAGCTCAAGAACTGTAAGGACTTAATATCAGTAAGTGTACAATGCTTATCTACGGCTCTCTCTCGAAGACTACAATTATGAAAAATTAGTGACTAAAATATTAATGTTAGCTAGCAAATAAATCAATATGCGAGTAGCTTGAACTTCAAGCATAAATAGAAGATAAAGCTAGAATAAAGTCACGTCTCGGAGAGGCAAATTATTTGCAGCAAATATTTTTAAGAGTGTTGTTACATAGGCTGATTTTTTTAGTCGTTTCTATTGTCAGGGTGAGTTTATTTCACAATATTGCTGCAGAAATGAGAAAGAAATTTGCTAGGGCTGCTGAACTATGTTAAATGTATAATTTAGTTTAGAGATCTAGTTGCAGTGTTGTATAGCTGGAATAAAAACGCATGATCGTTTTTAAGAGTAGAAATGAATTTTTAGTACCTAATCAGATGATGGGAAGCTTTGATCATTCAGGCGCAGGCAGAAAATGAATCTTGTGTAAGAGTTCAGTTTTTTATTCGTCGGAATCCGGATTTTTTGAAAGATACGGATTTATCCCGCTGGAAGACAATCAGTATGTTGATGAAAGAGGTATATCAGGATAAGCGGATGTTACTTGCCTTGATATGGCCGGGTTTAATCAGTGTGAGGAGATAAATTCCATCTTCCTTCATTTCAACCGGTTTATTGAAACAATTATCTGTAACAAAATGATAGAGTATTGATAAATTCATGAACAACTGAGTGTAACCTATAAATAAAATGAGAAAAAACTGCCAATTTTTACGAGAAGTCAGCTTTGCTCCTCCCTCATTTTATTAAGTTACCAATCTCGGGTGGCCGATGTTCTTGTTTCATCGGGGTCATTCATGGTCGGCTTCCTGAGCGGAAGGTACAGTACATTATCACTAAATGATTTTGAGTGATGCATTTTGTAATCTAAAATGTTTTGACTAAAATTTTTACTAAATATGGTGTTCTTGAGATTCTATGTTTGGTTCATTGTCATTTTTAATTCATGTAAATAATTTTCCATGACGTCAACGGAAGTTGTGTTTTTTTTCGGACTAAATAAGGATAGCGGTTAAAGATTCATAATCATACTTCAGAAAAATTAAAATTTTTGTTTTGCTAGAATTGAAAGGAAAAACATACACTTACAGAATGAATAGCATTAGTAACTGATAAGCGTTTTAGTATGTGAGATTTGTTCAATTCGTAAATGGTGCCAAGTCAGCAGTACAATTAAATCGTGTAGAAATACTTTTTTTTCGAAATTCGTACTGCACGAATTTGAATAAATTTCTATAGAGTACAATAACTTTCAGAAGCCGGCCTCGATAGCGTAGGGGCTAGAGTGCTAGCTAGCTCCACGTACCGAAGATCACCGGTTCGAGTCCGGCCCAGGGCATGGGTGTTTAGGTTAAGAGTCGTGTTGTGTGTGTCCAATTGAATGTTCACATAAAATTCGAAAAGATTCATTAACATTGACGATATGTAAAATTACATTGAGTGCTGGCTGAGTGGCTACAGGCGGACCGCCAAATACAAAGAAAAAAATCCTTTATGAAACTCTTAAACAAATAAATTATAGAAATAACCTTTAAATCCTAGCGGTTTGTCGGAAGGAGAAGCGTTGGAAATGGCTGACGTGTTGTCCAAAGTGTTCTAGCATTTGCTACGAACTTGTTAGTTGCTGCTACTGACAATTGATATTGAAGGTGGAGGCTGCAAATAGAAAAACTTTAGAATCTTGTGTTACTGATTAACATGATTCTCACTAGGTGTAACGATGACACCATTTTATTAGAAAATAACTGATAACAGAACCTTAAAGACTATGCTCTACCAAGGCGTATTTTACGAACATTATAGTGTGAGGTGCTATTGAGTCATGCAGCAAAGTAGTTACTATGGTTTTACCTGCATATGTTTGTAATGACCGTCAATCTTCTGGTACCTAAGCTATTAACGTTCTTGCAGCTTATCTGCTACCAGATTTTTCATGAAGATCGCCGAAGTACTGTTTCAAGAGAGGAAGAGAAGAAAGAACATTTCGGGTTAAATTTATGTTATTCCACAACGTTGATTAATGACCTCAGAAAATTACTATATCACCGGCGCATATTTCCGCCTAAGCAAGTTCATCTACATGTACATATATATTCTGCAATTCACAAATATTGTGGGTGGCAGAGGGTGCTAAGCAACATTACTAATTCTGTGCATTCCAATCGCGAAAAGAACGAGTAAAGAAAGAATACATAAAAGCATCAGTACTGCTTCTTATTTCTCTAATCTTATCCCTCCTGTCTTCGCGACCTAAATAGATTGGCGGACGAAGTATTTCATTGCACTCATGTACTACGTGATGTTAATGGTTTACGCAAGTAATTTTTTAAACGAGGAAAATAATATTTTAGTTTAAAGTTATGTGTACACCACAACTGCGACAGTGTTGACTAATGAACACAGAATATGGATGTGCATAATAGATTGAACGCATCTTGGATGATGAGTGCTCTGTTTCCGGGTGAAGAGACAAAGTGAATCACCATAACTGGCCCCCTAGTGGTCGCAGCGTACATTACTTGTCCTCCGGAGTGGTGACGTAGGCCGTACCTGTTACTCCAGAGCGGTAGTCATCAGTTTGCTGCTGAAAATTTACGGCCTTACCATTAGATTATCACACACAAGAGCGCGTCTGGGAGAGCATACGCTGTGCGCGCCGGGAGAAACATATTGTGTGCCCGGACGACACTGAGGGCGGTACATTTTTTCCGGGACGTTTGGTGCCGTGCTGTAAAATTCGTGGTGCATTATGTATGATATACTTATTTTGCCACTCACGGCAATCCACGTTGCTCTGCCCCAGTAGAATAAAAAGCTACATTTTAATGGACTAGTATTCACCTGCAGCTTCGTCCGCATGACCCTAGATGTGTGGACAAATGCACGGATGATGTTTAGATTTTCGAATGGTTATATTTGCAGAGGTTGTGATTGAAATTAGCTTGTACCAGGCTGAGAAATAACATTCTGCTGTATTATATGTTACCTTTACTATTGCCATGTTACTGACGTCTTTAGATTTCCGTGGTTCTTTCATAAGTCAAGGGTATTTGTAGATCTCTGAAAAGTTTAATTTACATTTGTCGTGTAGTTTAAAGTAGTGTATTTCAAAAAATCGAAGAAATAAGTAACCTAAGTTACGTAATCAACGACCTTATTTCTATAAAGTGTTTTTTTGTCATAAGAAATTTTCCCCCTTAATACTTATCCAGAATAGATAAATGAGGTATTATTTTAAAGATTAAGGTCACAACTTGGGTGACATAATATATTAAGAAAGGAGTTTTTTGGAATTCGACACTTAAAGGACAAAAGTACCAACATTTCTACAACGCTATTTTGTGTCACGAGCCATTTATCTCCCTTGATATCTAACCAAAATAGGTAAATGAGACTTCATTTTAAAGATTAAGATTGCTCTTTGGTCACATCATATCTTAAGAATGGAATATTTCGGAATGCAACCATTAAAAGGCAAAAATATAATTATTCCCATAACATGTTTTTGTTTTGTCACGAGTCATTTAACTCCCTTGACAACTAATCTAAATCGATAAGTGTGGTATCATTGAAAGATTAAGGTCTGCATTCAGGCAACATTATAAATTAAGAATGAAATTTTTTCGGAATTTGACCCTTAAACGGTAAAAGGAATAACCTTTAATGTCACGCATTAGACAGTTCAGAACCAAGCAGCTAGATAGAAGTAACACATATCACAGAGATATTAATAAACTGCTTCACTGGCGTCACCTTTTGTTTCGTGCCTATTACACTAAACAAACAAACAATTGAAACAAATGAGGTGGTTCTTCTGTCGTCCTATTAGAAACCACCAGTCGTATTCCCGAAATTTTCGCAAGGGTCATCTAGTATCAATAAAATCCGATGAACAGAGTATTTATCTTCGATATTTAGTAGCTATCTGTTCAGGTTAAGATAGTCGTGTTTGTCTCTGAGGTAGTGTGATCTTTGGCGGCTATCTGTAGGTCCTTAGCTTGCAAACTGTGAAATCTCCATTAAGATCGGTTGGATAGTTTTTACGCGAGACCTTCACAAAGATTTGTATATGAAGTGATGAGATAGCTCAAATCTCTCGCAATTATTGCTTCCATCTCTACTGTAGCAGCTTACATAATAGTCATTAATATTTGTGGCTATAATGAGGAGCAAGATGAAACTGTTAACTGTAAAGCGATAATAGAACTCCAAGGCAGGAAGAAGGGTGGCCTACTCTTCCGAAAGCCACCACCATGAAAGCAAAGTTTAACTTTCCTATACGAAGGACGTATCCTTACGTACAGCAGAGCTCTTACTACACGCTGGATATTTTCTTGAAACATGTAATTAAGTTTCACTATTTATTGTATTTTTTTTGAGAATTATTACTGTGTCAATTGGTTGTAAAGTATAACGGGCTTTGAAGTTTACAGGTGTTGAAGCATCTAAGTCAGTGTTTGTAAGTTGAGGTGTAAATATATCCGTGGTGCGTCGAAAATCAATAAAAACAAAACGCCCAGATTATTCGACACCCATCCGATCAGACATCTGCCTAAACTTGACATCAATTCTAAAGTAAGTTTGATTTTATTACTGATACGCAGGTATCGCTTTTTACGCAACTATGGCATCGGTTTCCTGATGATTGATTAAATATCTAAATCAATATAATTTTATTTAAAGGCATTAACATAGAAACGGATAAACCAGAGTGTAATCAATGTGGTAATTAAAACAGGATTAAAGTAAATCCTATTTAAAATCAGAAATACTTCAGTTAACGTATTAAGCAAAATCTTCCAAATGATACAAGAGTCACAGATTGCGCTGTTACAATATTATATACAGAAATTCGGAACAGAAACAAATGCTACAGATAATAGTTTTTAATAAGCCTCATTTAAAGATTACAGAGCCAGTGAACGAATCATTTGTTATAATTAGCAGTATTCGTCATAGAGAAAATAAATTACAATTGGAAAAAAGTAATGTTGCAAACCTGAAAACAAGTAGCGTGGATTTCGTTAGTGTTCGTAGAATAAACACATCTGATTGTCATTGATTAGACTTCGACTACTTAGGTTTCTATAGCGAACATAAATAAAAAATCAGCGGAAACATCTTTATTAGTTCTACCTTCGTCAACTGCGTTATGAAACACGTTCAGCATACTGGAGGCATGTTCTTAAAAATTTTGTGAAACGTTACCCATAAATATTATCGTAATGAGTTTGGCACGAATTTAATTTATTCGACTTTAGAAACTGGAGTTTTCTTTGTTCTGAACCTTATTTCTGGCGACAAATTTATCACAGAAATTTAATACTGTTTTTCCCCATGAAGTTTGGAGTTTACTTAAGTCTCCACATCATTCTTAGTTTTATGTAAATGAGACTTACGAAATGAACTGCAGTTTAGATATTTTACTTCAAATCGGCGTGAAGATTGAACGTTTATTTGGAAATCAGTTTAGAATTACACACTATTGTTGACACTCATCGGCTCCATAATATATGATATTCTTTTGTTTCCATTATTTTCCGAGTGTACTCTATGCTGATACATCGACCATTCCTTCATAATCATAATGTCCGAATTCATGTCATCCCCTAGCTGTCGATAAGATGATAAGCCCTAAACCAGTTCACTTATTTATTTCTCAGTGTACCAGGAAAACCTTACAATTAAGATTATTTACCCCCTAATATATTTGTCTGCAGACAAAATAATTTTTCGGACTAAGATTTCTGTCTGGCACAACATATTTGAAAATTACTGAAATCAGAGGGTCGTCAACCACATTTCTGGTATCAATACGATGTTTATGGATTTTTTACCTCCAAATTGCAGTTTCTGCACACATTCTTTAGTTTGTGGTTAACATATTTTTTTTCAGATTTTTATGTTAAAATCTTAAATTTTTGAAGGTTATTCTAAAAATTGTAGAAGAGACTCAATTAACAAAATTAAGTAATTCGGCTGAGGATTATTAAAAGTGTTTTCCGTGACAAATATATTGTCTATGGTTTTGCCGCAACTGATTTTTTGCATATTCGGAAAGAATAAATCTTCAAATTTTCATTTTAACCTCCAACTGTAAGAGGCTATTCAAACGCTATACATATATTACGATCAAAGAACGAAAACGCTCACTGAGCGAAAAAAAACCCCGATCACAACGCGTTCAGGTTTCTAGAAAACGGCCACAACACGCTATTCACGTTATGGTACTTGCAAAAATCAGCCAGAATGTATTGTGGCTAACTAAAAAAGGTCACAACGTGAAATTCGCGTCTGGTCCAGGTCACACTCTCCAACGTGGAATTCGCGTTTGGTCCAGGTCACATTCTCCACACATGACGACTTTTTTGAGAACTCTGAAAACGACGCATAAGAAGAATCATTTATATTAAACGTACCCTGGACCGATTTGTCGTGAGCACAGAAAGTTAGATACAGTACTGATAAGCCACAACTCGTTGTGGTCGTTTTCAAGAAACCAGAACCCGTTTCTGGCGGTTTTTTCACTCAATGAGCGTTTTCGGTCTTTGAGCGTAACATATATACATTTTACTCTTTTATAACGTATTGTAAAATTTTAAAAATCGAAAGGAGACCAAGGTACACATACCATGTTGAATGGAACAGCTCCAAAAGGACGTCGATGTTAACCCCTTATAATGAGAGCACGGTATGAATGAAGTAGAGGTATCGAGGTAAGCGCCTGCTGTTAGTTAAACGAGATAGCGAAGGGGCCCTCAGACAGCGGTGCCGTCACAGTGCTTTGATGTGGGACGTGGCGCTTGCGGCGGCCTCGCGTGTTGTTCCGCTTCTTTCAATCCAGGCTGAGAGCCCGCAGGTAATTAATGCGCTCCTCTGCGCCTCGTCTTGCGATTGGCTGCCTGTGTCCGGTGCCCGCATGAATATTCAGCCCAGCCGCTCTCCTCTGGGTCGCCGCCTAATCAGCACACGCTGCGAGCAGTCCACACGCACTGACACGCATGTTAAAAGGAACCGCTATGCCTTGGGAGTCTACTACAGTGCATACTGCCAAGAATCACCAAAACTGACAGCCACTAAAAACAGATAACTCCAGACCTTCAAACACAGGAGAGCACCGCATTTTGGCTGCATTTTCTGAAACGATGAGAACATATATATGCATTCTATCGTTGAAGTTAATATTTTTGGGAACAGAGACATGGACAAATAAGAGTTTCGTGGTTCATCACATTGCTTTGTTGATAGTCACCAACATCTCGGGACCACAGACAGATGAAGAGAGCTTGCCACTCAGTCATGCACAGAATTCGAGCTTCTGGAAGTCTTTGAAGTGACAGGAATGGTGGGTTGGTCCAAGGTACATAAAGCAATTTGATGAAACTGGGTTTTATTGACGCATGACGTGTGAATGTGGTGAGGACCAAACCATGAAACATATGCTCCAGTGCTCTGCGTGCCTACCGTCTTGCAATGAAAATGATCTGTTTCGAGTAACACCGAATGCACTTGACGTTGTGAAGTTCTGGGCGAAATGGTTTTAAAGTGGTTAACTTGTAATTTTTTAGATATGTGTTTGATGTTTGTGACTCGGGAATAATAATATATCCTTGTTACTAAGAGCTACACATTTCAGATCGAACTATTCAATGATTGTTACAAACATTCTAATAAACAGTCGTCAACAGTATAAAAATGGGAACAGTGGTCATTATTCGAACATACCTTCACTCGACCACTATAATTCGCTTAACAAAGGTCTTATTTTCATTTAATTCCATTATTATTATGTCTAATGTTACGAGTTATTTTTCATTCAGAATGGCAGTTTTCTGGTTTCAAACAGGCAACTTTGAAAAGAATTGGTAGAAATTTTGTGCAACGATTGATCTAGTGGAACAAAACGAACACCTTCAATATAAATTTCTTCTTGGAAGAGGAATGAGGGCATTGAATGCAGATAGAAATATTTGTACGTTCTACAGCTGGAATTGCGCTCTTGTGGCTCAGTGATGAAGGTGTATGACTGGAGATCGAAAAGTCCTCGTTTGCATTCCCGCTCTCAGCTGGCAGTTTCATTGACCTGTAACCCAACATTCACCTCTGGCATAGCTTGATGTGTAATGTGAATGGCTCAGATTTCACGTTAAACTGTAGGTGCACTACAAAAGATAGTATTACCGGGGTATGCCAGGTTAAGGAGCAAATGAACTGGGCATCCTATCTACAATACCAGGATAAGCATACCACGATCTGGAGAGTGTAACAAATCTTCTGGTTGAATACAAATCTTTTTTTACAGCTGGAGTAAGTTACCTCGCAACTGAATAGCTAAAACTCTGCAATAGAGTCTGGCTCTCGACATGGAGTGAATTAATTCGAACCAAAGTTATTATGCGAGTGGGGAAGAAACGGGTTTGATCATCAGATCGCCGATCCAGATTTATATTTTCCATTATTTCTTACAGGTAAATTGCTGCATTTATTCGAGAGGTCGTGGCAGAATTCCTTACCGTCCTAGTCCACTTTCTTCTCTTGACTCTCATGTTCTTGACGAGCAGTGAAATACTAAGTAAAAATAAAAGCCAGTTGTGGTACTGATGGTTCAAGAAAGTTTTATTAATTGGAACTTGGACATCAGGATATGAGAGACACGGATCCACAATTAACAGTCAGCAGACTATAACAAATACACCTGGATTAAATCCCAAATGCCTCTGTAGAGCACAAGGAGTGAGATTTTACAATGTTGCTGATGGAGATTCTTCCGCTGGATGGGGAGGAAAATCTTGCCGACATCCTATTTCACCCTATCATCGGTCAGGTGTTCATACAGACAACACACAATAACACACTGCGCTTGTCAGTTTCACTCACAATAATCTACACACTTGATGGAAATAAAACGTATATCTGTACTTAGGATAAGAAAGAGCCTTTATTTCGTAAGTGCACTTCCAGAAAACATTGAAGCGAGTTTTCTTGTTTAAAAAGAGCCTGCAGCTTAACCGGTAGAGTGACTTAATGAGTTTTGCTCGCGACTGTGTTTAGTCGCTAACTATTGTTAGGATTTTGCCTCCACCTTCAACTCAACTCGCAATCCAATTGGTAACGGGGGAGTGAGGACTTCTTGGTTAGTACTGAGTATGCAGGCCGCTGTTTCTCTTAGAAAGCGTTCTATCTCGACGGAATCTCTCCACCATGAGCCCGATGTTCTGGCAAAAATGGAATATGATACGTTTCTTTTTTTTAAAAAAAAAACTATTTTATTCTCCACGTTAATATTTTCTTTATGATGACATTTTTAGCCCATAAATCAGCAAAGATTTACGTACGTCAGCTAAACTGAGAATCGACAGTTCTAATGAACGTTGACTAGTCAGCCATCGCCAAGATTAAAATATTTTAAGTTAAAACAACAGAATTTGGCTGGTGGTCACTTTTTTATGTTTGTGAACCGTTTCTACTGTTCCTATTCAAAGCTTTTTCTCGCGACAATACATCGTTCATTTATTTCAAAATAAAAAGTACAATGAGTGAGCAGTAACAAAGAAGCTATTCTCCTTACAAAAGATGGTGTCCATTCTTACGAAGGGACACAGTAGGCGTGGTACACAATGGATTGGTTCCCAGGAAATTTACATTCTTCCCAGTTGAGTAACAAATAAAACCACTTCCAAGCAGAAAAATTATACATGCACCAAACAGAATATATTGAACTTTACGATTATGTACTGGTTAGCAGTTTTAGACATTTGTTACCGAGACTGGTGGGTGAGCGGTTAACGCTCTGGCCTCACATTCGGGAGGACGCTGGTTCGAATCCCCGTCCGGGCATCCAGATTTGGGTTTTCCATGGTTTACCCAAATCACTCCAGGTGAATGCCGCGATGCTTCCTTCAAAAAGGCCATGGCCGAATTCCTTCCCGTTCCTTGTCCCCCACTCCCATACCGCCTCTAATGACCTCGACTTCAGCGAGGCGTAAAGCTGTAAGTAAAAAAAAAAAGAATCGACTTCTGTTAAATAATTTCGCTCGCTATCTAGAATCACGTTGGCTTATCTGACAACTTACACTGCCTAAAGTTGAATGAAGAGTGCCTGATGTAGCGATTGCTAATCAGATTACCTTCAATACCTAGGATACATGATTGCATGTTATAGCCAATGGCACAACAAACAATCACACTTTGTGTTTGTCCGCTACACCGCTCAACAATCCAGTTTTCCTGATTGCGTTTACTACCGTAGCATCTAACGCGTACTAAACAGTCACTGTAGGGCAAGCTGAAGCGGTACTTGTCCGGAAATGCCATTTGCAGTCCGACATGTTGGCCGTTTTTAGTCAATGGAAGACAGCGCAATGGTATGAGTGTCACTAGTCCAGCCCTCAGCAGACAGCGTCGAACCGTCGACACAGACATGTCCACACATGTTGCAGTGCTCCAACATCGAATCAATACTGTGGACGAAGCTGTTCTATCCGTTACGGCCATTCGGACAAGATCCCTCACTGTGGTGCTCCAGTACCCGCTTATCACTGTGTACGACCCTCTTCTATCTATTGGTTCCACACCTGTGTCACTGTCGTAGCAGAGTGTTCTGTACGAGAACAATCAATTTCACGGTACGAAAAACCAGTTTCCTGGAGACCAACCTTTCTGCCATTCACATGTTGATGTTGCACCCTTTGACGTCGAAGATGCTTGAACGTTTCTACTTCGTTTGACGGCTATGCACTGACTGAGCGTGGCGTAACGTTTATATCTCAAGTAACACAAAAGGATGCGCTGCTGGGCCTGCGTGCACGCCATCTCTTCGCGATATTAAACACTATTTGTTTTATGATTGCACTGTTCTAAACGTGTGATTCTGACCATTTCGGCTGGGTATTGTACATAACCCACTTGTTTATTTATGTTGGTGATACTGCTGAGTCTTCTCATCATCTTTCTTTCGAAAAATTCAAGGCGAGTATAATCTGCTGTCATAGTATTTAGGGGAAGAAGGGACTTTAAGAAAGAATTCGGTAAATTTCTGTTTACGTTAGTGCGTATATACAAACTTCAAGTGGAAAGAAAACAGTAATATATTCACAACGGGATCCCTTTCAGTTGAATAGTGAATATTGAATATTTACAGATGCCGAACTGGTATGTAGCTTTCTTCTTGTACCCCACGCTAGCTAATTATTGCCTTTCTTTGCTATGACTAAAAAAATTGGACATTATTTTGAATCGAGTATTTGTATTTTATCTAGACACGTGAATAAAAAATCTGTTTTTTTTTTTTTAGATGAGACTTTATGTATATTCTATTCATGAACGGCATAATTCCATCCTGTTTATAAATTATAATAATTACACTGAAACACTGTGCTGGAAATTTCCAACGTTTTTCTGGTAACATTATCTCATTCTTTTGTGAAAAAGTCATATTTTATTTTCGCTTCTGATATAACGCTGCAAGTTCCGAGGAAGTGTTTGTGACGTTAAAAAGAACGCTTACGCAGAAAAACGATTAATAAAATGTCGACAGACTGAAAGAAGAGGAGACGGAAAAATCTTTTGAATAGTGGTGTAAGTGGGCGTTCCTCAAGCAATCCGTGTCATTGCCGCTCTTTCATATTACCCACTTTATTTATTACCACGTCGCAGAAATGAATAGGGTGGGTTATCCGATTTTTCCTTCTGCGTGGGACGTAATTTACGTCCGTTTTTGTGTCGTTGTGGCAAGTGAAGGCCTGTAAAAATCGTTCCCCGGGCGTCATTACGTAGGAGGTCTCTGCTTTCCTTTATACCATATTCAGTGGAGGTTTTTAACGTCAGCTCCGAGGCCACATCCACAGCAAGTTTCCGAAGTGAATAAATGGAGGCAGACCCACCCCTCTCTTTTCTGGGAGAGTGGATGTTGTCCCGGCTATAAGCTATTATTCGGGCCGGACACGTCCGTTCATTACCGATATCGACGTGGCGTGGTCCGCTCTTACCAACCCCACACCCCCACCCCTCCGTCCACCCGGACTGGACCACTTTGCGCTGGTGCACAAAAGGAGGCCCTCATTTACGCACCGAGGCTTTTACATAATTTTCCCGGTAGCCATAAATGGGGACGAATATTGGTAGGCGGCGCACGCCACCCCATCGCCACCCCGATGCATATTCAGGCCGCGTGTCTCCGCTAATCAGGGTAGACCAGCTCTCTCACATACACCAGCCATAGAGCAGAGTGACAAGTAGATAGCAAGAGTGCGTATCGGCTGTCAGCACGACCTGTCCCCAGAGAGAGTCAAGCGCACGAGCGAAGGCGTCAAAGGAGCGTGCACAAACTACGTTGCTCGGTCCAAGGGGGGGGGGGAGGAGGGTTTGGCTGGAAGGCTACGCTGGGCTAGGTGAGGGGAGGGGACGGGGGGTTCAAAGCCAGGCCACGTAGCTTTCCTTTCATAAAATTTTTCACAGTTAAAATGAGGAACAGAACACACAACAGCATGTGAATATTTATGTTCCTCAGTTAATTATCTCCCTATGTAATTTACGATAGTCTGACGAGATAAAACAATACAAAATGTGTTCTGGAATCAAAAGGGAAAAGATCTACGAGCTACGTGGTGGTGGTGGGGGGGGTTTCACAGGAGGTCAAAATGGAGCTACGTGGTTTATGCATGCTCCCCAAGCGCCGAGTCGCAAATTACATACACATGTCAAAGTATAATGCCCGAGTAAGCGTCAGTAACTTAAGATTATTTAAAGATAGACGCCATCTTGCCTCGCTCTCTCCAGCTCACTTTACGAACGGACTGACAAGATGTAGCAAGGTAAGGATTTGCGAGTCGGTCTGCAACCGCAAGGCAGTTAGACTTAGTTTGTTTCTAGTCTTCTCGTAGTATTATTATTTCATTCTGTTCTATAGCTCGTCTGTCTGTAAGTTTCAGAATTTTTATGCCTTACTAAATTCATAGTTTAACTTATAGCTTCACGCCACTTGCATCAATAATTTCGTAATGTTCGTGTTGGGTTCTAATCGGTTATTCACCGATCATTGTTCCAATTCATGCTATAGTTAAGTGAATATCTAACGTCTGAAGAAGACATAGTTCAATTACCGTTTAATACCATCTACATCTATACTCTGAAATTCAGAATTACTGTGGGTGGCAGAGGGTGCTAAGCACCAATCCTATCTGCAGTGTATTCCAATCCCGAACAGAACGAGGAAAGAAAGAATACATAAATGTATCAGTACGGCATCTTATTTCTCGAATCTTATCCCTACTGTCATTGCGACCTAAATACGATGGCGGAAGAACTATTTCGTTGCACTCGTAAATTAGAGATTTTCGCATATTCTCCAATAAATTCAAACAAAAACGACGTCATCTGTCCACCAAGCAATCCCAGTCCAACCCACGTATCAGCTCTGTGACACTTACGTAAGGACTGTAACTAGCGGTCACGAATCGAGCGGCTCTCCTCTGTAACTTTCTCTAACTTGACAATCAATCCCTTGCGATACGGATCCCAAATTCCACAACAGTATTCCAAATGTGGACGCACTAGTGTTTTGTACGCTATTTCCTTTGTATGAGCATTACAACTTCTCAAAATACGACCTATAAAACGTAGTTTAGAATTAGCTTTGCCTACGACGGAAGTTATGTGCAAGTCACATTTCATGTTGCTTTGTACTGTTACGCCTAGATACTTCAGGGAATCCACAGTGTCAACAACTGAATTGTTAACTTTGTACTCGTGTGCAGAAGGGGTCTTTTTTATTACTGATTTGCATTGCCTTGCACTTTTTGGAGTTAAGTGTAAGCTGCCATTTGCGGCACCATTCCGAAATAACATCTAGATCGCGCTGAATTTCTAAGCAATCGTCAGAGCACCTCACTTCTCTATAAATAAGTGCATCATCAGAAAAAATTTCATCATAAAATTAACGTTGTCACCGAGATCGTTTACAAAAATTAGGAAATTACACTTGAGGAACGCCCGAAGTAACATTTATCTTAGAAGAGGCTTCCTCTTCAACAACGACATACTGTGACCGATCAGTTAGAAAATCGCGTATCCATTCGCAAATCTGATCAGATATACCGTACAGTATATGTTGGTAAACCTGCGAGCCTACTGTAAGTGTTATTCCTCCCGTCATAGCTTAGTAGGACGTATGTATGTTAGGCATCTAATGAATCAATACTCTCATTCAATCCATGCTGCTGGTATTTCCCAAATCATTTATCAGTCGTTAGAGTAAGTTACCCAGTTGTTTCAGGTGCAAATGTATATGATGTGAGTAATATGTCCCTAAGGTAAGAAGTACATAATTTTATCTATTTGTTAGTTTGCCATCTGATTACTAATTAACGCAGTTGGCGAGTCTGCTTCACTTAACTGGCCTGGTGTCAGACTGACGATTTAACGTAATTCTATACAGGAAATAATCTGCCCACGTGATAGTTGTTAAATTTAATAATATTATAAAACGCCCACAAACTAAACCGCCACACAATCAAGGTCAATCATTTACCGTACAGTGAGCATTCAGATTATAAGTTATTCGAAAAGTGATTTAAGCAATTATTTTATATTGTGTTATTTTTTTAAAGTTGTATTTCTTGATGATTCGAGGTGTTTCCTCTCCCCTGTATGTTCAAAGTCTTCCTTGTTTCCCTCGTGGACATCTAAGGGGGCGCCTATAAACTATATAGCCCCATTTTGGCCTGCTCTGAACTTCCTCTCCTCACAACTTAGCCCGACGTGGCTTTTCCCTACCTCCCCCTCCCCCTCCCCCTCACTCCCACGTGGCACGTAGTGTTTTTCCGCAATGATTCTAGAAGATATTTTGTACTGTTTTTTTCGTCATACTATCGTAAATTACATACTGAAATAATTAAATGAACTAAATAAATATTCACATGCTGTTATGTGTTCTGTACTTTATTTTAACTATTACAAAATGAATGAAAAGCTTTGACTATCCCCCCCCCCCCCGCCCTCTCCACGTAGCCCAGCTTAGCTTTCTACCCAACTCCTCCCTTCTCTAGATCTAGCCATGTAGTTTAGGATCGCTACCTAACTATTGGAGGCCTTGTATAACCACGGAGGCGTGGCTTTACTTAACAGACCGATAACATCCTCTAGTTTCTGTAACAAATTGGCACAAATTTTAGTATTTTGAAGAGTAAGAGAAATTGGCGGAAATTACCGATAAGTTTCTCAGACTTCATTACACAACTTAATTTAGGGAAGAATTCCATGTAATTTTGCGGACCAAAGACGATAACACTGTTTTATGGCTTCTTATTGTCTAGTGTTTCCGGCTTGCGAGGGACTGCAACTTTCATATTTACGGCGTAACTCATCGACTGCTTTTATTTTTTATCAGTTTGTCTTCCTTCATTAAAAGTCAGGCACCCCATCTCCCAGAAAAGACGCATATATTATATCACATTTCTCATCTATTATTTAGCAGCGGAACTTGTAAAGAGTACTGTTCTGTCATCAGGTTTAGGTTCAAGGAGAAGAAAATGTGGTAGATATTTTATTAAAAAAATTTTCATTGCTTATTGGTTTGTCCTAACACAATTTAATACACAAAGGAAACTGCGAAAATATTTAATAGCCAGGAAACGTGGAACTCTAGTAGTCTAAATTTTTCTCGTGTTAAGTAGTTTCTATACAGGGATAAAAAAAGAAGAAATTAATCTGAAAATTGCTAAATCAAGCCTTCAAAATATGTGGATATTTCAGACTTAATTGATAACGTAAGAAATATCATAAAACATCAAACCACCCACAAAACCACAAACAAGCTGCAATACGGTTCATGCTAAACAGATTAAACAGAACACCACTAACAAAGAAAAACTACCAAACAGAACTCAATAAAAGAAATAGCAACAAAAAATGGATATAAATCACAGACAGTTGACACAATAAACAGAAAAATCACAAACAAAATGGGGAAAGAACAGAAAATAACTAACACAACCAAACTTCAGCCACCCACAACACAGACAATGCAAAACAACTCACAAACCACAATATACACTGAAAATAATAGCAAATGGTATTCAATGACATATTCCAACAAATACACCCACAGAATCACAAACATTTTTAAAAAACAAGGCATAAACATTGCTCTACGAACAGACAACTCGATTCAAAAACAGTTAAATACCCACTTAGACAGAGACAACTATCAAAACTCAGGCATATATCAACTGACATGTCACAATTGTGATGCAATATACATAGGACAGACAAGAAGACAGTTTAAAACCAGATACAAAGAACACATGAGGGCACTAAAGTACAGTAACCACTCCACATTCGCCGAACATCTAATAGAAAACGATCACTTACCAACAGACATTAACAAAGACATGCAAATACTCACAATCAACAATTACAGACACAATACCCTCACTCTACAAGAAAACTACCACATACAAAAAGCAATAAAAAATGGCAAGCAGGTACTGAATGACCACATTAACCTAACAAACCAAACACTTTTCAAACTGGTAAACATACAATAACCCTACAATAAAGAAATAAACCTAACAAATACATACACCCACACACTTACATATAATTAGATATAAAATCTCCCACGCAAATTCAAATCCGGCGCCGTCAGCGCATCACCACCTTTGACAGTAAAAAAATAAGATGGCCACCAAAAACAAGCGAATTGTAGAAGACGCAATATTTATATCGTGTACACAACAGCAAAGACAAATGGCTGTAATTGAAACATGCTTTGGAGAGAAAGCAAAGATGTGTGGTTACTATCCTGAAATCCACTAATGTAAATAGTAAGTGTAAATAATAAGAAAATGTATAAATTTAGCGTTATGTCAAATAAGTTTGTAAATCAAATGTAAACTTTAAAATAGATTCGTCGCTGATGATGCCTCGAGGAGAGGCGAAACGCGTACGGCAATAAACCTACATAATACAGTTGCATTGGCGTTATTTTATGAATTAATCATAAAATTGATTTAGATATTACGATATTCAGTGCACAGATACTAAGCTACGTTGTCTATTACATGAAATAAAATTCTACCCATCGCTGATGTTTTCCTGCGTCACGTTGCATTAATTCTTGACAGGTTTGTGGTCAACTTTAAATGCTTTGCTCTACAAAATTATTTCATTTGACAGCATTACTCACCAATTTTTCTAAAATTAAAATGTTATGATCTTTTAAATTGTAAGAAACATAAAAAATCCGTTGCTTTACTAATTTCACACCTTCTAGAGTTATAAACATACAGGGTGTTTAAAAAATGACCGGTATATTTGAAAAATCAATGAAAACTATACGGGAAGCGATAGAAATACGGCAGACAAACTTTAGAAATTAATTACAATTTTCAACAACAGATGGCGCTGCAGTCTGGAAAAATCTAAAGTACGATATATTCTAAGGAATAAACCATTTTTTCACAGCAAACTTGCAATTTGTGAACAGCACACGCTTACAGCAGAAAGACGACTTACAGAATGGCTAACTCACAGACTGCGTTTACTTCTATATCTTTCAAATAGCCTGCAGCGCCATCTGTTGCTGAAAATTGTAACTAATTGCGAAAGTTTGTCTGCCTTAAAATTTACTGTTGCCCCAAGAATATTGCAACAAACGGTGTACTTCTATCGCTGCCCGTTTAGTTTTTATTGTTTTTTCTAAATATACCGGTCATTTTTGAAACACCCGGTAGAAGAAATAATGCCACAAGTTGGTTGCTGAGCAACCTGAAGTATGTTAACATTTGTTTACGCTCATAATGCAATGATACTAAACTTCGTTATTTGTTTCCTTTAACAGGCCTTAAATTCAAATCATAATTTAAATTTCAGTGTCATTCGAATTTTCGATAATATTGAATTTTAATTTTCAACGAGGAGAACGTTAGCCTCATGGATGTAAACAAACAAGCTACAGTCAAATAATAATTCTGTCAATGTTGATGAATAGCGGTATCAAGTTACATGTAACAAATAGAAGAGAGAATGAGCTTGATGCGCACAGACCAGTATCAACCAACAAACCGAGTGATTAAATCAGAATCAAAGACAAAGCTCTGAATCACGGTCAACTTGTCCCAAATTCAACATTAATAAAACAAGCGAGTCGCACGGCTCGTTTGCGGAAGCGAATTCATTAGTCTGTAGACTAATATGATCAACAGAAGCAGAAAGCTCTGTTGGTTTTATACGCTGTGTATAATTAAAGATACGTTATGCATTCATTTCATTACTGTACACACATCATGCCGATGGCGATCCACTTTCATTTCAGATGGATATATTTTTTCTTCATCAGAAAATAACCCGCTTCGTAACCGAGTCTTTATAATGTCCTAACCCAATTTGTGGTGCTGAAAGCTACCGATTTTTAAAACTTAGCTCAATGAACATAAAAATTAATTTTCTTATGCATCTAAATGACTCTGTGCCTAAACTTATAGGAATTGTTTGACACGATTTGTGCGCAACGATTTATTGTGATATATTTGAACGACCCGCGCGCATCAAAGCGCATACTAACATTTGTCAGCTTAACAACTTATGAATATGAGATTCAATAAGAGAAATGAGTGAAGTGAGATTACTGAGAATCGGTAACCAAAATGTATATTACATTGAGTTTACTTAAAAATTTATGATGTAATTTTTTTAAAAAAATAACTATGGTGAGGCTTGGATTTTTTTTTAAAAAAGTATTAATTATTTTTTAAAAATGTATTTACTATTCGAGTCACGAAATTCCTTAACGAATGACATACTATTTTTATTGAAGAACAAAACATGCTAAAATTACTCATTTAATTTCTTTACGTGATCTAGGAACTCCAGATCGATCGCTATAATTTTTGTGTAATCTGAAATAATTTTCGGATCTATAGTTTCACAAATAAAGGAGAAAAGTTGAGTTTTCATGTTTTTTCCCACAAAACAAATACAAATTTTTGAATGTTTTTTATTTGCAGTCAATCTGTTTTCGTCTTAAATAAAAATCAGAAATACGATCTAAACTTTTCTTTATTCATGGTAGAAACATGAGAAAATAAATATTCATACCAAAGGCCAAATTACACTGAGAAACCAGAGTTTTCACTTCACTATCGCAGATGAACCAAATAATGTTGCGCGCACGAAGCTTTTGCCCCGATCGCCGATCTAGCCGTCGGCGAGCCTGGTACCCGTTACCAGTTGCGGGAGCTCTCTGTAATCACCTGCTTGCTGCATCACTACTCCCTACTAGTCTGCCTGGGCTGTGCTAATCTCTACTGAAGACTTCATTTGAGTCCACAGAGAGACTGAGAAGTGCTGCCAGATGCAGGTCTTGGTGTTGAGGAAACAGACTAGATTGTTCCTCCTTTTGAGGTCACCACTCCGGGATGCTGGTGGCGTCCCGCACGTAGTTGCTGGTGTAATAGGTAAAATTGTAATTATAATATTTGAATTGTTAGAGAAGTAAAGTACGGCGATAAGCTGTCAGGCGGTCGGCGTAGCGGACAAC
The DNA here is from genome assembly GCA_031002005.1 of Vandiemenella viatica. Lineage (NCBI taxonomy): Eukaryota > Metazoa > Arthropoda > Insecta > Orthoptera > Morabidae > Vandiemenella > Vandiemenella viatica. The sequence continues at coordinate 324,406,098 of CM061920.1, read as the reverse complement.
GGCCGAGGAAAGTAGGTTTCGATAGCGTCAGCGGTTGTGCAAAACAATCAGCCGCAATACAGCAAAGAGGTCGCAAGCGGAGGCTCAAGTAGCTAACGCAAACAGCTGACCCAGTAAATGGGAGCAATACGTGACCAGTTATCGTGATGTTTCGAGAACACGATGGAAGGTGACTGCCTAGCCGGAGTGTTAGGAAAGCGGTCACCCCGACGTCACTCTGGGTGTCGCGATATATGGACACGCCCAGGGGTCGTAAGGGAACAGTCGGGGCTAGACCGTGAGGTCAGTCCAGGTCAGGTCAGTCTTGGCGGCCTGTCAGTCTGGTTGATCAGTCTAGTCAGACACTATGTCGGGCAGACATCATTAGGACAGTGAGCGACTGTCACTATGTCAGTTAGAGTATCTACCGCTGCGCGCCACCGCCGAGCAAACCGCCAAGCAAGTCGTTAATAGTTACGCGTCATGATAGCCAAAGCATTCGTCCGTTTGGAGCAGTAGCAAGCTATGGAGTTCTGTTGTAGGGAAACCAGCGAAGATGTATCGTATGGAAATAAGGTGTCAATAAACCAGGAGGTGTACCAATAGAATGTTTCAGTAATAATCACCTCAACATTATTTACTCCTCAAGAAGCTAGGTAGCGAGACGAGGTGAACGCCAGAGCCGTGTCATCGTGTAACACATCCTGACAAGTAAGTTACCGCACGGCCACCTAGCCTACTCAGCCATCCTTGACAAACCCGTAACGGGAAACACGCCGCTACACTGGTGCGCTCCAACCACGCTGTTCGACTGGATTTAAACAGGTGGTTTAGATTATTGTTTATACATAGCACAAACGTTTTCGGTATTGGAGTGTTGGCATCTTTCATTTGATACTCATGAAGATTACGTAATAATAAATTTTATTCGCCTAGTCCCCAATAAATATTTTAACCTCCGCGATTTTTCCAAATTTTAGGCTATAATCATGTTAGAGTCGGAATGATGGTTGTTAACATTGCTTCTTCCCATAAGAAGAAATAGTGAGCTATCCATCACAGTTCACAATACTTAAAGTGTTTTGTTCGTTCCGGAAACACTTTTATTATTTTCGGCAGCTACAAGGTATTTGTTTGGGTGCGCCGATGTCGATGTTATTATTATTATTACTCCGCGATTCAGTAAAAGTGTGAGGCGGAGGGAGCATTACACCTATCCAAAAGGGTGACAGTTTGGAAGGGGTATATGGGATATGGCAGGAGGCGCCCATAAGCTATTGTGTGGAACCATCCCAGCATTCGCCTGGAGTGATCCGGAAAAACCATGGAAATCCCAGAACAGGATGGCCGGAGTGCTTTATCGAAAGTTACTCCTGTCGGATTTTAAGTTTACTCGCGCGGTAAATCCTTTCTATTCCATTCCCTAATTGCTCGTGGGAAAAATGAGTACAGAAATGAATCGGTTCTGGCCCTTATTTCTCTTATCTTATTTTCGCGGTCATTCCGACATATGAATGTTGCTGGTAGCAATATTTCCTGGCTGTCATTCCAAAATACGTCAGTCATGAATTTTTCAATTAGCTTCCGTCGAGGGCAACGCCTTCGGTGTTCCAGGTCTTCCAAACCTAGATCCTTCAACATTGTACTTACGCTTTCCCTCCAACTATATATACCTGTCACGAACCGGGCGGCTCTTCTTTGAACCTTCTCTAATGCCTCCATTAACCCCTTACCTTGGTTGTCCGGATTGAACCATGTCAATTTATCGAAACCTAATGTGTAGGCGATCATTTTGTGGCCTTCTTCAGAGTACTGTCACGGCTTGATCTACTGCCGCCTATATATAGCTCCCGAAGAGCGCGCTAACCGTTTGGAGTGACGTCACTCAAGTTACCGCCACCAGCGTGGTCGGTCCAATGGGGGCCTACGTCTCGCGTTTTCCTAATCAAGTATGACAAACAGAATGAGGGAGCAGCGATGGGTTGCCCACTGTCTCCAATTGTGACCGACGTGTTTATGGAGGCGTCGCAGGCTGATGTGATCAACAATTACTATCTGAAACCTTCTTTATGACTGAGATACTTGGATGACACATTGGTTATCTGGCCTCACTGCCAAGAATCTCTCCAAGCTTTACAACACTTAAATAGTGCCCACGACCAAATTAAGTTCATCACGGAAGTTGTGACGGACAAACAACTTACTTTTATGGACGTGATCGTGAAGCGGAAGGAAGATGGCTCCCTAGGCAACGGAGTTTATCACAAGCCCACGCACACGAATCGCTATTTGCATGCAGCATCTCACCACCATCCAGCAGTGAAACGCGGAATTTTAAAAAAACTTTAACCGTCCGTGCTTCCATAGTCAGTGAAGAAGAGAACATAGCCACTGAAAAAGAAATTTTGAAGAAGACGTTTCTCGCCAACGGCTACAGCCTTGACGTCATCAATAAGGCCACCGCAAGGCTTGAACCTCGAATGCCCTCCTGTGCTCCAGCACCGGAAGTTGAAGCCAGAAGACAAACAGACGGACCCTTGGCAGTATTATCCTATGTCCACGGGGTGACGGATAAAATCGGCTGTCATTTAAATAAGAAAAATATCCGTCCAATATACAGAGCGCCTAGGAAGATTTCCGATGTGCTTGTAAAGGTTAAAGACCGGAGGGAGAAATTGCAGACAACGGGCATATACCAAATACCCTGTAGCTGTGGTCAAGTGTACATCGGCGAGACTGGATGGACGGTCAAGGAAAGGCTGTGTGAACACATGAGACATCTCAAAAATAACGACGTCAGCAAATCAGCTGTAGCACAACATTCTGCTGACAGTGGACACGCAATTTTATTCAGTGACACTAGTGTACTGGTTCAGGAAAGCAGATGGTGGCCCAGGCGTGTCAGAGAGGCGTTGAAAATAAAAAATAGACCAGATAATATGAACGCTGACGGCGGGCTACAACTTGACCAAATAAGGTCATGCTTGATTAGGAAAACGCGGGACGCAGGCCCCCATCGGACCGGCCAAATGGCGACGGTAGTTTGAGTGACGTCACTCCAAACAGCGCGCTCTTCGGGAGCCATATATAGGCGGCAGCAGTTACAGCTGCGACAGTCCTCTGAAGAAGACCACAAAATGATGGCCGAAACGTTCGTTTTCCATAAATTGACGCTGTTCAGCCCGGACAACCAAGATAACAAGGTATATGTTTTTTTTTTTTTTTTTTTTTTTTTTTTTTTTTTTTTTTTGGCATAGAAGATTATACTCTCACTATTTACACTCACTCTTTAACAATATTTTCAGTTGTTCCATCTTCAGAGCCAACTAGTAAGTCGACATTGGAACAAAATTTCTATTCACATTATGGTTAAAATTCACATACCGGTAATCAAAACACAGCTAACACACGAATAAAAAAAAATTAGTTTTCTCCAAAAACCTAACCTGTGATGATTACGAAAGTAGCATTGACGCAATTAGTCTTCGAGAAGAAAGATGTAATGGTACTTGAAAATCATTCAGTAATCAATTAGCTGAAGAATCAAGTAATTTTTTGCTTAACGCTTATCGCCTTGTCCACATTGAGGCATTAAAGGCGGAGTCAAGGAACGGGAAGGGAGTTTCCCATGACATTTTAAAGGAAGCATTCCCGGATTGATTTCGGGAAACAATGTAAAACCGAAATCTGAATGGCTGGATGGTTATTCGAATCCACGTCCTCATCCAGAGATAATTTGCTTACCCATTAAGATGAAAACCATTTAAGAAGGCATATGCTTGAACTGTAATAGTTGAATTTTTTTTTCTCTCTAAAATCTAAAGTGTTTTCTGTGACATAAATATAGAGCCACTTAAAAGCTACTCTTACAACAAGTGCATAAAATTTTAAGTAGTAACAAAGTGATGCAATTAATATCTATCAACTGCTGACTTTCTCGTGAAACAGATTTCTTGAAAACGGAAAAAAACATATCGTCAAATTTCTTAATCGTTATTATTCATCGCATACGATTGGTTAGTACTCTTTTTTCTAATTTTAAAATACATAGATTTTTTGACTTTGTGATGAAACTCATTAACTATTTTTCACATAATGTCAGAGTTTTCTTAGTTTGTCCTCAACAGATATTTTTTTTTATGAACTATGTTTAATTTGGATGCAAATTGAGTTTATTTCTGTTAAATCGATGCCAACTGAATTTCTTGGGTGTTTATGTCTACAAAGCAATTTGTATTAGCATTATTTTTTTAATCACAGACCAGTGTGTTAGTTTAATCTTACGCATTTCTTTCTTCTTGTGTAAGGAACTGCCGATGCTCAAACTATTTCTATTACAGAATTAAAACAATATTTTCCCCTCATTATTTCAACTTCTCCATTACTTCTTAAAATAATTTTCTATTACTACATCAACATGAGCATTGATATCCCCAATTATATCCGATAGCATGAATTTAGTTTTTTCTGCAGTTTCACCTCATATTATTTCTTTTCCTTCTTCCCTAAATCCTGCTTGAGAGGTATATACTTGGATAATCTCAACGATTTTACTCCTTGCTTGAATTTGGTCTGGATTGTCACTCATTAATTCCGTTTTTTCCTCTTCATGTATACTTTCCCTCACCACAAATCCTACTCGAGTTTTCATTCCATCCTGATTTCCTACCTAATACAATTTAAAGCCATTCCTTAACTGCTTCTTGGTATCTCCTGTTGGTTTTGTATCTGCTAGCCCAAGTAACTCAATTTCTAACTTTATGTAAGGTCCACGCTATTGTTAACTTTTTCTGTTAACGTTCTGATATTTAAAGTCCCAATAATGTAAACCTTGTCGTAATCCTTTTCCTCTTAAAAGATCAGTTTTCTTTTATTTCAGTCTTTCTTCCAACGTTTATTTCTTGTTGGAAGCGTCCGATGGGTCTATTACTGACTTGCTGGACCATTAATAACTTCACCAGTGCCTAGTCAGCCGTAGTTTTTTTTAAAGTTTTCATGTAAGGGTTTCACTGCTACTGTAGCGGTCCCGGGGAACATTACTTTTCCCACCCCGGCTTCTGATTAGAGAGGTCGTGGGTTCGAATCCCCTTCCGGCCATCCAGATCTCGGTTTTCCTTGGTTTCTCCAAACCACTACAGGCAAATGTGAGGATGGTTCCTTCAAAAGACCACGGTCTAATTCTTCCCAGTTCCGTTGCTGCCTCTAATATCCTCGGACGACAACGAGGTGTAAATCTATAAGAAAATAATATTCCCCACTCTGCTTCGTTTCTGCTAGCTATATTCTAAATTCACGACGTGGTCCGTCCTTCAACAGGTGCAGAAGGAGCTGTCCTTTAGGAGACCCGTCCAGAGACTGATAACTGTGAACGATGACGATAATGACTGGTGTGCTCATAAGAATTGGTCATTATTTCCACCATCTTTTAGGTTATATTTGGATTTTCCTGTGCGTAAGAATTACGATAAAGATGTATCCAGTGTGAGAGGGTGCAAAAAAGGGATGCTAGATTTGTTCCTGGAAATTATCGCAGAATGCAGTCACGTGACGGATATGATAAAGGATCTGGAATGGGATTCATTGCAAGACAGAAGGAGGATGAGGAGGGTCATGGGAGTGTACAGGGCGTATACTGGCGATGAGGCATGGAAAGATATTGGAGTAGGTATGAAAAGTAGTGCATGGAAGGGAAAAGATGACCGTGACCACAAGCTGGCACTCGATTTCAGGCACAAGGGTGTGGGAAGATTCTCTTTTTTGGGTAAGGATGTCAGGGATTGGAATAAGTTACCAAGAGAAATAATGAATAATTTACCGAAAACGTTGAAAGAATTTAAAGATAAAATTTGTAGAGGGCAAATGTAAGTGGCTGCAGGATAAGGGGGAAGATGGGGGTGTAGGGAAATTTCCACCGGAGCCTGTACTCCATTTCAGTTAAATTTAATTTAAAAAAATAGTTTCTACTTTACATTATCTGTCTTAATTGGAAATAGTTTACTGTCCATAGTATTCGCGGACTTTCTTTCACTTATTTCATGCCACAGCATGTTTGGGAAGAAATCTTATAAATTTGAGTGCTCATCTACTCTATTGTCCTGATTGTATGATTGTGTACCGATGCTAGTATCTAGCGTATCAGTGGGGGAAATCGGCTAAAACACTTGGGGGCGGACAAATTGTACCTCGACATCGAGCCAACTTGTTACCCAGCGCCTGTTCATTCCGAGAAGTTAGCGCGGAACAACAGAGCCGAAGTGGTGGGTTCTTGAAGCTCATTAATCACAGTACTTTCCAACTTTAAGAGCACATCTGGAGAGTGCTCAGATCTCCATTATATTTCAACGGAGGCCATGAGACGAAAAACTGCTTGTTCCTTCTGCTGCAATTCAACTTGCTTACGGCGAAAAAGAATCGATTACTCTGGGATTGCCTCCTCCGGCAGCTTTGGAAGGTAATAAATCTGAAGACCCGGCCAGGCTCTTATACAACGGCTGCGCAATTCCTTTGGGTGGGAGATCCGTGCTGAGCCGACCGCAGCGCCACGGGCGGGACAATGAGGAATTATCGAGGAGCTCTGCGCACAGAAGGTATCAACAGAGGCTTCTTTTATAAGCTGCAACTAGTAGAGATTGGGGAGAACAAAACCTAAGCGCACAAATATGCATTATTCCACTCTTACCAGAGTAGAACCATATGGAAGATGCATCTGCAAGTGTAAGCTTATCTCGATTTTATGCTTTTAGAATGGAAGTTCTTTCTTTACAATGTCACCATGAAACTTACTCTTCATTTTTTTCAGTTTCTGTCTCAACCCGGTTTATATAGCCGTTATACGACCGACTCGGTGACGCAGATTATTAAATCATATATTGTATAATATCGAATTTTATTTATTAATATAGTTATAATCACAATATAAATGTCATAGACTTTATAAGATTTTAATTCATTAGTTTAATCCTTCGTTACCTGAAAATTTTCGCCTTCGGTCGATTAAGCCAGCTGTAATTTTTAATATTTATTAGGTCAACAATGCCAACTTGCCATCAGGAAACAAACTTTTTTTTTTGAACTGAATTATTCTTCTTGAAAATTAACAGTATACATCATACAGTCACTTACTGAATCCAAATTAAAATCCGATGAATCCTTCAAATTATTTCTTCACTCGTTCGTATTTAAATTTGCATTTGCTCTCTACAAGTCACCCATTATTAACTTCTCTCAATAACTCCAAAGATCACTGCACATAACTATTCATTTTCTCATAATAACGATAAAAACAATTAACTGAGTAAGTTTTTCACTATTAATTAATACTAAATTAAATTAAAACACAATTTCATATGTTTTACGTATTTTCCCTTACAACTTTTTGATTATTCTAAATTTTTTCCGATGCCTTAATTTGGATGCCTAAAATTGGAAACAGTAACTGTTGTGAAAGCTAAATAAATTTGACGGCGACGTATGTACGCACATGAAGTTCGTAATAAGACTTCGTAGTGTTCCGTGTTATCTTTAATAACACCGGTAACTGACATATATGAACCGAATATAGGACTGAATAAAATCTTCTCGGGTAACTATTTGAGTTGGTCCATCGATAAAACATGACGTTTCGGCGGTCATAAACTCTGCCGCCATTGTCAAGTTATTAAACCGGCTACTTATCCGAGAAGATTTTATTCATATTTAACGCCAAGCAAACCTCAAGTTTTACATGAATACAGGACTGTCATGAAAATTACTCTCTTACGTGGCCCTTAAGCGCGCCGTCAAGGATAAACTGTAACATCCAGCTGCTGAAAAAAGAGGACTCAAACCTTTACAGATACCTCGATGTTGCCTGTTCGAACACCATGAAATTCCTTGATGAACCAAAAAGTCACCCGTTCACTGCTAATAGTGTTTAATCGCATTTTTTAACTGTAACTAACAATCCTACAGTTCTGTCAGCCTTACTGATGTGTATCTGACAGGCGTTACTATATGAAACCAGATGGGATGTTGAATTCAAAGGAGAAAATCGGCGACATACAGTTTTATCCTTCATTACTAAATGAATTCGATTACCAAAAATGTCAGAACTAAATACATTACTCCTAGTACCGTTAATGTTCAACTTTTAACGTATCAAATTTGTTAATGAACATCATCTCCAATAAGGAGTTAAATTTTCGATGGCGTTTAGCTCGAACAAATCGTTTCTAACGACATTTAGTAACTGAAAGTTCTCAAGCATTTAAAACAATTAACATTATAACAAATATGCGAAAGGTTAATAGTCTTATATATAAAAATATTACATATAAAAATGGTTTTTGGTACGTATATCCGAGATCAATAGACATCGACACCGTTCGACCGATTACCATTTTTTCATGGAGATGGTTTCCGACTTTCCTATCTACCACTTTACAGCATTTAATTTCTATACAAATACACACTATTTATCGGATCTCGATGGAACTTCGCCACGTATACCTTAAAACAAAGAGAAAAATACTGCCTACATTAGTTTTAAAGAAACCAAACTAGTCTCCCCCTTACACCCCCCCTCAATTTTTACCAACGTTCTTTATACATACCTACAGTTTTAATCCGATGTCGATGTATCTTAGAATACCTACATTTCAAAATAAACAAGAAAATACTGTCTACATTTGGTTTGCAAAAGTTTATCATCTTTCCTCCTTACATCAATCCCCCTAAATTTCCGATGTTACTTATAGAAATCCACAGTTTTTATCAGATATCGAAGTAACACTGCACACGTATACTTTAAAAACCAAAGGAAATATACTATCTACATTAGGTTTACAAAAACCCACCCACTCTCCCCAACTACCCTCCTCAAACAAAATTTGCGCTTGGAACCGTCTAGTTTTCTTGCAAATTTCTTGAGAATGGTATCGAAATCGGCAAAAGTAGATAGCTATATTCTAGTAGCCCGTAATATTTCCTGTCAAACGGGGTTGGACTGACTCCGATAGGACAACTGCAACCAAGAAATTCTAACTTGAAATTAAAAAAAAAATTGTTTTAAATTTTTTGTGGCGACTCACAAATCTACAGTTTTTATCTTATCCCGAAGGCAATTTGCACACATTTCCTTTAAAATGAGCGAAAAATGATGTTGACATTTGTTTCACAAAACTGCACTTGCATCCCTCTTAAAAGAAATTTACTTTTTCTTTCATTTTTCTTGAAAACTGTAGGGAAATCGGACAAAGTGAATGGTGATGTAGACTGTTGACGACATTCTGATCAAATGAGATAAAACGTCAGTACTTTCATATCCAACCTTCGAGCAACACTGGGTACTCTGCTTTTGCAGAAGGTGGCAAGACTAAAAATATTGTATATCCTAAAGCACTAGTATAATATTTTTCAAATTTAATTTATGCACTAAAAATTCATTGTCTTTCATTTGTTTTGTACAAGTAAATGTGTCCGCTTTACATGTATTTACCCAATTAGAAAGAAAAATAGGCATTGCAACACATGCCAAGCAAAGCTATTATAATACAATATACTGTATGTTATCAATATTTGCGAATGGATCTTATCGGATCGCGCAAAGCCTTGATTCGATTCTCATAATAGTTTGTAATTAAGAACTGTATCCATTACGTAGCTAGAACCAGGGAGTGTCAGTTGCTGGAGCAATTGGATGGTGGGGGCAGCTTAAGTGATGCCATCTGTCTGCGATTCGTGTAACTTATATTTTCTATGACGTGTTTTTTTGTTTTTGAAATGTGTAGTTTATGAGGCGTAGGTTAGGGACCATCTCAGCATTTACCTAGACGACTGATGAACACCTCCTATATGCGCAGGGTCCAGGACTCAAACTTGGTCATATTGTACTTCCCCACCATAAAGCGTGGTACGTCAATATAATGTATATTAATTTATGAGAAAATATAACCCCTGTAATACGTCCCTTTGGAGTCTGAAGAAATTTCTGAGGACTAGTCTCTGTTTTAACAGCTACTGAATTAGCGAACCAGGGAACAACTTGCGAGCAAGCAGACAAAAATGCCGCCTCTGTCCTCTCTTTTCATTTCGGTTAGGCCACTTGCCGCGCATCTGTTTGTTTTGCACGGTGCCTGTATTAATTAAAAGCTGGGATTACAAGTTTCTTCCCCTTTTAAAAGTTGGACTGCGTACAATGTTAATTGAAAAAGAAATGAAATTAGAGTTAACGTTCTGTTCTTGGCTTATTTGTCTTGGCTTACAGAACTCGTGAACTGCTTTTGAGTCTGAGGAACACCAAAATAACTCCTAATTATTTTCGTAAACTTTTGTGGTGAGTACACGTCGTAACAAATTGGCTGACTCAGCATGCAAAAGATTCTTCCACTAAGCAGAGGTTATTTAGATACGTTGAATATACGGGTAATTTTTTATATTTTATCCCTTTTCTTCACTGGAAATAATTTTTGATGGTACTGATAACTTTTGTGATTTAAGACCTGTCAACGTCAGCATCACTGTTAAATTAGTGAAACGAGAATTTTTTTTAATTATTTCGTCTCAGTACGTAATATCTTTAGAAGTTATTTGTCCTTCTTCTCGGATGATCATTTAACGGATAGTTTGCAACAACATTCCACGCAGTTGTCTCCGGCGTTCCTCTTTATTTCCTGCGACAATATTACAAGTAACTTTTTTTTATTTATTGATGTACTTGAAGTAGAGCCTCTCTTCCCGTCTGTCATCGTTTTTAAAATTGTTTACTCATAGCTCTCACGGCATATAATATTTCAGTTTAATCTCCATCTGCAGATGGCTTTACTTTCCCCGGCTCTCCGATATTCTTCTTTAGTTATTTTTTTTCTCACAAGATCTTCAGCATCCTCTAATAATAATATTCTTCATACAAAGCTAAACTTCTTTTCTCTCTTCAGTATTTTCAAAATCATACAGGGCAACAGACCAAACGAACGTTCATTATATTTTTTTTTTTACTGTTCAACTAATATTATTTGTGATTAACAAATGTTTCTTCTAGTTAAAACCAGTTACTGCCTGGTCAGTCCTACTCTTATCTTATTTTAGACCTGCTTCTTCCATCTTTTGTTATTTGATTTCCACATAAATAAATTCCTTGATGTCTGGTTATTTAGTATTATTTTAATTTTAGAATTTTTGGGTTTATCTACACTACCGATACTTTCATTTTAGTTTCATTGATATTCATTTTTCATCTTTTACATTATATTTTTAACATCATCTTTGTTTTATGCCTTTACAAAAATGTCACCCGTAAACTAATTTTTGTTTTTTTTACGTCCTGTCTTTGTTCACTAAAACTGTTCAGAGAGTCTTGAAAATATACACTAAGAACTACAGAAGACTCACCTCGTCCTTACATGTGAACATCCATGACACAAATCTAGTGGTTTTTACATTACAAAGAACGTGTATATCTCTTATGCTATAATTTTGATGTTGTAGACCCAAACTAATAGTTTATCATACGAATTAAGATAGAGCGTAAATGACTAAAGATTCATCATAGGCAATCTCTATTAGCAGAAAGTAATACTTACTTGGAGAAAATCATCGTCATCTGTAGCAGTTTCTTTGCACTACCAACGCCTGTAGCAAATAAAACCCCTCCAGCGTCATCTGTTCTCCCAACATATCTTTTCCTCCACTACCTTTTTTTTTTTTTTTTTTTTTTTAAAACAGTTTAACGTCCCTTTTTAACAACGTGGTCTTTAGAGACGGGAAAGGATGGGGGCAAGGAATGGGAAGGAATTCGGCCATGGCCTTTTGAAGGAAGCATCCCGGCATTCACCTGGAGTGATTTGGGGAAACCATGGAAAACCCAAATCTGGACGCCCGGACGGGGATTCGAACCGCCGTCCTCCCGAATGCGAGGCCAGAACGCTATCCGTTACACCACCACGCTCGGTCCCTCCTCCACTACCGTCTATTTCTCTCCTCTACCTTGCGCACTTTATGGTACTCCTGTGATCCATCTGTCCCTTTGTACTTGTCGACAGACAAAACATCCAACATTTACGGTTTGGCTATCTCTGTAACCACTGGCGTTCTCTGCAGCTTCTCTTTTAGAAATAACTTTCATGTGCTGAGACAAATTTTCTATTTTCAGATAAAGTACCAAAGAAATATTGGCTGGGTTTGAAAATGCGGAGGAGTAGTCCTGTTTATCAGTTTTCTTGTATCTTGAATTTGCATTGTATTCAATCACTTTTGAGCGCATCATTTGTTTTCACTTCTCGTTAAAAGTACTGGTAATTTGGAATGTTCATGTTTGTTGACTATCAACAGGCATACGTCAGGATTGTTCACTTGGTTTCTCTGCAAGCACTATTTGAAGTGGTTCTGTTTGGCGAGTTACGAACAGATTGCTTTATTTGTATGTGTATAAACTATGATAGAAAATACCTGACAGAGTCTCAAAGTTAATCTTACTGTTTTACTTATATCTTTACGCCTCGTTGACGTCGAGGTTATTAGATTATTAGATCATTATATCTGTAATAAAAGCATTCAGTTTACTGTGAGAGTCATTCAAACACATAGGATCTGTTCAGATACGTTTCAGAGCGTGTCTTACTGATCAATAACTTCAGTCTAACGAGAGAGTAGAGACCCAACACTGCATTAAGGAAATTCAGCTCAGCTCCTTATAGCTTATGGGAATACTATATTTTCTCATGACTTACCAGCTTGCCTTGTCTGTAGAGAACTACTTTTGTAAGCAGCAAAATGATGTCAACTTAATGGGAACGTATTCTTACACAAAACTAGTGAATTTAAGTGTAATTAGAACGGTTTCAACCACTTATTTTGTTAGTCGTTATTAATGAGATAAAAACACAGATAAGGTGATACAAATTTATTGTTCACTGTAGTCTCATCTAAAAGTGAATTAGTATAATCTGACAATCTTTAATTAGGTAAATCATTAAGAGTAATCAACAGGGCCATGAGTCCTTGCTTCTAAAAACCAATATAACATTTTTTACTGGTTTAATCAACATTAGCTATCAGTGAAACAAATATTAAATAATTTGGTACAGTGGTAGAAGTATTTAATAATCTCTTATTAGGATTTTCTTGTCCCCTTCCTTTGTTCATCAGCAGGAAAAAATTGTTACGATCTGAAGGCACTGGGTGAACATACCATATTTCGTCCTGTATGCCGTGGATACATGCAACTAAAAATTTATCACATTAGAAACTTTAATTTAATAAATTCACTTCAAGTAATTCTTGACTATCAGAAAGTTAACAACAACTATAACGTTTTGCTACAGAAAACTGTGGTAAGGAATAATAATTCGAAGTTACTACTGGAAATGTTAAAAATGTATATGATCGTAGGGAGAGCATCTGTACTTCAGTTCAATTCCGCCCAATTCCCAAAACCATTTTGTCTGATGGAATAAGTGTATATTTTATCCGAGAACGTCTCACGACGTAATTTTATTCTACTAAGGAGAAGTATAAAGGTAATTTTAGTACCACGAAAAGATTCTTTGTTGGCAGTGCAGCACTTAAAGGTTGCTCAGCACAGTACTTTGAACTCTAAACAGAGTTGTTACCGCAGGCAACGGTAATTTGCCAGGCATCTCCGATGCAATTTAGTGGAGCAGTTTAACGGAATTGCCTCTTCCTTTATGAAGTAATGCTGTGGCGGGCTTAACTCGAACCGGACGACCGAGTTCGATTCGCTTTTAAGTTTGTTACATGTTTCCGATCCTCCGGAGCAGCTTTACAGAGAACCATTCTTTTCTGGAGGATTTTAAAAGCCTGTTTTTAGTATTTTGTATTACTATTAGATTCATGTTTGCTCAATTACGCTATTTGTGGTTTTTTTATTTCATGGGAATGCCGTGTATTTATTAGCAGAAATGTAAAAAAAAAAAAAAATACATTTAGAGTAATAAGAAGAAACATGAAATTTTAAAGTTGATTGAATCGAATGTCACAATCACAGGTTCCCAACCTTTCTCATCCTACCACCCACTTTGCGAACAAAACATTCCTCACCCTCACCGTCGCCTTCTCCCCCCCCCCCCCCAAAAAAACAAAAAAACCACTGGCCCTTTTCAGAAAAAAACACACCGACGCCCGCTCTTGTAACAAATAATTAATTTAACCTATAGAGTTCCAACGTTTTGGCTCGTGACCCACCTTTAAAAACAGTGATTCGATAGCGATCCTCGTAGGTGAAGAGTACATACAATATCATATATGTATAAAAACATGGACCTATTTCTAAAATTAATTTATTAAAATAAAAGATATGGTGTATTGTTCAGTTTTGTTAACAAATACATTTCATGAGGTAATATTATTAATTAGAGGACTCAGCTTTACGTAATGGTACTAATCTTTTGATATTTGATGCCTTTTTTTGTCAGCAGAAACCTTAAATCGCCGTGTTCCACCATCGAAAATCTGCTTCTTTTCTTATCTAATAAATTTTGATTACGTTGGGAACCACAGGTCTAAACAATTAATTTTGCATCAGCTAAGTTCAGAATGATATTTCTTCTTAGACGACGCTGTCAGGCTATGTGACGAATTGTTTGAATACAAGAAGAGGCTCTTTCCCAGCGGAAAAGCGAGTTCGTACACTTTCATGGATAGAGTGAATCAGATTTATGTAGGTGCAAATGATTCATAGATGATCCAGTATTAACGACCTCTGTAAGCAAATGACGTCTGAATCAAATAATATCTCGATGTTTCATAGTTAATAACGAAGGATGTTTGGATATAACTCTATTAATTTCAGGATGGCTCGATTTTTATCTTCTTGTACTACTCCGAAGGGTGATTGAGGTATATGACGTCGAACGTTCAGCAAATAGGTGGAAGGTAGTTCTTGTAATTCGGAAAAAATAGTTGCAAAACTAGGATAATTGTTATACCACATCGTTGCACTGCCTATTGTCTGTGGGAAATCTTATCTTTATATATATATATATATATATAAAGACGTGTGCTTCACTATATTTCACTTTTCAGCTACACTACCTAGCACAGATCACTGGTGTTTGTGCATGCAAGTAACATGGAGTGTCCTGTCATGCACAATGTTGGCCGAATGCCGATAGCTGTAAGGATGTGGGAGATATGATGGTTAAAATTGGTCGATGCAGGGCATTTTCATATTTCGACCAAAGACTTGTGTATCCTTATAATTTTCTTTCCTGCCAAAACTACATAGGATAGACGATTGATGTTTGTGTGTGGTAATAACATCGAATCTCACATCGTGCACTGTGGTGGTTAGATGTCGGTAGCTATGGAGATGTGGGAGACATGGTGGTTGAAAGTGATCGATCGGCGCCACTTTTATATTCTAGCAAAGGCGTATGTGTCACGGTGTATCACTTTTCAGTCAAAACTATCTAGCGCAGTGTTTGGGTGTGGTAGTAGCACACAGTCAACCATCGATCACAACGTTGGCCGAATTTTGGTAACTGTGGTAGTGTGGGAGATATGGTGGTTGAAATTGGCTGATCAAGGATATTTTCGTATTTCGATCAAAGACATGTGTCTCCCCATATGTCACTTTGCTGCCACAACTACATAGCATAGACCATTGGTGTTTGTGTGTGGTATCGTGTCTCTTATCGTGTATTATGGTAGTTAGGCGTCGGTAGCTGAGGAGGTGTGGGTGATATGGGGGTTGAAAGTGGTCGACCTGCGGAACTTTCATATTTCTACCAAAAACGTATGTGTCATGGTGTATTACTTTTCAGCCAAAACTATCTAGAGCAGATCACTGGTGTTTATGTGTGGTAGTAGCCCAGAGTCACCCATCGATCACAACGTTGACCGAATTTTGGTAACTGTGGGAGTGTGGGAGATATGGAGTCGATCAAGCGTATTTTGGTATTTCGACTTAAGACATGTGTGCCCGTAAATTTTACTTTGCTGCCTGAACTACTCGTATATAGCGCAGATGACTGGCGTTTGTGTGTGGTCATAGCATCGAGTCTCCCATCGTGCACTATGGTGGTTAGATGTCGATAGCTGTCAATACAAATTCTTTACAAACACGAACGAAGTCGTGGGCACCAGGTAGTACTACCATAAATGTAATATTAGCATATATTACACCTGTTGTAATTACTGATCTTGATTTCAGCCACAACATAGAAATTTTGCCAAGTAATTGAATATTAAATACGAAAATATTCGATAAACGAAGTCGTGATTACAGTAGTGACATGACTGTTATTAATTTACATAATTCAAACAGACGCCACCATAAATTATTCCATGAAATCATTAAGCGAATTAATTTTTTTTCACTAGAAACGAAGTTTTATCTACTTATTAAAGATGCAGGGAGAGTTTTTATAAACAAATCCTTCTAAAACTAAACAAGCGTACTATACCCTCATAAATGTAAAAGCAATAACACAAGCCAGGTATTTGTTAATTGCTGCAAGATAAAATCAGCCACATTTATTTCGGTCAATCTGAACAGTAATATTGCAGCGTAATTATGCGGTTTTGGCTTTTAGGATGGCAACAAAAGAATTGAATTCCATCCTTTAGGGAATTAAAGTATCCAGTTCGGATTATAACTGTTTTACAATCCGACTCTAACATAAATATAAGCCAAACTTAAGGGTAAAGATTTAGGTATATCGCCAAGAAGACGTGATCAGTCTGTGTCATTGACTTATCAACCGGGGTGTTGGGCTTCAGTATTACTCTGTTCTCTGATCTCTTTTAGAATTATTTTCTACTAATGAAATACTTGTCAACATACCACAAAAATATTAATCCCATCATATTTATAACTAATAATCATAATGTTTTTAATTATTGTTCCTTCATGAAAATATTGTATGTTGTATGTGACGTTGTATCAAAGTAAGGTCCAGCTTCGGTTATTTCATTTTGAAAAACACATTACTCATAAATCCAGCCATTACAGTCTTTCAGTTATTTGTGCAGTCTAGAATTTCTTGGAAATACAAATGAGAAGTACCTAACTTGTCTTACAGTGGACTACAAAAAATTTCTTTCTAGCGATACAGTATTTGAATGAGGGTTACAAGCGAAAAATAAATAAATAATTATAGATCACAAGTTGCTTCAGATTATTTGTTTCCTAGTCTCTCTTTCAACCAGAAGACGAAAGATGGAAAAAACATCTAGAACTATGAACCCTCTTCGCTGAAAAATTTTCATGTGATGTGACAATACTAAGAGGCAGGAAGCCTTAAGTCGTTCCGGCGAATGTGGACATGCCGTGAAAAATACCCTGCTTCTGAGAAGAGAAAACATACCGCAGTGAGATGTAAGGCCTCCTGCCGCGACGTCGCGTCGTTTCGTGGCTCTGTTGGTGCGGCCATATCGCAAATGAGGCGGCATCTGCGGCGGCCGCACAAAGGGGCAACGGAGCACCTCTAAGCTCACCGCAGTGTTAGGCTGGTGGCGGGTCAACAGGCGCAACCGCTGCCACAATAGCTTCAGCCTACTTCGTATGATTAAAAACAACCTCTCGCATATCAACAACCACAAATTTCTGATAAGGGAAAGTGGCCGAAGGAATTCTTCATCAGCACCCTTTCACTCTCATTCCAGCTGTTCGATGGATGAGAGAGAAGCTTCTAGAAACGAAGTGAACAAAATGGGATAGCGGCTTAGGATTCATGGGATTTGCTGGCAGTAAATCACACGACTCAATTGTTATAAAAGGATCAGTTTCGAATAATTATTTGGAGACTTGGTGATGTGTCTATCAAGTGACTTTCAGCACACGACGGCACATAAATGAGCCGTGTACTTTGTATTGTACGCTACACAGTATATTTTTCTACCTTCGCTCCAAAAGAAACTCATTCGAGTTTAAACAATAATGAAAATATTATTACTGAGCACAAAACCACAAAAATGTTGTGCCTGTACTTCTTTATTTTACGTAATCCATATTATATTTTTATGACGTATTTCCACTAACTTTATATCTAATATAATTCAGTACAAGGTTCAAATTCACCACAACAATGTTATTGTTCTTAGAAAGATTGGTTATCTAATATAATGGCTTATGTTAACATCATTTCTCACACCTCTCTTGTGTTTACTGTTTGTGATATTTTTATAATTTCATTAATGTCTCAAAGTCATATCATATTCTATAGAACGTCTTTTATTACACAATACCACTGTTCATAGTATGGAAGAACAATAGAAATATGAGATTCTGTTAAATTCTTTCAGATTGATTTCCAGAACTTTTTATATTATTTTCTGTTTTATGCGTACATTTAAAAAGAAATGTAATTTGTGTGTTATTATTAAATGGTACTTAAAAGTTTGTTTAAATACCAGTGAACAATTTTTACATAGAGGAAGAGTATTTATGAAGAATATCTTGTGGCCTAAATAGAGTGAAAATGTTTGCTTCTCTACTATGATATTAGCGTGATTAATTTTTATTTTAACATAGATATAAACTGAGACTGCTATAATATTTTGTACATTTCCTAAAAGGCACAGTGCAGCCAATCGTTGGTCAGACCGGCGGAAACCATTATCGTTATGGTATGTCATAATTTCTGTGACTGGTGTATTTAAATGTTTTTAATTCACTTCATTTTTTAATTTGATTATGCTTGTTGTTAGTTATTTGTCAGCCTTCAAAGAGGCAATCGTTGTTGCACCGTCGGTTTATGCGTGAAATACATTCCTGGTTAACGGGGCGTTCATATTAAATTTGCATGTTATCGCGCTCTGAAAATTTAGCAGAAATATTAGGATATAAGTTTCAGGAATAGTATTCACGACAATGATGAATAAATGTCTACTTCTGGTGACGACTGACGACAACGCTTGGGTAAACGGTCTAATTGAAACTTTTAGTAGGAAATGAGAAACTAATGTGGTGACAGAGAAAGTAAAAGGTATTCGAGAAGACATATCGAGCCACGAGCACGAATGTTTAACCTTCGTGCCTGCTATTCCGGTGGACATCGGTTCAACTCTTGTTCCCGCCATCCACATTACGGTTTTCAATGTTTTGACAAATCACTCCAGTCTAGTGCTGGGATAGCTTAATCAGAAACCTGTGGCTGAATTTGTTTCTGTTCTTTCGCAATCATCTCCGCCTCTTAATGATATCAAAGTTATTGATCAATTCTAAATTTCTAAAAAGTTTTTTTTTGTCTGGTTGTCTTTCTCCTTCATACCTAACACAAATCGATAAATTAGGTAGTAATTTAAATATTAAATTATCTGCTTTGATATCATCATTATTTAAGATACGATTTTTGCGAAACTGAAGCCATAAATGGCAAAATTATAACCAATCAAGGTCACGGGTATGCGGTATTTAATAGTCCAGCCGGACGTCGATAAGGAGTGATCTCATTACCACTAGATAGCAGCACCTCATATCTCAGAGATATTCACAAGCTGTGTGTGTGTTTTCTAGAGTAAGGAGCATTTAGGGTATTTTTGTTATTGTCAAGGAAACTATTAATCATTTCTAATTGATTTTTAAGATGTTGTAAGTGTTTTGCCACGAACCTGTTTCAGCTGAAAAATAAAAATTGTTACAGATGAGCCGGTTCGTCTTTCATCTGACTACAAAACTTCAAACTCGATATAAATCGTATACCATTTGCGAAATTTTCGCATGGGCCTCCTAGTAAATACTTTTATAGGAAAGGGTCCCCTAAAATTACAGTATCAGTTGAAGGTAAGGAACAGAAACATATGCTTCGTGCACTGCCGTTTTGGATGGGGTAGTTAAAGCTTCGAGTATTACATTTATGCAACATGTATAAAGTTTCGGAGTAAACCTGTCACCAAATTCGGAAGCTGATGCGCTGACAGGGCAAGGTTGATCGCCGCTGGGAAATCTGGGACATGACTCATTGATGTAGTAGCGTGCGAGGACGCGCTTTATGGGCGATGTCCGGCGAGCGCTTCTCGGCGGCTCATGCATGTTGGACGAGATTGTCATTAGGGACCGGCCGTTACGGCGGCGATACTAGTTAGCGGAGACGAACGCTGATGGGGAACGACTCCCGGGCGAGGCGGCCAACAGGTGACTAAGGGGCAGGCTTCCATTACACCTAACGGGTGCAGCCGGGTGCGATGTAACGACAGTCACCCCGGCTGCTACATCCAGTCGAATTAGGAACTCCTTTGCACCGTGTGCTACAAGTGTCCGTTACCTGCTACTCAAACAGTACAAAGATATTAATAATGTTGACCGTACCAAACATCTAGTCAGCATTTTATCTGAAGATCGCTCTCAGAGTCGATACAAAATTTAAACTGCAGAAGGCGCTGTAAGAACTTGGGAGTACGAAGCTCAGAGGACACTGATGGAAAAGAACGCAGTGGATAATGGGGAATGGTGGTCCTTTACAAACTGAGTTTTTGTGATGGTGTTAACGAAAAGCAGGTAATAATGTAGACATACCTACTTGCATACCCACCAGTGTGGCCGTGTGCATTAAAATGCCACCACACTGCACTGTGTGGGTAGTTATTTCCACCTCTGTATGTCAACCTGTCCATTCATAGTTTGATTCTCAATATGCAGTGGGGTAACATTTTGAGACTATGTTATGCAAGAAAACAATTTTATAAACACGATGACTTTCATATATCTTGTGACGAAACCGTGAACATTACGTATATTTTCTAAGTTGATAATGTGATCTCAGATATGTATATAATGTCCTTGGCGTTAGTCAGTCGGCTATCGCGGGGTGATACGTAAGGTACGGCGGAGTACAGTCGGCGGGAGATAGCGTGTCGTGGTCGCGAGTGTATGTCCCGTGTAAGCGCTGTAATAACCCGCTGTCGCGGTATCACTGATATTCCGATGGAGAGAATATTATGTGAACAGTGCAGAAGTATTTTGTAGACTGTGTATGTTGTTCTAAGTGATATTATTTGCTATAGACTGTTTATGGCGAACTGCTACGGTACTGTACCACGTCAATTGTTTAATTAATTATTACGGGGCTTCTACTCACTATTTCCAACCTTATTTATACTCGAAACTGCATTCTTTGGTGACGAAGATTAGTTTTAGTGTCTGGTGGCTTGCTTTTAGATTATGTAACTTCAGAAGAATAAAACTTAATGAACTGTGAAAGCTGACACTTGTGTATGTGTTTCTTATTAGCTTCTTGCATGTTTCCTTTGACTGTTATTTAATTAATTTATCCAAATAGCAACGCTGACGAGACTGGCAACCGGACGGCATTCGAATAATTTCTTAAAAGTAATAAGTTGTAAATAAAAACATTGAACATTGTGTTAAGCAACATAGCTACACAACTGCAACGTCATACATTTAACTAAAAGCCCCAATAAGCGTCGAAGTGGTTACCGTTTCCTCTCCTACATTTTGTCTGGAAAAGCTAGAGCACTTTTATATTGTTCGATTTGGCCAGATTTGATTCTGGGGATTGGTTCATCGGGCATCCTGGTTACTGTTTAGATGGCTACCCAAAATCATGCACATCAAGGCTTCCGTTGTTCCCAACTTCCACCTCAAAAACTACACACAAAGTAACACTCAACATGAAGAACTCGGGGTTCACAGACATTAATGACAATCGAAAAATTATGCTAAATAAACATGACACTGTCAGAATGCATGAATTAAAAACTGATATTTTACGTAATAAAAAGTTCCATAAGAGTCTGCCACCCGGTGGTAGGAGGTTTTTCTGGATGGTGTACTAGTATGGCCGATAAGTTCTTGGCAACACATGGAGATGCTTGCGACAAATTACCATACGTCTATACTCTCTAAACTTTGATGATAATCGCTCTGTGTTGACAAATATGAGCTATTTGAGAAATTTTGTAAACTTATTTTCAATTACAACTTAGAATAATCCCCATTGTCAGCTATCTTTGGCACCAAGAAATTTTCTGATATGTTGTTAATAACATAATGGGGAAATATAATTATAAAAGCGTTCGTAAGTGCTGACTGTTTATGTGGATGACGACGTGTGAGTTTTGTGTTGTGGATGAGAGATGAAAAAGGAGGAGGGCGAAACATATTTATAACCCATTCATACGCCCTCTTCTGGAAGACAGCAAAGAATTTCACTATCCGATGAAATTGACGTTGTAAACCATCCTAACGGCTGGAACTGCGTCATCCAACAGTTACGGCGCCTTTCGCGTATTTTCAGCGAGGCGACTGGAATGTTTCGCAATACCTAACTACAGAGAGGCTGTGTTAGGATATTTAGGAGCTACCTTTGCAGTGTAGGTGCTGTCAGGTCGGCCTCAAGTAGTAGGGGTCTTCGTTTCAAATGTTGAATGAATATACTGTCACTATTCATTCACATTCATGTTGAGACAACAACTGCAGTAGTACAATTAGCTGTACTTCCTAGTAGCCAAGCGTCTTATTATTATTATTTTAATGTTGGAAGGGAGAGTTGAAGGGCCACGGTACGCCAGTTGCTAATATCATTCCATTTTCCATTGTGATGTGAAACTGGTTTTCATGCCGATATTTCAGCTCTGCTATACCCTGCACGTTGTAGCATTCGGTGGGAGCATTCCTGCAGAACGTTATCTCATCCGCGAAGGTGGCGAATAGATGAAATAACATAATGATAAATAATATAAACAGTTGTGCTGGCGTATTTATTAAAAATAATAATTATTACTTTTACAAAAAACTGTGGAAGACATGGCCTACAATAATCACAAATATAAAATGACTTCAAAGATCCACGTTTTAATAGGGAGAAACAATTTTAGTCCTGATTTCTTTTTTTTGGTTCTCAAGTATTGTAGAAAGTAAAAGTAATAAATTAACTTTTACTTTAATGGAAAGATGTGGCTGACTGCTTACATGATTTCAGGAAAAGACTGGAAGCAATAACAAGAAATTACCGGAAAACCGGTGACAGAATTTATAAGCATGATGTGATGGCATCCTTAGGTTCACTTGTGCGTGTGTTTTCATCCGTATACTCGTAGTATTGAAACCACTTGACACAGTGCAGACATCACAAAGATGTAATAATATAAGTCTTTCTTTGCGGGTTTTTTTTAACGCAATCGTCACAGTTTTCCGAATATTGGGAGCAAGAAATAATCAGCAGATGCCACCTGAAAAATAAAACAAAGGTATTCAACGCAGTCACAATTTCTTTGTTCAGAAACTGGTTAACGATATTAGCGTTATGAGATAGTATATTGCGGCCCAAAAGCAACATGGATGGTTCTCGATTCCTCTAAAACGTGCAACTTTCTGACGCGGCAAGAATCCTGAGAACTTTTTAAAACTGAAATGGATGTAGTAATGTAGAAACAGTGACATACCGGCTGCTGGTTCAGTACATAAATGTAATTAAAAACTAATTTCACCCGCGTCGTTGGCCTATGTCGCTAAGACACAACGAAGGTAGAAGGAATTTTCATAATTCTGGATTGATCAGTATCATAGAAGTTGTAGTGTATGATTCCCAGACACCAGATTGTGTACCAGGTTTTAAGTACAGACCTATGCGCATGAAGTGATGACGCAGGACACTGTTCACAACGATTCGTTCGTCATATATAGACGTGAAACTGGATATACCTGTGGTATAATTCGGAAGAATAGGCCTGAATGAGCCAGAACAGGTCTTCTCCATCTACTCTCTTTCATATCTCATCCACAACGTTAACAGCACTTTATATTAACACACACACCATCTCAGTAATCCGTAGGTGTAATAAAGCTTTAAGACTGGAGAAGGCAACGGGAGAACATCATAATTATATCTCCTTTGAAAGCACCTTTCTCAGTAAATAGCTACTTCCGGATATCGGGATTATCTAAAGAAATTTTGCTGCAGTTTTAGTCTCAAAGCTTTTATTTATTTATTAAGAAACAGGGACGAATTGTTTAATGCAACACTTATGTGAACCTCTAGCAGAAAATGAAAAGCTCGAAGCAGCGCACTCCCCATATCTGTACGTTTGGTGTGTCGGTTCCTAGTACCGCTGGCGCAGCTGGTCGAGTTACAAGCTATAGCTGTGTTCCGATAGCTTTTAACAGCGCACTAACCACTTGTCGCTCTCCACACAGGCGCTCTATCGCTTGTCCGCAGTGCGCTCTTGACCAGAGATACGGCCGATTAAGCACTGTTCTCTCAGTCTATTACCGCACACACTAAGGCAACATCAAACACCACCGCACGCATCCCGGACAAAGGTAATGCAACCGATTGTTTATCTGTGCGTTCAACTCTCTACTTGGCGTCATTTATCAAGTAGATTTATTGAGTGCGTGTACATTGTTTTACTGCACTGTCAACATTCCTTTGCTTTCAGTTGCAGCCGAAATGCTTTTGTCAGCAAACGTGTTTCTAATACCGTATTGTGACTATTGGCTTAGCTCTGCAATGAGAAAGAACAGAAATACGTATTTTGCTGTAAGTCCGTATTTGATTTTCTTTTCATTAATCGTATAAAAAGAACGCTACCTCTACGTTTACCCCGATGCAAGGTGAAAGTCAGGATTCTGTGCATACATTGGCGGAAAGAGGATTTTTTAAAATTATTTTAGAGATATAACTGCGAGGTTAGTCCACAGTTTCTTAGTTAATTAAAAGTTAATAAATAACGCCAATGCAACTTTTTAATACATGTTTAATGCCGTACGGGTTCGCCATTAAACATATTAAATAGCTGCATTAGTGTTATTTATTAACTTTTTATTATTATTATTAAGATTTGTCATTATAAAAATTAAATATACAGAAGGTTCTAATTGTTCTGGAATGTGATAATCAGCAAAGTTTCATCAAATTTAAATAATTTAATCGTGTAGGTCCTATATTACTAAGATGTTTCATATTCGTGACACAAACGCATTTAGCGGAAAGTATAATTCTTGCTTGTTAGAAGTACAGTGTACAATTATTGTTAGTAATATCCAGGTGTAAAGTTAAATTCTTAGTCAACACACTCGACCCGTGAACAAAGAACGGCACGGAGAGAAAAGATTTGGCAAAAGTGACCGGAAAATGTTTTTAAAGAAAATATGCACCAAAGAATTGGAGTCCAGCGATACGTTACTAAATAATAAATTCTTAAGCTCCACACATGGAGGAAAGTGATTGCAGTTTAGGATTTTTTTTTTTTTTGTATTCATACACGCGGAACTCTGAAGGTTATTTATAGCGCTTTATGGATTTTATCAGTATTATTAAATGGAGAAGACGTGCTGCTAATTAACAATATCGTCGTTGTTGGTACAGTCATGTCATGACTAGAACGATTTTCTACATCTACATCCATACTCTGCAAATCACAAATATTGTGGGTGGCAGAGGGTGCTAAGCACCAATCCTAAACCCGCCCATTCCAATCCCGAATAGTGCGAGGAAAGAAGGAATACATATAAGTATCAGTACGGCATCTTATTTCTCTAATCTTATCCCTCCGGTCATTGCGACCTAAATAGGTTGGCGGAAGAAGTATTTCATTGCACTCGAAATTTAAATTTTTTCGCATATTCTCCAATAAATTAGAACGCAAGCTACGTCGTCTGTCTTCCAAACTATCCCAGCCCAATCTATGTATCAATTCTGTGACGCTTTCATAAGGGCTGTAACAACAAGTCACGAATCTAGCGGCTCTCCTCTGCACCCTCTCAACTGAGTCAATCAGAACCTTGCGATACGGATCCCAAACCCCACAACAGTAATCCAGATGCGGACGCACTAGTGTTTTATACGCTATCTCCTTTGTTTGAGCATTACAATTCCTCAAAATACGACCTATGAATCGTAATTTAGAATTTGCCTTGCCTACCACGGAAGTTATGTGCATGTCCCATTTCATGTTGCTTTGTACTATCACCCCCAGATACTTCACGGAATCAACCGTGTCAACAGGTGAATTGTTTATTTTGTACTCGTGAACAACCTGATTCTTCTTGTTACTTATCCGCATTGCCTTGCACTTTATGAAATTAAGTGTAAGCTGCCATTTACGGCACCAATCGAAAATAGCTTCCAAATCACGCTGAATTTCTAAGCAATCGTCGGAGCACCTTATTTCCCTATAGATAACCGCATCGTCGGCAAACAATCGCAACCAGCATTTGACGTTGTCACCTAGATCGTTTATAAATATTAAGAAAAGAAGTGGACCTATTACACTTCCTTGAGGAACGCCCGAAATAACATTTATCTTAGTAGAGGCTTCCCCGTCAACAACGACATATTGTGATCGACCAGTTAGAAAATCATGTATCCACTCGCAAATCTGAGCCGAAATACCGTAAGCTCGAATCTTCGCTAAAAGTCGGTTGTGTGGCACAGAATCCAAAGCTTTGTTTTTTGTTTTGTTTTTTAATGGCTTTTGGCAGCTGAGGCCATACAGCCAGCTCAATGTGTTATATTAAAGCTTCCAGTGAATCAGTTAAATCCAGTGTTTATATAGTCTTCAAAGTGCGGACGCCACAGGACGGACAGGACACACACACAGACACACAACACTTAACATCCATGCCCGCGGCCGGATTCGAACCGGTGACCTTCGGCACGTGGAGCTAGCACTCTAGCCCCTACGCTACCGAGGCCGGCAATCCAAAGCTTTCTGAAAATCCAAAAAAACCGCATCCACTTGCGAACCTGCATCGATAACTTTCATTATGTCTTGGGAAAATAGGGCCAATTGTGTTTCACACGATCTCTTCTTCCGAAATCCGTGTTGACATGGTGTAAGTAACTCGTTCTCATCTAGGATTTTCATTGCTTTTGTTACTGAAATGAATGAACACCTATCCCAAATGCATAACTGAAATAACTATAGCGCAAATAATAGTTTTATAAAGTATAAATTAAATTATTCGTACGAAGGATGAAAAACCCTGTTTTTAAATGTCAACCGAAGTTGACCCATTCCGTATTCTGACGCGGGGCAGGACAGGTGGCAAGGGCAACGAAGAAGATTCGTCGGTATCACGTACTTGTGCCAGTGTGGTACAGGAAGCGTCTCCTCAAGGTGTGCTCAATCTTCTTTTGCGTTTATTACCACCAAAACCTAATCCTGAACCTTCTCCTGTGGTATCTAAAGAGGGAGGAAAGAAGGATTCTTGATCGACATTTCATTATAAATAGAAAACTATTTTTAAAAAAATTGGGGGCGATTTTCCACGTTACAGTTCATCACGAAATTATTAGATATCTCCTCAGATTGACCACAAGAGGTGTAAAAATAGGCACAAAAAGTATTCTTTAAAGCGACTCAATGATGAGCTTGGGACCACTCATGTCCCTGGTTAAGAAGGCATCCCTCTTGGTGGCATTTGTGGACAGTTATATAATCAATCAATCTCAATGTATAGAAATAGGAAGTTTTCAAAACGGTTCATCTGCTGAAATAGCGTCCTCCTTATAAATGCATTTTGTATGTAATGGTAATAGGGATTTTAAATATTTCATCTTATAGTGTGACGATTTCGCCACATTCTAAGGCGCATTTTTTTATATAAATCATAATTTTAGATTAATTTTCATAATAAATCTCTGGAGACCACCTAGATAGTTTTTAGTCCTAAAGTACGCAAGATTCCATGTGAGTACTGTAATGCCAATGGTGAACATTCAATGTATCTTGTTACAACGAATATTAAACAATTATTGAGCTGTATAGAGAATCGTGGCATTAGCCGCGGTGACAGGATGTCGGGGATAAAGGGTTTAGCCGGAGAACACTTCCTGTCACCTTGGGGTGGGCAGTCAACGAGAGGCCGCTGACCTGGTGTAAAAACCCTCCAGCCGAATGCGCACCTTCTCACCCCGCGAAGGCGACCGAATATTTCCGACCTCTGTGATATACAAGTGGGGCGAATAAGGCATTGACGATATCACGTGACATAAGGTAGCCAAACTCAGACCCAATCAAAGTGAGCACATATCTTAAAATCCTGGGAATTTTCTGCTAAATGTGATCTTCGAGACTGCAAGGGCGGAGATAAAAGAGCGACGAGCTTCATTCTGTTGCGGGACGCCGTTACCGTCATAGATTCCACCGCGGGTCGCCGTGCCCGACAGATTATATTCTACGTTGTTGCGGGGCGACGTTCACCACATAGATTCTGGTGTGGGCCGCGTTGCCTGGCTGCTCTCGCTGATTTTGTGCTGAGGTCCGACTCATGGCAGCGGAATTGTGAGACAAGTCTCATATACCGTGTGTCATCTCCGAACATCGCAGACTTCAGATGCTGAACTACAAATGGTAAAGCGTTACGACCAAGCCTTCTGATTGAGCATTCCGTGAAACTGAACCCTTTATAAGCGACTTTGAGAGCAAAGATTCATGTTCTAACCTGGTGGATAAAACCCCTCAGCTAACGACATATTTTGCCAAAACTAGTTATTTTCGAATGGCTTATAGTTCATTCATGGCGCTCTAATTTATTGAAATGTAAAGTTACAGTATTATGATAGCTATGTCTGAGGTCATTATAACTTGTATTGTACATTGTTTCCAAGTATCATTCTTTCTTGTACATTAATTCTGAGATAGATTTAAAAGTAAATTACAATTGTTTGCTTGCTCATGACGGCTAATTGTACCTCTGAGCGTTGCTTTTTGATTTTGCCTACTTCTGTTAATATTGACGGTAAATTCACTCAGACTTGTAATCGCCAGTGATACTAAATAAATTTAATATTGTGACAGTTTTCATGTATTCCAAATAACGTAGAGATTCTTGCAAAATCCATAGTTTAACTCCTTCATAAAATCAAAATTAAAATCCCCTTTATTAATCATAAATGTATAAATGATAATTATTACATATTCGTCCAGAAGGAACCCCCTTCAACAATCTCTATGCTAGGAATACGCCTGCACAAGGGTTATTTTAACGAAACAGTGCTGCGACACAATAAGAAATATACGATCTTTGACAGAGACGATATCACAGAACAACGATTCGCCGAAAGATGAATTCGGGGGCGATAAAGTATTCTCCAAATGCGTTGTATTTTCTATGTTTTATTTTTTTAATTTTGTATATCTCCTTCGCTTTCCTAACTGCTGTAGAGATATTAAATGTATTATGCAGCCATCATTATCAGGGAAAACACACTGTGCAAGATTGATTGTGGTTTCATTTGTTCCACTCCTGAATCTTCTATCTACCACAACAAGCCGCTCAGTCATCCGAAACGACTGTTCCGTTTATAATTTAGAATTATTTTTGCCGTTCAACGGTCAATTGCTGCGAGTACGGTATTCTGTGTGGTGTAATATTCAGTGATATACAATACGAGACTGGTGGACGAGTGAAAAATTTTAGATCTTATACTAGAGAGGACGAGATTTTCGGCCGGCCATCCATAACCATTTTCACGGTTTAGTCAAGGACACTCCAGATCAATATCGCGATGCTTCCTACATAAAGGCTTTTCATGATATACCTCTCGTTCCTTGTCATTCCGACTCTAATGATCTTGACGTCGAACAGCCTTTAAGGCTTTATACTCTATTCACACACAAACTGGCGGCTCGATGTCATGTTCCCCTGGCCCCCTACTTTTCTACTTCACCAAGTTGACCACTGTGTCCAGGTAGGCAAATTTCCCCTGCGCATATAGTGGTAAGGGCAGCGGAGTGGCGATATAGCAGAGTGACCTTCAGCCGCCTCTATTAACTGAATGCACTACAAGATATTTTTAACTTGTCCTTATTTTTTGGGCTCTTTTTTTACAATGAATTGTTTGCTATGTTATGCAGCAGGTAAGGAACATTAGTAGGTAAAGAGGGCACTGTGTATTCAGAACACCTGCCACGAGTTAGCATTTCGTAATTTGGATGATTGCAGACTGTGGATTGATAAAGATGGCGCGATGTGCTGGTCCCCGTGGGAGTAGTGCAGTGCGCGGGGTGGAGATATGAGCCGTAAGTTGTGGAATTGTGCGAGGCCGGAGTGTGTGAGCCCAGGGGACAGACGAGCCGGCAGTAAAGTGCCGCGCACTGGTCCCAGGCTGCCGCGGATATACGTGCACTGCGAGCTGCGCATCGATTGCGACACCACACCTCGACTTCACCTCGGTCCAGGATTACCCAACACATCACGTCCACGCTCCATATGAGCTACAACAAGAAACCGGGACTCTAGTTTGGAATCTTTCGGGTTGTTGTTTCTATATTAGCTGTGCTCACGACTTCATCGCGCGGAATTTGAAATTAGTGTTTTTAATTAACAGATATGCTATTAAAGAAACGTTGGCTGGTAGGAAAAAGCAGTGGAGCATCCCTTTGTTTTCCTGTTACTAGGATCTCAGTGTCTGCTTCTAAATTTGTACTAGTGACCCGTGAGAAAATTTCGCGAATACAGTGAATAATAAGGTTGGGGGTTTGTAATAGGATGAAGGAAGAACCACCTCATTTGTTACAAAAGTTGACGCCAGAGAAGCAGTTTATTAATATCTCCGTGATATGTGCCACTGCGGCTTGTCTCTTAATTGCCTCATACGCGCGACCTTCACAGTTATTACTTTTACCCTTTAAGCGTCAAATTCCGAAAAATTTAATTCTTAATAAATTATGTGACCAAATCAGATACCTTAATCTTTAACATGACAACTCATTTATCTATTTCGGTTACATATCAAGGGAGATAACATGATAAAAAGATATGTTATGGAAATAATGATAATTTTCCCTTTAAGGGACGATTTCAGAAAAATTAATCTTTTAAAATATGATGTGACCACGGCGGAGACCTTAATATTTAAAATGATAACTCATTTAAAGGGAGACAAAAACGCGTTGTAGAAATATTGATAATTTTGCCCTTTAAGGGAAATTCGGAAAAATTCCTTTCTTAAAATATGATTTGGCCGAAGCGGATACCTTAATCTCTAAAATAAGACCTTACTTGTCGATTTCAGTTAGATATCAAGAGGGATAAATATCTCGTGAAAAAATACGTTATGGAAATAATGATAATGTGACCCTTTAAGGGTCGAATTCTGAAAATTTCCTTTCATAAAATATGATGTGACCACGGCGAAGACTTTGCTCTTTAATTTTATACCTAATTTTTCTATATCAGTTAGATATCAAAGGAGATAAATGAATCGTGACACAAAAAATACGTTGAAGAAATATTGATACTTTTGTTCTCTAAAGGTTGAATTCCGAAAAATTCTTTACTTAAAATATGATTTGATCAAAGTGGAAACCTTAATCTCAAAAATAATAGCTCGTTTTTGGATTTAGATTAGTTATTAAAGGAGATAAATAGCTCTTGAGAAAAACATATAAAATTACGTTATGGAAATAATGATAATTTTGCCCATTAAGGACCGAATTCCGAAAAATTCATTTCTTATATTATGATGTGACCACGGCGGAGACCTTAATATTTAAAATGATTCCTCATTTATCTATATCGGTTAGATATAAAGCGAGATAAATGGCTCGTGAAACAACAACGCCTTGCAGATATATTGATACTTTTGTTCTTTAAGGGACGAATTTAAAGGGTATTAATATGAGATGTAACTAAATCGGAGAGCTTAATCTTTAAAATAATACTTCATTTATCGATTTAGAATGCAGGCAGATAAATGGTTTGTGGTAAAAAGAATAGCTTTTTAGAAATATAAGAGCTGAACACTTAAAAATTCCTTTCTTAAAATATGATGTGATCAAAGTGTAGGCCTTAAGCTTTAAAATGATACCTCATTCATACATTTCGGTTAGTTATCAAGGGAGATATTGGTTTGTGGAAAAAAAAACACCTTATTGAAATAATGTATATGATTGTTTGGAAATGAATTAAACACTTTTTTATACATCATTTGTTTCTGCCACCGCTAATTTGGATGATTTTACGGTTACAGTTGTGGATGATCTACAGGAACACTACAGTACAGTTCAAATAGTTTTTCTGCAAGCAGTATTTGAATTGGTGGTGCACTGCGTGTGTGCAAACATATTGCTTTGTTTGTCGATGTGTTATGGATTGTATTATTTAAATATAGTCACTGTGTATGAGGCTAATCGTAGTAAACATTTCAACTGCTAAAAGGCTGTCGCCAGACAATGTTAAATGAATAGATTCTATAACTGAATAATTCAATTAGCAGACCATCTTTAATTTCTCAGCATGTCAATGTCGCATCGAAATATAGCCTCTAACGTGATACAAGCTAATCGATATGTACACTTTGGCTTAAATGATTGTTGTATGCTTGACCTGTGCACACACAAACAAAAATTCTAAAATTTACGCTTTTGGCTTCTGTTATCATGAACGAAATATGATACTAATTGGGATAAAAAGTGTTGTACATACTACCTAATGATATGAGGCATTCATTAATTTTTTCGTTTGTCACCTTCATACAGAAAAAAATTGTAATCTTTATGGATTTGGTCTCTGTATGATTGAGAATAATGTTACTGATCTAGATAAGAAGTATCCTATATGTTAACTGATGGCATACTCTATCATTAGGCGAAGATTGATTGAAATCACGATGGTGGAGTCCGAAATCGAACCCACGCACTCTCGAAAGCCATATCCTGACGTTACCTTTCACTCTCAACGGGTAATCAATTTATCTTAACAAGTAGTTGTGCAATATTTTTCTACTATCCGGGGATATTGTTGGTTAAGTAATTAATGAATTCAAGGGTTGGTTCGAAAAAATTTTATCTGCCCTCTAACTTCGAAACATTAGATTTCTCTCAGGAAGCAATAGAACATAGAAATTTTCTCTGGTATACAATCGATTATTTTTTGTTTAATATCAGCATAGCGTTTCGACCTCTTACTCTACTATTATCTTCAGGTGATTTGGGGTTTTTAACAAACTGTGGCAGTGACCTACAGATCGTTATCAATGGTAATGGCGTAGTTCTTGAGAAGCAAATTTTGACGATATACCCTTGCAAATTAGTGTGAAATCACACGTCAAGAAATTATCCATTCTCACAAACAAATATAAGTTTGCCAGGTCGTTCTGCTAATTCGCTTGTCTCTACAACGTAGCATGGTTCGCATACCTTACTTGTTGAAGCGAATGCCTTTTCAGTCTCGTAGCTAATTGATTCATTTTGTAGTTGAAATAATTTATTCCTTTGATGGCAATGGTGTTGGTCGCACTTTCTGTTGTCTGCGTTTTCTTTCTAATTATGGAATTTTCACTACTTGCTATATGATCGAGTAAATGAGTTAAGCCTTTACGTCAATCCTCATTTCCATCTCCATTTTCAGTCGAAGACATCTAAAGTTATACCACTTGTCAAATGGGGAACTTTATCCGCGAATTTGGATAAAGGAACGGAGAATTATATCGTTTATAAGGCGGATATAACATTTTTTATTTCGTTGTATCTGAACCCGGGAACATAATCAATAGTCGAATGTACAAACAATACTCAATGAGATTGTCAGAAACTATGCTCTCTCCGTTTTACCATTGTTAAAGCAATATGAACAAAATTGCTACCTGCTTGTTCACAAAACGAGAACAGAAACAGGCAACGACATTAATTTTTCTAAAATTAATCTAAATTTTCTGATATTTGTGACAACACGGACCATCAAAAAATGAATGACCAGAACAAAAATCGGTCTTGTCTCTTTGTATTTCAAAGTCAAATTTGGTGTTTGTTTTAGCGTGTAATTTAAATCTGTTGGTAATTGGTGGAATTACCTGTTGTTGTAAATGAAGCACAGCTAACTTTTCAGAGTCGTAACTAGCAGGTTGATTGGTTGACGTAATTGTCAGAGTACTGCTGTTCTGCCAATTTGCGAGGTGGGCCGGTATTCGAATCTCAAATGAATCGGAACGTTTTAAGCACTGTGAATCTCACGTGACTTCCTCATTACCTGTAGGACGAGTGGAAATACTTAATTCTTGAGATGAAATATCAGACATGAACAGTAAATGAAGTAAGGCTTTCAAAGAGGATGGAGAAAAATGTGTTCAAATAGCCCTGCGTTAGAAAACATTGACCACAATTTTTTTTTTATCGAGAACTATGGAAGTTATAGATGGGGGCAGTGAACTAAAATCGATAGTGAATGTGTTGAAAAATAATATTCTATAAATAACTTGTTTTATAATAGTTTTTAATAAAATAAAAATTATAAATCAAATTCGAGGCAATTCAGTATTCTGCGGACTTGAAGGTGGAAAACTTAAATGTGTTAATAAATAATCCAAATCGAAAGCTTCAATCAGGAATGAGTTATTCAGATAATCGTCAGGTATTATGACAAAGTATATTATATTAGTCCATGTGTTAATTGTTTCAGGTACAATATTGTCAAACAGATTTTATGAGATATAACTTAGTTTTATTACGGTAATAATTCGAAGTATTTTATAAGTTGAGATACTTAATGCATACGATCGGATACTTGTGTACTTGTTGCCCACTAGTAATGTTATTAAGCCAGCTTTTAGAGTGAAAAAAATACTTTTAAAAAGTCACAATGGCAGCCCAAAGAATAACTACTGTGATGATAACAACATCGTAATTGGAGCCAGCAAAATGGCCGCAGAGACAGAAGCCCACAAAAGACGAAGAAGAAGGAAAAGAAAAGGGGCCTACATTTTTATGTGAATTCCAAATCACATAACGTCCTAATTTATGACATATGACAAAAGAGACGCTTTCCTTCAAGTTAAGATCAATTACGAGCCCGTAAACATTCTGGTGTAATTACCTCATATGTTACATTTGTGGGCAGTAACGAAACTAATCATGGGAATGTATTTCCCGTTGCTGCACTGATGATTTTAGCAGATTCTCTTCGGACTCTTACAACTGAATTATACTTAAGTTCTGTACACGTAGTGCGTCTATATGTGACTGTATTGGTAGTAATGAACAGTGTAACTGGCTTAACTCTCGTCCCTTACAAACGGAGCGTGCTCTGGGCTGCGCCTTAATCTCTCAGTGCGTTCGACTTGTGTTGGCAAATTACTGCGGCTTATGTCTTAGTAATCCTCCCTCGTGAGTACACTCATCAGTCTTAAGCCTTTCATAAATACTAAATTGCCGCGCTCTGCCGTGTTGTCCTTTGCAGATGGGCATTATTAATTCCTCTCAGAACTAAACATACGTCAAGAAAATGTCAAACCTACTTACTGGAAGCAGACTGTTAAATAATGCTTAGCAATCGCTGTACTGAACTTTATGAGCTATTTGGCTTAAGCGACATATACAATCTGTTCTTATTCTGTCATCAGTTTATAGACTGCTATCTCCTATCTCCTCCTGAATAGTCTCTTCATCTCAAAATTCACTGCTTCCACAGAGAAAGCAGTTGTGACTGTAAGGTTCCTGGTACCAGATGTCTCCCAATATTCAGAGAACCTTGGACTTAGGAAAGGTTCCTAACCCGTATATGAATCAGAAATAATCAACGCCAGGGGTTTCCACAAGGCAAAAGGAGAAGTTGCGTTAAAGATTCAAAGGTTATACCGTCGATGCGTAATTTTTTTCTTCAAAATTAGCAGTTGCCGACTACATAGTTCGGTGGACTGTAAGAATTCACACAACCCTCTTAAATCAATATGATCAAGAACAATATGATCCACGGTCCCTGTAGGTAACACAAATTAGTTTTGCATGAAGGGACACCACAAGAAACTGTAACTTTCTCCGAATAATGTGGTGCATGTCGAATACTGAAATCACGATAAATATTTCGACTGCGGTAAGTAACTTACTTTTTAATGGCTACTAATTTGTGAATACTTTTATTTCAGCTTTTTAATTTTTTTGACGTCACTTCATACCATTACTCTGTTTCATTGGAGCACGGGCTGTACATTAATCGAAACCCCCTCAAAATCCGACAAGTAGCTTTTATTTGATACATTTTAGAAGGAAAATTGTTTTAAATTTCTCAGCTATTCAACATAATGTCAAAATGAAATAAGCCCTATTTTACCAGCAGGACCACGGGCTGTACATTAATCGAAACCACCCAAAAATCCGACCATTAGTTTTTACTTGATACGCGTTAGAAAGAAAATTATTTTAAATTTATCAGCTATTCAACATCATATCAAAATGAAATAAGCCCTATTTTACCAGCATGACCATCGGCTGTATATTAATCCAAACCGCCTAAAAATCCGACCAATAATTTTTGCGTGAATCACGTTCATCCAAACTTACAGACAGACAAAAATTTAAAAAAACCTTTATTTCTTACACAAGAACGAAGTTCTTCTCGGCGTTGAAAATTAATGTGGTCTTCTCTCTTTACTAGCCGACTGAACAAGGTGTTCACCCATTTACATTTTGGCGATAGAATCAGTGTCGCCACCTTTACCAGAAGAATTTGACAGCCGAAATATCGTGTGTATCTTATTCACTTGGTTAGACACCAGAGAATAGTATATTAATGTATATTTTTTCTCTGTACCTTATTTATATTACTCCCAACTCATTTTTTAAAAAATACTTAAATGTAAAGACTTTTCCACGGTTATTATTTTATTATACGTATAGATTAATCTAAAATACGAAAAAAAATATGCTTATACCTTTGCTTTGTTATTGTGAAGTAGGCGAGCATGCTTCGTGGTTCGGATTGCAAGTTGAAAAGTTAGTGCCTTCACACAGTAGGTTTACGAGGCTAAGATTACGCGGCCACTACAAAGACTGAGTGCGCATCACTAGATCATAACACCAAATGGATTTATTATTACTAATTTTACATCCAACTTCAAAATCTCATTAGGTGTAAGAGACTGGTAAAACACTCCAAGTTTTAAGAGAGAAAAATCAACGCTGATATGCAAGTACTAACCACATTTCGGTAGCAGTACAAAACAATTAATAAACGAAAATAAATTTGCTACCGTGAAATGAACCGTTATTTTAACTTGACAGCTGCACATGTTTCCCGAAGAATGCTTTCACCAATTGCAGTCGCTTTCACTTCGTCACGGTTTGTTTTTGTCGGACAGTTTAATTTGCTGTCGATACGACGAACAACGTTTGGTAATATGCGAAATTCTGAATAATCGTTTCTCCCGTATGTATTCAAAACTTCACTAATTGAACATTAAAAAGATTCCTCGAATTTTGATATTTGACACACACTCATTAAAAAAACAACTACTGAAAATACACCAGTCAAAATGACTTGTTAGGTATTTTCGTGTTTTTATTTTTAATACGTGGAAAAAATATTCTTAACTGTAGCACCTGTTCACAAAAGATGCAGTAAATATTAATTTATCTGTATCGAATATTACAGACAAGCTAGAGTTATTCACCCAAATTTAAATACCTCATACGGCAAATAGGGTAACTTAAAACTCATTTAACTATATTTAATAAGGTATTTGTACGCGGGTTCTCAAAATGATTAGTTAAAATATTTATATTTTTACTTCAGTAACAACTTTTGCTACAGAAACTTTCATTCCTTTTAAAATGAAATTCTTAACATTTGCCCCAAATATGTTGATGATATATATACGTTTGCCGCACATCTGCAAATATGTTAATGTGCTGTAGGACAAATAAAGGAGTGGGCGCAGAAAATAGAAAGAAAAAGTTTATCTGCCACCTCAAAATAGTGGGAGCAGAATAAGACTGCAGGCGAAGAAGTTGACAAAGTTGATGAATGTGCTTAGCAATATTTATTTATAATCAACATTTAAATAAGTGCATGTTACCAACAAAATACAGAAAGACGTTGAGGAGGACGAAGAGGTAATTGTGAAGACAGCATACTCTGGCTGGTTAGTAAATGAAGGGTAACGAAGGCATTCAAACAATTATTGATTACAATAAGTAAAAATTTACCGAAGAAACTAATATAAATTGAAATAGATAGTACTATCATAAATATGTATACAGCATTTAGATGTGACATCGTATCACATCTAAAAACATTGTTTAGACCAAACCTGCAGACTTGCTGTATACCAGAGAACTGGAAATATGTTGTAGTAGTCCGGACAGATAAGCGAGGAAATCGAATTGGGGTACGTAACTACAGACGATGAAGATGTCTAGTTTGAAACTGGAGGTGGGTGATTGAATATAGGGAATGTATAGGTATTAGAGATGTTCCGACTAGTAGGCGAATATTCGGCAAAGAGCGCCGACTATCCGGCTTCTTAGTACGTATAAAATGTATAAAGGAGGCGTTACATAAAATAAAAACCTTTATTGATATTTAATATTTTTATTTTAGAATCAGTCTTACACATTTTGAAATGTAAAGCAATCTTTCATTTGGTAATCACTCGCTAAAATTACTTACTTGTAAAAAAAAAATACAATGAAAAAAAATAGTATCTTAATTAACAAACAAAACAACATAATATCTTCTTATCTTCAATTAATATTTGTAAATATTTCTTCTTATTGAAACGAAAGAGAAGGATTTTGTTTATTATTATTATTAACAGACAAAGTAATATTGATACAAGATTGCATGTACATGATGTACTGTAAAAAAAAGATATTCACTGCATCATAAAACAAAAACAATCAGTCTAACGTACTTATATGATTTATAACTGTACATAATCTAATCAAATCAAATTTGCGACAAACAAAAATGTCATCTCCTTATATTTTTTAATTAAAGGTAGATTATGATGTAAAAAGACTAAAGCTTCTGCCCTATGAGCAATCGATTTCATTTTTCGTAAACGGAACTTGCGGGACAACTAACGTACACTTTAGCGATGCGCGACATTTCAGGGTAGCTAGAACTGTTGCGACTCCACCACTGAAATGGGTCTTCATTGCGCTTTATCACCGGTGACGCACAGTAGGACTGCAGTTCATGAGTGCCCTTGACCTGAATAT
Organism: Vandiemenella viatica; assembly: GCA_031002005.1. Lineage (NCBI taxonomy): Eukaryota > Metazoa > Arthropoda > Insecta > Orthoptera > Morabidae > Vandiemenella > Vandiemenella viatica. Next base: position 324,367,278 of record CM061920.1, on the reverse strand, counting down.
CTTCTATTTTTCTTGATACAAATTTTTGGTAGCAATGCCAAAAATTCCGCTGTATTGCTGTTTCTACATTGTCTTCATCGATGGAAGTGCTGTGTAGATCATCTTTGCCATTGTCGCTCTTGTCATCACTCATGCTATTTTTCAGAGAATCTAGTAAAAATTGAGACCTAATGGTGATGAGGTCCTTTGTCTCGAAAAGCTGTTGCTTATATCTTGGATACAACACTGTAGCCAGGGTGAAGACATTGTTATGCTCCAAGTCGAACCTACTCTTCAAATCATTTTCCAGCAGGACTTTCATTTCCATGATTTCTTTGTTTTCATCTGTAAATTTCTAGATATTTCTGTAAGGTTTTCAGATGAGGTATTACTTCAGACACCAAAGAGCAACTTGAACTTATAATCTCTTCAAATGGCTTCAGAAATTCAATGATTTTTCCGTTTATTTTCCACTCTTCAGTAGACAAATTTTCGAAATTTACCGAAGTTTCAGCCACGTATAAAGAAACAGCCCGTTTTTGTTCTATAAGGCGAGATATCATATAGTCGTGTAATTCCATCTGGTACATACCTCTTGGACAACCTGGTGGTCTGGTAAATTTAGTTCTTGCTGCAGATCACAAAGTTTTGACTGAACCTGATTAGAGTGGTTAAAGTGTGTGACAATTCTTCTTGATTTTACAAGTATTTGTGTCATGGTATCATGGTTCAAAGCAGTATTGATTGCTAGTTGTAGAGTATGTATAAAACAATGTACTCCCTTAAAAACTGAATCGTCGATTCCTTTCGATACATTTCTGCCGTTGTCTCGCACAACGGCGTGAATTTTGGTTGTGTCTATACTCCACAAAGTTGGAATTTCTTCTAAACAATTTTTTATATTATTGGCAGTATGTGTTTCGGGGAAATGTTTCATTTGCAATACTGCGTGATGATATTTGAATCTATCGTCAAGCCAGAGAGGTGTAAAACTCAAAAAACTTTCCTTGTTATTTGTATTTGTCCACATGTCGGTAGTGACTGAAATTGCAGCTGCACTGAGCACTCCTCTTCGTATTTCAGATTTAGTCTCTTCGTAAAGATGAGGTATGATGTTTTCTGTGAAATACTTTCTGCCCAGTATACTATATTTTGATTTAACGTTTCTCATCAAGTTTCTAAAGCCAGTATTTGCAACAATTGACAACGGCTGGTTGTCAAGTGCAGTCATCTCACCAATCGCAATATTGATGTCTCTCGATCTTGAGTCTTCACGTGACCATTGTACAGCAAAACTATCTTCAATATTTTGCTAGCTTTTCTGACATAAACTGACCTCTGACGACACTGAATTTGACGAAGTAGGCATTGTCTTAGGTAGTTCATCTACTTGGATTTGCGACTGGGATGAATCGCCTATGGTGGAACATTTGATCACAGAACCTAACTGAGGTATCAGGGTTGGATGTCGGTATTTGATATGGTTGTTCATACTCATAGTATTTGCTATTTTTCCCTGCCCACCACGAGAAATTATCATTTGGCACTGATTACACTTCACTTTACGCGAATCATTGTCCAATTGATCAAAAAAATCCCTACACGAGACTTTCTTTTTTTCATGATTAAATTAATTTTAATTCTCTTTCACTTTAATGAACAATAACAACACTGTTGGTCTTATTTTTTTATACAAAAGCACCGCTCTGAGCCGTGCACAAGCAAAAATCAAGAAACAATGCGAACTAAACAATACATAAGAACGAAGTCTTTCTCGGCGTTGAGAATGTATAAACTGCTCTCGGGTGACTAGCCGAGTCAAGAGTGCGTTGTTACACCTGGCAGGCTATAAGAACTAAGCCTTTTCGCTGCACCCGGCACTTCACCAGAAGATGGCGGCAATGAATCTAGTCGCAGAAATATCGTGTAACAACGCACTCTTGACTCGGCTAGTCACCCGAGAGTAGTTTACATAAACAATACATGTTCCGACACGCTCGTAGGCTGCGGTTGCGACTTGCGCGCGAATCAGCTGTAAACAAAGCGTTACGGAAATTGCCGAATATCCCTGAAACTGTGATAGGCTTGGCCGACTAGTCGGCCTCTTTACAACCGGCTAGTCGGCTAGTCGGCCAAAGTCACAGTCGGAACATCTCTAATAAGCATCCATTCTTGAGCAAACAGATCTTCATATAAGGTCAAAAATGAGCACAAATAACGAAGTACAGTAACGTTTAAGTGAATTGAAATCCTTAAACGAATTTTTGAAGATTAAAATAATGAGGATTCTTTTCCACTTCGTCGACGTCCAGGTCATTAGAGGCGGGAAAGGACTGGGGAAAAGAAATTCGGCCACGGCCTTTAAAGGAATCGTCCTGGCATTCCATTGGAGTGATTTGGGGAAACCATGGGAAACCTAAATCTGGATGGCCTGCCGCGTTTTCCTGAATGAGAGACCAGAACATTACCACTCCCGCACCACGCTCGTTAGATGAGGTTAATGGGGGAAATTATGTCATTACGATTTCTATATTATGTGAATAGAGATACAGAAGCACACTGTGGAAAGTACAGTAGTTTCTGCTCTGACCGGTTGGAGCAGCGTCATAGTATCAAACGATGGCGTTTCAGCTTATACGGTACAGGCTTCTTCCTTATGACGTGTTCTTTATGCTCTGCTGAATACAACTCCCCATTATGCTGTTATACGTTACAATACATATAATGTCTGTAACCTCTTCCGTTTTGGAGAAGTGATATGTTACGTAATTGCTTATACAGGGTGTTACAAAAAGGTACGGCCAAACTTTCAGGAAACATTCCTCACACACAAACAAAGAAAATATGTTATGTGGACATGTGTCTGGAAACGCTTATTTTCCATGTTATAGATCATTTTAGTTTCGTGATACAATACGCCATTCTCCAGGGCTGCATCAGCGCATCAGGGATTCCATGCGACGGAGGGTGGATGAATGTATCCTCGCTAACGGAGGACATTTTGAACATTTCCTGTAACAAACTGTTTGAAGTCACGCTGGTACGTTCTGTTGCTGTGTGTTTCCATTCCATGTTTAATGTGATTTGAAGAGAAGTAATAAAATGAGCTCTAACACGGAAAGTAAGCGTTTCCGGACACATGTCCACATAACATATTTTCTTTGTTTGTGTGTGAGGAATGTTTCCTGAAAGTTTGGCCGTACCTTTTTGTAACACCCTGTATAGCCGGCCCTGGCAGTGTAGGGGCTAGCACGCTGGACTCGCATTGCAAGGGCCGCCGGTTCTAGTTCGGAATCGAGCATGGGTGGTTTTAATTAAATGTTGTGTTTGTCTTGTGCAGTATTTACTATAGTGTCCACAATATCATGAACAGAGCCTGATACAGCAGTTGGTACAAAAACAAATTGGACCAAAGGCCATTAAAAAAAAAAAAAAAATTCTTACATTCTTGGGGATTATCATTGATTTGGTCAGTTGATGTCCTCTGATCACCTATAACTAAAGTTTTATATCCAGTTCACTGTTAACTGGCGGTTCAAAGTCATATTCGTATTCCTTTGACCCCGCTCCTCACTGCGCTGTCCCCTCCGTATCTAGCTCTCCGAGTTGACTGATGTGTCCATGTATGCGTGTGGCATATCTCCCCTTCTCATATAGGGATAAGGGCAGCGGAGTGGGGATAGAGCAGAACGGCCTTGAGCTGCATCTATTGACGTGAACGACATTGAACGCGCTATACATAACGCAATGAGTGTGTGTGGTGTTGTGATGAATTTGTGTTGTAATGGCATGTAATGTTAATTATGAACTTCATTACTATGAGAGTATTGATATTATGTGCAGACAAGGGTGTCGACCTCCCCGTGCCTGGACCGGAAGCTGCCAAATGGTGACCTGATTCCTGCCAGACTCCAAGAGGACCCTGCTGCTAGAAGAGGCGACAGGGGTGAGTTCAAATACTACACACACAGTGTACAACCTACAGTCTGCTTCTAGTTCATGCAACGACCGCACTCTCTAAGACTCAATTAAGAAATTACTGTAAATAAAAAACATGAATTATGTTCGACTTGATAAATAGTAATCAGCATATATGTCCGTCTTCCAAAACTCTATAGCTTTATGGAATACGCATCGGTACGCACGAATTGTTTAGCTACTTGTTCGCAGTTCTTAGGAGACCAAAGAGACATTGCAGTTATGGTGTTTACTTGCTCAGAGGACCAGTGTTTGCAAGGCACCTCGCGTATTAGCGATAATTCTTGGACCTGGTGGAACGATTCAATGCGGCGTGTTTGAGTTCGTGATTAAATGTTCCTATTACTGCAGGTTCAATTTCGTCCGGTCGCCAGTGGAGATTCCACAACTAATTCTAAGAATTAAAGTTATTCATAAAACTAATCACTTGAAGCAGCTCGTGATAGCAACTATACTACTAAAATGAGTAGGAATTACTACCACACAAATCACAAAAGTTTGCATTCAACACACAACTTTATTATCTGGAGAAACACGAAAAATACACCGCCGAAGTATCCACCAGTTACAGTTACCCGTGTAATCGAACTTCTATCACCAAAGTTTGCAGGATTCGAACCGAGTAGGCGAAAATATTATGCGGTGCCACTATCACAGTAATTAGAAAGTTCGGAGTACTATCCTCGTCCGTGTACACTGAACACTCCGCATAACACTTGAAATTACAGTACACGTTAGTTGCACCGTTACAAACACTTTTAGGTTATAGTTCCCGCAGTATTGTCCTCAACAGTCGGCAACTCCGCCATTAGGTCCACACGGTATAGCAGCGTACTGTCGACTGTCGCCATCTTGTCTTTGACTCCGTCAAAAATATCCCCACTCACAGATACTCCCTCGATCTGTGTTAGTTCGATGGTATCGTCACATGTTGCCGGTTTGTTTTCATCCAGATAAATGTTAGATTATAACTCAGTAACACAAGACCTCTGGTAAATACGATGAGAGCTAGTTGAGAATCTGAAAACCACTGCCGTTTTAACATTCATAAAAACAATACTTTTAGTGTTTGTTAGTTACAAAAATATTATAATTGGCGAGTTGCGCCGCATTTGAATTTAGGTGCTGAAACTATAATGGTTTAAAATATTATAAGTGAGGTTAGCTGTACGCAACTTGTCAGAGCACATCAAATAGGAAGTAACTGTAGTCAGTATCCCATTTTAATATCTCATTCATCTTCCTTATTGTTATTGGAATAAATGTATCAAATGGACATATGTATCTGATATACTATTCGTGTAATAAATGCTAGTCATATGTTGACGACTTTATGCTCGTACTGTACAGTTTAAAATACGTACTGGTATTTTACTCTCCTTCATTTGACAATTAACGAGATAACAATACTAATTAATACTTCATAAATACTATAGTCATTCAGCGTACTGGCCTTTTAAAGCTTATTATCTCCGCTTCTGTCTGAGTGATTTATCATTTTGATAAATGGAGTAGCAAACAATTAGACGATTTAGAAGCAATTTTTCTGAGGCTTTGGTAACTTTAATCCCCTGTCATGGAAGATCATTTATTTACGTAAATTCGTTTTGGCATTTTCTTTAACGTGTTAAATTAATAAGCAATTTGAGAGAAACTCGGGCCAACAGAAGTAAATAATTGATATTCGTGTCTCAGTTTCAGGTTTAAATGTGATCGTAGCACTTTGACGGCGATATTAATCATCTATTAAACCAAGAAATTTTAAAAAATTGCCAGTTTCATCCCAATTTTTATACACATTAGTATTTTGAAATTCAGTATTATACAGCAATTTCATTATTAGTTTCACGTTAATATTAAATCTGTACTTAAAAATTTACGTTGAATTGATCGATGTGAATGCGAAAAGTTTGAAAGGCCTGCAGTTATTAAGGAGTGACGCAGAACAGCCAATAACTGTTTTGCTAAAGCAGTTGGGATGCTAGTCAAAGTAAGACAGACAATCCTGCTGATGAGACAGCTGACCATTTGCAGTTAAGATAGTCACCGGGGGTAAATTACTGTGGAGCGATATGAAGAATATTACAGAAACCGTGACAGAATTTAAAGCGAAAATAGTATAATGAAATATAGGTCTGTAGCGAAATTGCTACCAGGCTATAAGATACCTCATAATTAATACAATAACAATAATAACATTTTTAAAATTCATTTTAATTGTATTCAAATGCGATGCGGCGTATGATCCAGTACCATTTTCCCTACTGATCTAATTCCGAAATTAATGATTTTTTAATTAAACACTTACGAGGAAATTTCGCCACCCACCTACATTTCTCCTACGCGAGAATTTTAAATTCTTTCAGTGGATATTAATAACCCGCATGAGTATCTGCCAGTGTTTTAGATAAATTGTTCAGCATTTCTGTTGGCAATTTAATGCAGTATCTTTTCTACAAAAGAAAATTTTCTTAATCATTTGCACCTGAAATTAAATGTCAACTTGAGAACATGGTAATCTCTTCCTTTCATGTACTATTTCTAATTCTTCTAACTGTTTACAGCAAAACAATATTAAAGATAATATTAAACTGTCTCTAACATCATCAAGTATATAAAAAATACGGGGAATAAGCTATTGAGATCTCAGCATTAGTATCATCATAGGTGGACACAGTCAATCGAAAAGTTAATTTCTTTAACCGTTAATCCGCTACTTAAAAATTTAACTTCGATAATCGTTAAAGCATTACATTTTTGCAAATTAATCTCAAGTTAAAGTTAACCGTTAAAAGTTAACCATCCATGAGTGGAAATGATGTTTATGTATTGCAGTAGGTATTACTGCAAGCAATACCAAGCTGCTATGTATCATGAAGTGAATCAATAATACATCTGCCAAATGTCCTTCTTGAAATTAAGTTTTTACCGAGGTTCAACCGTTTCACCAGCTTCTCAAACGTATCGGGTTTTTCAACATGTAGTGGAAACGAAAATGTTTGCAATACATCGGTCCACACCAGCTTGGAATACGATGGTAGCTATGATACCAAATTGATTATTGACGTAAACCTTTATTAGCAGATGGAGATGAAAACAAATCAATTCAGCTGATATCTACATCAGAAGAAGCCGCAGCACTTGAAGAAGTCTTTGAATTATTATTTTTTTTTCCCCCACGAGTTGGCTATGTTTTTACTTTTTCTTCAAACTGTTCATATTTGGATATATGCATCCTCTTCATATGTTGTTTAAGATTATTAAGGCTAGACACATGTGACTTGATTGTAGAAAGTTTAGATTAGTTTGAATTCAAATATCAACTGTTCTCCCAGTCTTGATTTTAAGTGTAACATAATGGCATAACTGTGGCCAAGGATTTTTAATATTCTCTTTGCTATTGTTAGCACCGTTGCTTTCACTAACTGATTTAAGAGCTAAAATTTTCATGACGTAATCATGTAACGAATGTCAGATTAACTTATTTCACCAACGAACACCAAACCAATACCAACTAAAATGTGAAATTTTCCTGGCAGTAGGCCTAATAAAAATAGATTATAATCAATCACCGATCGCATTACAAACGAGCAGTGAGCGCCGGTTTGAAGGTTTGAAATAGAAACGCTCCAAAACTCTATCTTTCCTGCTCCCACCCACGTCATGCCTAGCATAATAATTGTATACGCATCACACTCGCACTTCCTATTACCTATTATTTGTTCGCAACCAGCCTCGCCGTAAGTACGAGTGTGAAATTTCATGCAATTCAAACATACCAAACGATAACTACCAATGTAACGGACTAAAGTTAACGGTAGTTCAATTTAACGGAAGTTAAGAAGACCGTTAACGTTTTTTTTAGGTTAACTTAAAAGTTAAATTTTTGCAATTTTTTAACTTAATTAATTAACGATTAAAGGATTAACGATTTTCTGCCCAGCTGTGAGTATCATTATATACTGTTAACAAAATCTTGTAGTCCTAACGTATTGCGGGATTAAATCGTTAGATATAAACACGTATATTAGAACAGAATTAAAAAATAAATTACTGTTGTTAAACTATTCTCAATATTACTATGTATTAATCCATATGATTTCAGTATAGCAACGTACAGTATTAAAAGGTCAAAACCGAGCGTGGTGGGTGAGCGGATAACGCCCTATCCTCGCATTCGTGAGGACATGGATTCGAATCCCCGTCCGGGCATCCAGATTTGGGTTCACTCAAATCACTCCAGGTGAATGCCGGGAAGGTTCCTTAGCCATAGCCGAATTCCTTCCCATTCCTTGTCCCCGTCATTTCCCGCTTCTGATGACCTCGATGTCGTGGAGAGACACCTACATTAAGAAAAATCTGTTAGAAAAGATGTAGATTTTTACATTTGGAAGAGACCACCTCATTGTATGAAACACTTTTATAAGTAACTGAAATGAAATATTATTCAACATTAGTGCAGATGCCAGAAAACTAGATGAAACAGAAGTAAAATAAACCCCCTAGTTGAAAGTGAAACAGGAGTGCAGTCGCACGTTATCTAAGAAGGGATAAAGAGGATTGGAAAAAAACACGATTTTTTTCATAAAAAATAAAAAAATCACTGATTTTTATTTTAAAAGAACAAAAACAAATTAATCATGATTTTTTCATATTTTTTTTACAAAACGTCTTAATTAAACTATTGTCTGTGCAAAACAAAACACATCTGTAGGGAATGGAGAAAAATGAATTCTCCTCGGTTTTGTTGTGACGGCTGACGCCGAAAAAACGTAATTATGCGAGTTATGTATCTTGTTGTGCTATAAAATCATGTAAAAATGTTTGGTGGAAGACATATGATCCCATCTGACAATTTTTTTATTATAGAAAAGAATAGTTTATCAAAAACTGGATGCAGGGCTATTTGCAAGAAGTGTAAAAAATAAAATAAAAAATACAGGGTTTTATTGCACGAATGAAAAGTTATATGCAGTGTGAAAAAGTTAAAAATCTGATGTCACTGAATTTGGTAATAGCTTTTGGTGATATTTATAATAATGCATCTATGGAAAACTAGTCTCAGCATTATATCAAATCTAACAGTGAAAAATTAATTGTGAATAAAACTTAAAACCATTATTTTTTTTTTCATTGATTTAAATTTTGTTTTCACTAATTGATTTCTTTATAACTTCATGTTATTAATATTGTTTGAAAAAATTCGTGTAGATACTATTCATGCACAACCTCCTGCCCTCGCCAGCCACCCCATGCATAAAATTGTGGAAGCTCTTCATTAAACGATGAAAGTTGTGCATAGCCTCCAATTGAAAGAATAAATCTCGAAACATGATCTCATTTTTCGTAAAATCTTCAAAATATAACAAAGAAGAGTTAGACACGCAAATAGAAAGAGCCATGTTTGCTACTAACTGAAGTTTCAGATCTGTAGAACATCCTCAAACAAAAAGAGCCAATTCAATGTTTCACCCAGGCCAACATCTCGTAGGGATATATCCAGTAAATTATTAGATGAAATATATCTAGAAGAAAAGGTAAAATGTTTCTCAAACCTTTCAAATGATTGTGTCAATTTGTCTATTGATGGTTGGTTAAATATTTACAATGAACCGATTATTTGCGCCAGATTTACAGCAGAGCAAAGTGAAGTATTTCAATTTGACATCTTAGACACATCTTGAAAGCCACATGTGTCTATTTATCTTATTAAAATTTCTATGGATTTAATAGAGCGTCTAAAATCTCAGTATAGTTGTAGGGTTACATGTTTCGTAACATATGATGCTGCCAATATGGTTAAAATAAGAAGAGACATTCAAAATGAAAATACTATAACATATGGTTGTTCATCACATTTGTTGATTTTACTATCAAAGGATCTGTAATTGGAAACAGCCAATACAATGGAGCAAGTTGCACAAATTATCAAATATTTCCGAAACATTCATGCTGAAAACTGTTTAAAATAGAAGGTGGAAAAGCTTTGGCATTACCACAACACTCTGAATGATTGTTTTTGAAGAATACATCTCTGATTAGAAAAAGTTACTAAAGATTTGTGAACAGAACATAAATGTAACAGACATTTAAATTCAGCAAAAAAAGTTGAAAACATTGGGATAAAAAGATCTGTTGAAGAATTCCAGAAGATACTGAAACCAATATCAATCATAGTGTATACTATACAAAAAGTAATGCGTCTCTGTCAGATGAAGTAAAGGAATGGAAAAAAAATTAATACCAAATTTGATGAAACTAACATTAGCTATATATCTTAAAAGAGATACAACCAAGTTATGACGCTCAACCACTTTTTGTAGTATTCATTAGACCCAAGTTGAACTGAATTCAGGTTGACAGAAGAAGAGGAAAAAATTGCATTGGAGGAAGCTAGAACTTGATGCGATGGTTCAAGTTTACTGCCAATAAATGTAAAATTAAAGTCACAGTAAAAACCCTTCAAATCTATAATGATTACTGAAGAAGTTTTAAATATTGTCACAGCTCTGGGGTGGCGGAAGTTGGAAAACCAGAAAACCATATTTTTAATGAAGAGGAACAATCCAATTTATACACAATTTTCAGGCAATTTGGAGCCGTAGCATCATCAGCATCAGTGGAAAGGTTGTTTTCCATTTTCGGACTTGTTAAGTCTAATTTACCAAATAGGTAATGAACAAAAAAAAAGGAACATTAGTATTCATTTTTAAGTTTTAAAACTCAAATTTTGATTAGGTACGTACTGTGATTACAGTGGCGGATCTAGAAGGAAGGGGAGGGGGGCAAACCGAGGCGCTTGCCTCGGGCGGTAACTTGAGGTGTAGGGGGGAGGCAAAGTTGTTTTTACGGGTCTGCATTTAAGACACGATGACATTTTGTCGCCCCTACTACTTCTCTGGGCGATGGCAATGGGAGTAGTGACAATCGGGATGGCGACACTCGGGCAGCAAAATAATCTTCGAAGGGGCAGCAATATCACAGTTTCCACACCCGTTCGGAAAATTCCTACATCCCCTACTGTATGATTATTCCAATAATTGACAGTTTGAATAAATCTCTGATTTTTATTGCAAAAATCCTTTGATTTAAATTATGATTAAGCTCATGATTTTAATTAAAATGATTTAATCATGCCAACCCTGGAGATAACACAGTAGAATGTGGAATAAATAATTTATCAGGGAGACAGAATAACAGCTAATGGCAGAATAAAAACTGACGAAGAATAATCCAGGAAAAAAAGCTCTTCAGTAAAGAGAGGGAGATATTTTTTTTTTTTTACGCGCGACTTATATAAGATGAAGTTAATGAAGACCCTTGTATTGATTATCCTGTTATATGGCAGTGGCATTTGGACAACAAATGAAATAGAGTTGTATTGAGAAGTGGTACTACGAAGAACGCTAACGTTGTCGAAGGTAGATAATATTACTAATGAATAAATAGTTACCCGGTTGGGGGTAAAGCCGAATTTGTGAAGTACGTGAATGATAAGACGAGAGATGTAAACTGCACAGATATTAAGGCATCAAGTTGCCGGTCCTGGCAGTGTAGGGGCTAGCGCGCTGGCCTCGCATTGCAAGGGCCGCCGGTTCGAGTCCGGCCTCGGGCATGGATGGTTTTAATTAAGTGTTGTGTTCGTCTTGTGCTGTCCTCAGTGTACTGTCAACAGTATCATAATGGAAGCCTGATACAGCAGTTGATACATAAAAAAAAAACACAAATTGGAGCTGGCTAAATGGTTGCAAAGACCGAAGTCCATATTTAAAAAAAAAAAAAAAGAAGCATCAAGTTGGACTAAGACAGTACTGGCAAGAAGTGTGGAAGGTAGAAACATTATGTATCGACCAATACTAGAATGCTTCAAACAATTAATATTCATACGAATTACAAACTAGGGTAGGGAAATAAACCACCACTTACCTTAGATGATGGATATGTGTCGCAAACACATAAAACAGATAAAATCACAAATTACATCAATTTTTTTTGGGTTTTAGCACTTTGTCAAATATAGAAAGTTATGGAGAATGGATGTTGAATACTCACCATGTGTATTTTTAAGGATACATGTGAATTTACTACGCCGCCCTGTTTAATACAGTTACATGCTCCACTGACAAGTGACATGTATGGAAGAGCGGGTGGTAAATGATTTTACGGGAAAAGTGAGATGAAATTAAAAGACATATGCTAACGCAATTTGGCAGTGTTAAGGTGATATGTTTGGTTGATTCATATTTTCGTTAAGTAGATACGTTATTAGCTACCAACAGTTACTACTGGTGGGAACAGACCAGGGTGGCGGAACAAGGTATTAAGCTGCGAGGATCATCATGTTTCACCATTACAACTCCATTCGTAAAAACGAAACATATCCGACGCTGCGCAAACACGATGTTCAAATTTGTTGCGCCGCTCCGTACAGCAGGTAAACAGAGTGGGTAAACTTCCACAATAGCTACTCGGCTGGTTGGCATAATACAATGCAGAACTCCCCTGCACGTATCAGGTTTGTGATTCGCTGATGGGAAATGGAAACCAGGTATTCCGAACTGTTAATGAATTACGGTATGCACGAAAGACAATAAATAAATATTTCCCTTGTGACAGAATAATACATCGACACTAAGTCAACACGTATTTATTACTTTACTTTTGTGTACACGAAATAAAAACAAATGAAGATTTTTTTATTTTTTTTTGTAACTGCTTTACGTCTCTTTTTAACATCGAGGTCTTTAGAGACGGGAAAGGATGGGGGGCAAGGATGGGGGCAAGGAATGGGAAGGAATTCGGCCATGGCCTTTTGAAGGATGCATCCCGGCATTTGCCTGGAGTGATTTGGGGAAACCATGGAAAACCCAAATCTGGATGCCCGGACGGGGATTCGAACCGCCGTCCTCCCGAATGCGAGGCGAGAACGCTAACAACAAATGAAGAACGTGGGGCATTTTAATATCATCAGAAACACTTTCTCACTCGCAGCACACACTGTCTATGGTGTAAATACACTAAGTATAAAATCTTGTCATTGTATACGAAATATTTATAACAGATTTTGTGTAATTGTTTAGGAGCCAATAAATTTTTATTGTAATATTTCGTAATATTTTATTGAATTCAGGTATGATTTATAAACAACTTCCTTGAAACTTCCATCATTTTCAATTGGTCGTTGTTAAATGCCAGCTGAAGTTGTCAAGTTTCCAAATTAGCGTTTCCCTTCGAATTTATTATGTATAGTTCTGCAAAAGATGTAACTGGTAACTTGTTCTATGATAATTGAATTTTATAATTTTAGCTTTTGTAATATGTTGCCATAGGAAAGTGACTCTGTGGCAAAATTGTTTAGATGAGAATGTACCAAAACTAGTAATCAGACTACTACAAATGAACCGCAGAAGAATAATTAATAAAGTTCGCCTATTTAACATAGTTGCGCAAACAAAATATAGTTGTAGGACTAGAGTTTAGTTGAAGAAAGTTTGAAGGTTTTATAGATTGACCGCATTGATAAATTAAGAATATGTACACATGTTGGTTAGCTCTTACTGCTACATTCACAGATGGCAGATATCAATTAGTAGGGAGAGAATTCTGGGAAAATGCTAACTAAAAGAAAGGAGTCTAATTTTATATTGTAAAACTTTCATCGTCACCTGTCAGAAATTGTAGTAGGTACACAAATTTTCATGACTTGCAGTTTGTAATGGTATAGTTTATAAAACTGCCGCTAATACTCGCTGGAACGCCAAAATGGACATTTATATAGTGTACTGCAGGGTTAGTTGTCGTCTTGATTTCTATAATAGGGAATATGCATGATTTTCAAATATACGTCTAGTATTTTCATTTGGAAGCTTTACTACTGTGGAATTACCTCTATAACGTTTCTTTCCTATTTATTTATTAATTTTAATTAATCAAATACAACGGAAATGTAGCATCGCGAAACAAAACATTTTTTGTCGAATCGAATCGTGACGCCAAAGTAAACGTTCATATTATAAATGAAGGCGTAGTTACTGGGCGTTTTTATGATTTTATGATTGTTTTTTAAGTTTTATGATAATTTATCAGCATAATCTGTGAAATATTGCGTTCTTGAGAGAATACTCATACAACAATAATGAATGGAAGCGGTTTTGTAGAATCAAGGGAAACACCCGAGTAACGACAATGAAATATAGGTCTAGTACAGGGTTGGCCAACCAAAATGATCTTGCGGGCCACTTTGTAAATGCTTCATAACTCCGCGGGCCGCATACAAAATCATATATACCCATATTAGATTTTCACCCACTATAGACTTTTTTTGGAGTGAATAATTGAAAGATAATGAGTTATTACTATTATTTTGTTTACTATTATTCTTACATGTAAACATAAATAATATAATAATAATGATACAAAATACACATTTTAAAGATATATATAACACTAAAAATGATATATAAAAATATATAAATATTAAAGAAATAAATTTTGAAAATATGCATGCACAAATAATGTATTTTTTAAAACATTGGTTTTCACTACTTTGGCCATTATAAAATAAATAATTTTGTAAAAGTGTGATGAATCTCGCGGGCCGGAAAAATGTTCAAGGCGGGCCACGGGTTGGCCACCCCTGGTCTAGTATATTATATCTACATATATAATCTGCAAATCACAAAACTGTGGGTGGCAGAGGGTGCTCAGCACCAAACCTAATCTCTTTGTTGTGCATTCCAATCCCTAATGGTACGAGGGAAAAAAGAATTCATATAAGAATCAGTGCGGCACCTTATTTCTCTAATTTTATCTTTCCTGTCATGCCGACCCAAATAGGTTGGTGGACGAAGTATTTCACTACACTCGTAAGTGAAAGTGGGAGTACGCATCTTTACCAATAAGTTTATACGAAACGTGCGTCGTCTATCTACCAGAGACTCCCAGCCTAGTCTACTAATCAGTTCTGTAACGCTTTCATAAGGACTGTAGCAAGCGGTCACGAATCGAGCGGCTCTTCTCTGTACTTTCTCTGTACTCTCAATCAGCCCCTTACGAAACGGATCCCAAATGGCACAACAATAGTCCAAATGTGGACGCACAAGAGATTTGTACGCTATCTCCTTTGTTTGTTCATTACAATTTTTCAAAATTCGACCTAGGAACCGCAGCCTAGAATTAGCTCTACCTACAAACCTATTAATATGTAAGTCCCATTTCATGTTCCTTTGTACTGTTACTCCCAAATATATCATAGAATCGACCATATCAATAACTGAACTGTTTACCTCGTATTTCTGAACAATTGGATTCTTTTTGTTACTTAGCGGAGTTTATGGTGAAGTTTAAATGCACCCCGGACGAGAGTGACAACTGATAATTTTTGTTACAGGTAAGACACAAGGAATTACATTGCGTGTTGTTTTCTAACAATTTTACTAAGCTAATCAATTGAAAAGAAATGACTTGTTAGAACATACCGTTCAGTGCCTCATTTTTGACTAGCTTTGAAGCTAGTAACTCAATAAAGTAGCTGAAAAATATTTTTTCCAGAAAATCGTTGATTCGAAATGAAGTCCCCCGGATTCTGTTTTCCGTAGGTACACATGGGAGGATTTCACTGCAAACATACGCCTGGAAAGTCTTACATTATTTTTTCACGTTTTGTTAATAATTTTATTGTTTTGGTGTTTTTTCAATTGAAATAGATATTTCCTTTCACCTAATTTCATTTAAATCTTTTCTATACTTATATGTCATCAAGAAGTATTTTAAACGTAATACGTAAATACGGAAATCGATTTTTTTTCATTTTTTCTACAATCGATATGTTCAATTCCTGGAAGTGGTTGGGTGTAAATGGTAGAAAATAAAATAGTGTACGTGACGAAAACAGATTCGCCTCCTAACCAAATTTCAGTGGTTATTCGCGAGGCTTATTAGAAAGTCATTGGCAGAATTTGCATTTGTTGTATCTGTTTGAAGTAATGACTTTTGTTATAAAGCTGAAATAAAAAAAAAAATTCATGCTCAACAATTTCTTCATATAAAAATAAATTGAAATATCTGACACTGTAGGGATTTAAACCCGGTTTGGAAAATAAGGGAGTGGACACCTTACCGCCTACATCACGCTGACTCTGGGTAATATATGCCAAAATTTTGTAAATAAAAGACATTAGGATCTTTTTGGTAGGCTCATTTAAAGAAACGACGGTAGCACAGACATATCATTATCAGCCAGTTCAGTTATTAAATGATGTGGCCTCTTAAAGTCATGAGTTCAGGAGTTCAGATAAACATACACCCTTCAAAATATATTCAGGGGATTAAAATCCGTTTTCAAAATGTCTGATGGTCTGCTTTGAAGGGTTTAAAAGGTTCGTAGTTGCTTTGGATTAATCTTGAATAAGAAATTATTTAAAAAATATACCTATTAAACTTTATGATTAGAGTTTGAATAGGTAACGAATGGTTATATATTATAACAAATTTAACATAACAACATTAAACATTATATACTTACATTATTATGATCTTCACGACAATATCAACAACTAGTTGAAGATTCTTCACTTCTTTATACAGCCATACACCACTTTTTTCTTACTTTCGCATCTCGCGGGACATAAAAATATGTTTTGTCAGGTACATTTCTTATCGTATTTGTGGACATAGTTACAATAGAGTGTTTATAAAGTGGTTCTCGACCTCCTTCCATATCGATATTAGTGATAAGACATAAAACTTTTGGGATATAACACACAACAATATACAATACGTCAATGCAGTCGCGTACAATGACGTCACGGTGCAGCGCGCCAAACAGGCGGCGTTTAAATCGTCGGAAATGGATTGCAGTTTTAGAAAAAAATTTAAAGTTTGATATTTTCATCAAAACTATGTTTTTTATCGTTATATAATAGGGTAAATAATTGATTTAAAATATAAAAATAATACATGCATATACCCCATTATGCCATAGAGGTAACTTTACACCTTCCTACTCGCACACTATTGTATGTTTACCATTTACGGTTATAACTAGAGACCGGATTATAAGCATGAATTTGCATAATAAGCCCATTTTCACCGTTATTTCATATTTTACCTAAAACCAAGTGATGATGCATATTTTATGTAGTGTACATAGTTGATGAATAAAATATTACGTTGTAGCGGGAAAAACATGCTATAAGCACAGATCTTAGTCTACGACGACTCGCTGATGAATTACGACCCACGTTTGGCATTGTAAGTAAACTGATTTCATTAACAAAGAAAGCGTTTCTTAAGACACGTTCTCGTAATAATGTCTATGTTAAAAATTGCCAAATGCACCTTTTCCTCCGGAACCAGTGGTAACTCGATGGACGATGTGGGTTGAAGATGTACTGTTTTACAATGAACATTTCGAGGCCATTAAAGGTATAATAAACGACTTTGATAATGGAGAGGCTATGACAGTTTGTCAGTACGAGGAAGCAATTAACAATTCTAGTATTAAAACTATAGCTGTGAATAGCATTCATTTTTCCTACATACTTGCGAGTATTAAAAAGCTTGAAACTCAGGGTTTGACGTTGACTGTATTTATTCAGTTAATTAATAAAATTCGCATTGCCAGAGATACTCCTGTGTAAACTTAAAGGGAAGTTTGAAAATATTTTGAACAATAACCCAGGTTTTGAACCTTGATGTCAAATTGATACTTTTAGTAATGGGACGGGTGAGCTTTATCCAGAAACAATAATTGCTAACACAACACCAAATTTCAAATACTGCCCAGTTACATCAGTGAATGTAGAACGGTTCAAATCCACTTATAAAAAATATTTTGAGAAATCGAAGAAACAATTTTACTATTGAATGTTTGGAACAGTACCCTAAGGTTTACGTTTACAAAAGTAAAAAAAGTTAAATAATTATTAATAATCGAATTTATAAATATTTTATTCAACTACTTACTAATTTCATGATTTTGTAAATAAAAAATAATAATTTTTAGATTTTTTATTTTACATTATATAATGTTGCATATTTTGACACTTTTTGACACGTTTCATGCATATTTTAAGCATTTTTCATGCATATTTGCATGCATATTTCTAGCTTTTTGTTAGCATGTAATACGGTCTCTATTTATAAAAATTAATCCCTAAAAAGTTGGAACTCTGAGATACGTTAGCGGAACTATACTTGGGAAGAGATTTTTATCCCAGAAAACATTTTCAATGTTAAGTTGCTATTGGTAGACTGCACTGGAATAACACTGCGTATGGAATTTTAATTTTTTTTTATATCGTTACTGGTTGATTCTTCTTCAAGATCCATTTCAAGGCCAAGTAGCAAGAGGAAGTGTCTGAAAAGCAGGGATACGTTACCGTACCTGATAACTTTTGGTCCTGGCAATTGAGAAAAATTCGTCCCTTAATCGAAATTCTCATTTCTGTTGTTTATAAAAATCGATACATCTAACATTCCGGGATCACTCCGCAATTGAGATTATTATTGATCCAATTTTTTACCAATAAACTTAAGATGTAGATGAGGTGTTAAGTCCTATAAATATAAAATAAGCAATTATTAAATATAGTTCCCTATTCGTTTTGTGTTATAATATGTTATATAAAACAAATATATATTTTATTTGAAAATAATGTAGTAGGTGTTACAGTCAGAAAATTTTGGAAAAATCCTCACATAGTTGCCTATATCACAGTATATTTATTATCTGATTCACGAAAATTCTCTATCGAATTTTAAATTAGTGACTGAAGAATAAAGTTAGTTAAAATAGTATTTTGGGAAAAAAAGAATAAATTTTATAAAGGTTGCTATTACCTAAGAAGACTTCATATCACTCCAAAGTATGGAAGAATTTTAGAATCAGTGGTGTCTTAAGTAATAGGAGATATAAGATATAAGATTTTTATAGTTTTTTTTTATCTAACACTCGAAAAAATAGTATAATTAATAAAAATATATGTTCAGAGCTTTTATTTGATAACAATGATGATTCCATATATTCCCTTCAAGCTGCCACTAAATATCCTATAAATATTATCATCCACATAATTTTTCCAAATTTTACATTATAACCTTATTTGAGGTAGTAAGTACTAAAACAGCGTACCTATAGTTACAAAGTTCGAAATTATAGGGTCTGTGGCAGACACGCAGACACGCCTAGAGACGGACAGATGATTGATTTAATGGGTTTCCACCTTCATTCAGAAGGTACAGAACTGTAAGAATAAAGGGTAACTCTATGTAGACTGATGACGGAGTCTAGTCCTTGAATCCAGCGTCAGGTTCAAGAATTAATCTTTATAAGACTATTCCGTCTCCATCGTTTAAAGTTATTATAAATAAGTAACTCACGTTTAGGTGAGAAAACATCTGGTTTGTTACGTTCGCATGGAAAGCCATTGAACATAAAGAGTGAAATAGAAGAGAAGAACTAGCGAGAAAACTTTCCTTTTATGGTCCGCTGTCCATTCCTCGCCTCTTCTTCAGCAGCAGCTGTACTCTTCCGTTGACAGACATATCGTCACCATTCAACATTATATTCGACGAACATTATTTCGTTGAGAACAATAATTAGGAACTGTTAATCGTATTATAATTATATTAAGGTGTATATAAACAATAGTAATACGGATAGTAGAGAGATATTTGAAGACTGATATTCTCCGTAGGAAGATTGTCTGGCTGGATAGAAATGGTTGAATCATTGCTCCACAGCGATATGGACGTAGGACAAACATCAAAACTAAGAGTAAACACCTGTATTGCTTGTGACTCTACCAGCGTAGGTAACAGAACTGAGGAAGAAAGCAGCAATTAACGGATACCGTTGAGGTTACATGAACTTTGGCGTTAGAAACATTTATCAGGGAAATAGGTATCCGATTTCTATTTGCTGTATTTTATATGTTCACGTGATTCCTTCCTGGACGTTGTTACAAAAAATGGATGTAGTCACTGAGATGACAGCCATTACTTCAGGAAAATTCGGAAGTATGTCAAACAGTCTCTCTCTCTCTCTCTAATGTGGGATGGATGACTAATGTTTCATGAATAATTCAGTTCTAAGACTGTATGTTTGCTCGACTATCAATGTATAGAACTTTGGTTTTGTTTATTAACGGAGAATAACTGTCCTTGGAGGACATTAAAAATATATAATATAAATATTTTACGCAAATGAAATTGTGATTAACGTAGATGGAAACTTTTTTCGCATTACTGCGTAAAGTTAGTTGCGACCCACCTAAGAATATAAAATGAATTAAATATTCTAAATGACCGTTTTCATATACAGTATTGCCTTCATGATATAGTCAACGTTAAAGAACATAGACGATCTACGGTAAATAGTCAGATCCCTTATTAAACATAAAATTACTAGCAAAATCAATGCATTTGTAATCAGGAATGACACAATTGGTGACTGATAAATAACTGCAGTAAACAGCACTAATTAAGAGGTCGCTCGTTAGGGCATGTTACAATTGGTGACAGATTCGAAACGGGACACACAAAAGGAATAATTATAACTTGAAACCGTTGTTAATACAATGACAGCTTTCTGCCAGTGGCAACAATACGCACTGCTGCTTTCAGATATGATGCACCTACTTTGATTCGAACCCATCTCTTCCTGGCGAAGCAATTAAACATTATAATATCTGTATGATTATTTAGTGTGTTCGGGAGCACTATGATGAAAAATAATTATCACTACATTGTGATTTTAATCTTAATCTCGTGTTAAAGATCATCTGAATGGATTAGCAAGAGACAATTTGCAAATAGCTGCCGATAAAACTGCCTACTCTGATTTTCGTCATGTTAACAGTGGTTTTGCTTCAAGAATAGATTGCCTCTACATAAATGACTGTAGACCCTTTCTCCTCGTTTCCTCTTTTCCTATACTGAGATATTTTCTTGGCAGAGCTACACTAAAGACATATTCACAGGATATTATAATTAAAAATTCCACTCAATGGGCATGCTAAAGAACGCATTGAATATAGAGAATCCACTAAAAACTAGCTACCCCTGAACTGGAGAAGGCGAGTAAACGGCTAGGGAAATATCCTGCCACCGAATTGGTTATGCTTCGCAGAGAAGCGCCAAAAACAAGACGGCCAGAACTGTTAGTCCTTATAACCTATGTTTATTTAATGTGGCAAGAATGAGATGAGATCGTAAGTTTGTTATAGACTGAAAGCTGTAATAGATTGCAGAGTCACTTATCAATGAGTAAAAAACAGAATGTAGAAGTAAAAATTGGAAATATTTTTTTGTGACTTCTTATGATTGGGTCCAGGTAGCTACAAAATTATTTAAATGACAAATAGCTAGTTATAATTTGTGTTGCTGTTTTTTAGGGGACCACCCCATGGTTTAGGTAAAAAAAAATCGATCTTAGCTTTTCATCATATTTCGATAGATTAAGGGATTCTTTAAGTATCCTGAAAAGGATTTCGCTGAAAACATTTTTTTGGCATTTAAATAGCAATTACCACGTGCATTTCGATGCCACTCCAACTTTTCCGCATATATTTTAGATCTTTATAACCCCTATATTGCACAGCAGGGGTTTTTTTTCTTCGATTCCTGAGTGTGCTGGCTATCTTTGGAGGGCAACGGTCAATATTCTCTTGTTTCTGCTGTTTGTTAACAACACACCTCGAAACACGCTGTTAGTTTTGTTTGAGTGCGTTTGCGAGCAGTTGTTTTCTTTAAAGTCAATTTCCAGCAAACTAAAATTTTCAGTACATATGGGTCATTATATCAGAAACTATCAGAGATAATTGAATGAAATTTTCAGAGACTCTGCATAACAAAGAAAGCCTCCTCTGGTACTACAAGCATTAAAATTCCCCAATTAGGATGTTCACAAAAAAAAACATTTTCTGCAGAAAAAACTTAATATTTTTAACAATAAATTTAAAAACGTATTTCTTAAAACTATAAAACTTATAAAGTAGATATTAGTACAGTTGACTGTACTAGCATCACGTAATATTAAAAAAAAAAATTACGGTCCTGCATCAAATAGTGTTTTCACAAATGGGTCAAATACTTGCTTAAATTAACATGGTTTTAAATAGGCAGGGGGTGGTCCCCTTAACCCTTTAACTGCTACGGTTCGGCCGGCCAAGCCCTCGCTGAGTGCGGCTTTGTTTACGCCTAAGCTGTTTACCTGCGCTGGAATGCCGCATTAGACCGGACCGCTGTGTGCTGAATACATCTGGAGCGTTGTGTGTGGAGTTCTTCTGCTGTCGCTCTGCGATTTGAAACCGCAGATACAAAATAAATACAGTTAATATAACATCTAAAGTTTTTCAGTTTAAAGCTCCTCTAAAAGTAAATGTCTGCGTAATCAAACATGACGGTACTTCATATACTATATAGATATTACAGCAACTGAAATGTTTTTAGTTTGTGAGCGTAGTAATTTTTTTTTTTTTTTTTTTTTTTTTAATGGCATTCGGCAACGGAGGCCATACAGCCAGCTCAATGTGTATTTCACAAATTCTGCACAAATTTTCCAGTCTTCTTTTTGACCCGGTTAATATATATATATATTTTTTAAATTATTTTCTTTAGTTTTAGAGGTGTATAAATGTAATATAATTATTACTCTGCAGTTAACCATGGTTAGTAATTCTTTTTGTGTGATAAGCCTTGAAAAATGGTACAACACACAGTGATACATTACATGTTCTGCATTGGTTTCTCGACGCACTTTCTGTATCGAACATACAGCGCATTTACGCATTGGCGTGCTCTTCTTTGAATTTGCAATAAGAATGAAATTTGGAAAAAAGGTCTCAAAAAGTTGCGAGGGCGATTTCAAGGGGGGGGGGGGTGGCGTCTCACGGAACCTGATCTTACAAGACGGGGGGGGGGGGGGGGTGTCAGGAAATCCTGAAAAATACCTCACGAAATTTAAATTTATGGATGCAACAGACGAAACTCTGCAACTGGCATTTTTCGTCCGGTTACTACTCGGTGAAGAGCGTGAGCATTTAAAATGCAGTGTTCGAGAATGTGGAAAAAGAACTTTTTAAACCACTTCATAGTGAAAATATAGTGTGAATTGATTCTCGCGTATCTGTTGGTCTCATCAGCATTAGATATCATATGATATTCCGTTAGAAATATCAGGAAAAATGACAAACTGCTGGAATGTTAACGTAATCCACACTTGTGTCCTGCAGCTTAATCGACAAGCACATGCTGTCAAACACGTCACTAAAGCATTCTCTTTTTCCACACATTTCGCTCGAACAATCTGTAGCTTCAAACTCTGAAAAATGGTCATTTACCACTAGCTGATGTACACAGCTTAGGAAAATTACATCGAGATCCTGTCGAAGGGTTATCACTGTCATCCATATTAAAGTGATTATATTCACTGTCGCTTCTAGTAATAATCTCCATGATTTCTTCCGCGGTACAAACACGACGGCGTATTCGGGAGGACGATGGTTCAAATCCCCGTCTAGGCATCCAGATTTGGGTTTTCCATGGTTTCCCCAAATCACTCCAGGTGAATGCCGGGATGCTTCCTTCAAAAGGCCAAAGCCGAATTCCTTACCATTCCTTGCCCCCCATTCTTTAACATCTCTAAAAACCTCGCTGTTAAGAGACGTTAAGCAGTTAAAAAAAATAATGACTGTATGCCATTTTCTCAGCGAAAACTAAAAGGAAAAGAGCAACACAAATTAGATCGCAGCTGCCAATGCTCAAGGGCCGAATGAGGAAAACAACTAATCACCCTGGGTGGAAATATGGCTTCATAGCCAGGCCGCTAAGAGGCTAGCGTGTTAACACGTCTGGAGTACAGACAGGGCGGCGAGGCGGCGCGTGTATACACGTCTGGAGCAGAGACAGAGCGGCAAGGCGGTGCGTGTATACACGTCTGGAGCACCTGGGCGCAGTAGTAGCCACGCGCGTTAACGCGACTACAGCAGTCAAAGGGTTAAGATAAAGATTTGGACACCATAATATTTTTAATCACTGGAGAATAATATTTTTTGATTCATGTCATCAAAGTGCGTTGAAATATTTAGTAGCAATGGCAGGAAAGATAAGATTAAAGAGATAATGAGCCGTACTGATGACTATATGGATTCTTTTTTACCTCGTACCATTCGGGATTGGAATGCACAACGAAGAAATTAGTTTTAGTGCTGAGCACCCACTGCCACCCTCAGTTTTGTGAATGGCAGAGTGTATATGTAGATGTAGATGTAGAAAAGAAAGCCACAGTTCCACTTTTAAATCAAGTATCGCGGTCTTTTATTTATTAGGTGAACATGTGGAAGTACAATTCGTATTACTATCTGTGTGAGGAGATGTCTTCTTGTGTTGTTAGTCTGTGTCCGGAAGTTTCCTGTGTTTCTCGAAAACAGAGCAATCTCGATGATTGCAGCAGAGCAGAAAGTGCGAGAGGAGAGTTTTGTTCGCCTTGTAAGGCGGAGTTTCCAGCCGAGGGAGTAAATCCCTGTGGAGAATCGAGTTTCACGTGTGCCGGCAAGCGAGGCGACAGGTCGGATAACCGCCCGGGACACAAACACTCGATGCGCCGGCTCTCACTGTGATTGAAAGTAACTAGGAAGCAAGCGCAAGTGCTTATCGGAAACACGGCTCTGATAAAGCAACGGAACATCAAAAGAAACTGGAATAAATGTTCGTATCTCTGGGATCAGATACGGAACAGAAGCTTGCTTACGCGCTTACATTTCACTAAATCGAAACTCAACATGACGAAATGAATTCATTGTACACACGAAATTGTTGCTTGTTTTAACATCATCTCTCATTTTACTCAAAGTAAAATATGACAGTCAGAGTACATTTTATCAAGTGTTATTGCAAAGTGCAATGAATCATCTTTACGCTTGAATGTAATAGAACTCCTGCACATGTTAAAAGACACAAACTTTATGTAAACATCCATTACGTATGGTCAGATTCTTCAACGTAATCCTCGAGTCCACATGTAGTATTCGGTTACCAACCGAGCGCGGAGGGCGAGCGGTTAACGCTATGGCCTCGCATTCGGGAGGACGCCGGTTCGAATCCCCGTCCAGGCATCCAGATTTGAGTTTTCCATGATTAGCCCAAATCACTCCAGGCGAATGCCTGGATGCTTCCTTCAAAAAGGCCATGGCCGAATTCCTTCCCGTTCCTAGTCCCCAATCCCATCCCGCCTCTAATCACCTCGACGTCGACGAGGCGTGAAGCCATAAAAACCTAACTAAAAGAAAAAAAAGGGTGGAGTGCAATATCAACTTTTTTTCTTGGAATCTGTAGCAAAACACTATTTATTGATGTTTCTGGATAGATTTTTATTAAAATCAACAATTATTTATGTAGTTACAATAACGTTTTAAACTTTTTTTTTAATATCACATGAATTTTAGATCAATCTATTGCTATAATAAACACACTACGTTTTTGCAGAAGAGATAAGCGATCAAGAATGAGTCACTTCTAACATGCTAACTTTCATCTTAATAGTTGTTATTGCGATAGTAAGCACAATCTACTTGCTGCTAAGCGTAGAAAAAATCACATATTCATTTGCGGACCAGGTTGCGACGAATGAACAGATGCCTAATACATGTCGGGTTATTCAAGCAGTATTGTCAGGCGAATTCTCTACTTGTTTCAAATCGAAGCAATGATGAGAATCGAAGTCAGTTACGAACCTCACCCAATTTGATCATAGGTATTTTTTTCACTACTTGTGAAGTTCAGAGTGCAGCGGATTTTTCCGATAGCTAAAATCCACTACACTATTAATGGACTATTCTACTCTGTAATATCAATAAATGATAATTCCAGAAAAACAATTCTTGTAAAAATAGGCCAAGTCTCGTGTTCATGTGAGCCAAGTCTAAACTTTACAGTGTGTATTCAGTTCTCTATGTCAAACAGAATGGTTTCTCTCGGTTTCACAGATCGTTTATTCAGGATTTTAAAAAAAATCTGATGACTTGGCAATTATGCACGTCATAATTTTTACTGAAATTGAGGGTGTAGTAAATACTTGTCAAATTCGAAAAAGAGCGATGGAAATCTTGACTTTTACGTATTTATATCAAACACATTTAAGGTATTTATATAGGTTAATTAAACCATGGCGTGCATGATGCCCCAGTCATCAGATTTTTTTTTTAAATTCAAAATAAACGATCTATAACACCGAGAGAGAAACCATTCTGTTTCACAAAGTGAACTGTATACACACTGTGAAATTTAGACTTGGCTCACATAAACACGAGACTTGGCCTATTTTTGCAAGAACTGTTTTTGTGGGATCTCATTTCTTTTTGTAAGTTTATAGCTTATTGTGAATCGCCGCTCAAATGTAATGATTCCATTTGGAAATCGGTGAATAAGAACATTTCAAAATTTGACATCAATATATGTTACCAACAATGACCCACACACTGAAAAAATGGGTATGCGCCGCAGCCGAGCAATTGCCGTTAGTTTCACTACCACCATAAGCAAAATTACTAGTAGCTTCCAAACTAAGCATAAGAACAAAGTAAAATTTAAGCCATTGGTTCAACTTGCTCACATTTACGTATTATAGAAATATCAGGATTGTAGCTTCATCCGGATCAAAGAAATCAAGCCGCAAATATGTGCCAGAATTTTTCATGTTTGGAATTACTCCAATATTAGATTTTTCTTATGATTTAGGGATTAAACGATATATGCGTACCAAATTACTTGTTTCTAGGATTACTGGAAGTACAGTGGAATTTTGATGTCCGGATGTCGTGCAGAAATAAAATGTTGAATTTCAATAACCTCCAAAGTAATAAAAGGAAAGAAGTAGAATTTAACACATTAGTGAAACATAGTAAGCTAACTCTACAATGAGAAACTGAGGTGAATAAAGTTAATAGTGTGGAAAGCGATTTGACATTATGGGTAGGTAAGGGGGGATTTAAATGAAAATTTACGAGTTTCAGACTTTTCTTATAATATGTTGGTAAAATTTTATCTGTGTACCAAATTTCAGCTTTCTACGGCTACGGGAAGTGCGATATAGTTTTGATGATCATCAGACAGTCAGTGAGTGACAAAATCGCTTAAGTTTGCATCCGAACTAAGAACAGTAACAAAATAAAATTAGTTCATTTGCTAAGATTGCTGATATCTATGCATAACAGAAATTTGAGACATATAGCATGAACGACCGAAGAAATTGAGGTTAAAAATGGCCCGAATCGCTTCGAGAAAAGGGTAGGCAGTGCCGCCGTTGACTCGACTTGGCGGGTGCACACCCAAATGTGTTCGCATCTTGAAAGATAGGCGCCAGAGAACACATTAAATCAAATACAACACCTTGTGGATCCTGTAAATATTGTTGTTTTCTGCATAATTTTGGTTATTTATTTTTTTAGTTTTATGTAGTACTTTAAAATACGTTGAAAACAAACCTTCCAGTGGGCTGGAGAATCCATAGTACTTCTTACAAGACATTTAAGGTTATCTTTTTTTTTGGACACGGTATGGATAAATTGTTAGTGTTACGCGCTACGCTTTTTGTGCGCTTGCGCCGCATCATTCTGATACTCGGTGTTATCAACGCGGGCAAAAATGGCATCAGTAACAAGGTACTCTTGAAGCCAGCTTAAATTATTAGAAACTAAATTCATTAAGCTTCATGCTCTAAAACAGAATGCATTTCTCATTCCGGTCCAGGCTGTATTTCAACATAAGCCATAACCACAACGCTCGAATGTTGAAACATATAGGTCATGCGGAAAAGACTTAAGGTAAATACCAGTGATTTATTATTATGACAGCAACGCCTCAGTGATTAGTATTAATAGGAGACTGCTAAAGTTTCCGTCATAATCATTATGGAATCGTTCGCAATTTATGAATGTTATTGGGGTGGTTGTGTTAATACTATTGCGTTATTCCTTGTCATCGATTACAACCCAACATGCTTGTCATCTGACCTCCGTGATATATAGCGTATAGGGTACATGAAGGACGTAATTGGGCCCTGACTCAGAGCTAATTTGCAATCAGGAACGGCCATTGTCGAACTGACTACACCGTAGGAGCAGATTAGAATGCTGTCCCACAGGATATTAACCTTTTAAGGTGTACGTGTTGAGATATATCAAATAACTTTCGACACATATTAATTAACAATCTAATGATACGTTTAGTAAATTTTTATTTTCATTCAACTAACATAGCGTACTAAAAACACAGTGTAGTAGAGTGAAAAAGTTTAGATTCGGCAACTGAAGTCTACAGACTGTATTCTCTGATATTAGCAAACAAAATGTTTGGTTACTTCCATCATTACGCCTTGTACCTCACAGATAATCATTTTTTTTTTATTAACGTGTCTTCCTCTTCAAACATTTCTATCAACCCTCTTTTGATGCTCCAACGGAAACAGAATGCAGCGTAAAAAATATTGAAATCAAATGGTGCGAGATTCTCTTCATTTCTTATCTGTTATTTTCCAACACTTGAAGGATCAATTCAGTACCTGGATAGAAACAAAACTGACGTTAAAAGGAGCTACAGTTTCACCAAGAAATAGAGAAAACATGGATGAGATATATTTGTATTTACGAAAAATGTACAGGTTTTACCTTTCGAAGAAATAAAAAATGAAAATACATTGTAGAAGATAATATTATTTTTCGATTGACTGTTAACAAACAAGATTTATTTGTAAAATTTATCCACAATTTCACCTTGAATTTCTGCCTTTTAATTTTACGTTGTTTTTGTGCTTGAGACTGGCAAATGCAACCGATGAATTGATGCACTTCCAAACACGACAAAGTTTTAAGGTGGCTCTGTCCATTAAATCTTTTAAAATACTGAGTCGATTTGAAAATGTGCCTCACAGTTTGCGGTTAGATATGTTAGTCTGTGAAAAACAATAATGTTACATATCGAAGTAAGTTAAGTGAATCTTATAGTCAGCTACGAGGACATAGCGTTGCAGTGTTATAGTCATATTTTGTAACTGTGACGAATAAACGATATGGATGACTTCAGTTTCTTTATTCTTCCTATAAAAACGGTGAATAATTCTATATTTTTGTACACATTCTGCTACACAAACAGTACTTACTTGACGTCATTCTGAACAGAATTATGAAGAATATAAGCACCAGGTCAATGCATGTGTGAAATTGCATGTGTTTACTCCATTTTCCTAAATTTTTAAGTAATTAAGGTCATTTCACCCAGAAAAAATCAAGTTTAATATAAATGAAAGAACTTCTCGCAGCTACGTTCTGATCAAACTAATATAAATCCATATCAATAACTATATATTTGCACACCGACATGGGAGGAGGCCAAAATTGGCCTCCTACCTATCATTCGGGAGGACCGGGGTTCGGCCATCCTGTCTGAGGTTTTCCGTGGTTTCCCTCAGACACTTAGGCGAATGCTGGGATGGTTCCCTACAAGGCCACGGCCGACCTTCCATCCCCCTTCCCTCCCCGTAGTAGTAGATTGGCTGAAAAGAGTCCCCTATGACTCTCCAGCAGCCCGCCTCCCAGCAGAAGGCTGGGAGGAATGAAATGATAAAAAAAAATAAAAAAATAAAAAAAAATAAAATATATATATATATATTTGCAAACAACATTTAAAATGATTACCGAGTCTGAGGCATTTTTCGTTCATTAATGATAGAAACATAACAAGTTGCATAATAATACCGATTACTGCGCTATTTAAAACTTGTCATGTTTCGTAATTAACAGAAATGAAATGGATAGTAAATAATGCATTCCGAGTATTCGTTTTTCACTGTCTGTATTAACTGGCTCTTATTTAATCTTGTTTTACTTGGCGTTATCTTGATTGAAGAGTACTGAATGATTCTGCAATTATTTTAAGTAGCTAACGAGATAAGACATACATTCTATATGCCCCAATATATCCGGATGATTCAACAATCTGGACGATTACATATTTTTTTTTAAGAAATTAGATTAAAACGTTTTCAATTAGCGCTAATAATCATAATGATGTATTACGTAACTTGTTAGATATTCTTCCGAAAAGGAAACAGAAAAAGTAACAAGTAGTTTCGTAGTGTAAGAACATCTCGTTTATATTTTTTCACTCTGACAATAACGATATTTGTGGATCGATAACCATTGTCACCTTATGGAATACATATTTTAATAACTTTTTCGTTAATTATTGATTAATGTGTTTTACTGAATGTTTTTAGCATCTATACTATTATAAGTCTGTAAGCAAGTTGCATGTGTCGCTTTATTTGAACGGGACCCGCGCAGAAACTACCGCAGCAATTAGGATGGTGTTTTCAAATTTTTACAGCTAATGGTCCAAATAAAAATCTGCGGAAATAGCTAATGACTTATATGTACCGAATGAAGGCGAAAATATTTAAATTAATTTCTAGATCGGTAATTAAAATATATGGATCACACTGTAATTGAGATGTTCACTCATTGGAGAAAAACTGACAACAAAATCACACTCTCTTTTTTTAGGATCATGTTTCATTTCTTGCCTTCGGTTATTTAACTAATCTGTTATCCCAAATTTAAAACATTAATATTAACGGAATATGAGACTCAAATGTATCAAGCGTCATTAATACATAAATTACTGTAAGCACAGTCGCCATGATTATTAACATCTTTGACAGTTAACAAACATTGTCTCTGGTACGACATGTGTTTAAATATTCGCTGAATGCCATACAATATTAAAGAAAACTGCTAATGTGTGATCTGGATGCAGAAATCAGTTTTTTCTCGAAGAAAGGTGCCTACAATAAACATTAACAGGTAACGGTACGTATTTCTTATGTGCTCATGTTCCGTAATAATATCGCACAAGGAAAGTTTTTACAAATTTTGGCTGCTGTTCAAACCACAGCCGGTAGAATAAACTGTTTTTTTATTAATTAACCAATCAGTTAAGTTTTTCCAATAATTAAACTTCAATGATTTCAATATCACTGTTATGGACTTTTTGTTTCTTTGTAACAGTGCATTCAATAGAAGCAAAAGACTTCCTTTCTTGTGTTCAAAGCTGAGGTTAGCCTGTTTAATGGATTCTGCTTCAGTGTCATCAACAATTTCAATGTCCCCATCTGTGTCAGTTTCATTTACAACTGAAAAATAGGAAAGGATTTCATGTCATTATGGTGAATTATATTAACTAAAAAGTGCACGTGTGAACAAAAAAAAATTTTTTTTGTAAAGTTGTAGCTTTTATCGCCTTAGAGTTGGAACGTAAAATGTGCTATTTAGTTTTTGACGGCAGCAACATGGAATCAATTTATTATTCACGCCAAAGATAATATCTACACCCTGTAACAACGAATTTAAGAATTTTGGAAGTTTTCAAGATGCAAGTATACGAATAAATTCCTCGGATGTATTTAATAAAGCATATTCATTGCATAATAACAAAGAATGCTCCTATACATATTTTTACTTATTTTAAATGATTCGTACATATTTTGTGGCTTTAAGATTTCTTTGATAGTTTATGGTGGCTTGATTTTTCCGCCGTAGTACACTGGTTGCACCAGAACAAAAATTTCCATTGGTCCCGCAATTTGATGATGCATTTTTATTTAATTCGATGAGACATTTCCTCACTTCGCTTAGTTCAGGAGATATAGTAGGTAAGACATAGATTGTGTGGTTAGGTCGAAATGTGGTCTGTATCAGAAGAAAAAATTCCGTGGCACCGCAATTTTACGATGTCTTCTTAAGGCGAGACATTTCGCTTAGTTCTAGCCATATTGTGTGTCAAAAGTTTTGTTAATTTGTTAAAATGCGACCAGGAGCATTGTTATGCAACAATATGAGACATTTAGTTTTAGAGATACGTTATGTCAAAGGCGATGTGATTAGGATGAAGTGCGACCTGGACAAGAAGTAATATTTCCCTCTGTGTCATGTATTTAGGAATATTTGGAGTAACACGCCAATACGTCGGAACCTACAAAAATTTTCCTGTTGGTCCTAAGTATAGTACCTACATTCCTCAGGCGATAATATTTGATTTAAAGTGTATAACGTAAGCTTCGAATGCGTAAAAATGAGGAAAAATCACTTCAAATGTGGGTAGATGCACATATGTTATTAAGCAAGAAATACAAGTTATTACATGTCGATATTTTTTTGTGTGTTTCTTATTCTTAATTCTTGGTTCAGGCTGCATTGCAGCCATACCACAACTGCTATGAGCAAAAAATAAAACCAACTTAAATGCTGTGTATCAAACATTCGTTACGGTAGACGCCATGTTTTTCCCTGTAAGGTAGGCTACCATGCAATATATCTTGGCACTGGAAAACAATGTCAGCCCACACAGATAAATCGTAAATGTTACATGATTTTCTACTTATTACGTATCTGCAATTTTCATGTGGAAAGCAGTTTTTATTCAATAATGAACACTTAAAAACACGTGGAATAAATGTCAACAGCTATTAACGTGTATTTCTTGCGTAATAACATGTATGCATCTACCCATATTTCAAGTGATTTTTCTTCATTTCTACATATTCGAAGATTACGTTATACACTTTAAATCAAATATTATCGCCTAAGGAATGTGTGTACCAAGGTTCAGACGTATTGGAGTTGAGTCATATTTTGAATTAAGATATTTAGAAACCTAGGTTAGATATCGAAAGATTTTGTTCTTTACTTCGATATTACATTTGGTGTGATTTACATGTTGGAGATGGTTGTTCTGTACTATTAATTATGTACCGCATCGTAAAATATCGGTCGCATCAGGTCTAGAGAACCTTTCTTTTTACTTTTATAGACACTTTTTCATGAGAAGTATGTATTCAAAAACGGGTATTACAAATTATAAAGCTTATGGCACTTCCAATTACCCTTCTGGTTCAGGTAGCATATCAGCCGAACTACGTAATATTTGAGCCAATATATCTCGAGAACCAAGCGAGATGTAAAAAAAAAATATTCTTTACTTTCGATTTGTTTCGTAGAGTTCTATAAGAATCTGTCATCATATTGTGGCGCGAAGGTAATGATAGGACTACCAATTTCTAAATTATACCAAAGGACACGCGCGCAAAGCAGCGGGCAAGTGCTAGTACTATATAAAATAATAATTATTTCGTATTTTTTACTTAGATTCTTGTTTCATCGTTAAGTACAGATTAATATTTAATTTTTTATTTCATTTCATCGCTTTAGAAAAAAGATGTAAAATTCGTAGAGTAATTTATAGAACCTGATGGTGGTGAAATCTAATATGCTTTGAGCAGACTGGATGGTGCTAAAGTATCTGAAACTACAAAATGCAATTGTTGAGGTGACGTCTTAGAACCACTACAGTAGTTCGATGGTTCTAAGAAGTTGTTGCAAGGAACTTCATTGCAAGCGACAGTGATAACAGATGGTAACTCCGCAGACTACGTCGTAGTAGGAAGAAATACGAGGGACTTTACGACCGCATAAAAACCTACGGTAGTCATCTCCAAGCAGACTGAGAACTTGCTCCGTTCTAGAAAGTTTAGTTCTAAGAGAGAACGGTTACAAAAGTAATCCACATCCCTTCAACACGGTGGCATGAGTTCTGTTAGTAGCTACCCCAACGCTCCTACGAATTAAGTAAGAAATTTGGTGGAGTTTCTGAATCTGTAATTTCTCCTTCTCTATGTTCAATATCACTATTACTATGTACTGTGAGGGAAAATTTTGCTTCTGCGTCAATTTTCTTTGAAACAAACTCTTATATACTTAAACTTTTAATTTGAAGTCTTTCACCGTTTGAGGTAAATTGTTTAGTTCCTCACTAGATTCCAGTACCTGAGGTATACTCGACTACTAATGTAGAAACTCCCTGCTTTAAGTTGTACAGTCAGTCCCACACATGATTCTTATTACTCGTTTCTGGTCTCTGAATACTTTGTCTTTGTGAGTTGAAATTCCCCAGAATAATATTTCAGATGACATTAAGGAATGAAAATGTACGGATTTCAAATGTGGCAGCACTCAATCGCCTTAGTAAGTCATAGACATACTTCTTGCAATTTAAATTATTCACACCCTCTACCTATCGAATGAATTGGATGGAAAATGCTATGTCTGGTGTTAGTCAGTGTGATTTACTGATGTGTATAAATTGAGTTTTATCAAAATGTAAAGTCATTAGTTGAGAACCTTGTAAGCTTCCCTCCTATCTGCAGCTTTTTGCCAGCTTCTACAAATGACTGAAGTGCTCTACTTCAAGCAGGAATATTTTTTTTGCTGTAGAAGTCGGCACCAAAGAAAAAAAACTCTGCAACTCAAATATACAAATAACACACGACAGGATAATATAATTAACTCGAAAAATTCACTCTTTTATTTTCCTTTTTTCACAACATACAAATACACACATGGCTCATAAAACAACTTGCACTATTTTTATCTCAATACACATCCGACAGCTAGAAATCAAGCATGTCTGCCATACCGTGCTTTCTCTGTCATACTATTCCTTACGCAGTCCAAAGATTATTCACCTAGTCCACTTCTTCCAAAGATAGTCCTCACTCTCTGTTCTTACCTTTAGTGCTATTTATGTTATTCAGCAAAAAACTTCAACATAATTCTCTTCATACAAAATAAAACATGTTTTTTAAATATTATAAACACCAAAAATTATAAATATAGTAAGGTGACCTTGTCACCTTACAACCTATAATTAATACGGCCAAAGACATAATTTGAATTCAATAAAGAAACCAGGATTGTTTTTAGTTTATATGCTTGTCTCATCTGCAAAAAGGACAAATTTAGAGTTTGCAACTGTAACAGAGGTAATTTATATACCGGGTGGTTTTAATTAAACTTTTCCCATTTAACAAGTTAAAACACGGAAACTAATTACCTTACGAGTACCAAACTTGGTAGCATTAATATCAAGGACATGGGGAAGAGAAATAATGCAGAATGAATTCAATTGAAACACTTTTATTGTCCCTCTACGGTACATCATACCATTACATACTGGTGCCATTACTGCTACAAAAGGGAATCAATATGGCGCCTATAAGTGTCCAGAAGAGTCTGAAAGCGCAGGACTGAATTCTGCACAGCAGAAAGAAACATGGCCATAGGTATGCTGACTACCTCTCTTGATATGCTGCGCTTCAGATCAGCACATGTGTGAATGTTCCCCTGGTAAACCTTGCCTTCAGGTAGCCACACAACCACAAATCACAGGGAGTGAGGTCAGGTGATCGTGCCGGCCAAGCATTTGGAAACGATCGGCTGATAATTCGATCGTTTCCAAATGTGTTTAGGAGAGACTATGAATCACGATGACTGATCACGGCACCTGATGGCCATAGTTGGAATTGGACAGTGGCACTGTGATGCATGGAAATCATGCACCCCATACTCTGGACATTAATGCTATTAAGTTTGGTACTCCTATGGTAATTAGTTTCCATTTTATAATGAGTTAAATGGGAAAGTTTAGTTATAACCACCCGATATATTAAAAACAATATCCAATTTAGCCTGAGGTACTCCGTATCTAATGAGCCTCTACGCAGAAAGTTATGAACCACATAAGGCAGCATTGAAATTTTTCAGTGAGACTTTATGATTTCTGGTCAATAGGTAAGAACTAAGCGATTTATTGGCAATAACATCTTTTCAATAATAATTCAATTTTTGTCTCAGCAGTCACCTATACTAATCATAATTTTGCACGCAATATCAATTTCGGCCTTGTCGAAAATTTAGGATTTGTACGACACACCACAGGACGGACATGGCAAGCACACTCAAACAACACAAGCAACGTTTAAACACCCATGCCCTCGGCCGGACTCGAACCGGTGACCTTCGGTACGTGGGGCCAGTACTCTAGCCGAGGTCGGCAACATTGACCTTTCATCATTTCTGATAACGATTGTGTCCTACGGTTGTTTCCACAAACATTTCTGTCTGCACCTGTTGGAATTCCCTCCACTACGGTTTTTGATGTCCGTAATGTGAGCTCGATAATATGCCACTATAATCAAGCCTCGACCTGAGAAAATTCTTATAGCCCAGTTCATATACTTATCTGGTACACGACTTCTTTCTGTCTCTCTAATAGTCTCAAAACGTTGAAGCGATTACCTAGCACCTGACCAATAAACCCTGCTGAACAGAATTGATCATAAATTTGTATTGAAGGGTACAAGGGTTTCCCCATCCTCTGAGCAATCATTCAGAACTTTCAATTTTGTGTATGTGTACTTAATACGATGACCCTTTCTGACCTCCTAATTCGGTATCCCGCCTAGATCTCTCAATAGCTCTTCGCAACTTTGTCTGATTTCAATCCTACTATCAAATATTTTGTCATCTACAACCAACCTAGCTTCTGACTAAATCAGAAATAGAATAGTTTACCGGAAGAATGAATAGCTATGGTCTTCATGAATTAAACTCTTCTATTTCCGCTGATATCTAGACTCTCTGCGGAGGAGCGGTAACGCTCTGGCATTATATTCGGGACGACGTGGGTTGGAAGCCCCGTCCGAACATCCAGAATTGAGGTTTCTATGGAGTCTGCAAATCAAATTCCTTCAAAAGGCCATGGCTGAATGTCTTACAGTTCCTTGACCCCAGTGCTTTCCCGCCTATAGTG
The DNA here is from genome assembly GCA_031002005.1 of Vandiemenella viatica. Classification (NCBI taxonomy): domain Eukaryota; kingdom Metazoa; phylum Arthropoda; class Insecta; order Orthoptera; family Morabidae; genus Vandiemenella; species Vandiemenella viatica. The sequence continues at coordinate 324,330,621 of CM061920.1, read as the reverse complement.
CTCTCAACGTCGCAAAAAACAAAAACAGCTTTTCCTGTTATAGCTCCTCCGCTTTATGTTTCTGGAGGGACACTTGGAGTGTTTTTAGTTATCCACTATGGCTGAGCTAAGAGCTGCTCACTATCTTTGACTGAATGATTTTTAAAAGTTCGAATATTATAACACCACATAGTATAACTTACAGCTTCATCGTCAAGGACTGGAATTGGGCAGTGAAGTCAGTGCCAATTCTCTAATTTTTTTCTATCCATCGTTCCTATAGACGACCCTCTGCTCAGTCCTGTTGGGTGATACCGCCATGCTGTTTTAGCTATCAAATTACTAACTCTTAAGATTCCCCATTTACAGAATAAAAGGTACAATCATACTATCGTGTGTTGGCACTCTACACCAGCGGTTCCTAATTTCCTTTTGGCCACGGAACCCTAACTGATCATACGTTTTTTGACGGATCCCCATTTTTATAAGCGTAAGCTGAAAAACCAGTCTCGCATCGGTATTTCGTCACAATCGGAAGCAGAACTATGATACCCTTCTCATGGTGCGGGTATGACTCTTTTCAACGACCATTTTATTTAATTCTCGGACGGAACACGGAACCCTTGTGACCCTTCCACGGAACCCCAGGGTTCCGCGGACCACCATTTGGGAACCACTGCTCTACAAAAGGCAATCTAGTGAGCTTGCATGAAACTTCTGAGAGTTGGTGCCGAGATATTACGAGGGTGAGTCAAATGAAAACCTTAAATTTGTAATAAAAAAAAAATCGTAATTTCGCGCCGTTAACCTGTAAGTCGGTAAGCGTGCTACAAGCAGCGTGCAGAATGGCCTGTAGGTGGCAGCATAGTGCAGATGCACAAATACCGTCGCAGTATCAGTATAAAGATGGCTGCCCCACTTGAGACTTGCACCAGGGAAGAACAGCGTTCTGTTATTCGGTTTTTGAGTAGTAAAGGAGTGAAACCTATTGAAATTCATCGAAGAATGAAGATTCAGTACGGTGATGCATGTTTGTCACAGCAGCAAGTCTACGAATGGAGTAGGAAGTTAGCAAATGGTGTGACTTCAGTGGAAGATGCTCCTCGTCCAGGTCAGGCACAACGAGTTGTGACTCCACAGAAAATTGCAGCAGTTGAAGCCATAGTGATGGAAAACCGCCGAGTGACACTGAATGACATTGCAGCATGTTTAAAGATTAGTCATGGTTCAGCACACTACATTGTGCATGATGTGCTCCAGTTTCACGAAGTGTCTGTAAGATGGGTGCCACGGCAGCTGACTCCTGAAATGAGAGAACGATGGGTTGATTGTGAAGAACTTTTTCGGCGCTTTGAACGAGAAGGTGATGGCTTCCTTGCAAGAATCGTTACTGGGGACGAAACCTGGGTTCACTTCCACCAACCGGAAACGAAGAGAGCGCGCAAGGAATGGCGCCATTCCTCATCATCAAAACCAGAGAAGTTTCGAACAGAACCATCAGCATGGAAGGTAATGCTGACTCTCTTTTGGGACGAAAAAGGCGTCATTTTGGAGCATTACACGCCTAGAGGGACCACTGTCACCAGTGCATCATACACAGATCTCCTAAAAAAGCCTCTTCGGCCTGCAATCAAATCAAAGCGACGTGGATTGCTGTCATCAGGTGTCCTTTTGTAACATGACAATACAAGGACCCACACTGCCCGTACAACAGTTGCAACAATCACAGACCTGCATTTTGAGTGTCTTCCTCATCCACCATACTCACCAGACCTTGCCCCAAGTGATTTCCATATGCTTGGACCACTCAAAGAAGCAATGGGAGGAAAGAAGTTCCGTTCTGATGAAGAGGTACGCCACGCGGTGCATGAGTGGTTGCGCGGAGTACCAAAAGAATTTTTTTCTAAAGGAATTTATGAACTTTGTAAGCGCAGATGGATTTTTTAAAAGTATTAGGAGCCTGGTATGGAGTAGGGATGTCCCACAAAAGAGTAAGGAGGCAATATATAAAACATATTTTGTACCAATTTTAACATATGGAGCAGAAACATGGGTGATGAAGGAGAGAGACAAAGGGAGGGTACAATCGGTGGAAATGAAATTTCAGAGGAGTAGAGTGGGAGTAACAAGAAGAGACAGAATAAGGAATGAGCGAATCAGGGAGATGATAAAGGAAGAACCGCTACAACAAAGAATTGAAAAATCTAGGCTACAGTGGTACGGGCATGTAAAGAGAATGGGAGAGGAGAGGCTACCAAGGAAGATGCTGGACATGGAGCTGAAAGGGAAGAGACCTAGAGGAAGACCGAGGGACAGATGGATGAAAGGTGTTAAGAAATGTGTGGAGGAAAGAGGAGGAAATTGGGCGTCAGTGGAAGAAGAGAGATGGTGGTTAGACAGGAAGCGCTGGCGAGGCTTTTGTTCCCAGCAGACCCGGCCAGTGGCTGGAAGCTGTCCTAGATGATGATGATGGTAAGCGCCGGAGGACTTGCATTGAGCGTGGGGGAGATTATGTTGAAAAGTGATACAGCCTTGTACCACTTCTGCACAGTAAATAATATTTAAAAAAATATTTAAGGTTTTCATTTGACTCACCCTCGTAACATGGATAATCGCAGCGCTATCCCGCTTTCTGAGCGGCGTCCGCAGTCAAAACAAACAGGCAAAGCCTCCCTGAGTGTGGCGCCTATAATTAATTGGCCATTAGCTTTGCGGTCCATTGGTTTCACTACCTGCGCATCACATAAAGAGAGACACGACACGTGCAGCAGGTGATCCGCTAAATGACACGCCAGAGATCAAAAGCGATTACAGTCTATTATGGTGTGCCGCGTGCGGGGCGCATAAAGCCGAGCGGCCTCCATCTTTCCGTTCTTCCGGCCTGACCGTCTCTCAGCCGTTAATCCGCTCAGCATTCGAGATGCACTCTCGTTAAGTGGCGGATTCATTAAAATGAATTGCCTGGAAGCAAGAGACAGAGAGAGCAGAGGCTATTCCCACTGTTGACCTCGTTTATGCCAGGGATTGTGTTTGCGCATGTTGAATGCTTAGGCTTGAACGCCGGCCTAGATCGAGAGGGATTAACTTCGCTTCTCTCGGCGGGCGTAAGAGCCTGATATTCCTAATACATGAAATTAATTCATTGAAGTTGGTAAAGTAGCTAACAACAACTATACGTTCTCAAGTAAACAATTCCATCTCTGTTTAAATTAGTGGCTACAAAAGGAATTTTAGTAATAAGCTAAAATAAGATAAAATTGCTGATTTAAGTATGCATTTGCGTACTGTACTAATATTATACAGGGTACAGCAGAGGGGATAAACATCCGAAGGAAGTTAATAATCAAACTGAACTCAAAACGTTTACAAACGTGCGTTTAATGTTTTAACTTCAGAAAATGTTTCACACTACAGTCCTGAACGTGAAGAAAATTTTAAAATAGATACTACAAGACAGAGTAGCATGGTAGCTTAGCGGTTGAGGCATCTGACTTGAGACCGAAAAGTCCCCAGATCTACTCCCTGTCTCGGTACAACTTAAGGAGGAAAGGAACTGGATACCCTATCTCCAACTCCAGGCAAAGTACAGTATATCTCCTTCGGGAGTTTCCAGCCATCATTCGGATTGAATACTATAAGAAACTATTCAATTGGGTCCCTAGGAATCCCTCGTGTAGTAAAACTCATATCAGAACCCAAGAAAATTATCTTCCTGCTTTTGTAATTTGGCCTGTTGTGTATGCTGCAAGATAAAGTGGCTAAATTATCTAATCTGGTTCAAGTTACACAATTAGACTTCAATTTCACGTTTATTCACATCAGTTCACGTAACCGTACATTCATATTACGCTCGAACAAAACAAAGAATAAAAAAAATACTTCCTCTCATTATTGTATCCATTATCCGACATAAAACTTTCACAATATACTTCATAAATGGACACTGTTAAAAAAAGGTCACATACTTATTAATTCCCCTTACTGTCCCAATTAACTACAAAATTAATGTTCTCTTTCAAGCAGGGCGATCCACAACACCACAGTACACACACATTTCTATCTATCGCCCGCCATCCTATGGAGGAGAAGTGACGTTAAATCTGTGAAGCAGGATCTAAATTCTCGCGCATGTGCAGTGGTGGCAGCGGCGATATTGCGATTCCAAACAAATGCGATGTTCACATGCTGTTAGATGCTGTGATTATTTTATTTTGTAATGTGTATAAGTGTTTTATAATGTCATCTTGTGTTGCATACGTTTTCACAAATAGGCAAGAGAGAAAAGAACCTGGAATGTCATTTCATAAGTAAGTTGAATTCTAATTATCGTTGTTGAAGTGGGAGGTAGGAATTGCAAACTTCGATGCCTATCTATAAATATTTAGTCATAGCTCTCAATGGGATGACTTTGTTCACAAATTATTGTTGGTGTAGTGCAGAAAATCATCACACCTTGCTATTTTGCACATAATAGACTAGCATTACTTTCTAACGAGTGTTGAAAATGGGGATTTAAAGGGGTGTGTCCAGGCCGCATATCAACCCAATCCCAGTATATCCCGAAAACTAAGCACGATAACGAAAAATTTTATTATTTATTTTCGATTTGACTCGTCGTGTTACATAAGAATCGTAGTCGCAAATTACAGTGAAACTTATCATGGTTACTGGTTGTAAGAAAATAACTGATTATTAGATGCTGATAACAAGTGTATACACTGTTCCACATAATAAGTATTAATTAACTCGGGATTGTATTTGTAGATAACAGGAGATATTGGTTATACTAATGGGTTGTAGCTAACTTGTTGTCAATATATAATAACATTATCAATTATATAGTAATATTGACATTACAAATAAGTGTATGTACTGTTCCACATCCCCGAGATTACTCTCACATGGGATCAAAGTGAACATATCTATCTATCTATCTATCTATAATTAAATTTGACTTTTGCAAAATTTTTCTTCTGCATTTCAACTCAAGACACCTCACTTTTGATACAGTATATCTCGAGAAGTAGGCGATATATCGAATTTTTTTGTTCTTTATTGTTTATTTGTCTCGTCTTTTTAAATAAGAATCCGTCATCAAATTTGACATTAACCAATTGTTTCTACTGAATTTCAACCGAAAACATTTCACGTTTGAGACAGAATATCTCGAAAACTAAGTATGATATCAAAAAATTTTATTCTTCATTTTTTATTTGTCTCATCGAGTTACATAATAATCCATCAGCATATTGCGGCGTTACGTTTATCCTAGAGTCCCCTTGAGGTTTTTGTACATACACCCCGCGTCTGTATGGGATCGGCCTAGCTCCCCACTACTCCTCCGCCCGGATTCACTTCAATGCGTGGTGAAGGTCTCTTGCGTCTTCTCCATATATTTCCTTCCTCCATGTGCCATCCTGTAACCTTCCAGCGATATTACTCTACACTTTTCTCTGGTGTACGCGTGCAGTGTACCAACCTACAATCAGTTACTTTTCCTCTACTATAAAAATTAATTTGTAGTACATCGTAATAAACGTGAAGGAATAAAACATATCAACAAAGAATACCTTATAAAAAATATAATAAACAAACAAAAACTAAGTGTGAAGGAAATTGTTTCCTTACTATACCAAACTTAACTTCTTACAAAGCCACCAAGCTATCGCGTTTAGTTATTGCAATAAAGGTAACAAAAGTACTAACATGTGGGTATGTGATTATAAATCGACAGCTTCTGTCCTTTCTGAGATATTATCTTATGCCGATTACATCAGTTAATGAAGTGACGCTATATTCAACCTCTACACATATAAAACCCAACGATCGGATTTTTGTTTGCTTCACATTCAAATCTGTGCAGTTCACTGATTTCTACCAAGTTTCATACAATTGATATTCTCCACCAAGCCTGACAGTATTATTCTCTCCAAACCTTACCAGAATCCAATCCTTCAAATATCCGTAGTGCGGGTTACCTGCTACAGAATTTAAAAAGTTGTAAAAAGACCAGACAAATCTTGTTTTAAACAGAATAAAATTTAATTTAAAATAAAAACTGCACTGTTTTTCCAGAAAGCTGCCGGGTGCTACATATATATGCATGACCATCAGACATTACCGGAGTAAAACACGGAAGCGCAAAACTATCAGGAAGTCTGTGATAGAATGTAATAATTTGATAAAATATACATAAAATTTTAATTATTTTAACTTAACGGCTTAAAACCTAGGCAAATTAGTATCAGAACTAACTGAATATACAAAACACTTGTGGCAATTTCGAAATTGTCTGAAACAAATGTGTAGAGTTTCCGCATGTATCTTTAGACTTTTATGTCCCTATTATCCATTTTTTACACCATAATACGTTTTACACCTGGTCAAATATTATGAGATGTGTTGGAAAGTTACGCGAACTGAGTGAAGACCTGTTTGAGGTCTTAAGGCACCGTTAAATCAGCTTTGACAAGTCCAAACTTTTAACTGATCGAGCAAACATGGATCCATATCACAGATCGTTTAAGTAAATTAGAGATAGTAATTAACTTTTTCTGCCTTTTATCAACCATCTGAAAAGCAGAAAGTTCTGAGAAAGAGATTAGGACATGAATAACCTTAAGGAAAGTTATCATGAATAAGATCTGACAGATAATAGCAATAACAAATGCCACAAAGAACCGGCTAATTGAAACACTTGGATTTACGCTTTGTTTTTTGGCTGTGAGACATGTACTCTCTTGGCCACAGACTAAAATTGTTTTGATGGCTTGATACGTTGAGTTGACATTTACTCCTCCGTGTATATTTCACAGAAAGCAGAACTAACCTGTGATTAAATAGGAAATTAACACTTCCAAAAATCTTTCTTCCCTATTCATGCAGGGAATCCTCCAGTTCTTTCAGCGTTTAGTGACAAGAGTCATAGAAAGTTTAAAGTAATTTGTCGTGCAAGGGAAAGTTGAGGATGGAATACAGTGAGGAAAGGGAGTGAACATGTGGATGAATCAAGTGAATAAACAATTTGATTACCTTTACAGCTCACTCTCAAGGAAGCTAAAAATCTGCAGATAGGTACAAAAATGAGATCACTCAAGAACGAGCTAATCAACGAATAATATCAGTATATCTTACATGATGCTTGACAGATAGAGAAGGAGCAACCTTTTGTTTGTAGAATTTGGGTATTCTGTTCTTTATGGGCCAACCAATTGACATTTCTCAGCTCGGTACCAACGTCTCCTACTCTTCTCCTAACTTTTCTCTCTTATGTAGTCATGAGTCATAAACTGGTGGGATTATTTCTTTCTGTTTACGTATAAAAGTTTTACGCTGTCAAGTTTGTGAGGATCGCGATCACTGAAGACGTGGAAAACGGAAACTCAGCAGGGTGTGATCGCGTGGCGTTGATATGCCATTCCAACATGCTTTGATGTAAGGACGGCATTGTTTATACGATACTAGAGGAGATCCCGGCGTTGCCAGGTATAGTTGGCGTAGATTTACGCGTACTATATTTTTATACCCGCAATGAGGAACATTTTTACAAAATTTCACAAAATTCGCGCCAACTTTTTTCGGAATTAAAGCAAACCTAGATTCAACCTAACGGGTGGGTTGAAGTTTATTTGCACGTAGGGCCTACACTATTTTGATTCGTCCAAAAAGAATCATGTGTATCAAGCTTCATAAATTTGGTTAAGAAATTGTATTACTACATTAATAAATAACGCTAGATTATGTTAGAAACTCACATTCGATTCAATTGCGAAGTGAATAGATAAACGTTTTGCTCGAAATGCCACATACTTTAACTCCGCATATTCAGCCTTTAATACAAATATCAAAAGTGAATTCAGAATAATATTATCGTAAATAAATTTTGAACAGATGACTAATTCCGATGGCCAGAGTCATTGTAGTTGTGGCTACTGACAGAGATCGTGGTTAAAGAAAATCTCTGTTGTTTTTACTGCTATCTATGGCGTTAAAAACTGAATATCCCGAATTAAAGGAAAGAACAAGTTATGGGAATCTATGGCGTATAAAAATTCAGTATCCTGAATTAAAGGAAAGAATACTTCAAATTTTGTTTAGCGTGAAAAATAGTTATTATTTTAAAGATATCTTATTACTTTCATTTAAGTCTATGGTCAGAGACATTGTAGTTGTGCGTTTAGTGCGAAGTATGCAAGATCTAATCCTTCCATCTTTGGGATTTGTCATCATACGTTCAGAAATTCATTTAATGCTCCTGCGTTATTTAACGTTGAAACATAAGACATGCCAAACAACTGAATTGAGATTCTAAGCTTTTAAAACGGTGAAAACCCCAACGAAATCTGCTCAGTATTTTCCGAGTTTTTACGGTTTTCGTTTTATAGATAAAGATAGATTTTCTACGTACGATTTCTCTAATTGATAGGTTTTAAACAACTTTTAATATTAAAAACTTATTATAAACATTTTCACAATTAATTGGTATGTTCTTAACGTTCAAATTAATATTCATGAAGATAATATTTCTTGGCAATCACTGTTCAGTTATTTGGCATATGATGTACACGATCACATCAAAATAAGATTAAAAACTGAACAGAAGAAACTCACAGCTTTATATTAAGACCTTGTAAATCTAGATGCAGAGCAGTGCCGCTCCTTTCTCGAATCGATTCAAGCCTTTTACGTAACTCAATTTCTCCAGTCTTGTTGATGCTACATACCTCAAATTTCTATTATACATAGATAGACTATCATCAATTTTAGCAAACATACCAAATTTTGTTTCGTTGCTGTTTTATGGATTGGATGTTATTCATATTCAAATTTCACCGATTTTACTATACACTCATTCACTCACTGATAATCATCAAAACACTGAGGTACTTCCCGTAGTCGTAGAAACTTGAAATTTGATACACTGATAAAGTTTTGCCCTTAGATTGCAAGAAAAGACTAAAACTCGAAAATATCCGTATATCTTCCCCCTATTTATATATATATATAACTGCTTAACGTCTATTAACAGCGAGGTCTTTAGGGACGGGAAAGGATGGGGGGTAAGGAATTAGAAGGAATTCGGCCATGGACTTTAGAAGGAAGCATCTCGGCATTTGCCTGGAGTGATTTTTTTTCTTTTTTTTTAACTGCTTAATGTCTCTTAACGGCGAGGTCTTTAGACACGGGAAAGGATGGGGGGCAAGGAATGGGAAGGAATTCGGCCATGGCCTTTTGAAGTAAGCATCCCGGCATTTGCCTGGAGTGATTTTTTTAACTGCTTAATGTCTCTTAACAGCGAGGTCTTTAGAGACGGGAAAGGATGGGGGGCAAGGAATGGGAAGGAATTCGGCCATGGCCTTTTGAAGGAAGCATCCCGGCATTTGCCTGGAGTGATTTGGGCGACCATGGAAAACCCAAATCTAGATGCCCGGACGGGGATAAGAAAATCCTCCCGCAGCCTTATGCCTGCAGCCGAGTTACAGCTTGTGGTCATTCCTAATAATATCAGAATTATAAAGTGAATTTTTATTATAATATTTTCAGATACAACACTTCACAATTAAAATAAAATGCTTATCTATACTTTTGCGTTTTATGTACTTGAAAGTGTAAGAAAGATTTCCCTTGCTTACTGCTTTACGCCTTGTCAACGTTGGGTTCATTAGAGCTGGTAGATCATAGGGACAAGGAATTGGATAGAATCTGGCCACAGCCTTTTTAAAAACCATCTCGGAATTCATCTTGAGTGATTTCAGAAAATTGTGGACAAGCAAAATTTGGATAGCCGGACCGCGGATCGAACTCACGTCCTCCAAAATGCCAGGCTCGAGTACTACCGCTCACCTTCAGAGCTTGAGGGCTTGAATCAAGCCCACTACATGATCAGATATTGGAAATGACCTTTTGAGGGTAGAGAAGTTGTAGTAAATTACTATGTAAGTTCCAAACCGCACAGAAAATGATAATCAGGGTGGTGATATGTTTTGCATCAGTTTGAAGCTGGCGTTATTATAACAATTGTAGTATAATTCTGAGTCATCTAGGATTTTCATTGTTTATAACAAACAAGGAGGCTTTTAGTTACCGTATTGGTGCAAAATATTGTGTTAAATATGAGAACGTCATTTGGACTAATAACGTTTGAAGAAATTTGGATAACAACAGTTTGCCGTTACCTTTATATCAGATGAGGTGTTTCCCATCAAGATTTTAACCAGGCGCTGGGTACCTGCAGCTAAATTATCAGTTTCCAAATACAAATAGTAATAGTACATAGGCACAGTTCAAAAATTAGATGAAAAAAAAAATTCATAAAGCTTATCTTACGAATAACCGTTGCTTTGTTTGTTGTCTACCTTAGGATTTCCCAGTCTTGCAACACAAAAGCAAAAAGAGATTTGTGCTCGGGGAAAAAGATGGCTTGGTTCCATATTTTTGTTACGGTTACATCACCGCTGTTGAAGCAGCGTTATTCCATATTGTGATCAGTGACCTCCCACAATCTCATTTGTTGCTTCCTGCACGCTCACCTAACTGCCTATTGATCAATTACTGACTTGATTGCTGGCTGTAAAGCGACGATGCTAATGAGGTTGCGTTGCGGTTTCCAGTCCCTTCGAACAACGGAACTACACAAAGTTACCTAGGTTCGTGTTCAGTGGACTGGAGTCGAACAGAGTAAGACGTAGCCACAACAGTTCCTCATACAACTGTAAAGAACAATCGACATAGCCCATGTTCTTCGTCTTTAAACGAATTTTATGACCGTTGTACGTCGGCTTAACAGAGTTTTATCTGCCAGAATCTTCAGGTCCTATAAGGTAAAAGTACATTTTAGTGTCTATCCTAATTATTGTAGATTGCCTCTGTTGTTTTTAGCGTTACTTTTTAATTTTAATGACAATATTCAAGTAAATTGAGTGTTGTCTAATTTTTCTGTAGCCGGGAAAGTTCTCAAGAAACCAAGTCTAGTTGGTGAGCAGTAACGCTACGGCCTGAGTCGATCGCCAGTCCACCCATCCTGATTTCGGTTTTGCATGTTTTACCGAAAAATCATGCGAATTCAAAAGGCCATGGCCGAATTCCTTTCAGTTCCTTGTACCCAATCCTCCTCCGCATCTAATGACCTCAAAATGAACAAGCCATAACCCTTGATAAAAAAAACTCTCAAACTGTCATACCTTCCAGCGTTCCTAATGTGAAGCACTTTCATTGGATGAATGGGATCAGTATCACCAGCGCTTCATTGCTCGCTGACGTTACGACCATTACAGACCGGGAAGCAAGATGGACATAGCCTTTTTGGGGAACTTTTCCTTCATTCGTCTGGAAGGATTTCGGGAAACCCTTAGAAATCGTAATCGAGATGATCAGACCGAGTATCAAACCCAATGCCCGATCGTTATCTTCTCAATCACCAAATTAGATTGCCTCGCGCTACTGACCAACTATCATGATGCGAACTCATTTTAATCACACGGTTAGGGATTAAATTAACTATAGAATATGTGGAAGAGGCAATCATGTTTTGCACGAGGAATAATATCCGAATATTCTGTTGGACTATTAAGTCTGGGCAATCCCGTGATAAACATATTCCTCTACTCCAGTCGTATTGAGTAAAGAAAGAAGATCGTTGATGAAGCACAAATTCTTTGGTGCTCGTATGAAATATTTCCCGTTCATCAGAAAAGAAAGAAATAAAGTTTTACAAAAGCAATGGGTGCAGTGAATTCAGCTACACCTCAACGAACGGTAGCAATAATATGGTGGGTTCGTATCTGGCGTTCTTGAGAAATCAGGCTGTGTCAGCGGATTGGCCATCCATATTTTGCTTTTCCGTGATTTCTTGAAATCATTCTAGGCGAATGCTGGGATGGTTTCTTCATTAGGGCCATTGAAAAATTCCATATCGTTCCTTTGCCACAATGATTTTCCGGTTCCAATGTTAACGAGAAATACTAAAACATAATGAAAAAAAAAACAAGTTTTAGCCTATTATTGAATGATTCCTTGCATCGGAATTTGTTGCTCACATAGAAGCCCTGCCAGAATGAACTCAGATGCTAAAGGATTTTAACTCCTTTTTCCAGCAGAAATAAACAATAATAACACGTTTCAAATAAATTAAAACTCATATAAAAAGTAACTGATATCAATAAATCAGTAAAAATTCTAATATGGATATATCAAATGATTTCCCATTGTAACATCATCTTTTTTCTTTGTGCAAGTGTTGAAAATTTATGAGCAAGCGTTGTTGGCCGAACAAGTTAGTCAAATTAAAATTCTAAACTTTATAATCATCAATTTATATGACATACTAGCTGATACCCGCGACTTCTTTGCAAGAATTGAATACAGAAAGTTGTTGGTAACGAAGGATTGGCCCCAAACAACACCGAGTAGGCATAAGACGACAGGAATGTATCACTATATCATTCTTTCGTCGAATCTGTCTCTTGAAGAGAATCAGTTTCCAACATATTTCTGTCACCATTCGATAAATTCTCAAAATTTCGTGACTACAACTGTTAATCATACCGGAAAAAATGTCCTGTGCCTTTCCTACAGATTTTATTGTCAAATTTCATCAATATCGGTATAGCCATTTAGTCGTCAAAACGTAACAAAAAGACAGAGACTTTCTTCCGCGTTTATAGTATTATTACTGCAGATCACACACACACACACACACTGACTGCGAACAATCCCTGAGGGATTATTATAACGTAAAAATTGTACACCTACAGCATTGCAAGACTACCGCCTCGCACTGAACCCCTAAATTTGTGATATCTACAGTTTAACATTCAATCCGAATAACCGACGGTCCAGGCGTGACCCTTAAGATCAAAAACAGTTTTTAAGAATCTTTGCCTCCACGGAGATTTGAATCGGAGACCACGATCCAAACAGCAGTAAGAAAGGGTTTTAACCACTGAGCTACCCGACCGCTATATGGAAAAGCAGTACAGAGACCTACACATCTTACGCGTCTGTTTATCACCGTCAGTAATTTTTCGAAATTATAAGACAACATGTATTATTTATTCCGTGGTTCGGATTCCATGTTAAACTGTAGGTCCCAGAGGAAAGGAACTGGCCGTCCTACCTCTGACACAATGGCTTAGTATGCCTCCTTCTGGAGGATCCAACCAACCTTCGGGTTGTGGACTAAGTTAAGTTTTAAGTTTAGTATTATTTGTACAGAAAAGTTTTCAACCAAATGTAGACAGTATTTTTCTTCTTGTTTCAAAAGGATTAGTGTGCAAACTTTCATCGAAATCGGATAAAAACCTTGGATTTGTATGAAGAACAAACATACCAACCAACCAACTTTCTAACAAACATACATACATTCATCTTTATATATATAGATTTCTGGATTTATGAAGATCAATTAAACATGGATTTACAACTGAGGGACTTTATTCATTATGATATATGAGACAGCGTGGTTTATTTAACAAACTAAACGCTGTCATCATAATTTACAAACATCGAAAGGAATTAATATCTAACACATTTAGAGCAAGTTTTAGAGTTCTCAGGGATCGTTATTACATTGATTTTGTAGCAAAAGTCTCGTTTACGTGTTACAGTACAGTCACTGCGTGCAGGCGACACAGCGCGGTGACAGGCACAGCATGCGGCCTTTCGCCGAGTTGGCAGCGTACGGACTCAACCGCCAGTGTCAAAAACAGCCGGCTACGTGCACGTCTGTCTCTCTGCGCTCATACCACATGGGCAGAATGAAACCATGATGAGTAGTTAAAATGTACTCCTAATGTCGGTCGATAAGTTCCTCTGCTCGCAGGAAATCTTGCGATTCTGGGCAGGAGATCGTGTAACCTCCCCCGTTATAATGATTGAGATGCTTGGACTTGTCTTCATCTTGTTCTATTACCTCCCGTTCATTCCTCGGTGTATTTGTTGCTATTATCCGACTTCTTACTTCAACATAATAACTATGTTTATAACTGATTAAAACAGCTTGGCTCTTCCCCATCAGGGAGGTCTTGGGTGCAGGCTTCGTCACCGGCTGGCAGCATTAGTATCACAAAGCTGCCATTAGGTTTTTAGTAAGCTGAATATGTCAGCCGAATCTTAGTTTATAGTTTAACGTTATTAACGTATGTAATTTAACAAAAGGTGAGAACGAACATAATGCAAGTAACAACTATAGCAACTCTTAGCTTTTTTAATAATAAAAAAAAAAAACAGCCCCTTGTTGTAGGTGTTGCATCATCATAGAAAGTTTACTTTAAATCCAGAAAAAAAGAAATTAAAGACGTATGGTAGCGCGTTTATTTTTATGATTCAGCTACATTGAAATTTCAGTGGGGCATTTGTGATCGTGAACACTTTGGAGTAGTTGGCACCTGAATATGAGGATATTCTTGGAATTGTCAAGTTAATTGGAAAAATTTGGTCAGATTCATTATATTTCTGTAGTTAGAACGTTAACAAGAAGCTGCCAGTGTACGTCAATTCCATAATGGTAAAAACGTAAAATTTCATTGAAGCATCGAAAAGGAATTCTGCCTTGGAGCAGAGAGGATAGGGAGGTCACTGGATTGTATTCCGGAATGGATCTTTAAAATGACCTTCACCTCCGGCAAAAATACGCGATCTACGTCTATGGTTCCGACTGTTCATTAAACTATGGCCTACGTCCCATTGGCTAGGCGGGAATACAAAGTTAGGTATGCTATGACACAGGAGGAATGTGCTGCGAATCAAAACGCTGCCATCAGATCGTTAAGATCAAGTAAGATTTATTATCATTTTTATAAGACTAATAAAAGTAAAAATGCGGGCATAGAAAGTGCGCTGTGTTTACAGTGAACTGTGATGAGCATTGTTCGGTTATATAATAGTTTCAGCAATACGGCACCATTCTGAGACTTGCCCTTCACTTGTTTTTAGTAAGAAATAAAAACTATACATAATAAAACTCTCTTGCAACGAAAACTACATACTCTCTCTCTTATGCTTTTTATATACGAAATAAAGTTCTACATTTCACATTGACTTTACCCATTATATTACTATAGATACTTCCATTTCCTCTACGGGTTTGTGCAATATCTCTCTCTGCTTTTGCGCATGGCACGTGCCTCGGAGACAGCCACAAATTTGCGACTCTCGCTATCTTATTCTCCTCCTGGCATTCAAGTTATTCGATATTCATATCCCTGAATTCCACATCGGTGGTAAACTGATCCTACGTCAATCTTCTCTATTCGAAGTAAGATATCAGTTATCGTATTGCGGCGGAAATTCTGTCCTGAAAGCGGTGATGCCTTGGCTGGTGAGGTACATTTTAATGATTTTTGCTTTAGAAGATTCTACATGGGGGGAAGATACTCTGTTGGAATAGAACATTTAATTCTTCTGCTTTAATCCCTTTTTATTATACACAGCTTGTAAAAGAATTTTTTCGTGTTCGTAAAGGTTGCATAAATTAACTCAGTGATTACCACATTTAAGATATTTCCAGATTTTCTCGAACAATTTTTAATCTTTTACCATTTGACATACTGAACTGTGAATTCTGATGACTTCTTGATTAATTGTCCATAACTGTTGAGAGTTTCGTGGGTAGGGTATAACATACTGTGGTTTCTCATTCCAATAATGCTGTTTTATCATTTAGAATTTATCCGTATTTAGAGGCCATTTCCAACACCAGTGGCAAGAAGGTGTCCTGGAACAATCCTCGTATCAGGACACTGGAATCGTAAAATCATCAATGGTTCGTCCATGCTAGAGGATCCAACACTTGTTGTGATATTAAAATTTGGCTGGAGGAGATTCTTATCTTAAATGTTCTATTTCATCTACATTTACATATATAATCTGCAATTCACAAAATTGTGGGTGGCAGAGGGTGCCCAGCACCAAAGCTAATCTCTTTGCTGTGCATTCCAATCCCTAATAGTACGAGGGAAAAAATAATTCATATAAGAATCAGTCCAGCACCTTATTTCGCTAATTTTATCTTTCCTGTTCTTCCGACTCAAATAGGTTGGTGGAAGAAGTATTTCACTACACTCAAAAGTGAAAGTGGGAGTACGCATGTTTACCAATAAGTTTAAACGAAACGTGTGTCGTCTATCTACCAGAGACTCCCAACCTAGTGTACTAATCAGTTCTGTGACGCTTTCATAAGGACTGTAGCAACCGGTCACGAATCGAGCGGCTCTTCTCTGTACTTTCTCTATACTTTCGATCAAACCCTTACGAAACGGATCCCAATTGGCACAACAATAGTCCAAATATGGACGCACAAGAGATTTGTACGCTATCTCCTTTGTTTGTTCATTACAATTTTTCAAGATTCGACCTATGAATCGCAGCCTAGAATTTGCTCTACCTACTAACGAATTAATGTGTATGTCCCATTTCATGTTCCTTTGTACTGTTACTCCCAAATATTTCATTGAATCGACCATATCAATAACTCGTATTTCTGAACAATCGGATTCTTTTTGTTAGTTATACTCATTGTCTTGCACTTTTTACAATTTAGAGTAAGTTGCCACTCAGCGCACCAAGCCAAAATAACATCCAGATCGCGCTGAATTTCTAAGCAATCGCCCAAATTTCTTACTTCCCTATAAATAACCGCATCATCAGCAAACAATCTAAAAAGGCTTTTCACTTTGTCTCCGAGATCGTTTATAAAAATTAAGAAAAGAAGTGGTCCAATTACACTTCCTTGAGGTACACCCGATGTAACATCTAAATTAGAAGAACTTTCTCCTTCAACGACAACATACTGCGACCGATCAGTTAGAAAATCCTTTATCCATTCACAAAGCTGATCCGATATACCGTACGCTCGAAGCTTCGCTAAAAGCTAACAACTTAAAGTTTCCGTTATTTTCTTCTTATACTGGCAGTCAGGTAGAGACTGGAGTTGAATTTGCGACACATTTCAGTTCTATGGACCCATTCACACTAGCGGTCAGCTCAGCTCACGATCCAGGATAGCATTCACACTAGCGGTCAGGTCAGCTCAGGTCAGGCCAGATCAAGTTGTAGACGATGCCCATTTCATGAGTTGCTCACAACAAACGATGCCACTCTCTACGCTAACTTTAATTAAAATCGTACTGATTTTGGATGAAGAGAAGGATCCAAAAGACGACGGTTAAGGTTGAATCCAGAGGGAACAGATCAAGAGATAAAAATTTTATCTACTGGCTACGCCTTGCGAGACGAGTGGTGGCAAATGTTTTTGATATTTTAGCTTAAATATTTAGAATTTAATTTAGAAAACTTAACATTCCTCCAATATTAATTGAAAACATAATTTTAACAACATGCATTTGTTTACGGAAGAATAAAATTTCATGTCATGTAGAAAGTGAATCTTAGGATGAACGAGAGGAACCCTTTTGGTACAAAAATATAAATTCACAACATTTTTTAACTCGGTAACAGAATCTGTACCTTGGTAATACGAAAACATGTAATAATATTTGAATTTATATAAAACGTTGCCATCTTTCTAATAATCAGAAATAACAAGCTGTTAGAACATTTATTTTTTATTTATTAGTCTTTTTATTGCTTATGAGCAGAAGTTTTTAGACGTTCGTCACCCATTTTTATTTGATCTGACCTGACCATTGCAAGTTCACACTAGCGGTCAGCTCAGCTCGGGTCTTGACCGTTGTTGATCGGTGGCGGCGCGATCTTCAGAGCGGACTGCGTAGTGTGAATGCTCCCATTGGATTACGTGTATAGCGATTTTTGTCTTGAGCTGAGCTGGCTGCTGATGTGAACGGGCTTTATGAAACCGCAAATAAATGAGCTTTATTTCTATTATGAGCTTGAGTTGAAACTTCTAATCGCTTAATTTCCTGATTGCCAGTTTAAGTCAGCCACAGCATATGATCGGAGCCTAAATAATTTTCATGGAACTGGACAATTGCCTACTGAAAGAGTTATTTAACTCAAGACTACTGCACATGAAACCATCCATCGCAGTTAAAGGTTAGTATTTTGTCTTCCGGTAAAAAAAGAGATCTTAATTTCACCTTCTGAGTAAGTAAAAAATAAAATTAAAAAATGTTAAGATATTTGACTGGAGATCGAAAGGTTCCTACTTCGAATTCCTGTCTCAGCGGGGATTTCCATAAGACCTTAACCGGCCCTTCACCTCTGTCACAGCTTGCTGAGAAATGTGAAGTACGCCAGAACGGTTTCGGGTTGCACGTTAAACTGTAGGTTCCCGGTAGGATAAGTTAAAACGACTTCGACATGGGCGGAATGCGAAGTCGATAGAAACCCAGTCGATAGAAACCCAGTCACCAGGTCATCACGACCTAATGAAATTATTAATTATTATAGTTCTCTTAAACAATTTCTCCTTCATATTTTGAACACTGCTCCTGTGTAGTAAATGAGTTCACCATACAACATGGATGGTTGAATTTCATCAAACAAAATTCACCAATAATTCAATTAATTTTATGGCTAACAGGATTTAGCTTCGAAATTTAGGAAATAATAATGCTAAAATGACAAAACAAAAAAAAAAAAGATTTTGATTAAACTGATACCGCACCTGTTAAGTGAGTGGTTAACGCTCGGTACTGTCATTCCAGTGGACACGGATTTGATCCCCGGTTCGGCCATCCATATTTCTGTTTTCCATGGTTTTCAGACAAATTTACTCCAGGCAACTGTCAGGATGGTCACCTTCTCCCGAATTCCTTTCCACCCAGCTCTAATGATTTCGATAAGCTGTGAAGTCCTAAAGAAACGTGGTCGACACAAAGAGACTATAAATAAAATATTTTTATCCTTTAATCAGTCTCCCGACTGATCTGATACAACACTTGAACTTAATTCTGCACTTCATAGTTATCCAAATGTGCAGAGCCATTTTTTTCTGGTGTAAGCTTTACAGTCCATAAATTGGTTTCTGAATCCTTATTTAGCTGTGATGTAATATAGTAGTTTTTTTTTGTATTACGTCCACTTTCCTATATCATTTCACTATAAATCATAAATGAGATATGTGATACTATTACTTTGGATGTTGCCAAAATTTTAATTTTCTCATATATTTCTTTCTCCTGGATCGAAATTGTTTGTACCATTCTTGCCTTTTACTTTTTCTAACAGTAAATTCCAATATACCACGATTCTTTGATTTAACTCACTCTTCACATATGAAAATATATAATGAAATACATAATCTGTTTGTTATTTACAGGGTGTTTAAAAAATGACTGGTATATTTGAAAAATCAATAAAAACTAAACGGGCAGCGATAGAAATACACCGTTTGTTGCAATATGCTTGGAAGTAAATTTTCAGGCAGACAAACTTTCGAAATTAGTTACAATTTTCAACAACAGATGGAGCTGCAATCTGGAAAAAATCTGAAGTATGATATTTTCCACAGGAATAAGCCATTGTTTCACAGCAAACTTGCAATCTGTGAACAGCACACGCTTACAGCAGAAATACGACTTACAGAATGGCGAACTCACAGACTGCGTTTACTTCTATATCTTTCAAATCTCCTGCAGCGCCATCTGTTGTTGAAAATGTGTAACTAATTTGGAAAGTTTGCCTGCCTGAAAATTTCTGTTGTCCCCAGCATATTGCAACAAACTGCTGCCCGTTTAGTTTTTATTGATTTTTCAAATATACCGGTTATGTTTGAAACACCCGGTATTTCGTATATTTCACTACCGTCGTCTTTTGAAGATGGGAAGCGATTGGTACTGGTTTAATTTATAACTTCATCGCTATAATTCTTTAATCACATTGATATATACTATCTTTCCGTTTCCGCTTCTGTACCTGTGAAGGTATTTTAAAGTATGCATGCCATACTAACTACCAACAACATGATTCTGTAAGTGTGATGCAAATATACTGTCGGGATGTATGCCATATTATATGCCTCTTCAAAGCGGAACATATTGATTTTGTTAATTGTTACACGACATTTTACCGACGAATATTGGCTTGAGGAAATATATTCAAATGCGAATGACAGCAAAGATTGAAGTACAGTAACTATTGGAATAAATTTATTTAATGGAAGCAAATTAATGATTGTTGTTTTTCGACATCACATGTGTGAAATCTTTGTTGCCAAGAAAGCACTATTAATTACTAACTTTTTGATGACACGTTTGCTTCCCTTTCAGTCAAATATGTAAGTCGATACAGAAATTTGATAAACACACGAAAATAATTCGGTTGAAAATGCAGTAATTGAAGTATGTATGAAATTATAAGAAAGCGTATTTATAAGCATATTTCCATTAGATTTCCACTTTTATATAATAAGAGTTTTTCTAATAAACAAGCAGTGGCGTAAAATGAAATTATAGCAATATTGCCGATCGTATCCAGGCGAAATTATAATGACCGGATACTACCCTCACAGTAATCGTTTCTTTAGAACGTGAGGAAGGAACATAAAATCAATATATATATATATATATATATATATATATATATATATATATATATATATATATATATATATATATAATATAATATAATATAATATAAAGCATTATATATATAACAAAGCATTATATATATATATATAATGCTTTGTCAGTAAAAGCAAACAGTTTACAATTAATTAATTTACTTATTCATGATATAACTGATTCACGAGAAAAACGTCACGTGTAAAATATAGATCATTTTATATCAAACTCTATTACCGTCGTTGGTAACTTGCTTGTTACTTATTCTAAATTTTTCAAAATAGAAATTTTTCATTCAAAACACATTAATATCAATAACATCTGTATAATTTTGATTAACTGTATGAAAATCTCTCACCTGATAACTTATTTGAAACTGGTGCCGTTCCTGGATACAAATAGCAGAACGTTTTAGCCCTTATTTCGATTTGATTACATCCAAAGATCCGATTGTGGCATTATTTTATTATCAGAATATTATATCCAGGAAGAAATTTTGCTTTTGTTATTGAATTTCCTCGTATACTTTGTAGTTAATTAATGCTACTGTTTTGCGTTACTTTCTGCAACTCCTCAACCTTAGTCATTTCTGGTTTGTTCAGTTCTAGAGGCAGTTCCCAGATTCATGTTGTTAAGGGACTATTGGCACGAAATGGGTAATGCCTTAAGCTGATATCCCTCATGTCACCAAACTCTTTTGTGAATGGTGCGCATGATATGAGAGAGAGGCTGAAATCATGACGGGCAAAACTGGTATACTGTACACTAAGCCCGTAAAAGATTTATTTTTATTTTTACGAATTCACAGAGTTTTAGAAAAACACATTTACATAATAAAAATTGCATTTTGTTTACATACTTGATTTTATTTCTCCATTATTGTGTTTTTATGCCTTATTTAACTCCTTGAATTGTTTTCTGAAAGATAGGGAGAAATGAAGGAATTTGGAGATATTTTAGAAAAATGCTAATGAGAAAAATTAATTTGACTTATATAACATTCTTTTTTTTTTATTTAAATGCTAATAGGGGAAATAAAAGTCCTTTAAAAAGTGAAGAAAATTCTATATGTTCTTATTGTTGCGGGAAGAATTTGTAGGCTATCCCATTTTTCCCTGGTTTTACACCTCGTCGACGGCAAGGTAATTAAAGGCGGGAAAGGTCTGAACCAATGAACAGGAAGAAATTTGGCAATAGCCTTTTAAAGGATCCATCTCGACATTGGCCTGGAATGATTTGTGAAAAACTTGAAAAATCGATTTTTTTAAATGGAATTCGGCGACTAATACCATACAGCCAGCTCAATGTGGATCAGTTTCGCCAGTATATTTTAACTTTCATGTATAGACATCACCGGACGGACACGACATTCACACACCCATGCCCGCGGCCGGACTCGAACCGGCGACCTTCGGCACGCGGGGCCATTACTATAGCCCCTACGCTACCGAGGCCGGCAATCGAAATCTGGATGGTTGGACGGAGATTGGAACCCGTGTCCTCCAGAATGCACGGCCAGAACGTTATCTCCCACCCACCACCCTGGGTAGACTACGTATTCCAATAGCGAAAACTAGTTAAGCAGCCGGTGGGGACGAATTAAGATGTTATCATTGTTTCGTGCTTCTCCGCAGTATGAGCTAAGATATATCAAAGATATCTCACCACATCTCTAGCTTTTTGCGTGACGAGAGACAATATTAGATGACCGCTGCAATGTGTTATTTACAGGGGTCTTTATTTTTATGAAAAACTCATCTATACAGAACACGTTTTACTTGCATTAGAGAATAAAAACTTGTGAAAAAACTCCTCTTTGAATGTTAACGAATGTTTTGTTTTGTATTACCATTAGCGTGATAACTAGGAAGTAACTTTGCATCGCGCTTTGAACTTTTGCAGAACTTATAATTACGTGAGGCGTCCATAAGTAACAACAGTTTCGTGCAGCACCTCGTAGACTTCTATCTAAAGCGCGGCTTGAAACTAGTAATTTTCTTCAACCCTTACAATTACATTTACCGGTCGTTGCATGCGATATACTACCGTAACACACTTTACCCATTCGTGACTATCTTGCATCAAGGATCAAATTCGCAGCAAAACGGTCACGACAGCAAGTTCTTTCCTGTCATTATTCCTACATACATAATTTTGCGTGGTTACTAGCTCTTTACTAAACAGCAGAGGAAATTAAGGCTGGCATAACTTGTTTCATTCTAGAGACCAGTAATAATGATATTTTTTTGTAGGTTTGATGACTGCTGTACAAGTTTCACTAGACTGTTAGATACATTCTGTACCACTAGTTAAGTTTACTGTTAATGCTGATTGTAGTCATTTCTTCCATTACACACTTTTTAAGCATGATTCGAGATCGTCTTAAAGACAACGAGACTTAAGTATCTGTTGTGTCAAATATTGGATGTATCATTGAATCACCGAGGAATTTTTGCTTCTTCGCTACTTAACTAATTAATTGGTTTCAGAACGAGTTTAAGACTTTTAAAACCTTATAGTCAATCGTTAGATCGTCCATGATTATTGTAACCTATCACATAACAGTAATCTCCTGTATTGCGTATCTTTCATCACAAATGTTATATCTATGGAAAGCGTGACTGATAACTTCCCATTATTCGTACGGTGTTATTAAGTAATTTACATATTTCTTCCCGTTGGTTTCTCAAATTAGTGTTATTAAGTAAACTACATAAATCTTCTCGATGTTTTTCTCGAATCAGCTCCAGCGAATTTAAAGTAGAAGTTCGTATTCCATAGACATATGATTTGATGCTGTAACAATACGCTAAAATACAACGAAAAGATAACAAACAGTAAATTTATCTGAAATGTAATACTTTCCTAGTAACGTATTGCGTTCGCAAATAAATTACGGTTTTTGTGGTCTGACGACGATTAGTAGGCAAGTGTTCATCTTTCTGACATCACATTCGGTACAAAGCGAACTCGATCTCCAGTCAGGCAATCCAGTGTTCTTCTTTCCGCTATTTCTGTAATCGCTCCAGACGACTGCTGGAATGTTTCCTCCAGAACCCCATAGCTGGATTACTTCCTGTTCCTTGTCCCAATCATCTCTAGTTTCTAATGATCTGAATCAGCTGTAAAGTCCACATAAAAAGGGCGAGGGCTGCCTCACGCTTCTAACTGCCAATAAATTCGTGTTAGCGTATTTTTGCTTAAGCTTATTGACGTTATAGTCCATAGAAGAAAGATACGAATTTGAAAGAGAAAATGCCAATCAATATTTTGCAATACATTGGAAACCAAATGAAGGATACTGGGCAGAGACCTGAGAGGAAGCAAGCAATGTCACTAATTTTTATTTTTAAGTTATTTTATGCACACCGATAGAATTGTATCGAAGAAAGTAGCTACCGAAATAAGATCTGCAAGCATCATCGACAGCGACCTCAGTCTGTGTTGCAATACCTAGGCTAAGAGACTGAAAAACAGCAATTTACCCACAAAAAAAGCAGCAGAACCAGTAAAATGATTATTTCAAAACATGAAATTTACCGTCTGTACATTTTCCAGAAATAAAACAAGTGAAGAAAATACACATATATTTTTATCAAAAATAATTTTTTTTATGTATTATTAGATACATAACTTTTATTCAAGAAATTAGCACAAAAGTTAATTTTTTTTTTTTTAAATGAGTAACAATAGCTTATTTCAGACTTTGAATGTAGTAGGCCTACTACTTTTATACTTTTTGATATTGTGTTGCGTAGTTTAGTTTCAATTACATTTACAGCAGAACCTTCCACGGTGGCGTTGCTATGAGGTAGGCACAAAAGTTTCTTCACAAATTCAGACAACGCGGGAAATGTTTGTGACACATCTGCATTTTTAAGCTTGTTAAGGATTATATCATACAGGCCAAATGCTGATTCAAGTAGTCTTGTAAACTACTACCAATTTCCCAACGAAACAATTACTGGAAAAAAGGAAAACTTTGAAGGAGGAAAGCAGGAGGGAGCTGAGCGAGAAGATAAAGATATTTTAGGAAAAGAAGAAAAACACATATGCTAAATTAAGTTCAAACCCG
>CM061920.1:324247512-324305087 GCA_031002005.1 Vandiemenella viatica | reverse complement strand
CTGAGGAACACCAAAATAACTCCTAATTATTTTCGTAAACTCTTTTGTGGTGAGTACACGTCGTAACAAATTGGCTGACTCAGCATGCAAAAGATTCTTCCACTAAGCAGAGGTTATTTAGATACGTTGAATATACGGGTAATTTTTTTATATTTTATCCCTTTTCTTCACTGGAAATAATTTGATGGTACTGATAACTTTTGTGATTTAAGACCTGTCAACGTCAGCATCACTGTAAATTAGTGAAACGAGAATTTTTTTGTTAATTTTCGTCTCAGTACGTAATATCTTTAGAAGTTATTTCCTTCTTCTCGGATGATCATTTAACGGATTAGTTTGCACAACATTCCACGCAGTTGTCTCCGCGTTCCTCTTATTTCCTGCGACTATTACAAGTAACTTTTTTTTATTTATTGTATGTACTTGAAGTAGAGCCTCTCTTCCCGTCTGTCATCGTTTTTAAAATTGTTTACTCATAGCTCACGGCATATAATATTTCAGTTAATCTCCATCTGCAGATGGCTTTACTTTCCCCGGCTCTCCGATATTCTTTTAGTTATTTTTTTTCTCACAAGATCTTCAGCATCCTCTAATAATAATATTCTTCATACAAAGCTAAACTTCTTTTCTCTCTTCAGTATTTTCAAAATCATACAGGGCAACAGACCAAACGAACGTTCATTAATTTTTTTTTTACTGTTCACTAATATTATTTGTGATTAACAAATGTTTCTTCTAGTTAAAACCAGTTACTGCCTGGTCAGTCCTACTCTTATCTTATTTTAGACCTGCTTCTTCCATCTTTTGTTATTTGATTTCCACATAAATAAATTCCTTGATGTCTGGTTATTTAGTATTATTTTAATTTTAGAATTTTTGGGTTTATCTACACTACCGATACTTTCATTTTAGTTTCATTGATATTCATTTTTCATCTTTTACATTATATTTTTAACATCATCTTTGTTTTATGCCTTTACAAAAATGTCACCCGTAAACTAATTTTTGTTTTTTTTACGTCCTGTCTTTGTTCACTAAAACTGTTCAGAGAGTCTTGAAAATATACACTAAGAACTACACTCCTGTAATCCTTACATGTGAACATCCATGACACAATCTAGTGGTTTTTACATTACAAAGAACGTGTATATCTCTTATGCTATAATTTTGATGTTGTAGACCCAAACTAATAGTTTATCATACGAATTAAGATAGAGCGTAAATGACTAAAGATTCATCATAGGCAATCTCTATTAGCAGAAAGTAATACTTACTTGGAGAAAATCATCGTCATCTGTAGCAGTTTCTTTGCACTACCAACGCCTGTAGCAAATAAAACCCCTCCAGCGTCATCTGTCTCCCAACATATCTTTTCCTCCACTACCTTTTTTTTTTTTTTTTTTTTTTTTAAACAGTTTAACGTCCCTTTTTAACAACGTGGTCTTTAGAGACGGGAAAGGATGGGGGCAAGGAATGGGAAGGAATTCGGCCATGGCCTTTTGAAGGAAGCATCCCGGCATTCACCTGGAGTGATTTGGGGAAACCATGGAAAACCCAAATCTGGATGCCCGGACGGGGATTCGAACCGCCGTCCTCCCGAATGCGAGGCCAGAACGCTATCCGTTACACCACCACGCTCGGTCCCTCCTCCACTACCGTCTATTTCTCTCCTCTACCTTGCGCACTTTATGGTACTCCTGTGATCCATCTGTCCCTTTGTACTTGTCGACAGACAAAACATCCAACATTTACGGTTTGGCTATCTCTGTAACCACTGGCGTTCTCTGCAGCTTCTCTTTTAGAAATAACTTTCATGTGCTGAGACAAATTTTCTATTTTCAGATAAAGTACCAAAGAAATTGGCTGGGTTTGAAAATGCGGAGGAGTAGTCCTGTTTATCAGTTTTCTTGTATCTTGAATTTGCATTGTATTCAATCACTTTTGAGCGCATCATTTGTTTTCACTTCTCGTTAAAAGTACTGGTAATTTGGAATGTTCATGTTTGTTGACTATCAACAGGCATACGTCAGGATTGTTCACTTGGTTTCTTGCAGCACTATTTGAAGTGGTTCTGTTTGGCGAGTTACGAACAGATTGCTTTATTTGTATGTGTATAAACTATGATAGAAAATACCTGACAGAGTCTCAAAGTAATCTTACTGTTTTACTTATATCTTTACGCCTCGTTGACGTCGAGGTTATTAGATTATTAGATCATTATATCTGTAATAAAAGCATTCAGTTTACTGGAGAGTCATTCAAACACATAGGATCTGTTCAGATACGTTTCAGAGCGTGTCTTACTGATCAATAACTTCAGTCTAACGAGAGACCCAACACTGCATTAAGGAAATTCAGCTCTCTATAGCTTATGGGAATACTATATTTTCTCATGACTTACCAGCTTGCCTTGTCTGTAGAGAACTTTTGTAAGCAGCAAAATGATGTCAACTTAATGGGAACGTATTCTTACACAAAACTAGTGAATTTAAGTGTAATTAGAACGGTTTCAACCACTTATTTTGTTAGTCGTTATTAATGAGATAAAAACACAGATAAGGTGATACAAATTTATTGTTCACTGTAGTCTCATCTAAAGTGAATTAGTATAATCTGACAATCTTTAATTAGGTAAATCATTAAGAGTAATCAACAGGCCATGAGTCCTTGCTTCTAAAAACCAATATAACATTTTTTACTGGTTTAATCAACATTAGCTATCAGTGAAACAAATATTAAATAATTTGGTACAGTGGTAGAAGTATTTAATAATCTCTTATTAGGATTTTCTTGTCCCCTTCCTTTGTTCATCAGCAGGAAAAAAATTGTTACGATCTGAAGGCACTGGGTGAACATACCATATTTCGTCCTGTATGCCGGGATACATGCAACTAAAAATTTATCACATTAGAAATTTAATTTAATAAATTCACTTCAAGTAATTGACTATCAGAAAGTTAACAACTATAACGTTTTGCTACAGAAAACTGTGGTAAAGAATAATAATTCGAAGTTACTACTGGAAATGTTAAAAATGTATATGATCGTAGGGAGAGCATCTGTACTTCAGTTCAATTCCGCCCAATTACCAAAACCATTTTGTCTGATGGAATAAGTGTATATTTTATCCGAGAACGTCTCACGACGTAATTTTATTCTACTAAGGAGAAGTATAAAGGTAATTTTAGTACCACGAAAAGATTCTTTGTTGGCAGTGCAGCACTTAAAGGTTGCTCAGCACAGTACTTTGAACTCTAAACAGAGTTGTTACCGCAGGAAACGGTAATTTGTCATGCATCTCCGATGCAATTTAGTGGAGCAGTTTAACGGAATTGCCTCTTCCTTTATGAAGTAATGCTGTGGCGGGCTTAACTCGAACCGGATGAGAGAGTTCGATTCGCTTTTAAGTTTGTTACACGTTTCCGATCCTCCGGAGCAGCTTTACAGAGAACCACTCTTTTCCGGAGGATTTTAAAAGCCTGTTTTTAGTATTTTGTATTACTATTAGATTCATGTGTGCTCCATTACCCTATTTGTGTTTTTTTTTATTTCATGGGAATGCCGTATATTTATTAGCAGAAATATATATATATAAAAAAAATTACATTTAGAGTAATAAGAAGAAACATGAAATTTTAAAGTTGATTGAATCGAATGTCTCAATCATAGGTTCCCAACCTTTCTCAGCCTACCACCCACTTTGCGAACAAAACATTCCTCACCCTCACCCTCACCGTCACCTTCCCCCCCCCCCCCCCAAAAAAAAAAAACCACTGGCCCTTTTCAGAAAAAAAACACACCCGACGCCCGCTCTTGTAACAAATAATTAATTTAACCTATAGAGTTCCAACGTTTTGGCTCGTGACCCACCTTTAAAAACAGTGATTCGATAGCGATCCTCTTAGGTGAAGAGTATATACAGTATCATATATGTAGAAAAACATGGACCTGTTTCTAAAATTAATTTATTAAAATAAAAAATATGGTGTATTGTTCAGTTTTGTTAACAAATACATTTCATAAGGTAATATTATTAATTAGAGGACTCAGCTTTGAGTAATGGTACTAATCTTTTGATATTTGATGCCTTTTTTGTCATCAGAAACCTTAAATCGCCATGTTCCACCATCGAAAATCTGCTTCTTTTCTTATCTAATAAATTTTGATTACGTTGGGAACCACAGGTCTAAATAATTACTTTTGCGTCAGCTAAGTTCAGAATGTTATTTCTTCTTAGACGACGCTGTCAGGCCATGTGACGAATTGTTTGAATACAAGAAGAGGCTCTTTCCCAGCGGAAAAGCGAGTTCGTACACTTTCATGGATAGAGTGAATCAGATTTATGTAGGTGCAAATTATTCATAGATGATCCAGTATTAACGACCTCTGTAAGCAAATGACGTCTGAATCAAATATTATCACGATGTTTCATAGTTAATAACGAAGGATGTTTGGACAGAACTCTATTAATTTCAGGATGGGTCGATTTTTATCTTCTTGTACTACTCCGAA
The DNA here is from genome assembly GCA_031002005.1 of Vandiemenella viatica. NCBI lineage: Eukaryota > Metazoa > Arthropoda > Insecta > Orthoptera > Morabidae > Vandiemenella > Vandiemenella viatica. The sequence continues at coordinate 324,300,575 of CM061920.1, read as the reverse complement.
GGGTGATTGAGGTATATGACGTCGAACGTTCAGCAAATAGGTGGGAGGTAGTTCTTGTAAATCGGAAAAAATAGTTACAAAACTAGGACAATTGTTATACCACATCGTTGCACTGCCTATTGTCTGTGGGAAATCTAATCTTATATATATATATATATATATATATATATATATATATATATATATGTATAAATAGACGTGTGCTTCTCTATATTTCACTTTTCAGCTACCACTACCTAGCACAGATCACTGGTGTTTGTGTGTGCAAGTAACATGGAGTTTCCTGTCATGTACAACGTTGGCCGAATGCCGATAGCTGTAAGGATGTGGGAGATATGATGGTTAAAAGTGGTCGATGCAGGGCATTTTCATATTTCGACCAAAGACTTGGTATCCTTATAATTCTCTTTCCTGCCAAAACTACATAGGATAGACCATTGATGTTTGTGTGTGGTAATAACATCGAATCTCACATCGTGCACTATGGTGGTTAGATGTCGGTAGCTATGGAGATGTGGGAGATATGGTGGTTGAAAGTGATCGATCGGCGCCACTTTTATATTCTACAAAAGGCATATGTGTCACGGTGTATCACTTTCAGCCAAAACTATCTAGGCAGATCACTGTGTTTGGGTGTGGTAGTAGCACACAGTCAACCATCGATCACAACGTTGGCCGAATTTTGGTAACTGTGGTAGTGTGGGAGATATGGTGGTTGAAATTGGCCGATCAAGGATATTTTCGTATTTCGATCAAAGGCATGTGTCTCCGCATATGTCACTTTGCTGCCAACTACTACATAGACCATTGGTGTTTGTGTGTGGTATCGTGTCTCCTATCGTGTATTATGGTAGTTAGGCGTCGGTAGCCGAGGATGTGTGGGTGATATGGTGGTTGAAATGGTCGACCTGCGGAACTTTCATATTTCTACCAAAAACGTATGTGTCATGGTGTATCACTTTTCAGCCAAAACTATCTAGAGCAGATCACTGGTGTTTGTGTATGGTAGTAGCCCAGAGTCACCCATCGATCACAACGTTGACCGAATTTTGGTAACTGTGGGAGTGTGGGAGATATGGAGTCGATCAAGCGTATTTTGGTATTTCGACTTAAGACATGTGTGCCCGTAAATTTTACTTTGCTGCCTGAACTACTCGTATATAGCGCAGATGACTGGCGTTTGTGTGTGGTCATAGCATCGAGTCTTCCATCGTGCACTATGGTGGTTAGATGTCGATAGCTGTCAATCAAATTCTTTACAAACATGAACGAAGTCGTGGGCACCAGGTAGTACTACCATAAATTAATATTAGCATATATTACACCTGTTGTAATTACTGATCTTGATTTCAGCCACAACATAGAAATTTTGCCAAGTAATTGAAGATTAAATAGAAAATATTCGACAAACGAAGTCGTGATTACAGTAGTGACATGACTGTTATTAATTTACATAATTCAAACAGACGCCCCATAAATTATCCATTAAATCATTAAGCGAATTAATTTTTTTTCACTAGAAACGAAGTTTTATCTACTTATTAAAGATGCAGGTAGAGTTTTTATAAACAAATCCTTCTAAAACTAAACAAGCGTATATACCCTCATAAATGTAAAAGCAATAACACAAGCCAGGTATTTGTTAATTGCTGCAAGATAAAATCAGCCACATTTATTTCGGTCAATCTGAACAGTAATATTGCAGCGTAATTATGCGGTTTTGGCTTTTGGATGGCGACAAAAGAATTGAATTCCATCCTTTAGGGAATTAAAGTATCCATTCGGATTATAACTGTTTTACAATCCGACTCTAACATAAATATAAGCCAACTTAAGGGTAAAGATTTAGGTATATCGACAAAACTAAAGATGTTTAGTCGCCAAGAAGACGTGATCAGTCTGTGTCATTGACTTATCAACCGGGGTGTTGGGCTTCAGTATTACTCTGTTCTCTGATCTTTTTAGAATTATTTTCTACTAATGAAATACTTGTCAACATACCACAAAATATTAATCCCATCATATTTATAACTAATAATCATAATGTTTTTAATTATTGTTCCTTCATGAAAATATTGTATGTTGTATCAAAGTAAGGTCCAACTTCGGTTATTTCATTTTGAAAAACACATTACTCATAAATCCAGCCATTACAGTCTTTCAGTTATTTGTGCAGTCTAGAATTTCTTGGAAATACAAATGAGAAGTACCTAACTTGTCTTGAGACTACAAAAAATTTCTTTCTAGCGATACAGTATTTGAATGAGGGTTACAAGCGAAAAAATTATAGATCACAAGTTGCTTCACAGATTATTTGTTCCTAGTCTCTCTTTCAACCAGAAGACGAAAGATGGAAAAAAACCTAGAAACTATGAACCATCTTCGCTGAAAAATTTTCATGTGAGTGACAATACTAAAGCAAGGAAGCCTTAAGTCGTTCCGGCGAATGTGGACATGCCGTGAAAAATACCCTGCTTCTGAGAGGAGAAAACATACCGCAGTGAGATTGAAGGCCTCCTGCCGCGACGACGCGTCGTTTCGTGGCTCTGTTGGTGCGGCCATATCGCAAATGAGGCGGCATCTGCGGCGGCCGCACAAAGGGGCAACGGAGCACCTCTCAGCTCACCGCAGTGTTAGGCTGGTGGCGGGTCAACAGGCGCAACCGCTGCCACAATAGCTTCAGCCTACTTCGTATGATTAAAAACAACCTCTCGCATATCAACAACCACAAATTTCTGATAAGGGAAAGTGGCCGAAGGAATTCTTCATCAACGCCCTTTCACTCTCATTCCAGCTGTTCGATGGATGAGATAGAAACTTCAAGAAACGAAGTGAACAAAATGGGATACCGGCTTAGGATTCACGGGATTTGCTGGCAGTAAATCACACGACTCAATTGTTATAAAAGGATCAGTTTCGAATAATTATTTGGAGACTTGATGATGTGTCTATCAAGTGACTTTCAGCACACGACGGCACATAAATGAGCTCTGTACTTTGTATTGTACGCTACACAGTATATTTTTCTACCTTCGCTCCAAAAGAAACTCATTCGAGTTTAAACAATAATGAAAATATTATTAATGAGGCACAAAACCACAAAAAAAGGTTGTGGCCTGTACTTCTTTATTTTACGTAATCCATATTATATCTTTTATGACGTATTTCCACTAACTTTATATCTAAGATAATTCAGTACAAGGTACAATTCACCACACAATGTTATTGTTCTTAGAAAGTTTGGTTATCTAATATAATGGCTTATGTTAACATCATTTCTCACACCTCTCTTGTGTTTACTGTTTGTGATATTTTTATAATTTCATTAATGTCTCAAAGCCATATCATATTCTATAGAACGTCTTTTATTACACAATACCACTGTTCATAGTATGGAAGAACAATAGAAATATGAGATTCTGTTAAATTCTTTCAGATTGATTTCCAGAACTTTTTATATTATTTTCTGTTTTATTGCGTACATTTAAAAAGAAATGTAATTTGTGTGTGTATTATTAAATGGTACTTAAAAGTTTGTTTAAATACCAGTGAACAATTTTTACATAGAGGAAGAGTATTTATGAAGAATATCTTGTGGCCTAAATAGAGTGAAAATGTTTACTTCTCTACTATGATATTAGCGTGATTAATTTTTATTTTAACATAGATATAAACTGAGACTGCTATAATATTTTGTACATTTCCTAAAAGGCACAGTGCAGCCAATCGTTGGTAAATTAACAGACCGGCGGAAACCATTATCGTTATGGTATGTCATAATTTCTGTGACTGGTGTATTTGAATGTTTTTAATTCACTTCACTTTTTAATTTGATTATGCTTGTTGTTAGTTATTTGTCAGCCTTCAAAGAGGCAATGGTTGTTGCACCGTCGGTTTATGCGTGAAATACATTCCTGGTTAACGGGGTGTTCATATTAAATTTGCATGTTATCGCGCTCTGAAAATTTAGCAGAAATATTAGGATATAAGTTTCAGGAATCGTATTCACGACAATGATGAATAAATGTCTACTTCTGGTGACGACTGACGACAGCGCTTGGTAGGTCTAATTGAAACTTTTAGTAGGAAATGAGAAACTAATGTGGTGACAGAGAAAGTAAAAGGTATTCGAGAAGACATATCGAGCCACGAGCACGAATGCTTAACCTTCGTGCCTGCTATTCCAGTGGACGTTCGGTTCAAATCTTGTTCTCACCATCCACATTACGGTTTCCAATGTTTTGCCAAATCACTCCAGTCTAGTGCTGGGATAGCTTAATCAGAAACCTGTGGCTGAATTTGTTTCTGTTCTTCCGCAATCATCTCCGCCTCTTAATGATATCAAAGTTATTGATCAATTCTAAATTTCTAAAAAGTTTTTTTTTGTCTGGTTGTCTTTCTCCTTTATACTTAACACAAATCGATAAATTAGGTATTAAATTAAATATATAAAATTATCTGCTTTGATATCATCATTATTTAAGATACGATTTTTGCGAAACTGAACCCATAAATGGCAAAATTATAACCAATCAAGGTCACGGGTTTGCGGTAGTTAATAGTCCAGCCGCTAGGCTTCGCGGACGTCGATAAGGGGTCATCGAATGACCACTAGATAGCAGCACCTCATATCTCAGAGATATTCACAAGCTGTGTGTGTTTTCTAGAGTAAGGAGCATTTAGGGTATTTTTGTTACTGTCAAGGAAACTATTAATCATTTCTAATTGATTTGTAAGACGTTGTAAGTGTTTTGCAACGAACCTGTTTCAGCTGACAAATAAAAATTGTTACAGATGAGCCGGTTCGTCTTTCATCTGACTACAAAACTTCAAACACGATATAAATCGTATACCATTTGCGAAATTTTCGCATGGGCCTCCTAGTAAATACTTTTATAGGAAAGGGTCCCCTAAAATTACAGTATCAGTTTGAAGGTAAGGAACAGAAACATATGCTTACTTAATTCCTTCGTGCACTGCCGTTTTGGATGGGGTAGTTAAAGCTACGAGTATTACATTTATGCAACATGTATAAAGTTTCGGAGTAAACCTGTCACCAAATTCGGAAGCTGATGCGCTGACAGGGCAAGGTTGATCGCCGCTGGGAAATCTGGGACATGACTCATTGATGTAGTAGCGTGCGAGGACGCGCTTTATGGGCGCTGTCCGGCGAGCGCTTCTTGGCGGCTCATACATGTTGGACGAGATTGTCATTAGGGACCGGCCGTTACGGCGGCGATACTAGTTAGCGGAGACGAACGCTGATGGGGAACGACTCCCGGGCGAGGCGGCCAACAGGTGACTAAGGGGCAGGCTTCCATTACACTTAACGGGTGCAGCCGGGTGCGATGTAACGACAGTCACCCCGGCTGCTACATCCAGTCGAATTAGGAACTCCTTGATACCGTGTGCTACAAGTGTCCTTTACCTGCTACTCAAACAGTACAAAGATATTAATAATGTTGACCGCAGCAAACATCTCGTCAGCATTTTATCTGAAGATCACTCTCAGAGTCGAGACAAAATTTAAACTGCAGAATTAGCTGTAAGAACTTGGGAGTACGAAGCTCAGAGGACACTGATGGAAACGAACGCAGTGGATAATGGGGAATGGTGGTCCTTTACAAACTGAGTTTTTGTGATGGTGTTAACGAAAAGCATGTAATAATGTAGACTGTCCGGCGTTGATCACCGAAATACCTGCTTGCATACCCACCAGTGTGGCCGTGTGCATTAAAATGCCACCACAATGCACTGAGTGGGTAGTTATTTCCTCCTCTGTATGTCAACCTGTCCATTCATAGTTTGTTTCTCAGTATGCAGTGGGGTAACATGTTGAAACTATGTTACGCAAGAAAACAATTTTCTAAACACGATGACTTTCATATATATTGTGACGAAACCCTGAACATTACGTATATTTTATAAGTTGATAATGTGATCTCAGATATGTATATAATGTCTTTGGTGTTAGTCAGTCGGCTAGCGCGGGGTGATACGGAAGGTACGGCGGAGTTCAGTCGGTGGGTGCTAGCGTGTAGTGGTCGCGAGTGTATGTTCCGTGTATGTGCTGTAATAACCCGGTATAGCGGTATTACCAATATTACAATAGACAGAATATTATATGAACAGTGCGGAAGTGTTTTGTAGATTGTGTATATTGTTCTAAGTGATATGGTTTGCTATAGACTGTTTATGGTGAACTGCTACGGTACTGTACCACGTCAATTGTTTAATGAATAATTACGGGGCTTATACTCACTATTTCCAACCTTATTTATACTCGAAACTGCATTCATTGGTGACGAAGATTAGTTTTAATGTCTGGTGGCTTTCTTTTGGATTATGTAACTTCAGAAGAATAAAACTTAGTGAACTGTGAAAGCTGACGCTTGTGTATGTGTTTCTTATTAGCTTCTTGCATGTTTCCTTTAACTGTTATTTAATTAATTTATCCAAATAGCAACGCTAACGAGTCTAGCGACCGGTGGGCATTTGAATCATTTCTTAAAAGTAATAAGTTGTAAATAAAAACATTGAATATTGTGTTAAGTAACATAGCTACACAACTGCAACGTCATACATTTAACTTAAAAGCCCCAATAAGCGTCGAAGCGGTTACAATCTCCTCTCCTACATTTTCTCTGGAAAAGCTAGAGCACTTTTATATTGTACGATTTGGCCAGATTTGATTCTGGGGTTTGGTTCATCGGGCATCCTGATTACTATTTAGATGGTTACCCACTATCATACACATCAAGGCTTCCATTGTTCCCAACTTCCACCTCAAAAACTACACACAAAGTAACACTCAACATGAAGAACTCGGGGTTCACAGACATTAATGACAATCGAAAAATTATGCTAAATAAACATGACACTGTCAGTATGCATGAATTAAAAACTGCTATTTTACCTAGTAAACAGTTCCATAAGAGTCTGCCACCCGGTGGTAGAAGGTTTTTCTGAATGGTGTACTAGTATGGCCGATAAGTTCTTGGCAACACGTGGAGATGCTCGCGACAAATTACCATACGTCTATACTCTCTAAACTTTGATGATAATCGCTCTGTGTTGACAAATATGAGCTACCTGAGAAACTTAGTAAACTTATTTTCAATTACAACTTATAATAATCCTCATTGTCAGCTATCTTTGGCACCAAGAACTTTTCGGCTATGGTGTTAATAACATAGTGGGGAAGTATAATAATAAAAGCGTTCGTAAGTGCTGACTGTTTATGTGCATGACGATGACGACGTGTGGGTTTTGTGATGTGGATGAGAGATGGAAAAGGGAGAGGGCGAAACGTATTTACAACCCATTCATACGCCCTCTTCTGGAAGACAGCAAAGAAGTACACCCTTCGATGAAATTGACGTTGTAAACCATCCTAACGGCTGGAACTGCGTCATCCAACAGTTACGGCGCCTTTCGCGTATTTTCAGCGAGGCGACTGGAATGTTTCGCAATACCTAACTACAGAGAGGCTGCGTTAGGATATTTAGGAGCTACCTTTGCAGTGTAGGTGCTGTCAGTTCGGCCTCAAGTAGTAGGGGTCTTCGTTTCATATGTTGAATGAAAATACTGTCACTATTCATTCACATTCATGTTGAGACAACAACTGCAGTAGTACAATTATCTGTACTTCCTAGTAGCCAAGCGTCTTATTATTATTATTTTAATGTTGGAAGGGAGAGTTGAAGGGCCACGGTACGCCAGTTGCTGATATCATTCCATTTTCCATTGTGATGTGAAACTGGTTTTCATGCCGATATTTCAGCTCTGCTATACCCTGCACGTTGTAGCATTCGGTGGGTGCATTCCTTCAGAACGTTGTCTCATCCTCGAAGGTGGCGAATAGATGAAATAACATAATGATAAATAATATAAACAGTTGTGCTGGCGTATTTATTAAAAATAATAATTATTACTTTTACAAAAAACTGTGGAAGACATGGCCTACAATAATCACAAATATAAAATGACTTCAAAGATCCACGTTTTAATAGGGAGAAACAATTTTAGTCCTGATTTCTTTTTTTTGGTTCTCAAGTATTGTAGAAAGTAAAAGTAATAAATTAACTTTTACTTTAATGGAAAGATGTGGCTGACTGCTTACATGATTTCAGGAAAAGACTGGAAGCAATAACAAGAAATTACCGGAAAACCGGTGGCAGAATTTAAAAGCATTATGTGATGGCATCCTTAGGTCCACTTGTGGGTGTGTTTTCATCCGTATACTCGTAGTATTGATACCAACCACTTGACGCTGTGCAGACATCACAAAGATGTAATAATATGAGTCCTTCGTTGCGGGTTTTTTTTTAACGCAATCGTCACAGTTTTCCGAATATTGGGAGCAAAAAATAATCAGTAGATGCCACCTGGCAAATAAAACAAAGGTATTCAACGCAGTCACAATTTGTTTGTTCACATACTGATTAAGGATATTAGCGTTATGAGATAGTATAGTGCGGCCAAAAAGCAACACGGATGGTTCGCGATTCCTCCCAAACCTGCAACTTTCTGACGCGGCAAGAATCCTGAGAACTTTTTAAAACTGAAATGGATGTAGTTATGTAGAAACAGTAACATACCGGCTGCTGGTTCAGTACATAAATGTAATTAAAAACTAATATCACCCGCGTCGTTGGCCTATGTCGCTAAGACACAATGAAGGTAGAAGGAATTTTCATGATTCTGGATTGATCAGTATCATGGAAGTTGTAGTGTATGATTCCCAGCCACCTGATTGTGTACCAGGTTTAAAGTACAGACCTATGCGCATGAAGTGATGATGCAGGACACTGTTCACAACGATTCATTCGTCATATGTAGACGTGAAACTGGATATACCTGTGGTATAATTCGGAAGAATAGGCCTGAATGAGCCAGAACAGGTCTTCTCCATCTACTCTCCTTCATATCTCATCCACAACATAAACAACACTTTATACTGAACACACACACCATCTCAGTAATCCGTAGGTGTAATAACGCTTTAAGACTGGAGAAGGCAACGGGAAAACACCCTAATTGTATCTCCTTTCTAAGCACCTTTCTCAGTAAATAGCTACTTCCGGGTATCGGGATTATCCAAAGGAATTTTCCTGCAGTTTTAGTCTCAAAGCTTTTATTTATTTATTAAGAAACAGGGACGAATTGTTTAATGCAACACTTATGTGAACCTCCAGCAGAAAATGAAAAGCTAGAAGCAGCGCACTCCCCATATCCGTACGTTTGGTGTGTCGGTTCCTAGTACCGCTGGCGCAGCTGGTCGAGTTACAAGCTATAGCTGTGTTCTGATAGCTTTTAACAGCGCACTAACCACTTGTCGCTCTCCACACAGGCGCTCTATCGCTTGTCCGCAGTGCGCTCTTGACCAGAGATACGGCCGATTAAGCACTGTTCTCTCAGTCTATTACCGCACACACTAAGGCAACATCAAACACCACCGCACGCATCACGGACAAAGGTAATGCAACCGATTGTTTATCTGTGCGTTCAACTCTCTACTTGGCGTCATTTATCAAGTAGATTTATTGAGTGCGTGTACATTGTTTTACTGTACTGTCAACATTCCTTTGCTTTCAGTTGCAGCCGAAATGCTTTTGTCAGCAAACGTGTTTCTAATACCGTATTGTGACTATTGGCTTAGCTCTGCAATGAGAAAGAACAGAAATACGTATTTTGCTGTAAGTTCGTATTGATTTTCTTTTCATTAATCGTATAAAAAGAACGCTACCTCTACGTTCACCCCGTTGCAAGGTGAAAGTCAGGATTCTGTGCATATATTGGTTGATAGAGGATTTTTTTAACATTATTTCAGAGATATAACTGCCAGGTTACTCCACAGTTGCTTAGTTAATTAAAAGTTAATAAATAACGCCAATTAAACTTTTAAATACATGTTTAATGCTGTACGGGTTCGGAATTAAACATATTAAATAGCTGCATTAGTGTTATTTATTAACTTTTTATTATTATTATTAAGCTTTGTCATAATAAAAATTAAATATACAGAAGGTTCTAATTGTTCTGGAGTGTGATAATCGGCAAAGTTTCATCAAATTTAAATAATTTAATCGTGTAGGTCCTATATTACAGGCCGCCCAATTCTGCACTAAGATATTTCCTATTCGTGACACAAACGCATTTAGCGGAAGGTATATTTCTTACTTGTTAGAAGTACAGTGTACAATTATTGTTAGTAATATCCAGGTGTAAAGTTAAATTCTTAGTCAACACACTCGACCCGTGAACAAAGAACGGCACGGAGAGAAAAGATTTGGCAAAAGTGACCGGAAAATGTTTTTAAAGAAAATATGCACCAAAGAATTGGAGTCCAGCGATACGTTACTAAATAATAAATTCTTAAGCTCCACATATGGAGGAAAGTGATTGCGGGTTAGGATTTCTTTTTTTTGTATTCATACACGCGGAACTCTGAAGGTTATTTATAGCGCTTTATGGATTTTATCAGTATTATTAACTGGAGAAGACGTGCTGCTAATTAACAATATCGTCGTTGTTGGTACAGTCATGTGATGACTAGAACGATTTTCATTGTTTTTGTTACTGAAATGAATGAACACCTGTCCCAAATGCATAACTGAAATAACTAGAGCGCAAATAATAGTTTTATAAAGTATAAATTAAATTATTCGTACGAAGGATGAAAAACCCTGTTTTTAAATGTCAACCGAAGTTGACCCATTCCGTATTCTGACGCGGGGCAGGACAGGTGGCAATGGCAACGAAGAAGATTCGTCGGCATCACGTACTTGTGCCAGTGTGGTACGGGAAGCGTATCCCCAAGGAGTGCTCAATCTGCTTTTGCGTTTATTACCACCAAAACCTAATCCTGAACCTTCTCCTGTGGTATCTAAAGAAGGAGGAAAGAAGGATTCTTGATCGACATTTCGTTATAAATAGAAAACTAAAAAAAAAAAAAAAAATGGGAGCGATTTTCCACGTTACAGTTCTTCACGAAATTATTAGATCCCTCTTTAGATTGACCACAAGAGGTGGGATCACTCATGTACCTGCTTAAGAAGGCATCCCTCTTGGTGGCATTTGTGGACTGTTATATAATCTATCAATCTCAATGTTTAAAAATAAGAAGTTTTCAAAACGGTTCATCTGCTGAAATAGCGTCCTCCTTATATACATGCATTTTGTATGTAATGGTAATAGGGATTTTAAAAATTTCATCAAATAGTGTGACGATTTCGCCACATTCTAAGGCGCATTTTTTATATAAATCATAATGTTAGATTAATTTTCATAATAATTCTTGGGAGACCACCTAGATAGTTTTTGGTCCTAAAGTACGCAAGATTCCATGTGAGTACTGTAATGCCAATGGTGAACATTCAATGTATCTTGTTGCAACGAATATTAAACAGTTATTGAGCTGTATAGAGAATTGTGGCATTCCCAAGAGGCATTCACCGGTACAAGCATTAGGCGCGGTGACAGGATGTCGGGGATAAAGAGTTTCGCCGGAGAACACTTCCTGTCACCTTGGGGTGGGCAGTCAACAAGAGGCCGCTGACCTGGTGTAAAAACCCTCCAGCCGAATGCGCACGTTCTCACCCCGCGAAGGCGACCGAATATTTCCGACCTCTGTGATATACAAGCGGGGCGAATAAGGCATTGACGATATCACGTGACATTAGGTAGCCAAACTCAGACCCAATCAAAGTGAGCACATATCTTAAAATCCTGGGAATATTCTGCTAAATGTGATTTTCGAGACTGCAGGGGCGGAGCCAAATTTTACCTCGGAAATAAAAGAGCGACGAGCTTCATTCTGTTGCGGGACGCCGTTCCCGTCATAGATTCCACCGCGGGTCTCCGTGCCCGACAGATTATATTTTATGCTGTTGCGGGGCGACGTTCACTACATAGATTCTGGTGTGGGCCACGGTGCCTGGCTGTTCAAGGTGATTTTCTGCTGATGTCCGACTCATGGCAGCGGACTTGTGAGACAAGTCTCATATACAGTGTGTGTTCTCCGAACATCGCAGACTTCAGATGCTGAACTACAAATGGTAAAGTGTTACGACCAAGCCTTTTGTGCATTCCGTGAAACTGAACCCTTAAGCAACTTTGAGAGGAAAGATTCATGTTCTAACCTTGTGGATAAAACCCCTGAGCTAACGACATATTTTGCGAAAACTACAATTGTAGTTATTTTCGAATGGCATATTGTTCATTCATGGCGCTCTAATTTATTGAAATGTAAAGTTACAGTATTATGATAGCTATGTCTGAGGTCATTATAACTTGTATTGTACATTGTTTCCAAGTATCACTCTTTCTTGTATATTAATTCTGAGATGGATTTAAAAGTAAATTTCAATTGTTTGCTTGCTCATGACGGCTAATTGTACCTCTGATCGTTGCTTTGTGATTTTGCCTACTTCTGTTAATATTGACGGTAAATTCGCTCAGACTTGTAATCGCCAGTGATACTAAATAAATTTAATATTGTGACAGTTTTCATGTATTCCAAATAACGTAGAGATTCTTGTAAAATCCATAGTTTAACTCCTCCATAAAATCAAAATTAAAATCCCCTTTACTAATCATAAATGTATAAATGATAATTACTACATATTCGTCCACAAGGAACCCCCTTCAACAATCTCTATGTTAGGAATAAGCCTGCACAAGGGTTATTTTAACGAAACAGTGCTGCGACGCAATAAGAAATATACGATCTTTGACAGATACGATATCACAGAACAACGATTCGCCGAAAGATGAATTCGGGGGCGATAAAGTTTTCTCCAAATACGTTGTATTTTCTATTTTTGATTTTTTTTGTATATCACCTTCGCTTTCCTAACCGCTGTAGAGATATTAAATGTATTATGCAGTCATCACTATCAGGAAAAACACACCGTGCAAGATTGATTGTGGTTTCATTTGTTCCACTCCTGAATCTTCTAACCGCCACAACAAGCTGCTCAATCATCCGAAACGACTGTTCCGTTTATAATTTAGAATTATTTTTGCCGTTCAACGGTCAATTGCTGCGAGTATGGTATTCTCTGTGGTGTAATATTCAGTGTGTGGTGGACGAGTGAAATATTTTAGATCTTATACTAGAGAGGACGAGATTTTCGGCCGGCCATCCAAAACCATTTTCACGGTTTAGTCAAGGACACTCCAGATCAATATCGCGATGCTTCCTACATAAAGGCTTTTTATGATATACCTCTCGTTCTTTGTCATTCCGACTCTAATGATCTTGACGCCGAACAGCCTTTAAAGCTTTATACTCTATTCACACACAAACTGGGGGCTCGATGTCATGTTCCCCTGGCCCCCTACTTTTCTACTTCACCAAGTTGACCACTGCGTCCAGGTAGGCGGGGAGCAAATTTCCCCTGCGCATATAGGGGTAAGGGCAGCGGAGTGGCGATATAGCAGAGTGACCTTGAGCCGCCTCTATTAACTGAATGCACTACAAGATATTTTTAACTTGTTCCTGTTTTTTTTTAACAATGAAATGTTTGCTATGTTATTCAGCAGGTAAGGAACATTAGTAGGTAAAGAGTGTACTGTGTATTAAGAACACCTGCCACGAGTTAGCATTCGTAATTTGGATGATTGCAGACTGTGGATTGATAAAGATGGCGCGATGTGCTGCTCCCCGTGGGAGTAGTGCAGTGCGCGGGGTGGAGATATGAGCCGTAAGTTGTGGAATTGTGCGAGGCCGGAGTGTGTGAGCCCAGGGGACAGACGAGCCGGCAGTAAAGTGCCGCGCACTGGTCCCATGCTGCCGCGGATATACGTGCACTGCGAGCTGCGCATCGATTGCGACACCACACCTCGACTTCACCTCGGTCCAGGATTACCCAAACATCACGTCCACGCTCCATATGAGCTACAACAAGAAACCGGGACTCTAGTTTGAAATCTTCCGGTTTTTTTTTTCTATATTAGCTGTGCTCGCAGAATTTGAAATTAGTGTTTTTAATTAACAGATAAGCTATTAAAGAAACGTTGGCTGGGTAGGAAAAAGCAGTGGAGTTTTTCTCTTACTGGAATCTCAGTGTCTGCTTCTAAATTTGTGCTAGTGACCTGTGAGAAAATTTCGCGAATACAATGAATAATAAGGTTGGGTGTTTGTAATAGGATAAAGGAAGAACCACCTCATTTGTTACAAAAGTTGACGCCAGAGAAGCAGTTTATTAATATCTCTGTGATATGTGCCACTGCGGCTTCTCTCTTAATTGCCTCATACGCGCGACCTTCATAGTTATTACTTTTACCCTTTAAGGGTCAAATTCAGAAAAATTTAATTCTTAATAAATTATGTGACCAAATCAGAGACCTTAATCTTTAACATGACAACTCATTTATCTATTTCGGTTACATATCAAGGGAGATAAGATGATAAAAAGATATGTTATGGAAATAATCATAATTTTCCCTTTAAGGGACAATTTCAGAAAAATTAATCTTTTAAAATATGATGTGACTACGGCGGAGACCTTAATCTTTAAAATGATAACTCATTTATCTATATGGGCTTGAAATAAAGGGAGACAAAAACGCGTTGTAGAAATATTGATAATTGTGCTCTTTAAGAGAAATTCGGAAAAATTCCTTTCTTAAAATATGATTTGACTGAAGCGGAGACCTTAATCTCTAAAATAAGACCTTATTTGTCGATTTCAGTTAGATATCAAGAGGGATAAATATCTCGTGAAAAAATACGTTATGGAAATAATGATAATGTGACCCTTTAAGGGTCAAATTCCGAAAATTTCCTTTCATAAAATATGATGTGACCACGGCGAATACTTTACTCTTTAATTTTATACCTAATTTTTCTATATCGATTAGATATCAAAGGAGATAAATGAATCGTGACACAAAAATACGTTGAAGAAATATTGATACTTTTGTTCTCTAAAGGTTGAATTCCGAAAAATTCTTTACTTAAAATATGATTTGACCAAAGCGGAAACCTTAATCTAAAAAATAATAGCTCGTTTTTGGATTTAGATTAGTTATTAAAGGAGATAAATAGCTCTTGAGAAAAACAAATAAAATTACGTTCTGGAAACAATGATAATTTTGCCCATTAAGGGCCGAATTCCAAAAAATTCATTTCTTATATTATGATGTGACCACGGCGGAGACCTTAATATTTAAAATGATTCCTCATTTATCTATATCGGTTAGATATCAAGCTAGATAAATGGCTCGTGAAACAAAAACGCCTTGCAGAAATATTGATACTTTTGTTCTTTAAGGGACGAATTTAAGGGGTATTAATATGAGATGTAACCAAAGCAGAGAGCTTAACCTTTAAAATAATACTTCATTTATCGATTTAGAATGCAGGGAGATAAATGGTTTGTGGTAAAAAAAATAGCTTTTTAAGAATATAAGAGCTGAACTCTGAAAAATTCCTTTCTTAAAATATGATGTGATCAAAGTGTAGGCCTTAAGCTTTAAAATGATACCTCATTCATACATTTCGGTTAGTTATCAAGGGAGATATTGGTTTGTGGAAAAAAAACTTATTGAAATAATGTATATGATTGTATGGAAATGAATTAAACACGTTTTTACACATCATTTGTTTCTGCCACCGCTAATTTGGATGATTTTACGGTTATAGTTGTGGATGATCTACAGGAACACTACAGCACTGTTCAAATAGTTTTTCTGCAAGCAGTATTTGAATTGGTGGTGCACTGTGGGTGTGCAAACAGATTGCTTTGTTTGTCGATGTGTTATGGATTGTATTATTTAAATATAGTCACTGCGTATGAGGCTAATCGTAGTAAACATTTCAACTGCTAAAAGGCTGTCGCCAGACAATGTTAAATGAATAGATTCTATTACTGAATAACTCAATTAGTAGACCATCTTTAATTTCCAGCATGTCAATGTCGAATCGAAATATAGCCACTAACGTGATACAAGCTAATCGATATGTACATTTTGGCTTAAATGATTGTTGTTTACTTGACCTGTGAACACACAAATAAATTTTTTAAAATTCACGCTTTTGGCTTCTGTTATCATGAACGAAATATGATACTAATTGGGATAAAAAGTGTTGTACATACTACCTAATGGTATGAGCCATCATAATGTATAGTTTCGCTGAAACCCATTCATTAGTTTTATCGTTTGTCACCTTCATACAGAAAAAAATTGTAAACTTTATGGATTTGGTCTCTGTATGATTGAGAATAATGTTACTGATCTAGATAAGAAGTATCCTATATGTTAACTGTTGGCATACGCTATCACTAGGCGAAGATTGATTGAAATCACTATGGTGGAGTCCGAAATCGAACCCACGCACTCTCGAAAGCCATATCCTGACGTTACCTTTCTCTGTCAACGGGTAATCAATTTATCTTAACAAGTAGTTGTGCAATATTTTTTTCTACTATCCGGGGATATTGTTGGTTAAGTAATTAATGAATTCAAGGGTTGGTTCGAAATTTTTTTATCTTCCCTCTAACTTCGAAACGTTAGATTTCTCTCAGGAAGCAATAGAACACAGAAATCTTCGCTGGTATACAATAGAATATTTTTTTTAAATATCAGCATAGCGTTTCGACCTCATACTCTACTATTATCTTCAGATGATTTGGGGTTTTTAACAAACTGTGGCAGTGACCTACAGAAACTGGAAGTTTGTTGAAACACACAGATCGTTATCACTGGTAATGGCGTAGTTCTTGGGAAGCAAAATATGACGATATACCCTTGAAAATTAGTGTGAAATCACACGTCAAGAAATTATCCATTCTCACAAACAAATATAAGTTTGCCAGGACGTTCTGCTAATTCGCTTGTCTCTACAACGTAGCATGGTTCGCATACCTACTTGTTGAAGCGAATGCCTCTTCAGTCTCGTAGCTAATTGATTCATTTTGTAGTTGAAATAATTTATTTCTTTGATCGCAACGGTGTTGGTCACACTTTCTGTTGTCTGCGTTTTGTTTCTAATTATGGAATTTTCACTACTTTCTATATGATCGAGTAAATGAGTTAAGCCTTTACGTCAATCCTCATTTCCATCTCCATTTTCAGTCGAAGACATCTAAAGTTATACCACTTGCCGAAATGGGGAATTTTATCCCCGAATTTGGATAAAGGAACGGAGAATTATATCGTTTATAAGGCGGATATAACATTTATACTTTTGATTTCGTTATATCTGAACCCGGGAACATTATCAACAGTCGAACGTACAAACAATACTCAATGAGATTGTCAGAAACTATGCTCTCTCCGTTTTACAATTGTTAGAGCAATATAAACAAAATTCTTACCTGTTTGTTCACAAAACGAGAACAGAACAGGCAACGACATTAATTTTTCTAAAATTAATCTAAATTTTCTGATATTTGTGACAACACGGACCATCAAAAAATGAATGACCAGAGCAAAAATCGGTCTTGTCTCTTTGTATTTCAAAGTCAAATTTGGTGTTTGTTTTAGCGTGTAATTTAAATCTGTTGGTAATTTGTGGAATTACCTGTTGTTGTAAATGAAGCACAGCTAACTTTTCAGAGTCGTAACTAGCAGGTTGATTGGTTGACGTAATTGTCAGAGTACTGCTGTTCTGCCAATTTGCGAGGTGGGTCGGTATTCGAATCTCAAATGAATCGGAACGTTTTAAGCACTGTGAATCTCACGTGACTTCCTCATTACCTGTAGGACGAGTGGAAATACTTAATTCTTGAGATGAAATGTCAGACATGAAAAGTAAATGAAGTAAGGCTTTCAAAGAGGATGGAGAAAAATGTGTTCA
This sequence comes from Vandiemenella viatica, assembly GCA_031002005.1. Taxonomy (NCBI): domain Eukaryota; kingdom Metazoa; phylum Arthropoda; class Insecta; order Orthoptera; family Morabidae; genus Vandiemenella; species Vandiemenella viatica. The sequence continues at coordinate 324,282,766 of CM061920.1, read as the reverse complement.
AATAGCCTTGCGTTAGAAAACATTGACCACAGTTTTTTTTTTTTTTTTTTTTTTTTTTTTTTTTTTTTTTTTTAATCGAGAACTATGGAAGTTATAGATGGGGGCAGTGAACTAAAATCGATAGTGAATGTGTTGAAAAATAATATTCTACAAATAACTTGTTTTATAATAGTTTTTAATAAAATAAAAATTATAAATCAAATTCGAGGCAATTCAGTATTCTGCGGACTTGAAGGAGGAAAACTTAAAATGTGTTAATAAATAATCCTATATCGAATGCTTCTATCAGGAATGAGTTATTCAAACAAACGTCAGGTATTATGACAAAGTATATTATATTTGTCCATGTGTTAATTGTTTCAGGTACAATATTGTTAGAATTGTTGCAAACAGATCTTATGAGATATAACTTAGTTTTATTACGGTAATAATTCGAAGTATTTTCTAAGTTGAGATACTTAATGCATACGATCGGATACTTGTGTACTTGTTGCCCACTAGTAATGTTATTAAGCCAGCTTTTAGAGAGAAAAATACTTTTAAAAAGTCACAATGGCAGCCCAAAGAATAACTACTGTGATGATAACAACATCGTAATTGGAGCCAGCAAAATGGCCACAGAGACAGAAGCCCACGAAAGACGAAGAAGAAGGAGCAGAAAAGGGGCCTACATTTTTATGTGAATTCCAAATCACATAATGTCCTAATTTATGACATATGTCAAAAGAGACGCTTTCCTTCAAGTTAAGATCAATTACGAGCCCGTAAAAATTCTGGTGTAATTATCTCATATGTTACAATTGTGGACTGTAACAAAACTAATCATGGGAATGTATTTCCCGTTGGTTCACTAAAGACGTTAGCAGAGAAACTTCTTTTCAGACTCTTACAACTGAATTATACTTAAGTTCTGTACACGTAGCGCGTCTGTTTGTTTTTGATGTAACTGTATCGGTAGTAATGAACAGTGTAACCAACTTAACCCTCATCCCTTACAAACGGAGCGTGCTCTGAGCTGTGCCTTAATCTCTCAGTGCGTTCGACTTGTGTTGGCAAATTACTGAGGCTTATGTCTTAGTAATCCTCCCTCGTGAGTACACTCATCAGTCTTAAGCCTTTCATAAATACTAAATTGCCGCGCTCTGCCGTGTTGTCCTTTGCAGATGGGCATTACTAATTCCTCTCAGAACTAACCATACGTCAAGAAAATGTCAAACGTACGTACTGGAAGCAGACTGTTAAATAATCCTTAGCAATCGCAGTACTGAACTTTATAAGCTATTTGGCTTAAACGACATATACAATTTATTCTTATTCTGTCATCAGTCTATAGACTTTTATCTTCTATCTCCTCCTGAATAGTCTCTTCATCTCAAAATTCACTGCTTCCAAAGAGAAGGCAGTTGTGACTGTAAGGTTCCTGGTATCAGGTGTCGCCAAATATTTAGAAAACCTCGGACTTAGGAAAGGTTCCTAACCCGTGTATGAATCAGAAATGATCAACGGCAGGGGTTTCCACAAGGCAAAAGGAGCAGTTGCGTTAAAGATTCAAAGGGTATACCGTCGATGTGTAATTTTTTATTCAGAATTAGCAGATGCCGGCTACTTAATTCGGTGGACTGTAAGAAAACAATATGATCTAGAACAATATGATCCACGGTCCCTGTAGGTAACGCAATTTAGTTTTGCATGAAGGGACACCACAAGAAACTGTAACATTCTCCGGGTGATGTGGTGCAGGTCATATATTGAAATCACGATAAATACACTCCTGGAAATTGAAATAAGAACACCGTGAATTCATTGTCCCAGGAATGGGAAACTTTATATCCACATTCCTGGGGTCAGATACAACACATGATCACACAAACAGAACCATAGGCACATAGACACAGGCAACAGAGCATGCACAATGTCGGCACTAGTACCGTGTATATCCTCCTTTCGCAGCAATGCAGGCTGCAATTCTCCCATGGAGACGATCGTAGAGGTGCTGGATGTAGTCCTGTGGAACGGCATGCCAAGCCATTTCCACCTGGCGCCTCAGCTGGACCAGCGTTCGTACTGGACGTGCAGACCGCGTGAGACGACGTTTCATCCAGTCCCAAACATGCTTAATGGGGGACAGATCCGGAGATCTCGCTGGCCAGGGTAGTTGACTTACACCTTCTAGAGCACGTTGGGTGGCACGGGATACATGTGGACGTGCATTGTCCTGTTGGAACAGCATGTTCCCTTGCCGGTCTAGGAATGGTAGAACGATGGTTTCGATGACGGTTTGAATGTACCGTGCACTGTTCAGTGTCCCCTCGACGATCACTAGAGGTGTACGGCCAGTGTAGGAGATCGCTCCCCACACCATGATGCCGGGTGTTGGCCCTGTGTGCCTCGGTCGTATGCAGTCCTGATTGTGGCGCTCACCTGCACGGCGCCAAACACGCATACGACCATCATTGGCACCAAGGCAGAAGCGACTCTCATCACTGAAGACGACACGTCTCCATTTGTCCCTCCATACACGCCTGTCGCGACACCACTGGAGGCGGGATGCATGATGTTGGGGCGTGAGCGGAAGACAACCTAACGGTGCGCGGGACCGTAGCCCAGCTTCATGGAGACGGTTGCGAATGGTCCTCTCTGATACCCCAGGAACAACAGTGTCCCTAATTTGCCGGGAAGTGGCGGTGCGGTCCCCTACGGCACTGCGTAGGATGCGACGGTCTTGGCGTGCGTCCGTGCGTCGCTGCTGTGCGGACCCAGGTCGACGGGCACGTGCACCTTCCGCCGACCACCGGCGACAACATCGATGTACTGTGGAGACCTCGCGCCCCACATGTTGAGCAATTCGGCGGTACGTCCCCCGGCCTCCCGCATGCCCACTATACGCCCTCGCTCAAAGTCCGTCAACTGCACGTACGGTTCACGTACACGCTGTCGCGGCATGCTACCAGTGTTAAAGACTGAGATGGAGCTCCGTATGCCACGGCAAACAGGCTGACACTGACTGCGGTGGTGCCCAACCGCTGCGCAGCTAGCGCCTTTCGACAGCCAACACTGCTGTTCCTGGTGTGTCCGCTGTGCCGTGCGTTTGATAATTGCTTGTACAGCCCTCTCGTAGTGTTCGGAGCAAGTATGGTGAGTTTTACACACCGGCGTCAATGTGTTCTTATTTCAATTTCCAGGAGTGTATTTCGACTGCGATAAGTAACTTACTTTTTAATGGCTACTAATTTGTGAATACTTTTATTTCACCTTTTTAATAACCTTACTCTATTCATTGGAGCACGGGCTGTACATTAATCGAAACCCCCTCAAAATCCGACAAGTAGCTTTTACTTCATACACGTTAGAAGGAAAATTGTTTTAAATTTCTCAGCTATTCAACATCACGTCAAAATGAAATAAGCCCTATTTTACCAGCAGGACCACGGGCTGCACATTAATCGAAACCACCCAAAAATCCGATCAGTAATTTTTACTTGATACACGTTAGAAAGAAAATTGTTTTAAATTTCTCAGCTATTCAACATCATATCAAAATGAAATAGCCCTATTTTATCAACAGGACCACGGGCTGAATATTAATCGAAACCGCCTAAAAATCTGACCAATAATTTTTGCGTGAATCACGTTCATCCAAACTTGCAGACAGACATAAATTTAAAAAACTGTGTATTTCTTACATAAGAACGAAGTTCTTCTTGGCGTTAAAAATTAATGTAGTCTTCTCTCTTGACCATTTCTGTCAGATATATTCCGTAAATCACTAGAAGAGAGAAAAGTACCTTCTAGCTGGAAAATAGCCCAGGTAATTCCCGTTTTTAAGAAAGGTGATCGGTGTGATCCTAGGAATTATCGACCCATATCTCTAACATCGGTCTGCAGCAGAATTCTGGAACATGTCATATGCTCGAACATAATGAAGTTTCTAGATGAGAACGAGTTACTCACACCATGTCAACATGGATTTCGGAAGAAGAGATCGTGTGAAACACAATTGGCCCTATTTTCCCACGACATAATGAAAGTTATCGATGCAGGTTCGCAAGTTTATGCGGTTTTTTTGGATTTTCAGAAAGCATTTTATTCTGTGCCACACAACCGACTTTTAGCGAAGATTCGAGCTTACGGTATTTCGGCTCAGATTTACGAGTGGATACGTGATTTTCTAACTGGTCGATCACAATATGTCGTTGTTGACGGGGAAGCCTCTTCTAGGATAAATGTTACTTCGGGCGTTCCTCAAGGAAGTGTAATAGGTCCACTTCTTTTCTTAATATTTATAAACGATCTAGGTGACAACGTCAAATGCTGGTTGCGATTGTTTGCCGACGATGCGGTTATCTATAGGGAAATAAGGTGCTCCGACGATTGCTTAGAAATTCAGCGTGATTTGGATGATATTTTCGATTGGTGCCGTAAATGGCAGCTTACACTTAATTGCAAAAAGTGCAAGGCAATGCGGATAAGTAACAAGAAGAATCAGATTGTTCACGAGTACAAAATAAACAATTCACCTGTTGACACGGTTGATTCCGTGAAGTATCTGGGGGTGATAGTACAAAGCAACATGAAATGGGACATGCACATAACTTCCGTGGTAGGCAAGGCAAATTCTAAATTACGATTCATAGGTCGTATTTTGAGGAATTGTAATGCTCAAACAAAGGAGATAGCGTATAAAACACTAGTGCGTCCGCATCTGGATTACTGTTGTGGGGTTTGGGATCCGTATCGCAAGGTTCTGATTGACTCAGTTGAGAGGGTGCAGAGGAGAGCCGCTAGATTCGTGACTTGTTGTAACAGCCCTTATGAAAGCGTCACAGAATTGATACATAGATTGGGCTGGGATAGTTTGGAAGACAGACGACGTAGCTTGCGTTCGAATTTATTGGAGAATATGCGAAAAAATTTAAATTTCGAGTGCAATGAAATACTTCTTCCGCCAACCTATTTAGGTTGCAATGACCGGAGGGATACGATTAGAGAAATAAGATGCCGTACTGATACTTATATGTATTCCTTCTTTCCTCGCACTATTCGGGATTGGAATGGGTGGGTTTAGGATTGGTGCTTAGCACCCTCTGCCACCCACAATGTTTGTGATTTGCAGAGTATGGATGTAGATGTAGATGTAGACTAGCCGACTGGACAAGGTGTTTACCCATTTACATTTTGGCGATAGAATCAGTGTCGCCATCTTTACCAGAAGAATCTGACCGCCGAAATATCGTGTGTAAACACCTTGTTCACTCGGTTAGACACCGGAGAATATTATATTAATGTATATTTTTTCTCTGTAGCTTATTAATTGTACTCCAAACTCACTTTTTTTAAAAACTTAAATGTACAGACTTTTCTCCGGTTGTTATTTTATTATACGTATAGATTAATCTAAAATAAAAAAAAAATGTTTATACCTTTGCTTTGTTATTGTGAAGTAGGCGAGCACGCTTCATGGCTCGGATTGTAAGTTGAAAAGTTAGTGCCTTAAGCCAATAGGTTTACGAGGCTAAGGTTACGCGGCCACTACAAAGACTGAGTGCGCATCACTAGTTCATTAACACCAAATGGATTTATTATTAGTAATTTTACATCCAACTTCAAAATCTCATTAGGTGTAAGAGACTGGTAAAACACTCCAAGTTTTAAAAGAGAAAAATCAACGCTGATATGCGAGTACTAACTTCACTTCGGTAGCAGTACAAAACAATTATTAAACCAAAATAAATTTGCTACCGTGAAATGAACCGTTATTTTAACTTGACAGCTGCACATGTTTCCCGAAGAATGCTTTCACCAATTGCAGTCGCTTTCACTTCGTCACGGTTTGTTTTTGTCGGACAGTTTAATTTGCTGTCGATACGACGAACAACGTTTGGTAATATGCGAAATTCTGAATAATCGTTTCTCCCGTATGTATTCAAAACTTCACTAATTGAACATAAAAAGATTCCTCGAATTTTGATATTTGACACACACTCATTAAAAAAGCAACTACTGAAAATACACCAGTCAAAATGACTTGTTTGGTAGTTTTCTGTTTTTATTTTTAATACGTGGAAAAAATATTCCTAACTGTAGCACCTGTTTACAAAAGATGCAGTAAATATTAATTTATCTGTATCGAATATTACAGACAAGCTAGAGTTATTCACCCAAATTTAAATACCTCATACGGCAAATAGAGTAACTTAAAACTCATTAACTATATTTAATAAGGTATTTGTACGCGGGTTCTCAAAATGATTAGATAAAATATGTATATTTTTACTTCAGTAACAACTTTTGTTACAGAAACTTTCATTCCTTTTAAAATGAAATTCTTAACATTTGCCCCAAATATGTTGATGATATACATACGTTTGCCGTACATCTGCAAATATGTTAATGTGCTGTAGGACAAATAAAGGAGTGGGCGCAGAAAATAGGAAGAAAAAGTTTATCTGCCAGCTCAAAATAGTGGGAGCAGAATAAGACTGCAGGCGAAGAAGTTGACAAAGTTGATGAATGTACTTAGCAATATTTATTTATAATCAACATTTAAATAAGTGCATGTTACCTACAAAATACAGTAAGACGTTGAGGAGGACGAAGAGGTAATTGTGAAAACAGCATACTATGGCTGGTTAGTAAATGAAGGGAAAAGAAGGCATTCAAACAATTATTGATTACAATAAGTAAGAATTTACCAAGCGTATAAAAAAAGAATAAGATTTCACATAGGTTTTTTTTTTTTTTTTTTTTTTTTTTTTTTTTTTTTTTTTTTTTTTTTTTTTTTAAAGATATTTATGAATTGTTATATAAGGCAGATAATAAAACAGGACCTTTTCCACTTAAGTGGAAATGAACCAGCTAGGAAGTTATAAATAGATGCTGAGAATATTATGAGGTAGCTTAATTGGTTGAAAAGCGTGAAGAAACTAATATAAATTGAAATAGATAGTACTATCACAAATATGTATACAGCATTTAGATGTGACATCGTATCACATCTAAAAACATTGTTTAGACCAAACCTGCAGACTTGCTGTATACCAGAGAACTGGAAATATGTTGTAGTAGTCCGGACAGATAAGCGAGGAAATCGAATGGGGGTACGTAACTACAGACGATGAAGATGTCTAGTTTGAAACTGGAGGTGGGTGAAGGGAGTGATTGAGTATAGGGAATGTATAGGTATTAGAGATGTTCCGACTAGTCGGTAAAGCCGACTATCCTGCCACTTTCATAGTTGGCGACTATTCGGCAAAGAGCGCCGACTATCCGGCTTCTTAGTACGTATAAAATGTATAAAGGAGGCGTTACATAAAATAAATACCTTGATTGATATTTAATATTTTTATTTTAGAATCAGTCTTACACATTTTGAAATGTAAATCAATCTCTCCTTTGGTAATCACTCGCTAAAATTACTTACTTGTAAAAAAAAAATACAATGACATTTATCAAAAAAATTAGTATCTTAATTAACAAACAAAACAACATAATATCTCCCTATCTTCAATAAATATTTGTAAATATTTCTTCTTATTGAAACGAAAGAGCAGGTTTTTTTATTATTTTTAACAGACTAAGTAATATTGATACAAGATTGCATGTACATGATGTACTGTAAAAAAAAAATATTAACTGCATTCATAAAACAAAAAAAATCAGTCTAACGTACTTATATGATTTATAACTGTACATAATCTAATAAAATCAAATTTGCGACAAACAAAAATGTCATCTCCTTATATATTCAATTAAAGGTAAATTATGATGTAAAAAGACTAAAGCTTCTGCCCTATCTGGAAGCAATCGATTTTTTTTTTTTTCGTATAAGTTTCCGGCTTCAGAGAACAATCGCTCACTGTAAACGGAACTTGCGGGACAACTAAGGTACACTTTAGTGACTTGCGCGACATTTCAGGATACCTAGAACTGTTGTGACTCCACCACTGAAATGGGTCTTCATTGCGCTTTATCACCGGTAACGCACAGTAGGACTGCAGTTCGTGAGCTGCCCTTGACCTGTCATCTTGAATATCTTCTATTTTTCTTGATACAAATTTTTGGTAGCAATGCCAAAAATTCCGCTGTGTTGCTGTTTCTATATTGTCTTCATCGATGGAAGTGCTGTGTAGATCATCTTTGCCATTGTCGCTCTTGTCATCACTCATGCTATTTTTCAGAGAATCTAGTAAGTATTTGCTGTTTTTCCCTGCCCACCACGAGAAATTATCATTTGTCACTGATTACACTTCACTTTACGCGAATCATTGTCCAATTCATCAAAAAAAATCCATGCACGAGACTTTCTTTTTTGCTTGATTAAATTAATTTTAATTCTCTTTCACTTTAATGAACAATAACAACACTGTTGGTCTTATTTTTTTTTACACAAAAGCACCGCTCTGACCCGTGCACAAGCAAAAATCAAGAAACAATGCGAACTAAACGATACATGTTCCTACACGCTCGTAGGCTGCGGTTGCGACTTGCGCGCGAATCAGTTGTAAACGAAGCGAACCCCTGAAACCGTGATCGGCTTGGCCGACTAGTCGGCTAGTCGGCCAAAGTCATAGTCGGAACATCTCTAATAAGCATCCATTCTGGAGCAAACAGATCTTCATATAAGGTCAAAAATGAACACAAATAACGAAGTACAGTAACGTTTAAGTGATTTGAAATCTTTAAACGAATTTTTGAAGATTAAAATAATGAGGATTCTTTTCCACTTCTTCGACGTCCAGGTCATTAGAGGCGGGAAAGGAGTGGGGAAAAGAAATTGGGCCACGGCCCTTAAAGGAATCGTCCTGGCATTCGATTGGAGTGATTTGGGGAAACCATGGGAAACCTAAATCTGGATGGCCTGCCGTGTTTTCCTGAATGAGAGACCAGAACGTTACCATTCTCCCACCACGATCGTTAGATGAGGTTAATGGGGGAAATTATGTCATTACGATTTCTATATTATGTGAATAGAGATACAAAAGCACATTGTGGAAAGCACAGTAGTTTCTGATCTGACCTGTTAGAGCAGCGTCATAGTATCAAACGATGGCGTTTCAGCTTATACGGTACAGGCTTCTTCCTTATGACGTGTTCTTTATTCTGCTGAATACAACTCCCCATTATGCTGTTACACGTTACAATACATATAATGTCTGTAACCTCTTCCGTTTTGGAGAAGTGATATGTTACGTAATTGCTTATATAGCCGTCCCTGGCAGTGTAGGGGCTAGCACGGTCGACTCGCATTGCAAGGACCGCCGGTTCTAGTTCGGAATCGAGCATGGGTGGATTTAATTAAATGTAGTGTTTGTCTTGTGCAGTATTTACTATAGTGTCCACAATATCATGAACAGAGCCTGACACAGCAGTTGGTACAAAAACAAATTGGAGCTAGCTAAGTGGTTGCAAGGACCAAAGACCATTAAAAAAAAAATTCTTATATTCTTGAGGATTATCATTGATTTGGTCAGTTGATGTCCTCTGATCACCTATAATTAAGTTTTATATCCAGTTCACTGTTAACTGGCGGTTCAAAGTCATATTCGTATTCCTTTGACCCCGCTCCTCACTGCGCTGTCCCCTCCGTATCTAGCTCTCCGAGTTGACTGATGTGTCCATGTATGCGTGTGGCATATCTCCCCTTCTCATATAGGGGTAAGGGCAGCGGAGTGGGGATAGAGCAGAATGGCCTTGACCCGCCTCTATTAACGTGAACGACATTGAGCGCGCTATGCATAACGCAATGAGTGTGTGTGGTGTTGTGATGAATTTGTGTTGTTATGGCATGTAATGTTAATTATGAACTTCATTACTATGAGAGTATTGATATTATGTGCAGACAAGGGTGTCGACCTCCCCGTGCCTGGACCGGAAGCTGCCAAATGGTGACCTGATTCCTGCCAGACTCCAAGAGGACCCTGCTGCTAGAAGAGGCGACAGGGGTGAGTTTAAATACCACGCACATAGTGTACAACCAACAGTCTGCTTCTAGTTCATGCAACGACCGCACTCTCTAAGACTCAATTAAGAAATTACTGTAAATAAAAAACATGAATTATGTTCGACTTGATCAATAGTAATCAACATATATGTCCGTCTTCCAAAACTCTATAGCTTTATGGAATACGCATCAGTACGCACGAATTGTTTAGCTACTTGTTCGCAGTTCTTAGGAGACCAAAGAGACATTGCAGTTATAGTGTTTACTAATTTTTTTTTTTTAATGGATTTCGGCGACTAAGCCATTCCGCCTGCTCAATGTGTTTATGATATCTCTTCATGTGAATTTTTTAGTTACTACAGTGCGTTTATGCTTCCTATGTATAGACACCACAGGACGGACAGGACATTCACACAGACACACAGACACGCAATACTTAAACATCCATGCCCGCGGCCGGATTCGAACCGGCGACCTTCGGCACGTGGAGCTAGTGCTCTAGCGCCTACGCTACCGAGGCCGGCTAGTGTTTACTTACCAGAGGACCAGTGTTGCCGGTTTGTTTTCATCCAGATAAATTTTAGATTATAACTCAGTAACACAAGACCTCTGGTAAATACGATGAGAGCTAGTTGAGAATCTGAAAACCACTGCCGTTTTAACATTCATAAAAACAATACTTTTAGTGTTTGTTAGTTACAAAAATATTATAATTGGCGAGTTGCGCCGCATTTGAATTTAGGTGCTGAAACTATAATGGTTTAAAATATTATAAGTGAGGTTAGCTGTACGCAACTTGTCAGAGCACATCAAATAGGAAGTAACTGTAGTCAGTATCCCATTTTAATATCTCATTCATCTTCCTTATTGTTATTGGAATAAATGTATCAAATGGACATATGTATCTGATATACTATTCGTGTAATAAATGCTAGTCATATGTTGACGACTTTGTGCTCGTACTGTACAGTTTAAAATACGTACTGGTATTTTACTCTCCTTCATTTGACAATTAACGAGATAACAATACTAATTAATACTTCATAAATACTATAGTCATTCAGCGTACTGGCCTTTTAAAGCTTATTATCTCCGCTTCTGTCTGAGTGATTTATCATTTTGATAAATGGAGTAGCAAACAATTAGACAATTTAGAAGCAATTTTTCTGAGGCTTTGGTAACTTTAATCCCCTGTCATGGAAAATCATTTATTTACGTAAATTCGTTTAGGCATTTTCTTTAACGTGTTAAATTAATAAGTAATTTGAGAGAAACTCGGGCCCACAGAAGTGAATAATTGATATTCGTGTCTCAGTTTCAGGTTTCAATGTGATCGTATCACTTTGACGGCGATATTAATCATCTATTAAACCAAGAAATTTAAAAAATTGCCAGTTTCATCCCAATTTTTATACACATTAGTATTTTGAAATTCAGTATTATACAGAAATTTCATTATTAGTTTCACGTTAATATTAAATCTGTATTTAAAAATTTACGTTGAATTGATCGATGTGAATGCGAAAAGTTTCAAAGGCCTGCAGTTATTAAAGAGTGTGTTGATGGACGCAGAACAGCTAATAACTGTTTTGGTAAAGCAGTTGGGATGCTAGTCAAAGGAAGACAGACAATCCTGCTGATGAGACAGCTGACCATTTGCAGTTAAGATAGTCAGCGGAGGGAAATTACTGTGGAGCGATGTGAAGAATATTACAGAAACCGTGAAAGAATTTAAAGCGAAAATAGCATAATGAAATATAGGTCTGTAGCGAAATTGCTACCGGGCTATAAGATTCCTCATAATTAATACAATAACAATAATAACATTTTTTAAATTCATTTTAATTGTATTCAAATCCGATGGGGCGTATGATCCAGTACCATTTTCCCTAAAGATCCAATTCCAAAATTAATGATTATTTATTTAAACACTTACGAGGCAATTTCGCCACCCACCTACATTTCCCCTACGCGAGAATTTTAAATTCTTTCAATGGATATTAATAACCTGCATGAGAATCTGCCAGTGTTTTATATAAATTGTTCAGCATTTCTGTTTCATCTTTCCAACAAAAGAAAATTTTCTTAATAATTTGCACCTGAAATTAAATGTCAACTTACGAACATGGTAATCTCTTTCCTTCCATGGACTATTTCTAATTCTTCTAACTATTTACATCAAAACAATATTAAAGATAATAATAAACTGGATGTAGGATAGGTTGAATTTGTTTTTCTGTCTCTAACATCATCAAGTACACAAAAAATACAGGGAATAAGCAATTGAGGTCTCAGCATTAGTATCAGTATCATTATATACTGTTAAAAAAATCTTGTAGTCCTAACATATTGCGGGATTAAACCGTTTGATATAAACACGTATACTAGAACAGAATTAAAAAATAAATTACAGCTGTTAAACTATACTCTAACTACATTAATCCACATGATTTCAGTATAGCAACGTACAGTCTTAAAAAGTCCAAACAGAGCGTGGTGGGTGTGCGTATAATGCTCTGTCCTCGCACTGGTGAGGACGCTGGTTCAAATCACCGTCCGGGCATCCAGATTTCGGGTTCCCCCAATTCCAGGCCAATGCCGGTATGCTTCCTTCAAAAAGCCATAGCCGAATTCCTTCCCATTCCTTGCCGCCGTCGTTTTCTGCTTCAGATAACCTCGATGTCGTGGAGAGACACCTATATTAAGAAAAATCTGTTAGAAAGGATGTAGATTTTTACATTTGTAGGAGACCACCTTGTTGTATGAAACACTTTTATAAGTAACTGAAATTAAATATTATTCAACATTTGAGCAGATGCCCGAAAATTGTAATCAAAGATGAAACAGAAGTAAAATCAATCCCCTAGTTGTAAGTGAAACAGGAGTACAGTCGCAGGTTATCTAAGAAGGGTTCACAATTTTTTCATAAAAATAAAATATCACCGATTTTTTTAAAAAAAATAATTAATCATGATTTTTAAAAAATATTTTTTTAAAAAATTCGTAATTTAACTATTGTCTGTGTAAAACAAATCATATCTGTAGGCAATGGAGAAAAAGGAATTATTCTTGGTTTGCTCTGACGCCGAAAAACCGTAATTATACGAGTTATGTACTTGTTGTGCTGTAAAATCAAGTAAAAATGTTTGATGGAAGACATAATGATCCCATCTGACAATTTTTTATATAAAAGAATAGTTTATTGAAAACTGGATGTAGGGATATTTGCAAGAAGTGTAAAAAAATGAAATAAAAAATGCACGATTGAAAAGTCATATGCAGTGCGGAAAACTGTAAAATCCCATGTCATTGAATTTGGTAATACGAGGGTGATATTTATAATAATCCACCTATGGAAAATTAGTCCCAGCATTATATATAGTTTAGTAGTGAAAAATTAACAGTGAAAAAACTTAAAATCATTATTTTTTTTTTCATTGATTTAAATTTTGTTTTCACTAATTGATTTCTTTATAATTTCATGTTATTAATATTGTTTGAAAAAATTCGTGTAGATACTATTCATGCACAACCTTCTGGCATCACCAGCCATCCCATGAATAAAATCCTGATATTAATAGGTATATATATATATATATATATAATGTCAAGGAATTTATGCCTCTTTCCAAGCCCAGTAATTGTGGAAGCTCTTCATTAAACGATGACAGTTGTGCATTGCGTCCAATTAAAAGAATAAATCTGGAAACCTGAGCTCATTTTTTACGAAAAATCTTCCAAATATAACAAAGAAGAATTAGACAAGCAAATAGCAAGAGCCATGTTTGCTACTAATTGCAGTTCAGATCTGTAAAACATTGTCAAAAAAAAAAAAAGAGCCATTTCAATGTTTCACCCAGGCCATCATCTCTTAGCGATATATCCAAAAAATTATTAGATAGAATATACCTAGAAGAAAAGGAAAAATGTTTTTCAAACCTTTCAAATGATTGTGTCAATTTTTCTATGGATGGTTGGTTAAATGTTTACATTGAACCGATTATTTGCGCCAGATTTACAGCAGTGCAAAGTGTAGTATTTCTATTTAACATCTTAGACACATCTTGAAAGCCATATGTGTCTAAATATCTTATTAAAATTTCTATGGATTTAATAGAGTATCTAAAATCTCAGTCTAATTGTAGGGTTGCATGTTTCGCAATAGATAATGCTGCCAATATGTCTAAAATAAGATTTTTTTTTAACTGCTTAACGTCTCTTAACAGCGAGGTCTTTAGAAACGGTAAATGATGGGGGGCAAGGAATGGGAAGGAATTCGGCCATGGTCTTTTGAAGGTAGCATCCCGCCATTTGCCTGGACTAATTTGGGAAACCACGGAAAACCCAAATCTGGATGCCCGGACGGGGATTTGAACCACCGTCCTCCCGAATGCGAGGCCAGAACGCTAACCGTTACACCACCACTCTCGGTGTAAAATAAGAAGAGACATTCAAAATGAAAATATTATAATATATGGTTGTTCATCACATTTGTTTAATTTACTATCAAAGGATCTGTAATTGAAAATAGCCAATACAATGGAGCAAGTTGCACAAATTATCAAATATTTGCGAAACAATCATGCTGGAAACTATTTAAAATTGATGGTGGAAAAACTTTGGTATTACGACAACACTCTGAATGATTGTTTTTGAAGTATACATTTCTGAATGAAAAAAGTTACTAAAGATTTGTGAACAGAACAGAAATGTAACAGACATTGAAATTCTGCAAAAAAGTTGAAAACATTGGGATACAAAGATCTGATGAAAAATTCCTGAAGATACTGAAACCAATATCAATCATACTGGATACTCTACAAAAGTAATGCGTATCTATCAGATGAACTAAAGGAATGGAAAAAAAATTAATAGACCTACCAAATTTGATGAAACTAACATTAGCTATATATCTTAAAAAGAGATACAACCAACCGATGACGCTCAACTACTTTTTGGCGTATTCATTAGACCCAAGATGAACTGAATTCAGGTTGACAGAAGAAGAGGAAAAAAGTGTATTTGAGGAAGCTAGAACTCGATACGATGGTTCAAGTTTACTGCCAATAAATGTAAAATTAAAGTCACAGTAAAAACCCTTCAAATCTGTAATGATTACTGAAGAAGTTTTAAATATTGTCACAGCTCTGGGGTGGCGGAAGTTGGAAAACCAGAAAACCATATTTTTAATGAAGAGGAACAATCCAATTTATACACAATTTTCAGGCAATTTGGAGCCGTAGCATCATCAGCATCAGTGGAAAGGTTGTTTTCCATTTTCGGACTTGTTAAGTCTAATTTACCAAATAGGTAGCGAACAAAAAAAAAGAACATTAGTATTCATTTTTAAGTATTAAAATTCAAATTTTGATTAGGTATGTACTGTAATTACAGTGGCGGATCTAGAAGGAAGGGGAGAGGGGCAAACCGGGGCGCTTGCCTCGGGCGGCAACTTGAGGGGTAGGGGGGGGGGAAAGTTGTATTTACGGGTCTGCATTTAAGACGCGATGACATTTTGTCGCCCCTACTACTTCTCTGGGCGATGGCAATGGGAGTAGTGACAATCGGGATGGCGACACTCGGGCGGAAAAATAATGTTCGAAGGGGCAGCAATCTCACAGTTTCTACACCCGTTCGGAAAATTCGTAGATCCGCTATTGTATGATTATTCCAATAATTGAAAGTTTGATTAAATCTCTGATTTTTATTGCAAAAATCCTTTGATTTAAATTATGATTAAGCTCATGATTTTAATTAAAATTATTTAATCATGCCAACCCTGGGATAACATAGTAGAATGTGGAATAAATAATTTATCAGGGAGGCAGAATAACAGCTAATGTCAGAATAAAAACTGACGAAGAATAATCCAGGAAAAAAAGCTCTTCAGTAAAGAGAGGGAGATTTCTTTTTTTTTTTTTTTTTTTTTTTTTTTTTTTACGTGCGACTTATATAAGATGAAGTTAATGAAGACCCTTGTATTGATTATCCTGTTATATGGCAGTGGCATTTCGACAACAAATGAAATAGGGTTGTATTGAGAAGTGGTACTACAAAGAACGCTAACGTTGTCGATGGTAGATAATATTACTAATGAATAAATAGTTACCCGGTTTGGGGTAAAGCCGAATTTGTGAAGTACGTGAATGATAAGACTAGAGATGTAAACTGCACCGATATTAAGGCATCAAGTTGCCGGTCCTGGCAGTGTAGGGGCTAGCGCGCTGGCCTCGCATTGCAAGGGCCGCCGGTTCGAGTCCGGCCTCGGGCATGGGTGGTTTTAATTAAGTGTTGTGTTCGTCTTGTGCTGTACTCAGTGTACTGTCAACAGTATCATAATGGAAGCCTGATACAGCAGTTGATACATAAAAAAAAAACAAATTGGAGCTGGCTAAATGGTTGCAAAGACCGAAGGCCATATTTAAATAAAAAAAAGGCATCAAGTTGGACTAAGACAGTACTGGCAAGAAGTGTGGAAGGTAGAAACATTATGTATCGACCAATACTAGAATGCTTCAAACAATTAATATTCATACGAATTACAAACAAGGGTAGGGAAATAAACCACCACTTACCTTAGATGATGGATATGTGTCGCAAACACATAAAACAGATAAAATCACAAATTACATCAATTTTTTTTGGGTTTTAGCTCTTTGTCAAATATAGAACGTTATGGAGAATGGATATTGAAGGAGAATACTCACCATGTCTATTTTTAAGGATACATGTGAATTTACTAGGCCGCCCTGTTTAATACAGTTACATGCTCCACTGACAAGTGACATGTATGAAAGAACGGGTGGTAAATGATTTTACGGGAAAAGTGAGAAGAAATTAAAAGAAATATGCTAACGCAATTTGGCAATGTTGAGGTGATATGTTTAGTTGATTCATATTTTCGTTATGTAGATACTTTATTAGCTACCAACAGTTACTACTAGTGGGAACAGACCAGGGTAGCAGAACAAGGTATTAAGCTGCGAGTATCATCATGTTTCACCATTACAACTCCATTCGTAAAAACGAAACATATCCGACGCTGCGCAAACACGATGTTCAAATTTGTTGCGCCGCTCCGTACAGCAGGTAAACAGAGTGGGTAAACTTCCACAATAGCTACTCGGCTGGTTGGCATAATACAATGCAGAACTCCCCTGCACGTATCAGGTTTGTGATTCGCTGATGGGAAATAGAAACCAGGCATTCCGAACTGTTAATGAATTACGGTATGCACG
Source organism: Vandiemenella viatica (assembly GCA_031002005.1). Classification (NCBI taxonomy): domain Eukaryota; kingdom Metazoa; phylum Arthropoda; class Insecta; order Orthoptera; family Morabidae; genus Vandiemenella; species Vandiemenella viatica. The sequence goes on along the minus strand of CM061920.1, from coordinate 324,265,588 downwards.
AAAGACAATAAATAAATATTTCCCTGTGACAGAATAATACATCGACACTAAGTCAACACGTATTTATTACTTTACTTTTGTGTACACGAAATAAAAACAAATGAAGAACGTGGGGCATTTTAATATCATCAGAAACACTTTCTCACTCGCAGCGCACACTGTCTATGGTGTAAATACACTAAGTATAAAATCTTGTCATTGTATACGAAATATTTATAACAGATTTTGTGTCGTTGTTTAGGAGCCAATAAATTTTTATTGAGATATTTCGTAATATTTTATTGAATTCAGGGATGATTTATAAACAACTTCCTTGAAACTTCCAACATTTTCGATTGGTCGTTGTTAAATGCCAGCTGAAGTTGTCAAGTTTCCAAATTAGCGTTTCCCTTCGAATTTATTATGTATAGTTCTGCAAAAGATGTAACTGGTAACTTGTTCTATGATAATTGAATTTTATAATTTTAGCTTTTGTAATATGTTGCCATAGGAAAGTGACTCTGTGGCAAAATTGTTTAGATGAGAATCTACCAAAACTAGTAATCAGACTACTACAAATGAACCGCAGAAGAATAATGAATAAAGTTCGCCTATTTAACATAGTTGCGCAAACAAAATATAGTTGTAGGACTAGAGTTTAGTTGAAGAAAGTTTGAAGGTTTTATAGATTGACCACATTGATAAATTAAGAATATGTACACATGTTGGTTACCTCTTACTGCTACATTCACAGATGGCAGATATCAATTAGTAGGGAGAGAATCCTGGGAAATTGCTAACTAAAAGAAAGGAGTCTAATTTTATATTGTAAAACTTTCATCGTCACCTGTCAGTAATTGTAGTACACCAATTTTCATAACTTGCAGTTTGTAATGGTATAGTTTATAAAACTGCCGCTAATACTCGCAGGAACGCCAAAATGGACATTTATATAGTGTACTACAGGGTTATTTGTCGTCTTGATTTCTATAATTTGGGAATATGCATGATTTTCAAATATACGTCTAGTATTTTCATTTGGAAGCTTTACTACTGTGGAATTACCTCTACAACGTTTCTTTCCTATTTATTTATTAATTTTAATTAATCAAATACAACGGAAATGTAGCTTCGCGAAAAGAAACATTTTTAGTCGAATCGAATCGTGACGCCAAAGTAAACGTTCGTATTATAAATGAAGGCGTAGTTACGGGGCGTTTTTATGATTTTATGATTGTTTTTTAAGTTTTATGATAATTTATCAGCATAATCTGTGGAATATTGCATTCTTGCGAGAGTACTCATACAATAATAGTGAATGGAAGCTGTTTTGTAGAATTAAGGGAAACACCCGAGTAACGACAATGAAATATAGGTCTAGTACAGGGGTGGCCAACCCAAATGATCTTGCGGGCCACTTTGTAAATGCAACATAACTCCGCGGGCCGCATATTAAATTATATACACCCATATTAGATTTTCACCCACTATAGACTTTTATTGGAGTGAATAATTGAAAGATAATGAGTTATTATTATTTTGTTTATTATTATTCTTACATGTAAATATAAATAATATAATAATAATGATACAAAATGCACATTTTAAAGATATATATAACACTAAAAATGATATATAAAAAATATATAAATATAAATGAAATAAATTTTGAAAATATGCATGCACAAATAATGTATTTTTTAAAACATTGGTTTTCACTACTTTGGCCATTATAAAATAAATAATTTTGTAAAAGTGTGATGAATCTCGCGGGCCGAAAAAATGTTCAAGGCAGGCCACGGGTTGGCCACCCCTGGTCTAGTATATTATATCTACATATATACTCTGCAAATCACAAAACTGTGGGTGGCAGAGGGTGCTCAGCACCAAACCTAATCTCTTTGTTGTGCATTCCAATCCCTAATGGTACGAGGAAAAAAGGAATTCATATAAGAATCAGTGCGGCACCTTATTTCTCTAATTTTCTTTTTCCTGTCAAGCCGACCCAAATAGGTTGGTGGACGAAGTATTTCACTACACTCGTAAGTGAAAGTGGGAGTACGCATCTTTACCAATAAGTTTATACGAAACGTGCGTCGTCTATCTACCAGAGACTCCCAGCCTAGTTTACTAATCAGTTCTGTAACGCTTTCATAAGGACTGTAGCAAGCGGTCACGAATCGAGCGGCTCTTCTCTGTACTTTCTCTGTACTCTCAATCAGCCCCTTACGAAACGGATCCCAAATGGCACAACAATAGTCCAAATGTGGACGCACAAGAGATTTGTACGCTATCTCCTTTGTTTGTTCATTACAATTTTTCAAAATTCGACCTAGGAACCGCAGCCTAGAATTAGCTCTACCTACCAACGTATTAATATGTAAGTCCCATTTCATGTTCCTTTGTACTGTTACTCCCAAATATTTCATAGAATCGACCATACCACTAACTGAACTGTTTACCTCGTATTTCTGAACAATTGGATTCTTTTTGTTAGTTAGCGGAGTTTATGGTGAAGTTTAAATGCACCCCGGACCAGAGTGACAACTGATAATTTTTGTTACAGGTAAGACACAAGGAATTACATTGCGTGTTGTTTTCTATCAATTTTACTAAGCTAATCAATTGAAAAGAAATGACTTGTTAGAACATACCGTTCAGTTGGTCATTTTTGACTAGCTTTGAAGCTAGTAACTCAATAAAGTAGCTGAAAAATATTTTTTCCAGAAAATCGTTGATTCGAAATGAAGTCCCCCGGATTCAGTTTTCCGTAGGTACACATGGGAGGATTTCACTGCAAACATACGCCTGGAAAGTCTTACATTATTTTTTCACGTTTTGTTAATAATGTTATTGTTTTGGTGTTTTTTCAATTGAAATAGGTATTTGCTTTCACCTAATTTCATTTAAATCTTTTCTATACTTGTATGTCATCAAGAAGTATTTTAAACGTAATACGTAACATCGGGAAATCGATTTTTTTCTTTTTTTCTACGATCGATATGTTCAATTCCTGGAAGTGGTTGGGTGTAAATGGTAGAAAATAAAATAGTGGACGTGACGAAAACAGATTCGTCTCCTAACCAAATTTCAGTGGTTATTCGCCAGGCTTATTAGAAAGTCATTGGCAGAATTTGCATTTGTTGTATCTGTTTGAAGTAATGACTTTTGTTTTAAAGCTGAAATAAAATAAAAAAAATTCATGCTCAACAATTTCTTCATATAAAAATAAATAGAAATATCTGACACTGTAGGGATTTAAACCCGGTTTGGAAAATAAGGGAGTGGACACCTTAACGCCTACATCACCCTGACTCTGGGTGATATATGCCAAAATTTTGTAAATAAAAGACAATAGGATCTTTCTGGTAGGCTCATTTAAAGAAACGACGGTACCACAGACATATCATTATCAGCCAGTTCATTTATGTGGCCTCTTAAAGTCATGAGTTCAGGTAAACATATACCCTTCAAAATATATTCAGGGGATTGAAATCCGTTTTCAAAATGTCTGATAGTCTGCTTTGAAGGGTTTAAAAGGTTCCTAGTTGCTTTGGATTAATCTTGAATAAGAAATTATTTCAAAAATATACCTATTAAACTTTATGATTAGAGTTTGAATAGGTAACGAATTATTATGTATTATAACAAATTTAACATAATAACATTAAACATTATATACTTACATTAAAATGATCTTCACGACAATATCAACAACTAGTTGAAGATTCTTCACGTCTTCGTATAGCCATACACCACTTTTTTCTTACTTTCGCATCTCGCGGGACATAAAAATATGTTTTGTCAGGTACATTTCTTATCGTATTTGTAGACATTGTTACAATTGAGTGTTTATAAAGTGGTTCTCGACCTCCTTCCATATCGATATTATTCATAAGACATAAAACGTTTGAGATATAACACACCACAATATACAATACGTCAATGCAGTCGCGTACAATGACGTCACGGTGCAGCGCGCCGAACAGGCGGCGTTTAAATCGTCGGAAATGGATTGCAGTTTTAGAAAAAAAAATTAAAGTTTGATATTTTCATCAAAATTATGTTTTTTATCGTTATATAACAGGATAAATAATTGATTTAAAATATAAAAATAATACATGCATATACCCCATTATGCCATAGAGGTAACTTTACACCTTCCTACTCGCACACTATTGTATGTTTACCATTTATGGTTATAACTAGAGACCGGATTACAAGCATCTGCATGTTTGCATATGAATGTGCATATTAATCCCATTTTCACCGTTATTTCGTATTTTACCTAAAACCAAGTGATGATTCATATTTTATGTAGTGTATATAGTTGATGAATAAAATATTACGTTGTAGCGGGAAAAACATGCTAGAAGCACAGCTCTTAGTCTACGACAACTCGCTTATGAATTACTACCCACGTTTGGGATTGTAAGTAAACTGATTTCACTAACAAAGAAAGAGTTTCTTAAGACACGTTCTCGTAATAATGTTAATGGAAAAATTGCCAAATGTACCTTTTCCTCCGGAACCAGTGGTAACTCGATGGACGATGTGGGTTGAAGATGTACTGTTTTACAATGAACATTTCGAGGCCATTAAAGGTATAATAAACGACTTTGATAATGGAGAAGCTATGACAGTTTGTCAGTACGAGGAAGCAATTAACAATTCTAGTATTAAAACTATAGCTGTGATTAGCATTCGTTTTTCCTACATACTTGCGAGTATTAAAAAACTTGAAACTCAGGGTTTGACGTTGACTGTATTTATTCAGTTAATAAATAAATTCCGCATTCCCAGAGGTATTCCTGTGTAAACTTAAAGGGAAGTTTGAAAATATTTTGAACAATAACCCAGATTTTGAACCTTTGTGTCAAATTGATACTTTTAGTAATGGGACGGATGAGCTTTATCCAGAAACAATGATTGCTAACACAACACCAAATTTCAAATACTGCCCAGTTACATCAGTGGATGTGAAACGGTTCAAATCCACTTATAAAAAATATTTTGAGAAATCGAAGAAACAATTTTACTATTGAATATTTGGAACAGTACCCTATTGTTTACGTTTACAAAAGTAAAAAAAGTTAAGTAATTATTAATAATCGAATTTATAAATATTTTACTCAACTACTTACTGATTTCATGCTTTTTGAAATAAAAAATCTAAAAATTACTACTTTTACATTATATAATGTTGCATATTTTGACACTTTTTGACACGTTTCATGCATATTTTAAACATTTTTCATGCATATTTGCATGCATATTTCTAGCTTTTTGTTTAGCATGTAATCCGGTCTCTATTTATAACAATTAATCCCTGAAAAGTTGGAACTCTGAGATACGTTAGCGGAACTATACTTGTGAAGAGATTTTTATCCCATAAAACATTTGCAATGTTAAGTTGCTATTGATAGACTGCACTGGGATAACACTGCGTATGGAATTTTAGTTTTTTATATCGTTACTGGCTGATTCTTCTTCAAAATCCAATTCAAGGGCAAGTAGCAAGAGGAAGTGTCTGAAAAGCAGGGATACGTTACCATACCTGATAACTTTTGGTCCCGGCAATTGAGAAATTCGTCCCTTAATCGAAATTCTCATTTCCATTGTTTATAAAAATCGATACATCTAATATTCCGGGATCATTCCGCAATTGAGATTATTATTGATCCAATTTTTTACCAACAAACATGTAGATGAGGTGTTGAGTCCTATAAATATAAAATAAGCAATTATTAAATATAGTTCCCTATTCGTTTTGTGTTATAATATGTTATATAAAACAAATATATATTTTATTTGAAAATAATGTAGTAGGTGTTACAGTCAGAAAATTTTGGAAAAATCCTCAAATAGTTGCTCATATCACAGTATATTTATTATCTGATTCACGAAAATTCCCTATCTAATTTTAAATTAGCAACTGAAGAATAAAGTTAGTTAAAATAATTTAAGTATTTTGGGAAAAAAGAATAAATTTTATAAAGGTTGCTATTATCACTCCAAATTATGAAAGAATTTTAGAATCAGTGGTGTCTGAAAAAATGGGAGATTGTGGATATAAGATTTTTATAATTTTTTTTTATCTAACACTCGAAAAAATAGTATAATTAATAAAAAATATATGTTCACAGCTTTTATTTGATAACAGTGATGATTCCATAGATTCCCTTCAAGCAGCCACGAAATATCCTATAAATATTATCATCCACATAATTTTTCCAAATTTTACATTATAATCTTATTTGAGGTAGTAAGTACTAAAACAGCGTACCTATAGTTACAAAGTTCGAAATTATAGGGTCTGTAGCAGACACGCATAGTGACGGACAGATGATTGATTTCATGGGTTTCCACCTTCATTCAGAAAGTACAGAACTGTAAGAATAAAGGGTAACTATATGACGACTGATGACGGAGTCTAGTCGTTGAATCCAGCGTCAGGTTCAAGGATTAATGTTTATAAGACTATTCCGTTTCCATCGTTTAAAGTTATTATAAATAAGTAACTCAAGTTTAGGTGAGAAAACATTTGGGTTGTTACGTTCGCATGGAAAGCCATTGAACATAAAGAGTGAAATAGAAGAGAACAATTAGCGAGAAAACTTTCCCTTTATGGTCCTCTGTCCATTCCTCGCCTCTTCTTCAGCAGCAGCTGTACTCTTCCGTTGACGGACATATCGTCACCATTCAACCTTATATTCGACGAACATTATTTCGTTGAGAACAATAATTAGGAACTGTTAATCGTATTATAATTATACTAGACGACACGTGCGAAAATTTCGCGAATAAAATGCGATGAATAGTGAGGTTGAATATAATATCACCAAGTTCAGTCATTACTCTTCATACTCCTTCTTCATTTATCGATTTTGGTTAGAAATCCAGGGAGATAAATGGCTCGAAACACAAAAAACGTATTTTAGAAATATTAACATTTTTGCGCTTTATGGGTCGAATTACGAAAAATTCCTTTCTTAGAATATAATGTTACCACGGCGGATACCTTAGTTTTTAATACGATATGTCATTTATCTATATCGATTAGATATCAAGGGAAATATAAGGCTCGTGACACAAAAATACGTTGTAGAACAATTTATACTTTTTCCCTTTAATAGTTGAATTCCAAACACTTCTTTCATAAAATATGATGTCAGCAAAGCTGAGACATTATTCCTCACAATCGTACTTGATTTATCGATTTTGGATAGATATCAAGGGAGATAAGTGGCTCGAGACACAAAAAACGCATTTTAGAAAAATTGACTTTTTTGCCTTTTATGGGTCGAATTAGGAAAAATTCCTTTCTTAAAATATAATGTTACCACGGCGGAGGCCTTATTCTTTAATATGATACCTCATTTATCTATATCGGTTTGATATCAAGGGTGATAAATCGCTCGTGACACAAAAATCGGTTATAGAAAAATTTATACTTTTTTCCTTTAACGGTTGAATTCCAAAAACATTCTTTCTTAAAATATGATCTCACAAAGCTGATACATTACTCCTTATATTCCTACTTCATTTATCGATTTTGGTTAGATATCCAGGGAGATAAATGGCTCGAGATACAAAAAACGCATTTTAGAAAAATTGACATTTTTGCCTTTTAAGGGTCGAATTACGAAAAATTCCTTTCTTAAAATATAATGTTACCACGGCGGAGGCCTTATTCTTTAATATGATACCTCATTTATCTATATCGGTTTGATATCAAGGGTGATAAATCGCTCGTGACACAAAAATCGGTTATAGAAAAATTTATACTTTTTTCCTTTAACGGTTGAATTCCAAAAACATTCTTTCTTAAAATATGATCTCACAAAGCTGATACATTACTCCTTATATTCCTACTTCATTTATCGATTTTGGTTAGATATCCAGGGAGATAAATGGCTCGAGATACAAAAAACGCATTTTAGAAAAATTGACATTTTTGCCTTTTAAGGGTCGAATTACGAAAAATTCCTTTGTTAAAATATAATGTTACCACGGCGGAGACCTTATTCTTTAATATGATACCTCATTTATCTATATCGGTTAGATATCAAGGGAGATAAATCGCCCGTGACACAAAAATCGGTAATAGAAAAATTTATACTTTTTTTCCTTTAAGGGTTGAATTCCAAAAACATTCTTTCTTAAAATATGATGTCACAAATCTGAGATATTACTCCTCATAATCCTACCTCATTTATCGATTTTGGTTAGATATCCAGGGAAATAAATGGCTCGAGATACAAAAAACGCATTTTAGAAAAAGTGGCATTTTTGCCCTATAAGGGTCGAATTACGAAAAATTCCTTTGTTAAAATATAATGTTACCATGGTGGAGACCTTATTCTTTAATATGATACTTCATATATCTATATCGGTTAGATATTAAGGGAGATAAATCGCTCGTGACACAAAAATGCGTTATAGAAAAATTTATACTTTTTCCCTTTAAGGGTTGAATTCCAAACACATTCTTTCTTAAAATATGATGTCACAAAGCTGAAACATTACTCCTCAAAATCCTACCTCATTTATCGATTTTGGTTAGATATTCAGGGAGATAAATGGCTCGAGATACAAAAAACGCATTTTAGAAAAATTGACATTTTTGTCTTTTAAGGATCGAATTACGAAATATTCCTTTCTTAAAATATAATGTGACCATGGCGGAGACCTTATTCTTTAATATGATACCTCATTTATCTATATCGGTTAGATATTAAGGGAGATAAATCGCTCGTGACACAAAAACGCATTGCAAAAATATTGATACTTTTGCCCTTTAAGGGTCGAATTCCGAAAACTTTCTGTCTTAATATATGACGTCACTAAAGCGGAGATCTTAATCTTTAAAACGATAATTCATAAAACGGTTTCAGATAGGTATCCAGGGAGATAACTGACTCGTAACACAGAAAACAGCATTTTAGAAAAATTTACATTTTTGCCCTTTAAGGGTCGATTTCCGAAAACTTTCTTGCTTAAAATACGATTTAACCAAAGTGGAGACCATAAGCTGTAAAATAACACCTCATTCATTGATTTCGGTTAAGTATGAAGGAAGATATAGGCTTGTGACAAAAAAATACCTTATATATGATTAAGGTGTATATAAACAATAGTAATACGGATAGTAGAGAGATATTTGGAAGATTGTCTTGCTGGATAGAAACGGTTGAATCATTGCTCCGCAGCGATATGGACGTAGGATAAACTTCAAAACTTAGAGTAAACACCTGTATTGCTTGTGATTCTACCAGCGTAGGTAAGAGAACTGAGGAAGAAATCTACAATTAACGGATACCGTTGAGGTTACGTGAACTTTGGCGTTAGAAACATTTATCAGGGAAAAAGGTAGGCGATTTCTATTTGCTGTATTTTATGCATCACTGTGTTGCGATCCTCCTAAGAATATAAAATGAATTTAATATTGTAAATGACCGTTTTCATATATTGCCTTCATGATATAGTCAACGTTAAAGAACATAGACGATCTACGGTAAATAGTCCCATCCCTTATTAAACAGAAAATTACTAGCAAAATCAATGCATTTGTAATCAGGAATGACACAATTGGTGACTGATAAATAACTGTACTAAACAGCACTAATTAAGAGGTCGCTCGTTAGGGCATGTTACAATTGGTGACGGATTCGAAACGGGACACACAAAAGGAATAATTATAACTTGAAACCGTTGTTAATACAATGACAGCTTTCTGCAGTGGCAACAATACGAACTGCTACTTTCAGATATGATGCAGCTACTTTGATTCGAACCCATCTCTTCCTGGTGTAGCAATCAAACATTATAATATCTGTATGATTATTTAGTGTGTTCGTGAGCACTATGATGGAAAATAATGATCACTGCATTGTGATTTTAATCTTAATCTCGTGTTAAAGATCATCTGAATGGATTAGCAAGAGACAGTTTGCAAATACCTGCCGATAAAACTGCCTACTCTGATTTTCATCATGTTAACAGTGGTTTTGCTTCAAGAATAGATCGCCTCTACATAGAATAAATGACTGTAGACCCTTTCTCCTCGTTTCCTCTTTTCCCATAGTGAGATACTGGAGAAGGCGAGTAAACGGCTAGGGAAATATCCTGCCACCGAATTGGTTATGCTTCGCAGAGATGCGCCAAAAACGAGACGGCCAGAACTGTTAGTCCTTATAACCTATGTTTATTTAATGTGGCAAGAATGAGATGAGATCGTAAGTTTGTTATAGACTGAAAGCTGTAATAGATTGCAGAGTCACTTATCAATGAGTAAAAAATGGAATGTAGAAGTAAAATTTGGAAATATTTTTTGTGACTTCTTATGATTGGGTCCAGGTAGCTACAAAATTATTGAAATGACAAATAGCTAATTATAATTTGTGTTGCTGTGTTTAAGGGGATCACCCCGTGGTTTAGGTCGAAAAAAAATCGATCTTCGTTTTTCATCATATTTCGATAGATTAAGGTATTCTTTAAGTATCCTGAAAAGGATTTCGCTGCTGCTATCTTTGGAGGGCAACGGTCAGTATTCTCTTGTTTCTGCTGTTTGTTAACAACACACCTCGAAACACGCTGTTAGTTTTGTTTGAGTGCGTTTGCAGCAGTTGTTTTCTTTAAAGTCAATTTCCCGCAAACTAAAATTTTCAGTACATTTGGCCCATTATATCAGAAACTAACAGAGATAATTGAATGAAATTTTCAGAGACTCTGCATAACAAAGAAATCCACCTCTGGTACTACAAGCATTAATATTCCCCTATTAAGATGTTCACAAAAAAACATTTTCTGCAGAAAAAATTTAATATTTTTAACAATAAATTTAAAAACATATTTCTTAAAAACTATAAAACGTATAAAGTAGATATTAGTACAGTTGACTGTATTAGCATCATGTAACATACAGTAAAAATATTAAGGTCCTGCATCAAATAGTTTTTTCACAAATTGGTCAAACACTTACTTAAATTAACATGGTTTTAAATAGGCAGGGGGTGGTCCCCTTAAGATAAAGATTTAGACACCATAAGATTTTTAATCACTGGAGAATAATATTTTTTGATTCATGTCTTCGAAGTGCGTTGAAATATTTAGTAGCAATGACAGGAAAGATAAGGTTAGAGAAATAAGGTGCCGCACTGATGATTATATGAATTATTTTTTACCTCGTACCATTAGGGATTGGAACGCACAACGGAGAAATTAGTTTTGGTGCTGAGTACCCTCTGCTACCCTCAATTTTGTGAACGGTAGAGTATATATGTAGATGTGGAAAAGAACGCTACAGTTCCACGTATGAATCAAGTATCTCGGTCTTTTAATTATTAGGTGAACATGTGGAAGTACAATTCGTATTACTATCTGTGTGAGGAGATGTCTTCTTGTGTTGTTAGTCTGTGTCCGGAAGTTTCCTGTGTTTCTCGAAAACAGAGCAATCTCGATGATTGCAGCAGAGCAGAAAGTGCGAGAGGAGAGTTTTGTTCGCCTTGTAAGGCAGAGTTTCCAGCCGAGGGAGTAAATCCCTGTGGAGAATCGAGTTTCACGTGTGCCGGCAAGCGAGGCGACAGGTCGGATAACCGCCCGGGACACAAACACTCGATGCGCCGGCTCTCACTGTGATTGAAAGTAACTAGGAAGCAAGCGCAAGTGCTTATCGGAAACACGGCTCTGATAAAGCAACGGAACATCAAAAGAAACTGGAATAAATGTTCGTATCTCTGGGATCAGATAAGGAACAGAAGCTTGCTTATGCGCTAACATTTCACTAGATCGAAACTCAACATGACGAAATGAATTCATTGTACACATGAAATTGTTGCTTATTTTAACATCATCTCTCATTTTACTCAAAGTAAAATAAAACAGTCAGAGTACATTTTATCAAATGTTGTTGCAAAGTGCAATGAATCATCTTTACGCTTGAATGTAATAGAACTCCTGCACATGTTAAAAGACACGAACTTTATGTAAACAACCATTACGTATGGTCAGATTCTTCAACGTAATCCTCGAGTCCACATGTAGTATTCGGTTACCAACCGAGCGCGGAGGGCGAGCGGTTAACGCCATGGCCTCGCTTTCGGGAGGACACCGGTTCGAATCCCCGTCCGGGCATCCAGATTTGAGTTTTCCATGATTAGCCCAAATCATTCCAGGCGAATGCCTGGATGCTTCCTTCAAAAGGCCATGGCTGAATTCCTTCCCGTTCCTAGTCCCCAATTCCATCCCGCCTCTAATCACCTCGACGTCGACGAGGCGTGAAGCCATAAAAACCTTACTAAAAGAAAAAAAAAAGGTTGGAGTGCAATATCAACTTTTTTTCTTGGAATCTGTAGCAAAACACTATTTATTGATGTTTCTGGATAGATTTTTATTAAAATCAACAATTATTTATGTAGTTACAATAACGTTTTAAACTTTTTTAAATATCACATGAATTTTAGTTCAATCTATTGCTATAATAAACACACTACGTTTTTGCAGAAGAGATAAGCGATCAAGAATGAGTCACTTCTAACATGCTAACTTTCATCTTAATAGTTGTTATTGCGATAGTAAGCACAATCTACTTGCTGCTAAGCGTAGAAAAAATCACATACTCATTTGCGGACCAGGTTGCGACGAATGAACAGATGCCTAATACATGTCGGGTTATTCAAGCAGTATTGTCAGGCGAATTCTCTACTTGTTTCAAATCGAAGCAATGATGAGAATCGAGGTCAGTTACGAACCTCACCCAATTTGATCATAGGTATTTTTTTCACTACTTGTGAAGTTCAGAGTGCAGCGGATTTTTCCGATAGCTAAAATCCACTACACTATTAATGGACTATTCTACTCTGTAATATCAATAAATGATAATTCCAGAAAAACAATTCTTGTAAAAATAGGCCAAGTCTCGTGTTCATGTGAGCCAAGTCTAAACTTTACAGTGTGTATTCAGTTCTCTATGTCAAACAGAATGGTTTCTCTCGGTGTCACAGATCGTTAATTCAGGATTTTAAAAAAAATCTGATGACTTGGCAATTATGCACGTCATAATTTTACTGAAATTGAGGGTGTAGTAAATACTTGTCAAATTCGAAAAAGAGCGATGGAAATCTTGACTTTTACGTATTTATATCAAACACATTTAAGGTATTTATATAGGTTAATTAAACCATGGCGTGCATGATGCCCCAGTCATCAGATTTTTTTTATTCAAAATAAACGATCTATAACACCGAGAGAAACCATTCTGTTTCACAAAGTGAACTGTATACACACTGTGAAATTTAGACTTGGCTCACATAAACACGAGACTTGGCCTATTTTTGCAAGAACTGTTTTTGTGGGATCTCATTTCTTTTTGTAAGTTTATAGCTTATTGTGAATCGCCGCTCAAATGTTTTTTTTTTTTTTTTTTTAACTGCTTTACGTCTCCTATAACTACGAGGTCTTTAGAGACGGGAAAGGATGGGGGGCAAGGAATGGGAAGGAATTCGGCCATGGCCTTTTAAATGATGCATCCCGGCATTCACCTGGAGTGATTTGGGGAAACCATGGAAAACCCAAATCTGGATGCCCGGACGGGGATTCGAACCGCCGTCCTCCCGAATGCGAGGCCAGAACGTTAGCCGTTACACCACCACGCTCGGTCGCTCAAATGTAATGATTCCATTTGGAAATCGGTGAATAAGAACATTTCAGAATTTGACATCAATATATGTTACCAACAATGACCCACACACTGAAAAAAATGGGTATGCGCCGCAGCCGAGCAATTGCCGTTAGTTTCACTACCACCATAAGCAAAATTACTAGTAGCTTCCAAACTAAGCATAAGAACAAAGTAAAATTTAAGCCATTGGTTCAACTTGCTCACATTTACGTATTATAGAAATATCAGGATTGTAGCTTCATCCGGATCAAAGAAATCAAGCCGCAAATATGTGCCAGAATTTTTCATGTTTGGAATTACTCCAATATTAGATTTTTCTTATGATTTAGGGATTAAACGATATATGCGTACCAAATTACTTGTTTCTAGGATTACTGGAAGTACAGTGGAATTTTGATGTCCGGATGTCGTGCAGAAATAAAATGTTGAATTTCAATAACCTCCAAAGTAATAAAAGGAAAGAAGTAGAATTTAACACATTAGTGAAACATAGTAAGCTAACTCTACAATGAGAAACTGAGGTGAATAAAGTTAATAGTGTGGAAAGCGATTTGACATTATGGGTAGGTAAGGGGGATTTAAATGAAAATTTACGAGTTTCAGACTTTTCTTATAATATGTTGGTAAAATTTTATCTGTGTACCAAATTTCAGCTTTCTACGGCTACGGGAAGTGCGATAGTTTTGATGATCATCAGACAGTCAGTGAGTGACAAAATCGCTTAAGTTTGCATCCGAACTAAGAACAGTAACAAAATAAAATTTAGTTCATTTGCTAAGATTGCTGATATCTATGCATAACAGAAATTTGAGACATATAGCATGAACGACCGAAGAAATTGAGGTTCAAAAATGGCCTGAATCGCTTCGAGAAAAGGGTAGGCAGTCTCGACTTGGCGGGTGCACTGCCGTGCACCCAAATGTGTTCGCACCTTGAAAGATAGGCGCCAGAGAACACATTAAATCAAATACAACACCTTGTGGATCCTGTAAATATTGTTGTTTTCTGCATAATTTTGGTTATTTATTTTTTTAGTTTTATGTAGTACTTTAAAATACGTTGAAAACAAACCTTCCAGTGGGCTGGAGAATCCATAGTACTTCTTACAAGACATTTAAGTCTTTTTTTTGGACACGGTATGGATAAATTGTTAGTGTTACGCGCTACGCTTTTTGTGCGCTTGCGCCGCATCATTCTGATACTCGGTGTTATCAACGCGGGCAAAAATGGCATCAGTAACAAGGTACTCTTGAAGCCAGCTTAAATTATTAGAAACTAAATTCATTAAGCTTCATGCTCTAAAACAGAATGCATTTCTTATTCCGGTCCAGGCTGTATTTCAACATAAGCCATAACCACAACGCTCGAATGTTGAAACATCTTCACGCATTCGTTCACACATATAGGTCATGCGGAAAAGACTGAAGGTAAATACCAGTGATTTATTATTATGACAGCAACACCTCAGTGATTAGTATTAATAGGAGACTGCTAAAGTTTCCGTCATAATCATTATGGAATCGTTCGCAATTTATGAATGTTATTGGGGTGGTTGTGTTAATACTATTGCGTTATTCCTTGTCATCGATTACAACCCAACATGCTTGTCATCTGACCTCTGTGATATATAGCGTATAGGGTACATGAAGGACGTAATTGGGCCCTGACTCAGAGCTAATTTGCAATCAGGAACGGCCATTGTCGAACTGACTACACCGTAGGAGCAGATTAGAATGCTGTCCCACAGGATATTAACCTTTTAAGGTGTACGTGTTGAGATATATCAAATAACTTTCGACACATATTAATTAACAATCTAATGATACGTTTAGTAAATTTTTATTTTCATTCAACTAACATAGCGTACTAAAAACACAGTGTAGTAGAGTGAAAAAGTTTAGATTCGGCAACTGAAGTCTACAGACTGTATTCTCTGATATTAGCAAACAAAATGTTTGGTTACTTCCATCATTACGCCTTGTACCTCACAGATAATCATTTTTTTTTATTAACGTGTCTTCCTCTTCAAACATTTCTATCAACCCTCTTTTGATGCTCCAACGGAAACAGAATGCAACGTAAAAAATATTGAAATCAAATGGTGCGAGATTCTCTTCATTTCTTATCTGTTATTTTCCAACACTTGAAGGATCAATTCAGTACCTGGATAGAAACAAAACTGACGTTAAAAGGAGCTACAGTTTCACCAAGAAATAGAGAAAACATGGATGAGATATATTTGTATTTACGAAAAATGTACAGGTTTTACCTTTCGAAGAAATAAAAAATGAAAATACATTGTAGAAGATAATATTATTTTTCGATTGACTGTTAACAAACAAGATTTATTTGTAAAATTTATCCACAATTTCACCTTGCATTTCTGCCTTTTAATTTTACGTTGTTTTAGTGCTTGAGACTGACAAATGCAACTGATGAATTGATGCACTTCCAAACACGACAAAGTTTTAAGGTTGCTCTGTCCATTAAATCTTTTAAAATACTGAGTCGTTTTGAAAATGTGCCTCACAGTTTGCGGTTAGATATGATAGACTGTGAAAAACAATAATGTTACATATCGAAGTAAGTTAAGTGAATCTTATAGTCAGCTACGAGAACATAACATTGCAGTGTTATAGTCATATTTTTTAATTGTGACGAATAAACGATATGGATGACTTCAGTTTCTTTATTCTATAAAAACAGTGAAAAATTCTATATTTTTGTACACATTCCGCTACGCAAACAGTACTTACTTGACGTCATTCTGAACAGAATTATGAAGAATATAAGCACTAGGTCAATGCATATGTGAAATTACATGTGTTTACTCCATTTTCCTAAATTTGTAAGTAATTAATGTCATTTCACCCACAAAAAATTAAGTTGAATATAAATGAAAAAACTTCTCGCAGTTACGTTCTGACCAAACTGATATAAATTATATAAATAAATATAGATTAGGGATGTTCATCCAGAAAATACATCGATGTTTTTTTCGATGTGATGCATCGAACCGTTCCATCGATGTTTCACGATGCATCGAATAAAAACATCGATGTTTTCGATGCATCGAATAAAAACATCGATATATATCGGTTAATAAGGTTAGGTAAGCTTAAAAATGAGACAAAGATTAGGAAACTAGCAAAATGAAGTATTAATTTGAATTATATTTTAATTAGTCTTTTACTAAGGCAATTTGAAATTACTGGGATTTATAAATTAGAAATTCGAATAGAAGATAGAATAAAAGTAAAACAAGGAACGCTGAAAGAGAGGCAGTATTGGGATTCTAATCTAATTGGAATTTATAAATCCCAATATTTTCTCTCTAAACATTGCATAAATAAAATTTTATCAACCCGCTTTCCTTGAATTCTGTTTCGTTGTTGATTTAAAACTTGTGCAGCTTTCGAAAAAGTCTTTCTGATGGCTACTAAAGTTAAATATTTATAAGCTATTTTGTACAATTTTTGAAACTGTTGTTTATAATCGGACCATACTTCTAACGGATTTTCACTAAGCCGGTCAACTGGAGTTCTCAAGTAGACAGACAGCTCGTCGGAAACACTTTCTTCGGTCTTGTTTGATTTCAGTTTCTTTGAACTAGTTTGTAATGATCGGTCCAAAGACTGAAATCTTCCGATGTTTTGTCTGAAGTATCTGAATCAGATTCTGTTCGCATTTCTTCCAGCTCCCTCTTCATCATATCTTTAATCTTTGAATAGCATTTGAAGCCATCGGGTCTCCAAAATGTAGTTTTTTGAACCGTGGGTCCAATAAGGTCGCGATAGCTAAAGACGAAACTTGTTCGACAGCACCCATTCGTTTGTTGATTTCTTTTACGACGAGCTTATGTACCTCCATCACTAAAGGTTCATTAGTCTCAACTGATTTAAGTGTTGAAAGCATGCAGTGCACTAAAGGGATCACTTACTGCTGGTACAATACAATATTTATCCCCAGATATTTCTTTAGTTGCTGCTTCAAGTGGGCGTAGTATGTTAAGAAAAAATGACGCGATATTTAATTCCAAACCAGTCAGCATTGAAGGTGCTGTTTTATGACAAATCAATATATCACTTACAACATTTTTAAGCTCCAAAAATCTTTGAATCATATAATATGTGCTATTCCAGCGTGTTGCCAGGCCTTGTATTAACCTTATTCAGCATTTACTGACTTTTTCAAATCGTCGCTTGCCAAACAACTGTGCTTAAAGAAAGTAACAATGGTCTTTATTTTTGACAATATATTTTCTAAAGGTATTTTGAGAATATTTTGAGCAACTAAACTAAGCGTGGTGAGCGAAACAAGAGATGTGCTTCTTCTTTCCAAATCCTAATTCCACAGTTTTTACCATATTCGGGTCGTTATCAGTAACGACCGCAGAGACTTTGTTCGTATCAAATC